>JADWQK010000719.1:0-640650 GCA_017933935.1 Sesamia nonagrioides
TAATCAAATCCCTTTTTTTTGTAGGTTGTGCTGATTTTTGGCATTGTTGGTGCTTGCCGCAGAGAGGAGTTATCCAATTTTACTTTAAAAGATATTAAAGCCCATGAAAAAATGCTACTAATCAAGATCCCGAATACAAAAAATAAGATACCGAGAAGCTTTGTTGTTGAAGGAGATTTTCTTAGAATAGTGCAAAAATATATGAATCAACGGTCCCAAAAAGGAAAATCCGACCGTTTTTTCCATTATCAAAAAGGAAAGTGTACTATCAGCTGTAGAAGTCCATTTCCACCTTAAAGACTACTGTCGCCTGCGCTAAACCGGCCACGCACACTACCGCATTATTTTTTTATCGCAGTCTTCGTCTTTCTTTAAAGTAATGCAAAATTTCGTTACTTCATTTGAAGTTGAGTTAGCGGCCGCACTTAACAATGGTGCTATCAAAAGCAAGCGATTGTGGGTTCGATCCTTATTATAGGCAACTCTTTTTGTTGTTTCATATAATTTAAAATTATGATAATTGATTTGTATTTTAAAGTAAAAATGTTTGCAAATAATATTTAAAGAAATAGGAAAATTTATTGAATATTTATCCCAAAAAAAGGTTTTATTATATGTTTTAGTTTACTATAGGGGTAATATAATAAAAAATATATAAAAATAAAACAATAAGCATATTATAATGCAATATATTATAAAGTTATATATTATTCAGTATAGATATACTTATACTAACAAATGATACAAACGTTGAAACGGCAGCATTGTAATATTTTATATAAAAGTAATCCTTGACAAACTTATGATATTGTTATGGTAAAAAATACAAAAAACATTTTGGTTGTTAGATATGAAAATTATAATATTATACGTATATTATGATTAAAGAGGTTATAGCTTAATTATTCATTTTCTTAAAGAAAAGAGGATTGAAGCTTAACCTGAATATTATTGCAATCATAAAATAATCTATACTTAGAACACATAATAGTGCTTATTACATTTATATTTTTTTTGCGTGTATAGCATAGTAATAGTGCTGCCATCCTGCAATGCCTTCTTTCGGAGTTTGAAGGCATGAGATTATAATCTTCAAGCGCTTTCTTAGTTCAAAAGTAAACGAACTTATTTCTTATCGAATTCCGAAATTATTGTTTTTATAATTTACCAAAAGTAATTTGTATTGAAATTGCAAAAGGCGACATCTGTTAGCCATTAAGCCAACCGAACATATTACTGTCACTTAGCTAAATTACTTTAGAGATGGTTTTGAGTCCGTTATTAAGATATTTATTGGTATATATTTAAAACACTCTGTAGGACACTTCTGCACTGTTTTTTGTTATAAATAGTTTTTTTTTTGTTTAGCTCGATAACACTCCACCAGCCTCGCCAATTTATTTTTAAACCACAAATGCAACCTATCTTCTTCGCACGATTTAAAAGTTTATTCAACGGTAAATATTGTCGTTTCGTTTCACTTATCTCGACAGCTACCTTCGTCCTCCAACCTCTTGACCTTGACCTCCAACGGCTTATAGTATTTATCTAAAACAATAACAATTTTATTACGCACTTGCTACAAGCGATTGGTTTGCACCTTACATAAATAATAATAAAAACAACTTACACAAAAGCCGGTTTCATATGATATTTGAGATATATTGCTGCATATGCCTGCATATTGATTAAAAAGTAAAACTAATAACACAAACTGGTAACTATATGTTCACCAACCAACAACAACTAAGTAATATTATTTGAGTTATTGTAGCTAATAATAGTTATTGTAGGTAGCGGAATATTTTTTGTGAAGTAGTGATTCAGATTCTTTTAAGTCTACCGTCATCTTTTTATAATGACTCTAATATAGAAAAAATCTTAAAAGAAAGTATCATCTTTAAGTTGCAGATCGATATTTTTAGATATTTTTATTGTAAGCATTCATAACTCACCAATAAACATTTAAAAAATATTTTTGTAAGTTATTAGATTCGAACTCGAACCACCTTGAACGCCTATCAAGGCGAAAACCGTTACGCCATTGAAACACTTACTGTAGACGTTGAAATTAATAAGTAGTACCCAACAATCATAAGCGGGCAGCAAGTGTATGAGCGTGTATCAAACTTTATTATAGAAGAAGGTCGTAACTACAACTAGTATTGCTTGGCCATAGTTTTGTGAGATTGCAACTCGACTTTTGGTCTTGACTGTACATCTCAAGCAATCGGGATAAACAAATTTGGTAATATGCCAAAAGAAATAGCTACGTTTCTTGGTCTGCCGGATGCAGAGTATTATACTGGGCACAGCTTCAGGAGGACCTCTGCTACATTACTGGCAGATTCAGGAGTCAATTTGACGTCCTTAAAGCGACTAGGAGGTTGGAAGTCAGACAAAGTTGCAGAAGGCTATATTGCTGATTCATTACACAACAAACTAGAAACTGGGAAAAATATCACACAATCCATTCATTTAAAGTCCAGTCCGTCACCTTCACATGACAATAGTGAAGAGAAAGTTCGTCCATTTACCTTCGTTGATAATGATAAGTCATTAGATCCAATTCCATCCACTAGCAAACGCCATTGTATAACACCTTTGACAAATATACATGAACAATCATACGAAATTAATAATACTTTGTCTCAAACAGTAAATATGCAACCTAAAACTTCCCCACTTAGTATAAAAAACTATACCAATTTCAATGTTTATGTGAATTATAACTTTCTAAGAAATAAATTATTAGTTCGTTGAGTTTGTGTTTTTATTATTTTAATAAATTGCTTAATTTTTTCGCAACTGTATTAGTTGTTCAGTACACGTGCGGAACCGTCATTGCAACTTGTTCCGACTGTCAACCCTCACCTTCGGCTGCGCCTCAGCTCGGGTTGACATTTGTCGGAACTCGTTGTAATGACAGGCTTTCCGCACTTGTAATGAAATATACTAATATGTTTCATTTCACAATATCATTTAGTCACCGTTACGTAAATTTAAACTTAAAGCTGACAAAAGTTTCTAATCAATATAAAATGAATAGATCATATTTTTAGTTTAAGATATTATTTCTCTCGGTGGTAGGCCATAATATCGGCTGCCGGCAGAAGTTACCACCCACCAGACAAAGTCTTGCTGCCAAGCGATTCGTCGTGTTCCGGCATGATGTCTGGTGAAGCAGTACGGAGGACGGGTCGGAGCAGTTGTATTGCGATGTGTGCCGGGTACGATGCGCCAAATGTTATTGTGTCGGGAGTTTGATCATGGAAGGTCTCCATGATTAATCTCCCTCTGGTGTAGCAACGTTGGTCGTGTTATTGGATTTAACATTGCATCACCTTGCTCAACTGCCGTCTTCCTTCCTACTCACTAAGATTTTTAAATGAATAGGCTTAATAAACTTGTGCGCTTTACTATCCACGATTGCATCACTGCTTACCATCAGGCGGGATTGTAGTCAAGCACTAGTTTATACTTATTTTTAAAAAAAATATTATTGACTGACAATTTTATTTTTGTTTTTAATAACATACCATCACTTTGATATTCCTCCTTTGGCTCAATAACATCATCTGGTCCATCACAACCTGCTGACAATTCCTCTCCGACAGTAATGTGATCATCAATATTCACCTGCACTACCGGAGATTTAATAAGCCCTCCAAATACCTCAAAGCGGTTTTCTTTTATTAAAGTATTAGGCTGGAAGAAGTTGAATATATTATTAGAAAAATCTGCTGATGATAAGAAGCACATACTTCTAATGTTACTAAAAACACTTAAAATAACCCTAAGTGTAGGTGACATCAATATTGACAACGAAAGATCGATGGACACGCCACAATAGCGGCGGTAAGTCCCCTCTTTGAGGAGTGGCTAGAGAGGCGCCACGGCGCCCTCACCTTGCACCTGACGCAGGTCCTCACCGGACACGGCTGTTTCGAGAGGTTCCTGTTACGAATAAGGCGGGAGGAAACGCCAGGGTGTCACCATTGTGTGGATCGCCCTGAGGACACGGTGGAGCATAATGTAGAGGTCTGCCCGGCTTAGGTAAAGCACCGCCATGTCCTCGTGGCGACGATCGGCGGCGATCTCTCGGGTCCGACCCTGATCCAGGCCATGGTTCGGAGCGAGAGTGCCGATCTAGCCGCCGCAGGAGACGCCCTGGTTGGGAGACAACTTCGAATTCACGGCCACCGTAGGCACAGGCTTGCAGGTCGCATATCATTCACTGCTAACAGTGGGCAGCTCGTTTCTCGGTAAGGACAAGGCCCGAGTCGACGTCGCGTTGTGTTTCACGCGCGCCTCAAGGAGATATCAGCACATCGTGACGGGGTCCACTAAGACCGGTCAGCGACCCTAGCCAATGTAACATCGCTTCGTAGCGAAGCGAAATCGAATACCAAACCAACCAATGGCGGGAACGATTGACCACGTGATTTGTCGCGTCGCGTGGTTAATCGTTCCCGCCATTGGCTGGTTTGGTGTTCGATTTCGCTTCGCTATGAAACGATGTTACATTGGCTACAGGCCCTGGGCTGCGGGTTGGTTAAAAAAGAAACCGTTGCCCTGGCCTACGGGCAAGTGAAGGAACACGGGTGTGTTTTAGTTACGTCTTCGTTTAGTCAGTCAAGTCTGACACGCCGTTCCGCTCCGCCCAGAGCAGCAGAGGTCATTTACAAAAAAAAAGAGGAGTCAGCATTGAAATTACCAGAAACTGGTCTCCTGTGAAGTACTTGTAACTACATCCTGGATTGTAAACAAGAAGGTACTGGAAATTAAGCGCTATTATTATTACCTCTAGATAGATCTGGAATGTTCGATGAGCTTGCATACAATATGTACCCTGTCCAATCCGTGAAGGTATTGTTAGGTATCGATAACTGATTCTACTAATGCCTACAAAGCCGGGCTAAACTTTAAAAAACAAATCCCCCTAAAAATAAATATTATTTCGCAAAAGAAGGAGAATTAATACATGTGCGGTGACAATACATGCGCGGGCGAAGGGGACAGGGCACACGGCACGCGGTTGGATCGCTATTCGCTCATAATAATATCGTCAAAAATGGTGGTTGTCACTTAAAAAAAAAAATACACGTTTTGGGGAAGTTGGAATTAATTCACAGAAAAAAAGATTATTTCAAAATTCATTAGTATTGTTACTATGATGATTATACAAAATTTCATATTTTATTTGGTGATCTGTTTACCTAACCTTTATTATCCTAATGGGTCGGACGGGGTTTTCTTTACTATTGTATACATAACAAAGCGAGCTCAGCGGATGAGTCGGTCTGCATTTGACTATACAAGCGAAACTAGCGATAATCGGGAACATCTACAGCGACAACTTCTCACGGTGGTAAGCCATAACATCGGCTGCCGGCAGAAGTTACTACCCACCAGACAAAGTCTTGCCGCCAAGCGATTCGTCGTGTTCCGACATGATGTCTGGTGAAGCCGCAAAGAGGACGGGTCGGAGCAGTTGTGTTGCGATGTGTGGCGGGTACGATGCGCCAAATGTTGTTGTGTCGGGAGTTTGGTCGTGGAGAGTCTCCAGATCAATCTCCCTCTAGCGCAGCTTCGTTTGGTCGTGTTGGTGTTGGGTTTAACATTGCATCACCTCGCTCAACTGCTGTCATCCTTCCTATTCCTTAGTTTTTTAAGTGAATAGGCTTAATAAACTAGTGCGCTTTACCACCAACGATTGCATAACTGCTTACCATCAGGCAAGATTGCAGTCAAGCACTAGTTTAAAATTATTGAAAAAAAAAACTGCAACGAGCACTTCAAGGCCTACGCAAAGTAACTTCTGTGGTGTTGTTGTGTGTACGACACGGACTTCGTGAACTTAAGGGAAGACTTCAATGCGACATCAGCTACATTCTACTTGCCTTTTTCAAGAAACGTAACATAACCAGTTACTTAATCGGCGTCACTTGTTATAAAACGAGTTATTTTTGTAGCCAGTTATTTTCAGTCAGCTACTGTGCTTGTTTACATAATTATACGTCCACCAACTATACAGTTCCTCACGAAACGAAACTAAATTCAATTACTTTCTTGAGTGTGTAGCTACACATTTAAATCAATAAATTATGCCGGTGTGATACGTGATACGGCTACGGCATAAGGTGTGTATGAAATAACTCATTTACAAAAATAACTGCTATTTAATTTGACTCGTAACTAGGTATTCAGTTACACATCGCGTCACTGGTTATTGTAACTGGTTACGTGAAATAACGACCATGTCTACTGCCTACTATTGTATTGCCTGTATCATAGTTGTCAATAAACTTCGTAACCCTCCGTAACGGAATGGTATACTTGGCTTAAAACCCAGACATAATAGGCATGAACTTGAGAGGAAACACTTCCACATTATACTGAAATTATCCCCCTTATTAGCGATTCTTTAACCATACATGTTTGACCTTTTAACGTCACTTAACTTTAATAATCATTTATAAATAAACACCTCAGTGTTTAAGGTGTGCGTTCGCGCAGCGGAATGTTGTTGAATTTAAAGATTTTAAATATGCAGATATTTAGTGTATGACGTCGTGTAATTGTGTATGGTAAAAAAAAATTTGTGCGTGCAGCCATTGTAGTAGTACTTGTTAATTGAAGATTTATTTTTGTCGTAGATAGTGGCGTTATTATAAAAAAAAACATTTTTCATTCAAGAAAAGCAATGTTTTATTTTTTCCTAACGCTTGTGTACGCAACTGTACCATATTAATAAATACTATATTGGAAGGTTAAGAACGTTCTTAAGATATATGGCACGGCCGCTTTTTTATAGCTATCCGAACTTGGTCGGGTTATGTAGGTTTTCGATGCTTCGTCAGTATTTTAATTGTTTTTCTATAATTACTGAATTTAATGACATGAAATTTTGCATGTGAATAGTTGAATGAATACACTAATTATTATTGGCATACATTTTACCATGCAATTCCTTTAGAGTGTCGTGATATTTGACTGCTTTGTAAACAGTGATTTTGTCATGGTAAATTGTCCTATATCTCTTTAATTACTAAAGGAACATCATTAATATTTGGCAATATGTTGCAGACACTTACAAGGTTTGTATAAACGTGAAAATCTAGACCCCAAAGTGCATACTGTTAGCGAAGACCGGTACCCCACCTCAAGTTTACTATAAAAGGCGCGGTATACCCGCACTCTGGCAGTTGTTCGACAAGCATCACTCGGAGCGGTAACGTCGTGCGAACTCTGTGAGACCTATATTTTCCACATTAATTAATAGCTGATGGCTATAGTTTGACATTTTATTGTGTACTCAGTGATTGTTACTCTGTTCCTATCTAAATTAATAAATTCTGGTTGTAACTTAAATGGATAATACACGAATATTGTAACATCTACCTCTCGGTTGGTTTCTTTTAATAAACACCACTGCTGATATTTTAACAATCAGAAGTGTGATAAAGAACTACACTGCTCACATTTTTTCGTTATAAATCAAGGAACAGAATAACAGTCACTTACAGCCATTATTTTTGTACCTGTGTGGGTACTTGTGAGAGTGAGATCACTTGTACCTATACACTTTTAATAGCTTCACATTCAGTGGGTTTGTTGGTTAGTTTGTTGTTTAGACAGCAAACGTGGTCGTTGTAACAGTCGTTACGACAGTCGCGGTAAGCTTACATCGTGATTATAGTTATCATCACAATAGACAGTTAAGTGTCTAATAGTGTACGTAAATAAGTGAATCGTGTAGCGTGCGGGACGTCGCCGCCGTTTAGTTTCACTTTTGCCTAGTTGACTGAATTTGAACATATGTCACCGACTCTCAGACATAATTACCGTCGTTATTCGCGCTCATGTTCTAGTACACAGCGGCGGCTGTGTACTTTACGAGTATCGAAACGTGTATTTGAGCAAATTTCGTTGCATAAGTCTGACCGCTTGGTTAGGGACTAAAATTATTATTCAAATACAGAATAAGCAACGGTAACGAACCGTGTTGTGGAAAAATACCGCGGTTAGATCTCAACATTTTTATATTTCGAACTTTGATCCTACCTTACATAATATTGATGATTGGTGTGCAGAGATCGGTTGCGCTAAAGTTCTCAACAATCAATTAAAGTAATTATGAGTGCTTGTCGCGTATTGGTAATTGCTTGAAAGGTGACGCTCGATCGTGGTTAAGCCATGATGAATGGGTAACCAATGACCGATCGTGGAGTAACTTCAAGAAAGAATTTAAGTCATTGTGTCCACAAAAGATTAACTAAGCTCAAATACTTCATGAGCTCATGAACACTACGTCAGATAAATTTCTATCTTACACGAAGTATGCGCGTCAAGCACTACTAAAATAACACACGGTAAAAGAGTTAGACTAAATCTCAGATATATTTGGCATAAAGTAGGTAACAAGTGTATCATGATAAAAAGCGACCTCGCACGACAGCTCATTTAACAAGGAATGGATTACAAACCTTTATTAATCTTTAAAACTAAATTTAAAATCCAATATTATGATCGGTGGTTTTTATTCTCGTTAACGATAAATATTTATAGGAAAGGTATGTTTTGTCGATTATCCAGTCTAGTTGGGAACACATATTCTTTATTTTTGTTTTGCTTGCTTTACTTTTAATAATAAGTGTTCTTTTGTGTTCCCTTGGACGACAATGAGTCTGGAAAAAATTAAACTTAAATTTGAAATGGTGACTTCGAATGGTGACGAACGTGCCATAAAGAAGTTTTGCTGAAGTTAGGCAACAACTGGAGAATATTGTCTATTATATCACCTTTCCATTTCATCTTACCGAAGCTATCCAGTTTTGAAAAATGGATGTTTTACTTTTCAAAGTCAAAAAGTCTAAAGTCAAAGTATTTTATTTGTGAAACAGAGGTAATATGGTACATACATCTATGTTTTGCCTTGTAAGGCGTACAGATTATTTAAGAACAATATTAGTCATTTAAATTAACAATTGAACATTTCTTTACTTTAAACTATTATCATCTAAAAACTCATTGATAGAATAGTAACTAACTTTTCGTAGTCTCTTTTGGCGTTAATTTATGGGTATCTTTATGTACATAATTATATTTCCTCAACATTCCATATATGGATCTTGTAGATATACCAGTAAACTCGGAAGTCGTTTTGATCATAGCTGAGTTCGCGCGGTATTCGTTCTTAGGTCATTTTTAATACTCTTAATTACACTACATATTTCTAATATTCTTAAATACGTTTAGTATTTATGCCCCTCTCGCCAACAGACAAATTTGTCGGTTTTCTCTTTTTGACTGAAGAATGCAATGATTGCTGGACACATAACCAAGAATTTAAATGTTACCAGTACTGCCCAGTACTTATAAAACACAAAACTTAAAATGAAACAGTTACACATATTTTTCCTCACTACTCCCAACCCAGTACAACAATAGGACCGATCAGTTCAAAGACTTGTTCCGGGTATTGTAATACAAGCTCTACTAGCACGGACGTAAGGTACATTTTGATCCGTTACGAGTACGCCTAGCTTCGGTAGGCTTATTAAGGTCACGTGCCGTGTAAGGTATGATGAACATTAGCGCGTTGTTATTAGGCTTAAATTTGCTAATTTGCAGTCACAGAATGAAATCTCTGTAGGTAGGTATTTATTTTGTGACTTAACGTAAACGATATTGATAGCATAGCTTTTAATCTTAAAATATATGTTAAAATATGGATATTACTACTTCCAAGGAAATTTCCACGAATAATAATTACGTTAGTACTGCTGTAATTTACAAAGGTCATTAATCAATCGATCAGCTGAAATTCCGGGCATACCGGTTGACATCCTTATAGATGGCGGTGCACTTAATGTATCTTTGATTTCGTCGCTGACTGTAAATTATTTCTCTGATTCGCGTAAGCCAATTAATTGTTTTTATGAAAGAAATATGACTGAAAATTAGGCCGAGTAATGGATAGGCCGAGTTGTGGATAAGTGAAGGCCTTGACTGAATTAGCCTTTCCGCAGAATTTAAAGCGCAACAAGGATCCTCCAAACCACTTCAATAAGTGGCGAGTTATTTTAACACCCCGATTTAGTGGTGTTCGTGCCCCCATATTGTAGCACTGATACCATTATTACTGTGCACCGATATTGGGATACTTGTTTGGCCATACATTGTGGAACTTTTATTTTAAATGCCTCGACATTATGATTATCTGTAACCCCGATAGTGGTTGCCAGATGATGTTGTTGTTTCAGTAATGATTGAGGTCCAGAAATATTTCATTAGTGATTCAATTTACAAACTGCTGCCCACTTTTGTGCATTTGCTAGTAGATTCATTAGGTGTCATGTTTTTATAATTTAGATGCGTTCTCTAAATTCTTTCTGTGGGCGTATGGAGTGCAACCATCGTCAGGAAAAGTGGCCGAGTGTTATGTGGAAACCGCAGTTGATTCTAAATATCTCAAAACACAGAACGGCCCAGTATTTAGCACCAAACCTATTGATGGGTATTGATGTTGTGACACCACTTATTCGTACCTTAGTGTGTGAGTGGCCTTTGAAGGTTGTAGCCCTAACCGGGAAGCCCTTCGCGAAATGAGTCGTCGAAGAATATCTGAACGTCTTCATTCAAAAGAAGGACAACAGGATACCAGTTCTAGTAGCGATGGTTCCGTTTGACTAAAACAATTATATGGTACCTACTTAATTATAATTATCAATAATCACATACATTAACCTACATGTCAACTTACAGCTTAGACGCCGCCAGTTTAGGTTGAAGAGATACTCATTGAAAACTATTGCGGATATTCCCCTAGCGAGGACGGTATGCAACAATTTTATAAGAGTAATAACTTCAGCTTCGGCGCGCAGTGAGTAATTTTATTTATTTATTAACAAAAGTACACCAACTGCTTCTGTATATAAATTAACAAATACAGTTGTTATGAGTAAAAGGCTTATACAGTTGCCAATACCGGGTGAACCAACATTCACGAACATAAGTGGTAAGTTAAACTAAATAAATGCTAGTACTAATATTGAGTGGAAATAAACTATAAAAAGATAATAATATTAAAATAGAGTAATAGTATTATGACATCAACCCCAAGTGTGGTGAAATAAAATCGAGTCTCCTAGAGTAGACAGTTAATCATTATGCTCAACCCCAACAATGATTGAGCCCTATTGTTTAATTCTGTTTATAATCTACATTCTTGTTTTTCTTTTAATATCGTCTATATAAATAAAAATCCGACCACAAAATGATGCATGCTGTGGCAACCTATAATTAAGTCTGCACTCAACTTAGGATTTTATATTATTGTAATATACAAATATAATAATTATCCCCTAGTGTGGACATGCATAATAACTCCCTAAAATAATTATCCCCTAGCGTGGATATGCATAATAACTCCCTAAAATAATTATCCCCTAGTGTGGATATGCATAAATATACAAATATAATAATTACCCCCTAGTGTGGATATGCATAATAACTCCCTAAAATAATTATCCCCTAGTGTGGATATACATAAATATACAAATATAATAATTATCCCTAGTGTGGATATGCATAAATATACAAATATAATAATTATCCCCTAGTGTGGATATGCATAATAACTCCCTAAAATAATTATCCCCTAGTGTGGATATGCATAAATATACAAATATAATAATTATCCCCTAGTGTGGATATGCATAATAACTCCCTAAAATAATTATCCCCTAGTGTGGATATGCATAAATATACAAATATAATAATTATCCCCGAGTGTGGATATGCATAATAACTCCCTAAAATAATTATCCCCTAGTGTGGATATGCATAAATATACAAATATAATAATTATCCCCTAGTGTGGATATGCATAATAACTCCCTAATGGTGTGGTCGTGTGCTAATTTATTAAAAACATTATAGGTAATATTTATTCAACCCCAAGTGTGGTTTGAACATAATGAGTCCAAGTGTGGTTCCAACGTAATGAGCCCCAAGTGTGGTTCCAACGTAACGAGCCCCAAGTGTGGTTCCAACGCAATGAGCCCCAAGTGTGGTTCCAACGCAATGAGCCCCAAGTGTGGTTCCAACGCAATGAGCCCCAAGTGTGGTTCCAACGTAATGAGCCCCAAGTGTGGTTCCAACGTAATGAGCCCCAAGTGTGGTTCCAACGTAATGAGCCCCAAGTGTGGTTCCAACAATGAGCCCCAAGTGTGGTTCCAACAATGAGCCCCAAGTGTGGTTCCAACGTAATGAGCCCCAAGTGTGGTTCCAACGTAATGAGCCCCAAGTGTGGTTCCAACGTAATGAGCCCCAAGTGTGGTTCCAACGTAATGAGCCCCAAGTGTGGTTCCAACGTAATGAGCCCCAAGTGTGGTTCCAACGTAATGAGCCCCAAGTGTGGTTCCAACGTAATGAGCCCCAAGTGTGGTTCCAACGTAATGAGCCCCAAGTGTGGTTCCAACGTAATGAGCCCCAAGTGTGGTTCCAACGTAATGAGCCCCAAGTGTGGTTCCAACGTAATGAGCCCCAAGGGTGGTTCCAACGTAATGAGCCCCAAGTGTGGTTCCAACGTAATGAGCCCCAAGTGTGGTTCCAACGTAATGAGCCCCAAGTGTGGTTCCAACGTAATGAGCCCCAAGTGTGGTTCGAATATAATAAGCCCCTAGTGTGGTTTGAACATAATAAGCCCCAAGTGTGGTTCGAATATAATAAGCCCCAAGTGTGGTTTAAACATAAGCCCCAAGTGTGGTTTGAACATAATGAGCCCCAAGTGTGGTTCGAATATAATAAGCCCCTAGTGTGGTTTGAACATAATGAGCCCCAAGTGTGGTTCGAATATAATAAGCCCCAAGTGTGGTTTAAATATAATAAGCCCCAAGTGTGGTTTGAACATAATAAGCCCCAAGTGTGGTTTAAACATAATAAGCCCCAAGTGTGGTTTGAACATAATAAGCCCCTAGTGTGGCTAAAGAAGAAAGATAAGTATTTGCCCCTTGTGTGGTAATGTATTCTATTCACAAGCAATTATTCTATCAGTATTGAAACATTTACCTGAATTAAAGAAATATATATATATATATATATATATATATATATATTCAAGTAATTAAACTAATAAACAATTTCAATTCAATTTTAGCAATGTTTAGCCGTATTTTTAATTCAGTAAGAGAGGTTACAGAACCAAATGTACTTTGCATTAAGTTAAAGTGTGATTGATATCGATTAACTTTGATTGCCAGTATTTTTTTTTGTAGTGAAAAGTTCATTATTGAGTTCTTGAATTATCTATTGTATAATATGGTGTGTGTAATATTTTTTATGTTAATAGGTTTATTTGCTGTCATAGTCCACCTGTATGAGGACAAGAACGAATGGCCGATCGGTGTTGGGGATGAGGACATCCCCAGGGCAGAATGGCCGCCTGTTAGCGAAGACCGGTACCCCACCTCAAGTTTACTATAAAAGGCGCGGTATACCCGCACTCTGGCAGTTGTTCGACAAGCATCACTCAGAGCGGTAACGTCGTGCGAACTCTGTGAGACCTATATTTTCCATATTAATTAATAGCTGATTGCTATAGTTTGACATTTTATTGTGTACTCAGTGATTGTTATTCTGTTCCTATCTAAATTAATAAATTCTGGTTGTAACTTAAATGGATAATACACGAATATTGTAACATCTACCTCTCGGTTGGTTTCTTTTAATAAACACCACTGCTGATCTACTAACAACAGGGACTATCTGAACCCATAAGTCACCGTGATCATTTGTGTCCCCAAAGTTAAGCTTAAGGGGCAGGTCTATACATTTATGAAAACATTGTGTATGTTCGGAAAAATATTGATCTTTTTAATAAGTGACAGGCACAATTTTAACACTAGGAATAGAAACAATTTAGATCAACCTCGGTTCAGACTGGCTAAAGTAAATAGTAGTTCTTTTATGGCGTACCTACTGTATGAAATTTTATAATAAAGTACCGCTAGCGATTCAACAAGTCAATGAATCTAAATTTAAAACATGCATTAAACGCATGCTGTGTACGCAAGCTTATTATAAACTGGAAGATGCCAGTCCTGCTCCACAACCACAGACAAGTAGATTTGGAAGAGATACCATTCCCCCTTTTTGTTGTTTTCCAAATATTCCTCTTTTTATTTGTTTATTTTAATTGTGCATAAGATTTTGCTACCATGATTTTGCAAGTAATATAGTATTGTAAAATGTAAAAGCACTTTTCAAATTTGTGAATGTGACGCACCATGGACTATGGTTTGTTTTTTTTTATATATATAACTTGTTTGACATTACGAGCATTGCAGTTGAGGGTTTGTCGTGCTCGCTTAAATGCCTCGCTGATGGTGGCGCGTGTTGTTGGATCATTTGGTTCCCTTCAAAATGGTTGAGCTAAGTGGGGCTGATGCGCGCGTCATGCTCGTGAACGGGGGCCGTCAGTGGAGACTGGTCATCTCTTAGCTGCCAGTGGGCTTAATTCATTTTCTATCTTATAATTAATTTTTATATTTATACATTGTGCTCACATGATAGAAGCAACAGAATTGTGTAAGGAAGAAATGTAACCCATATTTTGATTTTAAAAGAGTGTCCATGGAGTTTCTTGCACGTTCTTCTCCATAGAGATCTACGCTTTGGAACGTGCAATTTAGCTTCACTTTTCTTGAACCGACCGACATGGACTATTCAAAACACTGAATTAAACAATTTTGATTTTATAAGACGATCATTAGACCTGTTCTCCTGTATGACAGTGAGGCGTGGCCTGTGCTTGAGTGACACAAGCAGGAGTGTGTCACGGAGATGAATGTGCAGCGGTGACTGTGTGGAGTTACACAGAAGATCGTGAGACCCTACCCATTTCACGCTATTACTTTGACTACAATACCAATACCTAAATAACGACAATATTTCAGGTGTTAAAGTAGTCTCACATTCCAGTTTGCGTCACAGAACATAGTTACATACGAGATCGAATCGAATCAGTGGCAGAGCGATCGACTGCTGCGCTGCGTGTCGCAGGTTCGATTCTCGCACGGAACAAATATTTGTATGACATACAATTAGTTGTTCTGTCTGGCTGTTTGTGTATGTGATTTTAAATGTTTCTAAATGCACCCACGACACAGGAGTAATTCCTAGTATGCGGCAACGTATTTTTTATTTAAAACAAATGCCCTTGATAGGTCCAGAAAAACCGCAGAAATGGGGAGTCTTCCTGTCTGTATTGAACAGTCTGCTTGAGGCTTGAAAATACCCTTCCATACATAAAATAACTCCATTTTCAATGACTGAAACCAAAACCCGTCCTCAAACAAAAAGTCAAAAAAATAATAAAGGACCAAGAGCCAGTGACCAAGTTTAGATGGTCATTTCAAAAATCGCGAAGTTTTTACAGTAAAACCTTAATACCTACAGATGCTGAAAAGCTGCTTCTGGCACCAATTTTTTACGGAAGGTCAGAAATAAGACTTATTTATGTTATAAGTCATAAAAATTTAGGAAATTACTTTCTACAGTATTTTTCCTTCATAGAATGTTTGCCAGAACATAAATTACGTCCATCCTAATTGTTGACAGAACATTATAAATATTTATAAAAAATCCAATTTTGTCATGTCTTGAAATTTTCAACAGAATAAATAAAATAAATTAATAATTCATAATATCTAATGCCATCACCAACAGTCTGCCAAAGCAATAAACGTGTCTGTACAAAATGTAGGTATATTTGTATTTTTTTATTATTTAGTTGTTTCATAGTCTTAAACTACATAAATATAGTTGAAGACATAAAAGAAAAAGAATACTACAATAGGATAGGATAACTGTCAGTACTACCTAATACTTATGTGACTTTATGTTGACAGCCTACTTTCTTTACTTCACCTGCCATGTCGCTACTTCACCTGTTATATTGTTACTTCACCTGCCATGTCGCTACTTCACCTTTTATATTGTTACTTCACCTGCCATGACGCTACTTCACCTGTTATATTGTTAGCTCATCCGCCATGTCGCTACTTCACCTGTTATATTCTTACTTCACCTGTTATATTGTTACTTCACCTGCCATGTCGCTACTTCACCTTTTATATTGTTACTTCACCTGCCATTTCGTTACTTCACCTTTTATATTATTACTTAACCTGCCATGTCGCTACTTCACCTGTTATATTGTTAGCTCATCCGCCATGTCGCTACTTCACCTGTGATATTTTTAGTTCACCTCCCATGTCGCTACTTCACCTGTTATATTGTTAGTTCACCTGCCATGTCACTACTTCACCTGTTATATTGTTACTTCACCTGCCATGTCGCTACTTCACCTGTTATATTGTTACTTCACCTGCCATGTCGCTACTTCACCTGTTATATTGTTACTTCACTTGCTATGTCGCTACTTCACCTGTGATATTTTTAGTTCACCTGCCATGTCGCTACTTCACCTGTTATATTGTTACTTCACCCGTCATGTCGTTACTTCACCTGTTATATTGTTACTTCGCCTGCCATGTCGCTACTTCACCTTTTATATTGTTACTTCACCTGCCAAGTCGTTTCTTCACCTGTTATCTTGTTACTTCACCTGCCATGTCGCTACTTCACCGGTTATATTGTTACTTCACCTGCAATGTCGCTACTTCACCTGTTATATTGTTACTTCACTTGCTATGTCGCTACTTCATCTGTGGTATTTTTAGTTCACCTGCCATGTCGCTACTTCACCTGTTATATTCTTACTTTAGTTGCTATGTCGCTACTTCACCTGTTATATTGTTAGTTCACCTGCCATGTCACTACTTCACCTGTTATATTGTTACTTCACCTGCCATGTCGCTACTTCACCTGTTATATTGTTACTTCACCTGCCATGTCGCTACTTCACCCGTTATATTGTTACTTCACTTGCTATGTCGCTACTTCACCTGTGATATTTTTAGTTCACCTGCCATGTCGCTACTTCACCTGTTATATTGTTACTTCACTTGCTATGTCGCTACTTCATCTGTGGTATTTTTAGTTCACCTGCCATGTCGCTACTTCACCTGTTATATTCTTACTTTAGTTGCTATGTCGCTACTTCACCTGTTATATTGTTAGTTCACCTGCCATGTCACTACTTCACCTGTTATATTGTTACTTCACCTGCCATGTCGCTACTTCACCTGTTATATTGTTACTTCACCTGCCATGTCGCTACTTCACCCGTTATATTGTTACTTCACTTGCTATGTCGCTACTTCACCTGTGATATTTTTAGTTCACCTGCCATGTCGCTACTTCACCTGTTATATTGTTACTTCACCCGTCATGTTGTTACTTCACCTGTTATATTGTTACTTCACCTGCCATGTCGCTACTTCACCTTTTATATTGTTACTTCACCTGCCATGTCGTTACTTCACCTGTTATCTTGTTACTTCACCTGCCATGTCGCTACTTCACCTGTTATATTGTTACTTCACCTGCCATGTCGCTACTTCACCTTTTATATTGTTACTTCACTTGCTATGTCGCTACTTCATCTGTGATATTTTTAGTTCACCTGCCATGTCGCTACTTCACCTGTTATATTCTTACTTCATCTGCCATGTCGTTACTTCACCTGTTATATTGTTACTTCAGCTGCCATGTCGTTACTTCACCTTTTATATTATTACTTCACCTGCCATGTCGCTACTTCACCTGTTATATTGTTACTTTAGTTGCTATGTCGCTACTTCACCTGTGATATTTTTAGTTCACCTCCCATGTCGCTACTTCACCTGTTATATTGTTAGTTCACCTGCCATGTCACTACTTCACCTGTTATATTGTAAGTTCACCTGCCATGTCACTACTTCACCTGTTATATTGTTAGTTCACCTGCAATGTCACTACTTCACCTGTTATGTTGTTAGTTCACCTGCTATGTCGCTGCTTCACCTGTTTTGGTTTTAGGGTAGTTGTATTGTGGGGTCTGAAAAGTTATAAATATTGTTTTATTGTTTTCTTTCGCTAATTTACTTTTTCTCGTAAAGATTCATTAGATCAATGCTTGAGTTTCTTTCAGAAATACGGACGGTTTAGTTTTTAAGTTACCGAGTAACCGAGGCACCTACTAAGGCGTCTCGGTTACTTCCTTGTGTATAAATGTGATGCGCTGTGACTTATGTCCATCTGCACCGATGTGTTGTCTCCCTCAGTCCACCAACAGGTTACAAAATGTGATCTTTCGGTGAGTGGCGATTGTGGATTCAATCAGTCAGGCTCCGCGGGACGACGCCAAAATGTGATTGATTTATATCGCTGACTCCCTACATGATGTACCGCCAACATATTAACTTGCACCTAAACAGATTTCATAACACAGCGAATGATAATTCATTCGCAGCTCCCCGCTGTGAGAGCGAACACCGGACTTGCGAGCTTCTGCGTCTGATCATACGGAAAATTCAAATATATGATTTTAGAAGTCAAAAGTCAAAACACAGCAGGTGAGCCACGTGTGAATGAAACAAATGTAACGAAACAACATCTTTATTATATAATTCATGTACAATCAGCTGTAGAAGTCCATTCCCACCTTAAAGACTACTGTCGCCTGCGCTAAACCGGCCACGCACACTAACGCATTACTTTTATTATCGCAGTCTTCATCTTTCTTTAAAGTAATGCAAAATTTCGTTACTTCATTTGAAGTTAAGTTAGCGGCCGCACTTAACAATGGTCTATCATAAGCGAGCGATTGTGGGTTCGATCCTTAATAACGGCAAATCTTTTTGTTGTTTCATATAATTTAAAATTATGATAACTGATTTGTATTTTAAAATAAAAATGTTTGCAAATAATATTTAAACGAATAGGAAAATTTACTGAATATTTATACCAAAATAGGTTTTTATTATATGTTTTAGTTTACTATAGATGTAATATAATAAATAATATAATGCAATATATTATAAAGTTATATATTATTCGGTATAGATATACTTATACTAATAAATGAAACAAACGTTGAAATGGCAGCATTGTAATATTTTATATAAAAGTAATCCTTGACAAACTTATGATATTATTATGGTAAAAAATATAAAAAACATTTTTGGTTTTTAGATATGAAAGTTATAGTATTACATGTTATCATTAAAGAGGTTATAGCTTAATTATTCATTTTCTTAAAGAAAAGAGGATTGAAGCTTAACCTGAATATTATTACAATCATAAAATAATCTATACTTAGAACACAAAACAGTGCTTATTACATTTACAATTTTTTTGCGTGTATAGCATGCCATCCTGCAGTGCCTTTTTTCGGAGTTTGAAGGCATGAGATTATAATCTTCAAGCGCTTTCTTAGTTCAAAAGTAAACGAACTTATTTCTTATCGAATTCCGAAATTATTGTTTTTATAATTTACCAAAAGTAATTTGTATTGAAATTGCAAAAGGCGACATCTGTTAGCCATTAAGCCAACCGAACATATTACTGTCACTTAGCTAAATTACTTTACGAGTTGGTTTAGAGTCCGTTATTACGATATATAATGACATATATTTAAAACACTTTGTAGGACACTTCTGCACTGTGATTGTTATAAATTGTTTTTTTTTTGTTTAGCTCGATAAGTCTCCACCAGTATCGCCAGTTTATTTTTAAACCACAAATGCAACCTCTCTTCTTCGCAAGATTCAAAGGTTTATTCAACGGTAAATATTGTTGCTTCGTTCCACTTGTCTCGACACATAAGCCACCTTCGTCCTCCAACCTCTTGACTTTGGCTTACAGTATTCCTCTAAAACAATAACAAATTTATTACACACTTTCAGCAAGAGATTGGTTTGCACCTTACCCAAATAATAATAAAAACAACTTACACAAAAGCCGGTTTCATGTTATGATTTTTGAGATATA
Source organism: Sesamia nonagrioides (assembly GCA_017933935.1). NCBI lineage: Eukaryota > Metazoa > Arthropoda > Insecta > Lepidoptera > Noctuidae > Sesamia > Sesamia nonagrioides. The sequence goes on from JADWQK010000719.1 coordinate 19,945, forward strand.
TTGCTGCATATGCCTGCATATTGATTAAAAAAGTAAAACTAATAACACGAACTCGTAACTATATGTTCATCAACCAACAACAGCTAAGTAATATTATTTGAGTTATTGTAGTTAATAATAGTTATTGTAGGTAGTGGAATATTTTTTGTTCAGTTTGTTTCAAATCTACCCTCATCTTTTTATAAGGACTCTAATATAGAAAAAATCTTAAAATAAAGTATCATCGTTAAGTTGCGGATCGGTATTTTTACATATTTTTGTTGTCAGCATTCATAACTCACCAATAAACATTTCAAAAATATTTTGTAAGTTATTAGATTTGAACTCGAACCATCTTGAACGCCTATCAAGACGAAAACCGCTAGGCTATTTAAACACTTACTGTGAGCGTTGAAATTAGTAAGTAGTACCTAACAATCATAAGCGGGCAGCAAGTTGTCAAAGTGTATAAGTGTGTATCCACCTAATTTACCTCATTGCGGTGCTTCAATGCCTTAGGTTCGCATTAGAAACAAGGAGGTTCTGAGAGTACTGTGTCGTCTGGACGTGAATAAGGCTAGTGGTCCGGATGGTATACCAGCGATTGTTCTTAAAGCATGTGCGCCCGAGTTGTCTCCTGTATTGACGCGCTTGTATCGCCTCTCATTTAGGACTGGTATAGTGCCCAAGTCCTGGAAGCTTGCTAACGTGCAGCCTGTGCCCAAGAAGGGTAGTCGTGCCGATCCCGCCAACTATCGGCCGATTTCGATCACCTCCATACTTTGCAAAATTATGGAGCGTGTATTGAACTCGCGCCTCTTGGCATACCTGGAAGGTAACGATCTCCTCAGTGACCGACAGTACGGGTTTCGCCGCAATCGGTCAACTGGGGACCTACTAGTGTATGCCACTCACTTGTGGGGCGAGGCCCTCGAGAAGAATGGGGAAGCGATTGCTGTCTCCCTTGATGTCTCGAAGGCCTTCGACCGGGTTTGGCACGCTGGCCTTTTGAGTAAGCTTCCAGCGTACGGCATTTCCCCTAGCCTGACTGGCTGGGTAAAAGACTTCCTGACTGAACGGTCCCTCCGAGTTGTTGTCGACGGATGCTCTTCTGAGCCCATGTCAACTAATGCCGGTGTTCCTCAGGGGTCTGTTCTCTCTGCAACTCTGTTTCTGCTGCATATTAACGATCTGCTGATGCCCGGTATCTATGGGTATGCAGATGACAGCACAGTTGTAGAGAGATACCTGCCGGATGCTCGGGCTAGTAGGGAATCAATCCGGTCCGAAAGAGAGGCCATGGTTGAGCGAACGAGTGTTGCACTGCAGGCAGTCTCCGAATGGGGCAATGCCAATCTTGTAGCATTCAATGCCGCCAAAACACAGGCGTGTCTTTTCACCGCCAAAAGGAGCCCGTTCACCTTGGCCCCTACTTTTCGGAATGTGTCCTTGGAGTGTTCCGACCGCCTTCAGCTCTTGGGAGTTGAGATTTCCTCGAACCTTAACTTTGGGCGGTTCATTGAGTCCAAGGCCAGGGTGGCTGCCAGGAAACTTGGCGTTATCGCAAAGGTCCGGCAGTACTTCACACCTGGGCAGCTTCTATTGTTATACAAAGCACAGGTCCGTTCGTGTGTGGAGTACTGCAGCCACATTTGGGCTGGTGCTGCCAAGTGTCACCTGGCCACTTTGGATTCAGTGGAGAGACGTGCAGGGAGGCTGATTGGTGACCCTGATCTAACTCGAGTTGGTCTCCAAAGCCTAGAGCACAGGCGTAGAGTAGCCAGCCTTTCGGTGTTCTATAGGATGCATTTCGGGGAGTGTGCGAGGGAATTGCATGATTTAATTCCCCCATCTCCGTTCCACCAGCGGACGACCCGTCGTACGGCTGGTTTCCACCCTTACGTTGTTAACACCATTACGATCCGGACGAAGCGCTTCGCCTCCTCCTTTATACCGCGTACATCGAGGGACTGGAACAATTTGCCCGCGGCGGTGTTTCCGTCGGACTACAATTTGAGTGTCTTCAAGGCTAGAGTGAATAGGCTCTTAATAAACTAGTGCGCTTTACCATCAACGATTGCGTCACTGCTTACCATCAGGCAGGATTGCGGTCAAGCGCTGGTTTATAATGCATAAAAAAAAAAAAAAAAAAAAAAAAAAAAAAAAAAAAAAAAAAAAAAAAAAAAAAAAAAAAAAAAAAAAAAAAAAAAAAACTTTATTATAGAAGAAGGTCGTAACTACAACTAGTATTGCTTGGCCATAGTTTTGTGAGATTGTAACTCGACTTTTGGTCTTAACTGTACATACGTATATAATAACTGCATAAATTATATGGGTGTTATTCTGATGGATCAACCTACATATAAATATAAATTGCGGATATAAATATAAATTTGCTTTAGTGGAATATACATACATAGTCATACATCTGCTTGTTCAATATGAACTGCCTATGCTCATACAAATCCAAGGATCCAGGAGAAGATCTTTTACTAAGCAAAAGGTTCAGACGGTAGATTAGTTTTAGGAAAAGCGTGTAATAACTTGCGGTATCTCGTAGCTGGATAAAGTTGCAAACTCCCATCCAGCGGGGCACACATCTGTGATTCGCGCACGGAACAAATATCTGTACGGCGTACAGGTAGTTGTTCCGGGTCTGGCTGTTTGTGTATCTAAGTTTAAATTTTTGTAAACGCACCCACGATACACGAGGAACTCCTAGTGTGGGGCAATAATTTTTTTTTTATATTTTTCTTTATTTACGGAATTATGCCAATAATGAAGTAGATTGGTAATATAAAAAAAAGAACTTTTTTACAAAAAAACAACCGACTTCCAAAAACCACTACAAAGTGAAAAATAACTAATTTCGGAAGTCGGTGTCAAAAAACGAATATACAAAACCAAAGACACCGACTTCCGAAATTAGTTATTTTTCACTTTGTAGTGGTTTTTGGAAGTCGGTTGTTTTTTGTAAAAAAGTTTTTATTTTACACTTTTTAGTTGTTAAAAGTACTATGTATTCAGTTGCATCCGGTCAGACTGGAAGCTGACGCAAATATAGTTGGGAAACGACGTAATTTTGTTTACTTTAATTTTTACCCGTACCTTAGTATTCCCTCAACTGCCTGTGGTCTTCATCATCAAATTTACTGCAGACCATTATTTTAACCCAATGGGTGCAAAGGTCTCATCAATATAAATGAATGAAGTCCAACCACAAAGTAGCTACTGTAAACCGTTGAGGAGTTCCCGGAACTGGCCTTTGTCTTCATCATGAGAGCTCTTATGACAGTCACAACCCATCTAGGTGTAAAGTTCTTATCAATACAAATTAATCGAGCCCAAACACAAGGTAGCTGCTGTGAATTGTTGAGGAGTTCCTTCGACTGTCTCCCGGCTCCATCATCAGATCTACTCCAGACCTTTATTAAATTGTAGTGCTTTAAAATACTTAATGAAAATGCTAAGAAATGCACTAGTCGCCCCTGCAATTTTTGAAAGTTCCCCTTGTTTTCTCTGGTCTTCCACCATCAAACCCTGATATCCTTATCATGGGACCACCTTGGGAACGTCTTCTCTCCAACAGAAAAAGAATTATCAAAATCGGTTCATAAACGACGAAGTTATACGCGAACAAACATAAAAAAAAAGCATATATACGGGCGAATTGAGTAACCTCCTCCTTTTTGAAGTCGGTTAAAAAAGGGAACTGAGAAGCCATATATGTAGAAAGAATTATTGCTAAATTAGCTTGTCTTCAACGTAGGTACTCTAGTAGAAATATAATAAATACAATGAATCATTCTGATATTTATCTTATTTCAATCAAAGTTTAAGATTTTATACAATGCTGACTGCGAATCAGTTTAATCCAAAGTATTTAAGCTGATTCCTTTCAGACAAAGTTTATTTGAACTTTTGTGCCGTTCCACCAAACGATGCAGTGCTTTGGCGGCTTTGAAACCTGAGCTCGGAGCTAATCTGAATGTTAATCCGCGGCGTCGGCGAGGAAACGAACTGTTCACTGGAGATGAGGGACGGCTTCGCCTTCGATAGTCGCTTTCATTTATAAAACAAAAATATTAATTATCAAAATTATACGCTCAATGGTATTCTACAATAGCTAGTACTCAATGGTTCTTCTTAAATGACTAGGCTAATCTATTCAATCTGAAACTAAGGTAGTTGGATGACAAGTGTCGAGGCAAGCCTGCAGAGTTTGGCAGAATACATCGAACTTGGATAACTCTGTTGTTATGGTTACTTTATTTTTGCATATGTCATTAAGTTGGCTCTGTTAAACCTCAGGAAACAAAGTACATGTAGCATAGGCATGAAATCTCTTAAGAAACCTTGCTTTTTAGGGTTCCGTACTTAGGCTACGCAAACGATACTAATCGGGCTTATTACCCGATTAGTATTCGACTTCATCGCTATACATAGTAGGTATTGTATAAAGTCATGTGTTTTTTAAATGAACAGACAGCTGTGCTGTTGGGGATATTGTTCTGCCACTTCTTCCCAGCGAAAGCACTAGGAAGTGTCGATGGTGGGCGATTTAGGGAACTGTCTTATGTACTATTGACGTTCAAAAAGTGCTGATTCTCAGCCTAATTTGAATAAATGACTTTTGATTTTGATTCACCGGCTGTGCATCCGTCTGTAACAAGGCTGTATCTGTTGAGTCGTAATGGGTAGACATTAGTGTGAACTACTAAATAATGAACTTAAAACAGGAAACGTGTTTTCTATGCTACAGTATTCTTTTTATGTCTTCTTAAATATTGTATCCCTCCGTGTGACCGGCGCACTTGACCACTTTATCTTTAAAACATACCTAGTTACCTACATACTTGGTTTATTAGTTAGTCGCCACGAGACGGGTCGACGTGAAGTGACCAAAGCCTTCGTAGTCTTCTCTGCGTCCCCGAGGAGAAGAACGAGGGGTCGGATTTGAAGCTCCTTTCGGCCACTTAACCGTACCTTTTAGAAAGAAACAATAAATCACTTTAAGTTTGTAATGACTCTGTTCGTTAAAGAAGCTCGTGCTGGTTTACAGAAGATCGTGACGATGGACAAATATTAAATTACTAGCTTTCCGCTCGCTGTTTCGCCCGCGTGGAGATCGGTTAAATCGCACTTTTTAGATTTCCCTCAGAAATATGAAATTTTTCTATCAAAAAAATTTTTTTATCAAAAATAAAAAGTACCCTATTATTTAATCCGGACTTCTAACTTTACATCTGCAAAAATTCAAAGCAATCGGTTCAGTAGTTGGGGCGTGAAAACGGAACAAACAAACTCACTTTCCCATTTATAATATTAGTAAGGACTGCCTTAGGTAAACTCTAAGCCTCGGCTTAGGGCACTGATGGAGAGGGCAGCAAGGGACATCTGGATCGATGATGGAGAGGGCAGCAAGGGACATCTGGATCGTTGATGGAGAGGGCAGCAAGGGACATCTGGATCGTTGATGGAGAGGGCAGCAAGGGACATCTGGATCGTTGATGGAGAGGGCAGCAAGGGACATCTGGATCGTTGATGGAGAGGGCAGCAAGGGACATCTGGATCGTTGATGGAGAGGGCAGCAAGGGACATCTGGATCGCTGATGGAGAGGGCAGCAAGGGACATCTGGATCGCTGATGGAGAGGGCAGCAAGGGACATCTGGATCGTTGATGGAGAGGGCAGCAAGGGACATCTGGATCGATTGTTTTTTATTTGAATTGATGACCACCGAGTCCCTTAGATCTCACAGTCGGAAAATTAAATTAACTGGCTCAGTTGCGGTGCGGGCTGGCTTTCATCGGTCAAGGGACAGGGGAGACAATCACGTTGAACACGTCGCGGAGGAGCACGGCGGCGGCGGCGCGGTCGGAAAGACGATTCTGTGCTTATATTTTATGCTAGTGGCCCTATTGACCTTTTGGAGGAGAGATATGTCGTCGAGGTTATTGAGAACGTGCCTGGGTCGGTGAAGTTTGATGTTTTTGGAGGAGGGGGTATAGATAGTTGTCACAACGCGATGTTTTGCATTGCTGGATAGTGGGGATTTTGAGATCAAGATGGGGGATCTTACTTCGGACGAACCATTGGGAGTTTTTTGCTTTATGAAGGAAGCGGTTTTGCAGAGTCTGCATCCTATAATGCATATGAATGGACTTCGTATGTACGAAGACCACACGGGTATTAAATGCCAGTATGCAAACACAGCATGGATCACAATACAAATACAGTTTACACTTGAGGGACAGCTGCTTCGTGGATTGAGGATACGTACTTATAGCGTCGTTTCTGCTTGCTTATTGCGCCGCTGTGCACACACACCGTGTTATGTTCAGGACTCCCATACAGCAGATGCCTTCAGTGGAGACCACACATACAAAATAGTGATAACATCATTAACATCATCATCATCGCAGCGTTAATCTCAGTCGCATCCGAAACTTTTTCAGCTTTGGAATTTCGGGTCCGCTTTTCCTGTCTAACTGCTGATTTTGGCTAAATTTCGTTATTTTCCGTTAAGCAACTGCCGTCTGACCTTTACAACCCGAAGGCGATATTAAAGCATTACAGCTATCCAATTGTTGGACTTTTGAGAGCTTCAACAACCCGTAACGACTGCCATTAGATGTTCGTATGACAAACGGGACCAATGGCTTAACGTGCTTTCCGAAGCACGACCAGACCAGTGCATAGAAATATTTGCCCTGCGCGATGATCGAACCTGCGCCTCCTTGCGCAGAGGCCGCGTTCGCTACCGTTACGCCACGGAGACTGTCTCCAACAAAATGGCGATATACAATATGTTAAGAAAACCCTGTCCGACCCGTGAAGGTATTGTTAGGTATCGATAACTGATTCTACTAATGCCTGCAAAACCTGGCTAGACTTAAAAAAAAATACCCCCTAAAAAATAAATAACTTAAATAAAATAAATAGGTAATTTCATGGCAACACAGGCACAGGTCATGACCGCAGTTGACCTCATGCTTGTAGGTATAGGTAGCTTGTCCACGTTTATCGACTCTCGAAAGAAACAATGATACTTAGGCAGCTCGAGAAAAGAACTTTTTTTAAGTAGGAAGGTCGTCTGACTCTCCGAATGTATCATTTCATTGGATGACCACAATGGCTGTGGCGGAGATGTTCCATATTTGATTCACTAAGAACGATACAGGCCTGGCACCGTCGCACGAGATTAGCACGGACATGGACACAAATAAAAATCAAGTGGTGTCAAATCCGCGCTGGCCACAGTTGGCCCCTACCAATCCACTGCTCGCCGAACTGATAATGGACAATAATGATAATGTACTCACGTACAGGTCGGCAAAAATATCGTGAGGCACCGTCATGCTGGAACCCTCGTGCATTGACCGATAAGTACCCACTTCCAAATCGTCTAACACCTGATAACAACACAGCTAATTGCAGTTACTACCTCCATCAGCATGTTACATTACTCTACGTTAGAAAACGACATGATCACACAATACACAAATAGTCTACACCAGCAATGTTTACGCGCAACTAATAATTTAAAGTAAAAATTATTTTTATTTTATAAAAATAGGTATCTACGCGGCTGGCCTCGCGGCATGCTTTGATAGAGATGTGTAAGTAATCAAAATATTGTTTTTTTTATCGATTGATACTCGTCTATTTTTGGTATCGATTTAGTATTGTAGTTTCTCATTCTTATTCTCGATTCAACATCGCATGGAATTGTTTAGAACTTTTACAAAACTCAAATTAGCGAGGTACACTGCTGTAAATGAAAATCATGCCAAAGTTTTAATTTCAGTTTCTGTCTCAATATCGATGATATTGACCGATAAAATATTTGTAAAACTTTACTAAAATTGTGTTTCATAAGTCTTTGTCGTTTCTGTTTACTAATACTTGTGTTATAATAATGTTATTAGTAATTAATCGATAAACAAACAAAAGTACTTTTACCATTGGTAATCTGTGTTTTTAGAACAAATCATTCAACCAGATACAAGTTTCGATTAATAGCGATAAAAAAACGTTATTACGCAAAAAATAGTATATCCCTAGTTTCACCTACTTTTTTCTTTGAGGACACCGACAAGCTCGCCGCGCGCCGGCATCACAAACGGAACCGCCAAATATTGAACATAAATTTATACATTTAATATCCAACAATAAATCAAACGATGATACCGCCGAAAATGGTGTTGTCACATTTTAAAAATTTACCTAATTTTGGGGAAGTTCGCGGGAAAAAAAGATATTTTCAAAATTCCCTAGTATTGTTACTATGATGATTATGTAAAATTTCATATTTTATTTGGCCATGTGTTTACCTAACCTTTATTATCCTTACGGTTCGGACAGGGTTTTCTTTACATATTGTATATCTGCATTAATATTAACACGAGTCTCGGCAAAGATATGTAATGATTCATGTCAATTTGTCAGGAAATATGCCACCGCAGATATATATATATATATATATATATATATATATATTCCTGACAAATTGAAATTGACAAATACCAAGCCGTTATTTAAAAAAGTTAAAAAACTAAAACCCAACTACGACAAAAAACGACGCTGAAAAAGTATAAAACAAGATTTTCAGAATACTGAACTGAACAAAGTTGCTAATATAGTTGCAAGTAAATGGACACAGTAGACTCTACCAAGATGCCTTCGTTGTAAATTGACAATAATGTCTTAATATTTCAAAAACCGCAGTCACACGTTATGAAAGTGCTACGGTAGGTATATGTAACGTGTGACTACGCCTTTCCAAACATGAAAATTTATCTCTAAATAGTGAATATTGCATACTTCAGAATAGTATCGTAAGACATTATTGTCAATTTACAACGAAGGCATCTTGGTAGAGTCTACTGTGTCCATTTACTTGCAACTATATTAGCAACTTTGTTCAGTTCAGTATTCTGAAAATCTTGTTTTATACTTTTTCAGCGTCGTTTTTTGTCGTAGTTGGGTTTTAGTTTTTTAACTTTTTATTATTTGTACTATTTTGGTGTTAAAGTGTATTTGTGGCGCATAATGTTAATAAAAGTTAAATTGACGAACAAAAAACTAGGTAGTTAACATACGACATCTCTTTTGACTTATGTATCGGCGTATAGTAATATGTAGAGATGTCCTATTTTACTATTTCGTAGCGCTTGAAGCGTAGCGCGTATAGCAACGGTTTCCCCGTATGAAGCTCCCGGTTTTTCGTAGTAGCGACGCACATTTGCGTCGATGGCACCGAATGGGTCATGAATTAGTGGATGAGGCCGTTAGTATAAATAGATTGGATGTTTTTCTAACGGTGGTAGGCCATAACATCGGCTGCCGGCAGAAGTTACCACCCACCAGACAAAGTCTTGCCGCCAAGCGATTCGTCGTGTTCCAGCATGATGTCTGGTGAAGCCGTACGGAGGACGCGTCTGAGCACTTTGTGTTGCGTTGTGTGGCGAGTACGATGCGCCAAATGTTGTTGTGTCGGGAGTTTGGTCGTGGTGAGTCTCCAGATCAATCTCCCTCTGACGCAGCATGGTTGGTCGTGTTGCTCTTGGATTTAACATTGCATCACCTGGCTCAACTGTCGTCATCCTTGCTATTCCTAAGTTTTTTAAGTGAATAGGCTTAATAAACTAGTGCGCAGGTATCAAGGATTGCGTCACTGCTTACCATCAGGCGGGATTGCAGTCAACCGCTAGTTTATAATTATTTAAAAAAAAAAACTTATATTAAGAGGACCTGGGAAGATTTCTTAATCTATCTAATTCTGCTAACGATCGACTGTCATGTGGATTTTTAAGTAATTTATTATGATCCAAGGCACTTATAAATAATCCCTCTATGGTTTTAACTCTACTGAGAGCGATATAGGCCTGTCCTTTAGCAAACAATGACTTTCCTAGATCTGTAACTTTTTTATCTAGAGTACAACCTTGTAATTTATGTACAGTACAACCCCAAGAAAGAATCAGCGGGAGCATTTTACGCTGAATTTGCCCAGAACCCCTCAATCCGTCCAATTCAGTGAGGCAAGGCTCGATTTTGATAAGTCCGTTAGTATCTGCTTTTATGGATGCGTCGTCAAATTGTATGAGAACAGCGCTTGGCTGTTCTCTTGTTCCAACTGATCGCGCCGAAGAGCAGGCCATTCGAAGGCCTTCACCACTCCCATCGCTCCGTTTACCAAACCCTGGTTTACATTCAAATTTCTACGAAGCATTACTAGGGATTATGTACAAACATAAAGTACTCGTGAAGCTCTTTCAGATGATACCAAATACGGTATATTTATTTTAATTTTGTATTAACATAGAACTTTTTGTCCGCTAGAGGGCGTAATACTAAATTTGGTGACAAGCTTTATAGCTCATAACCAACAGAATATCAAGGCCCTTCTAATGGTTCTACAGTGGTCTTATTCTCATAAGTAGTAAAGAAGCTATCTATGAACGAAAAGATGTGAATTATATGCAATCAGCCCATGAATACAGGTAAAGTCACAAGCAAATGCTAGTAATATATATATATTTAAAATGTACAAGTTAAGCCCTTTCAAATGATACCAAACACGGCATATTTATCTTAACTTTATTTTTTTACTCTGTATATTTTGTCCGCTAGAGGGCGCCACGTTAGATTTTGTGAAACTCCATATAGCCTATAACCAGCAGACAATTAAGACGCTTCTAATGATATATCATTTATCGAATTCGAATAAGTAGTTTAGAAGTTACGAGGGAACAGATGAACATACATACATACATACATACATACATACATACATACATACATACATACATAGCCTGTCAAAATCATAACCCTCCTTTTGCTTTGCCGTAGTCGGGTAAAAAAGATGGTCCTTGTTACATGGCCTGTTATAGACCAATCGCTTTAATACCCACTATCTCGAAAATCTTTGAAAAGGACATTGTTTGAGCCCATTGAATTGCTCTCTCACTGATTGTAATGTTGGCTGCACTTGCCCGTGTTTCGGTTTTATTGATGAATCCGAACGCACCCTAACCCAGGCACCGCCCGTTCCAAAACTGTCAAAATGAACACTGTCACTAGATCTTCGCGCCGAAACCTGATAAGGCCCCACGTCCGCGCTCGCAGACACTTTGTCCTTAGGACGTCAGGAGGGACTCCCGAACCTGTTTGTTGGTGCATCCTAGGACTGCCGAGACACGGGTGAGGTGCACTGGCATACTTTGGTGGGAGATGATTGTACGGGCACCCGCTGTCAGTCTGGAACCTTCGAAATATATATTGAACCTAAAATCTTAATACAGTCCACTTCTACCATTAAGGATTCATTCTGATCCTTCTAGCGCCATCCGACATACATGAAAAAGTATACAACTTTTTAGAAAAAGAATCTTTTTGCAAAAGAACAAGTCATTCTGGTGAGTGTGCGAAGGAATTGCATTATTTAGTTCCCCCATCTCTATTCCGCCATCGGACGACCCGTCGCACTGCTAGTTTCCACCCTTACGTCGTTAACACCACTACGATTCGGACGAAGCATTTCGCCTCCTCTTTTATACCGCGTACGTCGAGGGACTGGAACAATTTGCCAGCGGTGTTTCCGTCGGACTACAATTTGAGTATCTTCAAAGCTACAGTGAATAGGCCCTTAATAAACTAGCGCGCTTTACCATCATCGATTGTGTAACTACTTACCATCAGGCGGGCCTGCGGTCAAGCACTAGTTTATCTATACTAATATATAAAGCTGAAGAGTTTGTTTGTTTGTTTGTTTGTGCGCGCTAATCTCAGGAACTACTGGTCCGATTTGAAAAATTTTTTTTTGCGCTGCATAGCCTATTAATCCAGGAAGGCTGTAGGCTATATAACATCCGCTATGACCAATAGGAGCAGAGCAGTAACAAAATATGTTGCGAAAACGGGAGCTAACGCAGACGTACCTACATATTGCTTCCATTATTTTAACAGGCGCTTATTTTATATCAACTCAGCTCTTTTTAATTTTTTTCGGAACGGGACGAACAGCATCTCTCAGTTACCATTGAACTTAGCTCACGAGGAAATGGAATATTAGTAAAAGCAGTGAGCGCGGAAGAATGTTACAGCAGTGTAAGTTGTTAGTTTGGGATGAATGTGATGATAAAAGGGCAATTGAAGCACTAGATCGCACAATGGGGGACATCAAAGGGAACCAAGATATCATGGGAGAGACGGTGGTACTTTTAGTTGGTCCCTTCCGGTGATTACTAGGGGTATGCCGCCGGCAGATGAAATAAATGCCTCTTTGAAAGCATCTGCATTATGGTTTCGCGTGAAAAAGTATTGTCTCACCACGAATATGTGAGGGCAACTTCATCACGATTCTCAAGCTGGGTATATGCAATATGCAGCTACTCTTTTAAAAATCGGAGTAAATCGCATGCCAACTGACAGTAACGGCATGATTAGAGTAAGTTGTGAGTTCTGTCAAGTTGTGGATAGCTCAGATGACTTATTAAATAATTCTATCCAGATCTTCAAACAAATATGGCCAACCGAGAAAGGCTATGCGAAAGGGCAATTTTGGCGCCGACTAATGAATAGTAAAATAAATGAACTAATCATGTTAATTTTTTTTTTTATTATCTATAACATATAAGAAAAACTTAAAAGTAGGAGACATATATATACAAACTTATAAAACTAAATAAAAACAAATTACTAAATAAAGCTATTACCCTAAATAAAACTATTATTAAATTACAATACAGCATCAAAAAATTCCTCGTCATCGCTGTCAACTGGTAATGTACCCAAGAGACTGGCAGCATTGCCGCGTTGAATGGCAATACTTAGCCGCTGGCCAAGGTAAAAGCCAGCCCTTGGGTCACGAGAACTGTCAACAAGCCGTTTGGACAGTTCTTTAAAAAGGCAATGAGCACTCGGACCCCACGGCCCAAGGGTTTCAACCCCAAACGGCTCGAAAATATAATTTCCGATAAGGTTGTTATATTTTCGCCGTTTGAGGTTTTCTGCAGCCGCAGCAGCAACGCCAGCACAGCACGTCATGTTAAACGTTCAGGGAAATGTTATCGAATACCTCTCAGTGGACAATATTACGGACACTGAACAAGTTACATCATACCCTATAGAACTTTTCAACTCTTTAGAATTATCAGGAGTGCCACCCCATAAGTTGATACTAAAAGTTGGAGTTCCAGTCCTATTAATGAGGAATCTTGACGCTCGAAAGCTGTGTACTCGGTTACAAATAACAAATTTGGGTCACAACTGACAACATTGTAAAGGCTACAATCATGGCTGGAATGGCAAAAAGACAAAATGTCTTGATTCCTCGTATTCTCATCGTCCCGACTGATTTGCCATTTCAATTTAAAAGAGTACAGTTCCTTCTGAAAGCAGCATTTGCTCTCACAATAACAAAGCCGACAGACGCTTAAAGTTGCCGGAGTTCATCTAGAAACTCAAGTCAACTCTATGTAGCATGCTCCCGTGTATCAAATCCAGAAAACCTTTATGTTTTGGCAAAAGACAGCAAAACAAAAAAGTTGTTTATAAAACCGTACTTACTTCAATGTGCTCATATTTTATCAAGCGTAATAATTTTAACCCTTATTTCATAATATCCTAAGCATATCCAAAACACCAACCAACGCAAAATAATTAGAAGTATGATATTCGATGTTTCTTTCCTTTGCTAAACCTTTAAACCCGGTAAAATTAACGTTGATATAGACCTTATGTATCTTTCTTTATAATCCTACTAATAATATAAACGCGAAAATGTGTGAAGTTGTTTGAAACCTTGCAGTCATTTATTGTCTTGTAGGCATTTATTAATGGTATTCCCCCGGAAACGGGAACTACCACGCGCTGTAAACTGAAGTCTACGCGGACGAAGTCGCAACAGCTAGTAATTTAGGTATAAAAAAAAATAGCTAATTTTAGAAAAGTATAAAACACATATACATTCATATGGGCATAGGCACGACATCCTCCGTGGCATAGCGGTACCGAATGCCTACCGCCTAACGCCTACCGGCGCGGGTTCGATGCCCGCGCAGTGCAAATATTTGTATGCATGAATATGAATATTTGCACTGGTCTGGTCGTGCCGTTGGTCCCGGTTGTCATACGAACATCTAATGGCAGTCGTTACGGGTTGTTGGAGCCCCCAAAATTCCAACAATTGATCTAACTGCAATGCTTCGATATAGCCTTCGGGTTGTGGAGGTCAGACGGCAGTCGCTTCACGGAAAATATCGAAGTTTAGCCAAAATAAGCAGTTAGACTGGTAAAGCGGACCCCAGACTCCAAAAGCTGAAAAAGCTTCGGCTGCGACTGGGATTAACGCTGAGATGGTGATGATGTTGTATATGGGCATTTATGACTTTCTAAATGTAGTTACAGCTGGGGCAGGTTCTCGTTTGTGCACTTTACAGTCTCACAAAAGCGTAAGACTGTGTGGATCATGAAAAAAATAAGTAGAGTAAGAGGTAAGGTCTTAGATCTAATTGATGTTTAATCTAATTGATTTTGTCTTAATATGTATGTGTAAATATAAACACGTTTTATGTCAGCATATAGGGAAACCATTTTTTTTTTATAAATTATAAACTAGCGCTTGACCGCAATCCCGCCTGATGGTAAATAGTGACGCAATCGTTGATGGTAAAACGCACTAGTTTATTAAGAGCCTATTCACTCTAGCCTTGAAGACACTCAAATGGTAGTCCGACAGAAACACCGCCGCTGGCAAATTGTTCCAGTCCCTCGATGTACGCGGGTATGTGTAATATTAATATTATAATACGATGTATTATAAGTATACCTCAAGGAAGTGTAATAATTACTTTGAATGTTTACATCAACGACCTTCCGAAAATATTGTAACAAAACACCCAACATATTTACAGGCTTCATAACTCACTTATTGAATCTGACATTTTTGACGCGCCTAATAAGGTAATACAATGGCTGACATTAAATAATCTAAAACATAATTTATGTAAAAGACACCTAATGACATTTAAAATAGAATTCTCCTAATGACTAATATTATTATAATATTAACTGTAATGACGAAAATATTAGTATAGTGGATACAACAAAACTCTTAGGAATGGAATGTAGACGGTAGCCAAAGCATACGAAGAGATCCTTATAACAAAGTTGAATACTCAATCGTATGCTTTGTATATGTTCACTAAAAAGTAAACGAGGTCGCAGTAGGTGCTGACAGCATGTTATGGGATCCCATAATATTTTAATGTGATTGAAAATATGAAAATTGATACACAGCGTTCGTTGAGTATCAGTTTTGGAATCATATTTTGGGGAAATGGCACTGAAGAGCAAATGTTCAAACCAAAAAAAAGTGCAGGCTCGATCAAATAGATAGTATTTAAACACAGTAATTATCAATGACATGCAAGCAATAAGGAGAGACAATATATTATTGTATTAGGTACATAATTTATTGAGTTGACTTATTTTAATTAGCCTGAAAAAATCGCAGGAAACCGCTGGATGTAGGCCGCGTCCAACCGTTACCTACTTTTGGAAATCCATGGAAGGCCTATGTCCAGCAGTGGACCTCTATAGGCTAAAGAAGAAGAAGTAAACCGTTGAGGAGTTCCTTGAACTGTCCTTCGTCTTCGTCATAAGACCCCTAATGACAATAAGAATCCATGTAGGTGTAAAACTCTTATCAATACAAATGAATTAAGCACAAACACAAGGTAGCTTCTGACAGCCTCCGTGGCGTAGCGGTAGCGGACGCGGCCGCTGCGCAAGGTGGCGCGGGTTCGATCCCCGCACAGTGCAAGTATTTGTATGCATGAATATGAATATTTGTACTGGTCTGGTCGTGCCTCGGAAAGCACGTTAAGCCGTTGGTCCCGGTTGCCCTACGAACATCTAGTGGCAGTCGTTACGGGTTGTTGGAGCCCTCAAAAGTCCTACAATTTGTCTAACTGCAATGCTTCGATGTCGCCTTCGGGTTGTGGAGGTCAGACGGCAGTCGCTTCATAGAAAATGTCGAAGTTTAGCCATATCAGCAGTTGGACTGGTAAGACGAACCCCAGACTCCAAAGCTGAAAAGGCTTCAGATGCGACTGGGATTAACGCTGGGATGATGATGATGACAAGGTAGCTTCTGTGAGTCGTTGAAAAGTTCCTTCGACTGTCTCTCGACTTCATCATCAAATCTACTGCAGACCTTCATAATAATCCATATGGGTGCAAAGTTCTAATCAATATAAATAAATGAAGTCCGGACACAAGGTAACTACTGTATAGGTGGTTGGTGGTGGTGGTTCTCTCGGTGGTAGGCCATCACATCGGCTGCCGGCAGAAGTCGTCGTGTTCCGGCATGATGTCTGGTGAAGCCGTACGGAGGACGGGTCTGAGTTATGTTGCGATATGTCCCGGGTACAATGCGTCAAATATTATTGTGCCGGGAGTTTGGTCGTGGAGGGTCTCCACATCAATCTCCCTCTGGCGCAGCATCGTTGGTCGTGTTATTGGGTCTAACATTGCACCACCTCGCTCAACTGCCGTCTTCCTTCCTATTCACTAAGGTTTTTTAAGTGAATGGGCTTAATAAACTAGCGCGCTTTACCATTAACGATTGGATCACTGCTTAACATCAGGCGGGATTGCAGTCAAGCGCTAGTTTATAATTATTTAAAAAAAAAATAAGTACCGTTGAGGAGTTTCCTGAATTGACCTTTGTCTTCATCATCAGCCCCACAACCCATCTAGGTGTAAGGTTCGTATCAATACAAATTAATCAAGCACAAACACAAGGTAGCTGCTGTGAATCGTTGAGGAGTTCCTTCGTCTGTCTCCCGGCTCCATCATCAGATCTACTTCAGACCCTTATTAAATTGTATTGCTTTAAAACACCTAATGAGAAACTTAGTATAGTTCCTACAATTTTTGAAAGTTCCCCTTGATTTCTCTGGTCATCCACCATCAAACCCAACCAATGTCCTTATCATGGGACCACATTGAAAATATCTTCTTCCCAACAAAAAAAAGTTATCAAAATCGGTTCATAAAAGACAACAAATATAAAAGAAAAACTTTTACAAAAAAAAAACAACAGACTTCCAAAAACCACTGCAAAGTGAAAAATAAATTTCGGAAGTCGGTGGCAAAAACGAATATACATCTCATGGCCATGTGTCCAGAAGTGTACATGTCATGGTCATGTGTTCAGAAGTGTACATGTCATGGTCATGTGTCCAGAAGTGTAAATGTCATGGTCATGTGTCCAGAAGTGTACATATCATGGTCATGTGTCCAGAAGTGTACATGTCATGGTCATGTGTCCAGAAGTGTACATGTCATGGTCATGTGTCCAGAAGTGTACATGTCATGGTCATGTGTCTTTGGTTTTTGTATACAGATTTGTTTTTCTCCTGCCACACGTCCCACACTGCAGCCGTCATCTCTTTTTACACTACACATTTTTTATAAATATACTTTTAAATTTATTCTCACTTAATTTTGTTTAGTTTTTTAAGAAAACTATTTATATTCGTTCTAAGATAAGCCAAAGAAATACGTTGTAAAATATTAAAACGTATCTTCACGAGATAATACGTTGTTTTATTAATCGCCCTACCTAGTAGTTTGGAGAGCATGTGTATTCCCTCTTAGTCTATTTAATTTCTAACAAATTGTAATATCCTTAAGAAGTTGACAGTTTAAAACTCAATAACTAGGTACTTAACAAAAGGGACCACTTTTTCTGTAGTTTTTAGTTGTCCGAAAAGTTCAATCTAATGACATAAAAATATACTCTGTCTGCGCTCCCTAAGAATTATACTTCATTTACAATCGCTGTATTCTCGATGTAGGTACTTACATATAGGTAGTAGGCATCCGTTTTGAAATTGAATAACTGTCGCTAAAATTAGTTGGCAGATAGTTTGTAGTTATAGTAAGTAGTTAAGCAGAGCTGAGGTGGCACAAGCAGCCGCCGACAACCGCAGCCGCGCGCCACCGAACAGAGCTGAGGTGGCACAAGCAGCCGCCAGCAACCGCAGCCGCGCGCCACTGAACAGAGCTGAGGTGGCACAAGCAGCCGCCGACAACCGCAGCCGCGCACCACCGAACAGAGCTGAGGTGGCACAAGCAGCCGCCGACAACCGCAGCCGCGCGCCACCGAACGCATTCACGACACGCTGGCTGAACTTCCTAACTGTTGAATTGAGGCGCACACAGAAAATATCTACTTAGTAGATATTCTTCATATATCGTTATTGCTGCTCCCGGCGGTTTCTCCCGTATAGGTAATCCCGTGGAAATGTCGAGATAAAGTCTTATTGCATTTAAGTTTGGTAATCCTGGTTAAATAACTGGTTAAATAAATTAAATTTGACACCAACATTGTTTTTAACCAAATGGTTAAATACAATGTTGGTGTCAAATTTAATTTAAATCTGTTCAGTAGCTTTTTACATGAAATAGTAGATAACAAAATCCATCCATCTAACTATGCACTATACTATAGTATAGTTTCAGGTTTAGGTATAATATTGGGTGCGAGTGCTGCTACAATATACAGCGGGACAACGGCAACTATCTTTAAATAATCAATTAAACTCTATATCTAGACGAACTATCTCTTATCGAAGCAAATAGAAAATATCTCTTAAACAATTTGAAGTTGCCGGCTTCGGGCAAAGTTCAACTTTACTAAACTTGTTTATTTCAACCTGCCCACGTTCCTCCAGAAGTTTATCAAGTCTCCTCGCCTGTTAAAAACATCTGTGTGAGATCTGTCTGTCCTGAGAGATTCTGACCTATTCTGGGTGAAGCCTGTGCACATACGCAACGGTTTCATCAGCTTCCATAAAAGCCCTGCTACTCTCTAAAGTTGTCCATTGGTTTAATGTAAATAACCTTCTTTTAAATGAAAAAAAAAACTAAAGTCATTAAATTTTCTACGCCAAATATCAGGCAGCTAAGTACCAATGTTCAACTGAATGGAGTAGAGTTGATCCCTGTCGAGTCGACAGTTCTTCTTGGATTAACTATTAACACCAAGTTACAATGGGGTCTTCACATTGAGAAGCTGTCGGGTAGACTCAGTTCTGCCGCCTTTGCTGTTAAGTAAATTAGACAGACTGATATGGATACAGCCAGAATTGTTTATTTTAGTTATTTTCATAGTCTTATGACTTATGGGATTCTTCTCCGGGGAACTTGTGCGGACATCAATACCATCTTTGATTTACAGAAGAGGGCTGTTCGAGCCATTTACAACCTTGGTCCCAGAGATTCTCTTAGAGAAATGTTCAGAGAGGTGAACATTCTGACTGTAGCTTCACAATATATATTTGAAAATCTTATGTATGTTCATAAAAATATCTCAAATTTTAAGACAATAAGCAATTTTCATAATATAAATACCAGGAACAAACACGATCTTGCTGTACATTACACTCGTCTCCACAGAGTAGGCAACTCGTTCATGGGTCAATGTATACACTTTTACAACAAGCTTCCCATGGACATTCGAAACTTACCCATTAAACGATTTAAGAACCATATAAAGGCCAAACTTTGCAAAAAGGGGTATTATAAAATCACAGATTATTTAGAAGACAAAAAAGCTTGGGACAGAGCTACTCGCTCTGTTAGGCATTGTTATTAAGCAATGTGCGTAATTATAAGTTAAATTATTGTAAACATTTTCATTTTTAATGTCTTGACTTGAAAAAAGACGATGATCCCTGAGTTTGTTTCGGCTATTTCTTCTCAGAGGTAGTCAGTTAGGAAATGCCGGCTTCATCTAGTTAAAAAAATAAAATAAACATGAAGTGTAAAAGTGAACAGTGATCCTACTTGCTTAATAAACGATTTCATTTCATTTCATTTCAAACTATCCGTTATGTGTATATTATGGAAGTATTTGTTTGGCGAGCAGTATCCCGTGAGAGTCCCCGTCACCAGCCTTTCCCGTTCAGACGTAGTAGGTGTTTGATTAGGTTGCCGCAGCGGTTGACTGCAGTGCTAGGTACGTGTCACGGATTCGATTCCCGAACGGAACAAATACAATATTTGTATGACCTACAAGTAATTGTTCCGGGTCTGACCGCTTGTGTACGAGTTGAAATGTTTACAAACGCATCCACGATACAAAAATGAAGGACTATTCAATAAAAATGCTGACATATCTTCCATGGACTGCCCGCGCTGACTTCTCACTCGATCTTTACCTACGCTTGTCATGTATTAGGGTTGTTCACTATAAATGTCGTGTTTTTTCATATTTTTTCAAAGTGAATTTATTTTAATTAACAAAAAAGATTAATCAGTGATATATTTAACATTTGGTTGGATGTCCTTTTGACATCTTTCGGTAAGTTGTATAATTCTACGTTCCTTGGTGCGTGGCATCAGTTCCCAACTGAGGTGTACCTACTAAATTTTGACGGGTTATCAAAAGGATGTGGGATCTGGTGTTATCATGATGGAACATCACGCCTGAGCAATTGGCCAGTTCAGGGCGTTTTTTCTTCATCTTTTGTTTTTGTAGGTGTTTTTGTTACGATTCAGCAAAGACTCGCATACCTATGTTAGTACGTTCGGTGAGATGGATCATTAACCCTATAAAGATAACGTTATTTTTTTGTACTGAAAAGATAAACATGCGCCTCAGAAGCGCACCGATTTAATAGCCGATTTTTTTTTATGAATGTCTATTATTTTTGTTTCATTTACTACTGTGAATAGCTGAATTATTAATAAGTAAATAAAATACATACGTATTATCATTATTTTTATAAAAATTTTAAAATTTGTAGGATTTTATAAACCCTTAACAAAAATGAACAAAAATTAGAAGTCTTTTGTACTTAGATAGAAATTTTAAAAAATAAGCAACTTTTATGGTGTTTTTTCTTATTAACTAATTAATTATAATATAATCAGTCTCAAATTAAAAAAAAAAAAACCGGCCAAATGCGAGTCGGACTCGCACACCGAGGGTTCCGCCGTACAAACGTAGCGGTTTACAATTTATGACGTACTAGCTTTCCGCCAGCGGCTTCGCCCGCGTGGAGTTCGGTTATATCGCGCTGTTTAAATTCCCCTCGGGAACATCAAATTTTTCCGGGATAAAAGGTAGCCTATTTTCTTTCTCAGGGTCTAAAGATTGTCTGTGCCAAACTTCATCAAAATCGGTTGAGAGGTTTAGGCGGGAAAGCGTAACAGACAGACAGAGTTAATTTCGCATTTATAATACTAGCATTGATTTAGAATTTTTCACAGTTTAGAGGCAATTAGATTTAAGAAGTGTTTGATATGAATTTCAACTTTAATATCTCTACGCGTTCATGTGAAAAAGGGTAGGTAGTAAGTTTATAATTATTAAAAAAATATTTTATGTCATGTAAGCAAAAATAATATTTTAATATTTTATGTAACTTCAAATTTATCATTTTCACAATTTTTCCTTTATCTGTCTGTACTATAATATAACGTTGCTTCGTGCCGAATTTCAAGATTCTGAGTTCACGGGAAGTACCTTGTAGGCAAAGAGATTTAAGATATATAGAGAGGGCATGTGTCAAAATGGCATAGAAAAACTGTGATCCCATGGTTCAGTTCCGCCATCTAGTACAATATAGCAAAATTAGATCGACAATTGGAGACATCAAATAGTAAAAATGAAATAAGTTTATATAAAATATATTCAGCTATTGCCCGGTAGGTGGCCAGTGTGGTCTATTTTGCCAGATCCGATTTAATACCCTAGTATAGTTCAAATCGGGTAAATAAATATTGAAAAGTAAATAAATTAAGTGAAACTTGTCTTGTACAAACAAAAACTGTTTTAGAATTTTATTCGCTACTATTCATTTACCGTGACACCGTCTATTGGCATTTTAGATGTTTTATGCTTACGAATTATTTTAACGCTCAGTTTATTGCGATTTTTGAGTGTAATAGACCTTTTAGGCCATAAAGCGCATTTTGTTTTGCAATTTTCGTTTGCATTTCGTTTTTAGCAAAATTATTCTTTTTACACGTTTGTTTGCAAATATTTTTAAATGGCAATGCAAAAAACTGTGGTAGGGTTTGTATCATTTCGATATAAAGTTATCGATAATATTCAAAGAAGTTACTACGACGATGTTTTTTCGCATTATGATAGCTTGAAACAAAAAATTAGGAAGCAGAATAATTATGGGTAATTTCAAGTTTACAAGTTTCTTATTTATATAATTCTTTTAATATAATAGGCGTTAAAGTTTAAAATTGCCGATTAGTACTGAAAATGTAAATAATTGCTTATTTTTTAATTTTTAAATAATTCATTTATAATCAATATATAGGAAGGTCGTTTATGCCTTTGTGATAGAACTCTGAGGATCTAGACTGCACAAACTGTGTGAAAGCAGAACTGCCTCCTGGGAAGAAAACTTCTTGTCACGTAGATAATTGTCCAAATCACGACAAAAATGGTAGTCTGCTGGAGCAAGACCTTTACAAGATTCGTACGCCATTATCTTTAAAAACGGCAAAAAAATCACGGTTATTGTATGGGAGCCCGCCTTCAGGATTTATTTTATTTTAATTATTTATTTGTAATTTGAATATATAACCAAACATTCTGTGAACATTTTAAGCGTCTATCTGTTTCCGTTATTAATATGGAGCAAAAAACGGCAAAAATTCACGTTTGTTGTATGGGAGCCCCCTTAAATATTTTATTATTTTTATTCTTAGTACTTGTTGTTATAGCGGCAACAGAAATACTAACACAATCTCTGGAAATTACAACTGTCTCGCTATTACGGTTTATGAGATACAGCCTGGTGACAGACGGACAGACGAACAGAGAAGTCTCATGAATAGGGTTCGTTTTACCTTTTAGGTACGGAATCCTCAAAATCACAAAGTAGCTCGCAATCATTGTACTACATATACGTACCTACATATTTTATGAATATATTTCATTATAAATAAGTTATGTAATCTATGTACTTATCCACTTAACCGTAAATTTTATTCCAATTTTTACGGTTAAGTAAAAAAGCAATGAAATTAGTAACTTACTATTTCACTTCTAATACAAGGTACCGATTCTTTTTTTTTTTTAAATTTGATCGACAAGTTTTTCCAAAGTAGATAACTTCTCTTCTAAAATGCATTGAGCATAATTTCGCCGAATGAGACGGAAGCCAATTTTCTTCTCTACGGTCTATCTGGACAAATCGTATCCACTTTTTCCCTACGACATTATTTTATTCGGAAACCAAAAATAACAAAAACCTAGATAAATGAATAGTAATTGTTCATTCAATTTTGTTTATTAATATGATATGATTATGTTTAAATAGAGTTAATAATAAATAAACTTGAAATATAGTAATATTTTAAGTTTATTTAGCTATATTTTAAATGTCAATAAAATACAACAAAATGTATTCATCTTAATAAGTATTATCGATAACTAAATCGATAAACAACATTACTACATCTCTACAAGAAAATAGTAAAACTACTCAACAATAGAGGGCGCTTATTACAATAATGGAAAATTTTCTAGAACTAAGATTTTTTTTAAATTTGAATTGCAGACGAAATATAAATAATTCATAGAAAAACATTCCGAAGTTAGGTCCAGTCGTTTTACTATAACGAGATGTACAGTAACACAAAGCGCAACATGGCATATTTCCTTAGAAAATGTTTATTCTTGGTGGACACAAATTACGTCCTGACGCGCAGACTAGACTGAGCGACTTTCAACCAAGTCGATAAAAGTATTGGCTTAGGATTTTGTTCGTGATGTCCTGTCTATCCATACTAATATTATAAATGCGAAAGTAACTCTGTCTGTCTGTCTGTCGGTCTGTCTGTCTGTCTGTCTGTCTGTCTGTCTGTCTGTCTGTCTGTCTGTTACGCTTTCCCGCTTAAACCTCTGAACCGATTTTGATGAAATTTGGCACAGACAATCTTTAGACCCCGAGAAAGAACATAGGCTACCTTTTATCCCGGAAAAATTTGATGTTCCCGAGGGAAACCTAAAAAGCGCGATATAACCGACCTCCACGCGGGCGAAGCCGCGGGCGGAAAGCTAGTTGTAAATATAATTTTAATGTCTTTGCTTGTAGGTTTTGATTCCCTAGCGTGTGACGGAAATTCGTCTAAGGTGTCGGTATAAACTGCTGTATCTTTTGATCGCTTTAACTTAGAAGTTTGATTTTTTCACTGCTTAAAGGGACAATAGACCTAGGTATTTGGTATAAATTTCAATTTGATACCTTTATTAGTTCGTGAGAAATAAGGTAGTAAGTTTCATTTTATTAAAATATGTTTATTATATTATATAACTAAAAAAATGTGATTTTCGCAATTTTTCCTATATTTGCATTATATGATAATCCTTCATGCCAAATTTCAAGATTCTGAGTTTACGGGAAGTATCCTGTAGGTTTTGATTCCTTTGCGAGTGTCGAAAATTTGTTGAAAATATCGACATATCGGCTGTATCTTTTGATTGGCTTGGCTTAGAAGTTTGATATTTTCACAGCTTAAAGGGACAATAGACCTAGGTATTTGGTATAAATTTCAATTTGATAACTTTATTCGTTCGTGAGAAATAAGGTAGTAAGTTCCATTTTATTAAAATATGTTTATTATATTATATAACTGAAAAAATGTGATTTTCGCAATTTTTCCTATATTTGCATTATATGACGATCCTCCATGCCAAATTTCAAGATTCTGAGTTTACGGGAAGTATCCTGTAGGTTTTGATTCCTTTGCGAGTGTCGAAAATTTGTTGAAAATATCGACATATCGGCTGTATCTGTTGATTGGCTTGGCTTAGAAGTTTGATATTTTCACAGCTTAAAGGGACAATAGACCCGAGTATTTCATGTGAATTTCAGCTTGATACGTCCACGCGTTCTTGAGATAAAGGGTGGTGACAGACAGACAGACAGACAGACAGACAGACAGACAGACAGACAGACGGACAACAAAGTGATCCTATAAGGGTTCCGTTTTTTCCTTTCGAGGTACGGAACCCTAAAAACTGGAAAAATCAAGTGATAAAGACAATTGTTGCAAACAACTTGTTTTATGTTCTTCGCACAATGTCTTTTTACATTTTATGTACGTTAGTTTGAATAATTCTTTTCTTTTTTTTTTTAATACATAAGCAACAGTACCGTCGAATTGCAATTAGCGGTTCCTCATTAGCTTCTTCAGACATCTTTCTGTTACTTTGTGGTATCTTCAATACTTTCTCTCAAGCGTCGTCTCATTTTTTTATTTTTGATGTTAGGTTTTTTTTATTTATTTATTTATATATTCTTTATTGTACACCAATCAAACATGGAACAAAAAACATTCATCACAAATAAAAAACATACAATGGGCGGCCTTATCGCTAATGCGATCTCTTCCAGGCAACCAAAGGATGGACAGATATTCCGGAACCACAAATGGGACTGTCATTGGTGCAAACATCATTATTACAATATACTAAAGTAGATACACAAATACATACATATACAAAAATTAATCCATAGAAACTGAACATAACAGGTAAGCAAGTAAATTAGCCAAAAAGTATTTGTTGAACAAGATCATAACGACAAGTAGTGTTCCCTCACGAGTCTCTTGAATTCCTGCAACGATTGCGCGCGTTTTTCTATGGTTCAGGATTATTCCTATGAACCAGCATGGTCTGTGTTTTCATTAATAAATGAAAACACAGACCATGCTGGTTGGTGGTGGTTATATATACAACGTGTAACAAAAAGAGTATATACATACCAAGGGCATGGCATCTTTGGATGATAACAAACGATATCGGAAGGGTTTCAACTCAAAATAAAATACTCAAAAAACTGGAACCAAATTTTCGATTTCGTGTGTTTCTTAAAATCAAATCATAACAAACGTGGCAGCACACTACATACGTTAATAACTACTCGTTACCCGCCACGTTACTTGCCAAAATCCGATAAATGTCTTCAATATCTCTGTGCGACTAGTATGATAGTAGCCTATCACAGGCGGTGTTTTTCCTCATAACTTCCTAACATAAAGAGATAGGATTAAAAAACCCTTCCAATATTGTTTGATATCATGTAAAGATGCCATGCCTTTGTTGTGTATATACCCTTTATGTTACACGTTGTATAGAGTGGTGCTGACAATAAGACAATAGTCTTATTGTCAGCACCACTCTGTATATATATTGTATTGAAACGCTGACACTGGCGTTCAGTTAGTCTACAACCATAAACCACACTCACATAATTTAATTCGAGCTTGCACCGCATTTTTCCCATTCATTCAATGATTCTGCGGATCCCTAAACGATACCAGTCAATGCAATATGATAACACTACAATTAAATCACGACTATAAAGAAATAAAGCACTATAATCAACTTATGGTTAATCAGCACTTTGAAGCACGCACCAGACAGCGTCGCGGCACAGTAGACAGAGAACAGTAGATTATCTAAGGCCGCCCGCAGAGTTATTTGCCTACTCTTGCGTTGAACCCTAGGGTTGTCACTTTGATCTAAATTTATGGAATAAAAAGCATATTATGATTGAATATTTTACCAATTTATAAATTTAGTAAAAATAAAAAAGCCTTTATTCACATAACATTTATTATATTAAGTTACAAATTTGATACCGACAAAATTTTTAAGACTAGGTACTTAAGTGTAACACTAAATTATATTCTAAAGCTCGTAAATAATGATAAATTTTAAGTGATGTGTGATATGGGAAATCGATATAACTGGTTCTTATCAGAGAAGATTGTAAGTGATGAGTACTTAAATGTAACACTAACACAATAATATTCACAAGCTTATAACTAATGCTTAAATGATATAAAACATGAGAACGTAAACAATAAATATGTAGTTCTTATGAAAAAGTAGACATTAGTAAAGCTAAGATTATGTATGGGTAGCGAATATTTAACAAATGATACCTTACTTTAATAAAACCGCAAAACCTTTTAGCCTCATTAGTTTCTGAGGTACAATTATAATGATTGTTTATATGGGTACTGTGTAATGTTTGTTTATATAATCGGATAGCATCAGCTAGCTCAAATGCAACAAAGGCGCCGCACGCTATTAAGAGCACCTCGCGTTGATGTTGTCGACGCGCGCGTCGGAGGGATTAAAGGTTATAATGTTATAAATAAAATTCTACGCAACCCTAAGCGTCAGTCGGTCACATTTTACTATAATTTTATTAACTTAATATTATGATTAAGGCGCCATATTTTGATCAAACAACACTTAAGACAATAGAAAAAAATTAATAGTCATTTGCAATATTGATTATTGTGAAACTGCCCTTATTACACTATACGCGACAAATACGTTTACTTAAAAGATATTTCGTACTCAATACTCTGTTTTATAGTAAAACTGGGCCTCTTAAAATAAACTTAACTTTAAGCGTAGTATTCAGGAAGTAAATCTGAGAATACAATTATATGGAAAAATGCGACTCGGGTACGCTCTTAATAAAGCAAATAAACTGTGAAACAAACAATACATATATCACATTTTCTAATAAGATTTAAGTTGTACTTACATTTCTGGTTCAGTAGGAAGTATGAAGAATGATAAGTCCGGATTTGCGAAATCATTATTGAGGCACCCGAAAACACTACAATATTTTTTTCCCCCTTTTGAAGTCATAATACTCGTAATAATTAATATTATGGTAAGTGGCCGGCGAGAATTGACGAACGCGAGCGGTCATGTAATTTACGCGCGTGCTCACAGTCACGCGGCACAGCCCGTATTGCCACCATCCTATACCATCCTATATTATGCCAGCGTGTGCGTGAAATCACGTACCGACACGGCGCTCGGCGCGCACGCATACATTCAAACCGAGAGCGGCTCGTTTATATGAAGATGTTTTACTGTTCTCTGTCTATTGTGGTCGCGGTCTCATTAATGGTATCGGTTACGTGGCCAATAGCCTGTTCGCAGTATTAGATGAAGGATTCGCAGAACAGTATCAAAAAAATATACCTACAGCTTGTAAAACAAAACGAGCGTCATCTTGACAACTTATTAAGAAACCAGACATCTATCATCGAAGCTGAATACAACGTATTGAAAAGAACCGAGCAAACTATTCAATCCATACTAATATAGTAAATGCGAAAGTGTCTCTGTCTGTCTGTCTGTCCGGCTTTCACGCCAAAACTACTGAACCGATTGTAATGAATTTGGTACACAGATATTCTAGAGCCTGAAAAAGGATATAGACTATATAATTTCCGGCTATGACCAATAGGAGCAGAGCAGTAATCAAAAATGTTGCGAAAACGGGAGCTAACGCGAATGTACTACATATTGCTCTCATTATTTTAACAGGCGCTAATTTGATATCAACTGAGCTCTTTTTAATTTACGGGAACCACAGCGCGCTGTAAACTGAAGTCCACGCGGACGGAGTTGCGGGCAACAGCTAGTTACAACATAAAACTATAAACAAACACTTGAACCAACTAGATAATGCAGCCTATGTTATTATGCCAGAAGTTGAATGATTAGCTAAAAAACAAGGTTTTGGCCTGTCGGCACTCACAACCACCAACTTGCTTCAAAATCTTAAAAGGATTCAGGATACTGTTAGATATCATCACGGACATCTACCATGAAAAATTCAACACTCACCTTTTAACACCAGATCAGTTACAACGTGAGTTACAGTTTATTTCAGGACAATTAACTAAGGATACCACAATGCCCGTAGACAACCTGCAGTCTGATCTAAAACATGTTTATAGTACTTATGCTAAAAGTAAAAGCGAGACTGATGCAGGAATACTTTATATTTGAGATTACCTTTCCATTGACCAGTTAAGTAGAGATAGCTATAAAATCATAGCAGTTCCACAGCAAATTCAAAATGATATGATTAGCGTACTACCAGCTGCAGACTTCGTAGCTATTAGTCTGAAAAAGAATGCTATCTTCACAATGTCGTTTATAGAGCTGCAGCTATGTCTGCACAATGACATCTCTTATTTGTGTCAAATTAACAAATCTATTAATAGTTTAAGTATTGATGAAAAATTCTTCAAACTAGATAGCAATTTAGTAGAAAAAACAAAGCATTGGAATCAAATCCCCTTGTCAACACAGGTGGCTCGAATTAAATGAGCCAGTGAGATTCATGTACCTACATTTGATTTTCTTTTCTTTTTCTTTTTATAAATTACAAACTTACACTTGACTGCAATCCCGCCTGATGATAAGCAGTGATGCAATCGTTGATAGTAAGGCGCGCTAGTTTATTAAACCTACGCACTCAAAGGAACTGAGTAAATAGGAAGGAAGATGGCAGTTGAGCGCGGTGATGCAATGTTAAACCCAACAACACGACCAACGATGCTGCGCCAGAGGGAGATTGATCTGGAGGCACTCCACAACTAAACTCCCGACACAACAACATTTCGCGCATCGTACCCGGCACATACATCGCAACACAACTGCTCAGACCCGTCCTCCGTACGGCTTCACTAGACATCGTGCCGGAACACGACGAATCAATACTTACGCTGTGAGGATTATATGTCAAGATCAAGTTGCCGTTAAACAGGTGACAGGAATCGGTATCATTGACCTAGACTCTAATTACATAATAAGAAGTAACGAGTTTACTTTGTATTCTGATGCCCTATCAGCTAATACAATTAAATCTAACTCTGAAATTGTGACCCCTCAGATAGCAGAATTAAATGATGTTGTAAATATATCTCTATCTCATTACACCGCATACGAAGATCCAATAAACAGCACTGTAAGGACCCTTGTACTTACGGTAACACCTGTAATTCACTGGCTCACCACCACACTCGTATCGCAAGCAGCACGCGTCCAACCTTAACCAGTGTCGGTGACAGACTGCTGGATTGACAACTATCGTTCGACTACGAGTGTACATGAGACAATCTTAGTATGTACCTTTTAGGAGATACAAGCACTAGGTACACCGCGCTTTTTAGATTTCCCTCGGGAACATCAAATTTTTCCGGGATAAAAGGTAGCCTATGTCCTTTCTCAGGGTCTAAAGATTGTCTGTACCAAATTTCATCAAAATCGGTTTAGTAGTTTTGGCGTGAAAGCCGGACAGACAGACAGACAGACAAAGATACTTTCGCATTTATAATATTACTATGGATTATTAAAGCACCACTATCTTCTACATATATGTTTCAGCGAAGACAAGTGTTGATACAAAAATATTATGTAGGTACCTAAACATAGGTAGGTATATGTCTAACTCGTCTTTCCTTATAAGGAGTTTTCTATTGATGTTTTTCATTGTTTACTGTTTGATGCCAAAATAATCTTGGCGATAATGCTCTCTTTGTTTGTCCATTTTCAACTTAGTTTTTAACCAACTTGTTATTTTCTAATGACGCTCAATAGTTTTAGACAAGATAGACTAGAGTTCAATAGTTTTAGACAACATAGTCTAGAGTTCAATAGTTTTAGACAAGATAGTCTAGAGTTCAATAGTTTTAGACAAGATAGTCTAGAGTTCAATAGTTTTAGACAAGATAGTCTAGAGTTCAATAGTTTTAGACAAGATAGTCTAGAGTTCAATAGTTTTAGACAAGATAGTCTAGAGTTCAATAGTTTTAGACAAGATAGTCTAGAGTTCAATAGTTTTAGACTAGATAGTCTAGAGTTCAATAGTTTTAGACAAGATAGTCTAGAGTTCTGTAGTTTTAGACAAGATAGTCTAGAGTTCAATAGTTTTAGACAAGATAGTCTAGAGTTCAATTCATAAAACAGTACACAACGTTATTTTTTAATTATGCGAAACCTGAATATAGTTTGTTTAGAATAAGCAACTGAATCCATTCCAATCATTTTTACACCATGTTATATTTCTGACGACTGACTGCTATGATGCAGCAGGCAGGCCGCACGACTCATTTGTTCCAAACAATAGAAAACAATAAAATACTCTTTATGATGTACACCATATAGATTACGTACAGAACATAAATAAAAAGATAACACAGAACAGTGTACTATTCGATTGATCCAGTTGTAAAAAAACCGGCCACGTGTGTGTCGGACTCGCGCACAAAGGGTTCCGTACCATTGATTTATTAAATTAAAGGATTTAAGTTATTTGTATGAAAGATTATGCAGTAATAAGCGGTTTACGATTTACGAGATATTAAAAAAAACTACCTACTAGATCTCGTTCAAAACAATTTTCGTTGGGAAGTTAGGGGGGGGGGGGGCACCTTTTTTCCACTTTGGAAGCGTCTGTCACGCAAACTATTCGTGTCGAAAATGAAGCTCTCAACCTGATAGGTTCTTATTTACATAATAGATTACAGTGTGTAGATATTAAAGATGTGAAATGTTCCGGGCTACCAGTTCAGTTAGGTGTACCGCAAGGCTCAATACTGGGTCCATTCTTGTTTTTAGTATACATTAATGATTACCATTCTATTTAAAGGACATCTGTGACGTTGTGCTGTTTGCAGTAGACAGGAATAAACATGATTTTGACGAAGTAAACAGTGCACTCTCAACAGTTACGGATTGGTTTACCTCAAATAACCTAGTTCTTAATACCAAGAAAACGAAATGTGTAAAGTTCGCCTTGCCTAATGTTAGAAATCTAGGACCCAACTTTGTTTTAGACAAAGAGGTGCTTGAAACTGTGGGCTCGGCAGTTTTTCTGGGAATAACAGTAGATGCCAAACTTCAGTGGGGACCACACATATCAACCCTAACAGGAATGCTCAGTTCGGCCGCCTACGCCGTCAGGAAAGTAAGACAATATACTAACGTTGATACGGCTCGTTTAGTTTATTTTATTTATTTCCACAGCGTTATGTCCTACGTTATTCTACTGTGGGGCAAAGTCGCTGACATACAAAATATATTTGTACTCCAAAAACGAGCTGTCCGAGCAATTTACCAGCTCGGTGTCAGATGTTCTCTGAGAAATTTCTTTAAAGATATTGGTATTCTCACGGTTGCTTCGCAATTCATCTTAGCCAATATCTTATATGTTAGGCAAAATATTCACGTGTACACCAAAAACTGTGATATTCATATTAACACCAGAAACAAAGACAAACTGCGAGCCCCTTTTCACCAACTTCAATAGGTTCATAACTCTTTTGTTGGGCTTGGTATAACTTTTTATAACAAAATACCCTCTGCTTTGCTAGACTTGCATTACAATGCATTTAAAGCACAAATCAAATCCAAGCTTTGTTCAAAGGCATATTATTCCGTAAATGATTATTTAAATGATAAGAATAGCTGGTCGCTCTGATTAACTCAGGACAATGTTTGTGTTCTTTCTCCGGAATCAGCTTACTGACACGTTATATGAGTTCATTTAATTTACTTTTTTTTTACAATACATAAATTTGTAAGCTGTCACGCACTTTATGACTGGGTCTTTTATTGAAGTAATAAGTTTTTAGTTATTTACATGTTCATTTAAATATATATATACAATATGTAAAGAAAACCCTGTCCGATCCGTGAAGGTATTGTTAGGTATCGATAACTGATTCTACTAATGGATAGAAAGCCGGGCTAAACTTAAAAAAAAAATCCCCCTAAAAAAATAAATATTATTTCGAAAAAAGATGTACATGTGCGGTAAGCAAACCTTCCGCGGGCGGCGGGGGGCAGGGTATGTGGCACGTGGTCGCATCGCTATTCGCTCATAATAATATCGGTGTTGTCACTTTTATAAAAATTACCAATTTTCGGGGAAGTTGGAATTAATTCGCGGGAAAAAAAGATTATTTCAAAATTCATTAGTGTTGTTACTATGATGATTACGTAAAATGTTATATTATATTTGGTCAAGTGTTTACCTAACCTTTATTATCTTTATGGGTCGGACAGGGTTTTCTTTACATATTGTACCTATATATGTCGGAGGTCGTCGAAATTATTTGAAGAAAAATTGCTCATTTGATTTACGTAGTTCACGGGCAAACGCTTGTGACGTCATTTTGTGATGGCGGCACATGGACGGGGTCGCTTTGGAAAGTGGGGTTCGTCGAACGGTCACTTTGCATTGAGACGCGGACCAAGGCACTTCTCCGAACCGAAACTGTCGGTTTGCCTATTCAAATTGTTATTATGAAGATTGGAGGGTATATCTACACGTCGTGCTTTAATTCAAAACTCACCTACGTAATGGAACCGGTACCACTACACCAAGATGCTGTCGACCCTACCGCTCTGCCGTCGCTGTCTGCGACATATATATGTTTTGTTTTGCTTTGGCGTGGTAGCTGGTATAGGGTCAATAATTTCATTTTTATTGTATTTTCTTGTGTCTCATCACTATACATAGTATTGTATAAGGTCATGTGTTTTTTTTAAATGAACAGACAACTGTGCTGCTGTGGAGTTTCTTCCGCCACTTCTTCTTCCCAGCGAAAGCACTAGGAAGTGTCGATGGGTGGGCGTTTTGGGGACTGTCATAAGTAATATTGACGTTCAAAAAGTGCTGACTCTCACCCTAATTTGAATAAGTGACTTTTGATTTTGATTTATTCGGTTTAGAAAAAAAATATTTTAGAAACCTCGATATCATTTTTGAAGAGGCTATCCATAGATACACACGCATGTGTTTGATGAAAATTTTGAGTTTCAGTTCTAAGTATGGGGTATCTTGGTATCTTCTTCCCCATACTTAGAACTGAAACTCGAAAATTATTTTTTTATCTAGAATAAATCTACCTACCAAGTTTCAAGAGTACCTATAGCTCTTATAGTTTCGGAAAAAAAATGGCTGTGAGATACGGATGGACAGACGGACAGTAGGCCTAGTATGAGTATTCATTGCGAAACTCGATCGTCGATATCGAGCGCGTTTGACTCATCGATTGGCCCGCTTCAAGGTTGTAAGAACTTTCAACCAATGAGAACGCCAAACGCGCTTGATATCGACGATCGAGTCTCATAATGAAAACTCATACTAGGCATACAGACTGACAGACATGTCTGTCTAAGGGTTCCGTTTTTTGCCATTTGGCTACGGAACCACAAAAATGCCTTAGACATTATGTTCATTTTTGTAGTTTTTTTTTTTCCTTGAGTATATTTTATAAATAAATAAACACCTATACTAATTTAAAAATCCTCTGCAGTACAATATCAATCCAATAATCCAAATCTGGCCTCGCGTAAATCTTCACGCGAGTTAAGTTTGCGCGAACTATATTAAGTAGTGCCGAGTGCAACGTGCGACGACCCGCGGCGCGGGCGTGCTCGGCACCGGGCACGTCGCCGCGACCACTGATTGTCTCCTCTGGGACCCCGGACGTGACGTAATACAACCGCACTTCAAACATCTTGAACACACGCTGTTAAACTTTATATTTTTCCTATTATCGTACCAGTAGGTAGGTAGGTAGATAGACATAGGTACTAATGATGGGTGTCGTTCGGCCTAGCACTCGATCTGTTTTGCTTATATTTTTCCTATTATCGTACCAGTAGGTAGGTAGATAGACATAGGTACTAATGATGGGTGTCGTTCGGCCTAGCACTCGATCGTTTTGCTTATATTTTTCCTATTATCGTACCAGTAGGTAGGTAGATAGACATAGGTAGGTACTAATGATGGGTGTCGTTCAGCCTAGCACTCGATCTGTTTTGCTGATATTTGTCCTATTATCGTACCAGTAGGTAGGTAGATAGACATAGGTACTAATGATGGGTGTCGTTCGGCCTAGCACTCGATCTGTTTTGCTTATATTTTTCCTATTATCGTACCAGTAGGTAGGTAGATAGACATAGGTACTAATGATGGGTGTCGTTCGGCCTAGCACTCGATCTGTTTTGCTTATATTTTTCCTATTATCGTGCCAGTAGGTAGGTAGATAGACATAGTTACTAATGATGGGTGTCGTTCGGCCTAGCACTCGATCTGTTTTGCTTATATTTTTCCTATTATCGTACCAGTAGGTAGGTAGATAGACATAGGTACTAATGATGGGTGTCGTTCGGCCTAGCACCAGCCCCGGATCTAGGGGGGGGCTAGCCGGGGCCCATGCCCCGGGCGGCAAAATCAGGGGGCGGCCAAATTCACACTTCACTGACCAATGGACAACTCATCATTTATTTACTTTAACCACGGAATAAATAATAGCACAAGTACAGCAATTTCATGGGCGAATATTCTCCGCGGAATTAATCGAGTGAATATATGTAGAAATTCAGAAAGAAGACATTATCCTTGCCCGTTCCGTCGCAATAATGGATGGTCTGCTCAAAACTTTGCAAAAAATGAGACAAAATCCAATGGAATATTAGATAAAAGAAGCTGGCGAAGTAGCTGAAAAATGTGGTGTTGACACTATTTTGCAAAACAAACGAATTCCGAAACGAAAAAAAAATCGACGAGATGTGTGAAGACGAATTGCCAACACTCCAACCTGTTCAACTTTTTTCTAAAGAAATAATGATGGTATTTGATCGAGTCATATCAGAAATTAAAAAGAGATTTGATTGTGCCACCATGCTGAATTTGAATTTTGCTTTTCTTAATGGTACTAACATTTTGAAAATGTCAAATGAAGAACTGCAAAAGTATGTGATTATATATGATTAAAAAGATATTATTTATGATTAAAAACTATGTGAGTATATATGATTTAAGTGCCAATGAATTCTACCAGGAACTACATGCTTTTAAAGAGCAAGCTCCGGTTTTATTTGGTGATATAGGAAAGGGTAACAGTTTTTGTCTCTTGCAACAAATCTATGCGCATGATTTGCAGGATGCTTTTTCTAATATTTGTATTGTTCTGCGAATTTACTCTACGCTTCCTACTACGTCCGCAAGCTGCGAGCGAAGTTTTAACAAACTAAAACTGATTTAAAATTATTTGCGGTCTTCTATGAGCCAGGAACGCTTACCTATCGGGTCTTGCAATCTTAGCGATAGAAAATCGTATTGCACACGAGTTAAATTATGACAAGGCTATAGATTTATTTGCAGAACAAAAAGCTCGAAGAGTAAAATTGTAATTTCAATTCACAAATTTAATAATATATTTGATTATTATTTTTATTTTAAACTCTACCCTGTTAAATAAATATTCTACATGTTGACAGCTGAAATTATATGGATGATAAAGGTGAAAATAAAAATAAGTAGGTAGGCGGGGCGGCATTTTACTGATTTTGCCCCGCCTAAAAAAAATTGAAGATCCGGGGCTGCCTAGCACTCGATCTGTTTTGCTTATATTTTTCCTATTATCGTACCAGTAGATAGGTAGATAGACATAAGTACTAATTGATGGGTGTCGTTCGGCCTAGCACTCGATCTGTTTTGCTTATATTTTTCCTATTATCGTACCAGTAGGTAGGTAGATAGACATAGGTACTAATGATGGGTGTCGTTCGGCCTAGCACTCGATCTGTTTTGCTTATATTTTTCCTATTATCGTACCAGTAGGTAGGTAGATAGACATAGGTACTAATGATGGGTGTCGTTCGGCCTAGCACTCGATCTGTTTTGCTTATATTTTTTCTATTATCGTACCAGTAGGTAGGTAGATAGACATAGGTACTAATGATGGGTGTCGTTCGGCCTAGCACTCGATCTGTTTTGCTTATATTTTTCCTATTATCGTACCAGTAGGTAGGTAGATAGACATAGGTACTAATGATGGGTGTCGTTCGGCCTAGCACTCGATCTGTTTTGCTTATATTTTTCCTATTATCGTACCAGTAGGTAGGTAGATAGACATAGGTACTAATGATGGGTGTCGTTCGGCCTAGCACTCGATCTGTTTTGCTTATATTTTTCCTATTATCGTACCAGTAGGTAGGTAGATAGACATAGGTACTAATGATGGGTGTCGTTCGGCCTAGCACTCGATCTGTTTTGCGCTTTAGTCATTTCACAAAAACTGGAATGAATACTAACATCAAACTACGACCAAAAGTGAATTAGGTACATACCTACCTCATAAAATCACGTTCTAAAACAAATATATTATAATCCCCGGGGAAGTGTCCTGTCGCCGTAAGTGTCCTCCGCCAGTTACACGGATCATAAATTTCCGTTAATTTGGGCTCGCTCACTATGTGTTTGTGTATAATAAATAATTAATAAGAAACTTGAGTTGGGACAGGAAGTAGACCTTCAGCGCGCGTCTGCTATCGGTTCAAGCCGCGGCCGGGAAAAGGAGGCGAGCTCACCGGGATGCCTAGATGAGCTCGCTGGGAGGCGCAAATAACGACTTTGATCTAAGACTAGATCTATAAGCCCCGCACGATGATATTGCGATGGAACCTTGTCACAATAACAGCGTTGTGACGTCATCTGTCACACAAAAGGACAGCTAGCAAAACAATGTTAAATGCAAAATTAATATTAGGGTTAAGGGTTTATTTGTATTTCATAATTTTATTACACTCTTTATAAAGAGTGGATGTATTATAACACTCTTTATAAAGAGTGTATGTATAATAAAATTATAAAATACAAATAAACCCTTAACCCTAATATTAATTTTGCATTTAACATTCTTTCGTAGGTATACCTACCTACTCACCCATATTCTGACAAATAAACTTTCATTATTAAAAATTTCAAGGAAATGATTTTGGTAGACGTAAGAAAAATATACTTATTCGTATATCTTTCTTACATGTATACTATTTTTTTCTAACTACATTACTGTTAATTTGCGAGCGGGAATTGAACCAGAGTCCACTGTGTAGTAGTCGTGTTTTAATTACTACCTACATCTATCAGCTTATAAATAAAACCAGGATAATATGTAAAAAAATGTATATAGTCTTCCGAATCAGAACTGCTTTCTGTGTCTGTCGTTTCCGATTCACTGTCGTCGCCGTATTTATGACAAATAACTCGTCAGTTATTGGATTTTTATTCCAATATTCCTCTTCGAGTCGTTTAACATGATTGACTTCCTTTCACCAGTCATCTGGAGTTATTGACGCCGACGCCTCCAACGTCAGAGCTTCAATGCGACTTTCCAACTGCTCCACATTCTTTTCTGACACCCTCATCTTTACCAGGTTCCAGATGTACTCAATGGGGTTGAGGTCGCAGTTGTAAGGTGGTAATCTAACGACTTCATGGCCATTGCCGGCTAATAAATTGTCAATTTTATAATTTTTCGGCGGTCTGTGCCGTTTAATTAATAAATACAGTTCAGGTTTTGTACTGTCGTTGGGAAAGTCGATGTTGTGAGCTTGTAGCCACTCAACAATCAACTGTTTTTTATTCATACTTGGTGGCCTATTCCCATTTATTATCCTACTGTGATAAGGGGCGTTGTCCATCACAATTTTGGAGTTGCGTGATATGTTGGGTACTAATTTTTCTGTAAGCCACTTGGTGAAATTCTCAGCATTCATTTGATCATAGTAATCCCCCGTTTTGGTGTCTGCTTTAAACATTAAAAGGGCATTGTCAATAAAACCGCTTTAACTTCCCGCGTGAACTATTATCCATCGGCGGCCGGGGCTGTCGTTCCGTCTCACTCCATCGGTTGCTGTTTGCCAACATTTTTCTACCGTGTAGTATGCGTGTATGTACGTTTCTTCGAGATAAATAACGGGTCTTTTGTCTTTTATTTTTCACCAAGCGAGTCATTTTCTTTCATACGTCGTAAATATTTAGCCCTCCACGCTTGAATTTGGGGTCTTTCAATTAGGGCCAGTCTTTTTTGGTAGCATCGTTTAAATTGGTAGCCTAAATCACATTTAATTATTTTTCTTAATGTAGTTTCACTACCAGTATAATTAAGGTCTACTTTTGAAGCCGCCAACATTTTGCGCATTGTGGGTATTTCTCTCCTCACCGTATACATTGAATCTATATTTCTTAAAGCTGTTAAGGAAAACCCGTCGAAATATTTCTTCTTTTGTCTTTTTCCTTTAGTAGTTCTCATTTTGCTGCCACTGGCTGTTGCTGACTCATGCTCTCGTCTCAATTTCGTCACAGTATTTTTTCCAACGCCTGTGGCACATGCCACACACAGCAAAATATTTTTAATAACTATAAGCAGTTGCTTCGGCATTAAAATGTCCGAAGCACTTTTTAAAGCACGGTTTATACTTTCAAGAACTAACTTACAGTCCTCTTTCTCTTTAACAAAATAATGGTCCACTTTAATTATAATTTCACGAGCACGACTGCTAACTAATTTCTTACTCATTTTAACGAGTAACAGCTAACAAAACTAAACAACAAAACTCAAGAATAACAATAAAACAGGATAACAAAAACAAAAAGCTAACAAAAATATTCGATGTGCGTAAGTGGGTAAGCGCGGACT
This sequence comes from Sesamia nonagrioides, assembly GCA_017933935.1. NCBI lineage: Eukaryota > Metazoa > Arthropoda > Insecta > Lepidoptera > Noctuidae > Sesamia > Sesamia nonagrioides. The sequence goes on from JADWQK010000719.1 coordinate 59,304, forward strand.
GAACTTGCGAACGGTACCGACGGTGCGAGTTCGACTACGTCACCAAGATGGCCGCCAATCGCAATATCATCGTGCGGGGCTTATACTGCAGCTTAGATGCAGTTTAGAATAAGATTTAAGTCGCGTTCTTTTTTTTAATGTGATCATTATTGAGTGTAGGCATTTCCCAGTTTCATCTTTTTTGTAAAAACAATAAGTGGTGAGGACACAACAAAAGACATGATGTGGAACTCTTACATTTTAATGAATATGTCTATTATGTACAAAAAGTAACACAATATTAACATTACTGTATCACTTAAACATTACTCAAATAATATTAAACGCACATCAACTGAACATGAACACATCTCATACACGCACACATTCAATTATTCGTTACAAGTCTAGCGTCGTGAATATTTCATTGTTTCGCGTACAAACATGTGACGAGTGAATTATAAAAATATATTATTATCCATTACTAAGTACTCGCATACAACAACCTCGACCGGCACGTGCTCGCACAACAGAGCACCGGAAGTCGGCTCGATGTGCACTACTGCACTTCTTGCCACTTGCGCGTGTGGAAGTGCGTCTTCTGTAACACGCGCGTGTCAAAGAGCGTCTTCTGTCACACGCGTGTTTCGAACAGCGTCTTCTGTGACAGGCGTGTGTCGAAGAGCGTCTTCTGTCACACGTATGTGTCGAAGAGAGTCTTCTGTCACACGCGTGTGTCGAAGACCGTCTTCTGCCACACGCGTATGTCGAAGAGCGTCTTCTGCCACACGCACGTGTGGATGTGCGTCTTCTGTCACACGCGCGTATCGAAGAGCGTCTTCTGTCACACACGCGTATCGAAGAGCGTCTTCTGTCACACGCGCGTGTCGAAGAGCGTCTTCTGTCACACGCGTGTCGAAGAGCGTCTTCTGTCACACGCGCGTGTCGAAGAGCGTCTTCTGTCACACGCGCGTGTGGAAGTGCGTCTTCTGTCACACGCGCGTGTCAAAGAGTCGTGTCGCACTTTACGAATCGTGTACATAAAACATTCTACTAATTCTCTACATACAACTTTATGCTGATTTAATAATCGTGCTACTGCTCAGCTCCATACACACAAAGTTTTACAATTTCATAAAACCAAAAATTCATAATATATACATTGCATAAATCTCGATATTGATTAAAATTAAGTAAAGAACATGCGGAACTCGCCCACTTATACTAATTATTATTATTTACAACGTTATTATTTTCTTTATACGAAACCTGAATATAATTTGTTCAGAATAAGCAACTGAATTGATTCCAATCATTTTTACACCATGTTATATTTTTTTGCCAATTATATTGAAACAATATTGCAGTGTACAACAGATTCACAACGGATCATAGTATCCGAGGGCCCTTGTAGCCGCGAGCGGGCGAGCGGCGCGTTCACCATATTTTTGTTGGGACAACCAGCTAACATAACAAGCTCATAACTTTGTTATTTTTCATAGCTTTTTTTTTAATTATAAACTAGTGCTTGACTGCAATCCCGCATGATGGTAAGCAGTGATGCAATCGTTGATGGTAAATGGTAGTTCGTGGATGGTAGTTTATTAAGCCTATTCGCTTAAAAAACTTAGGAATAGGAAGGATGACGGCAGTTGAGCCAGGTGATGCAATGTTAAACCCAAGACCAACACGACCAGCGATGCTGCGCCAGAGGGAGATTGATCTGGAGACTCTCCACGACTAAACTCCCTACACAACAACATTTGGCGCATCGTACCCGGCACACATCGCAACACAATTACAGCTCAGACCCGTCGTCCGTACGGCTTCACCAGACATCATGCCGACGAATCGCTTGGCGGTAAGACTTTGTCTGGTGGGTGGTAACTTCTGCCGGCAGCCGATGTTATGGCCTACCACATACATTTTTATATAAAAATACTGGACACGTGTTTCACGTTTCGCATATACAAAAAATAACGTTGTATAGATATTATACAGTATGTTAAATAACAGAGGGCGTTCCCTTAAACTCATTAATATATATCATTAATAGATTAAAATAAAAATATCAGCATAGAAAAATAAGCATAAAATAATCCGAATAAAAAGAAATTATAATTGAAAATAAATTTGAAACCTCCTGTTTTAAATCAAAATAGTAGCGCGGAATAGTATCTACCTAACGTTGCATTGCCCAACACACATCAACCAACACACATCAATCAATTAGATCTTAGATCGCCGCCGCATACGCGGCTCGTTATTCATAAATAAATTGCGACGTTGCCGTCTTTCATGTTCGCGTGTACAGTGTGTTTCTTTTACATGTCAATTTAAAATTTTTATTGAATATTTTCATATTGAAAAATTTTTAAAACATTTTGTTTTCGAATGGAAATATTTTTTTTAGCATGTATGTATGCTATACTATTTCGGGTTAACGGGAACGCCCTCTGTTAGTTAACACACTGTATATTATATAAAGAACTAGTCCACACGCACTACACCCCAAAATGTACAAAGGGAAGGGAGGCCCTTGTCCTGTAGTGGGACAACACACGCTAACAGTCATCATAATAGAGGCTTGATTCGGAAAGCGGTACCTACTTGTGGGCACGGTTCGCATTCTCAGGGGTTCCTCTCTCTGGAGCCGACAACCGGTATCTTGGACCCTATTCCTGATACCGGTGTTACAATTTTATTTTTAAATGTTTTTTATTTTTTATAAAAATATTTAAAAGCATTCAAATGAAATAAAGATAATAATGAGAGACATTGTAAGACGCATCGAAAATGCATGGAGTAGCTATTGGACCATGAAACAATTTTGTTTGACATGTGCACATTTCTCATTATCACATATAGTTCACAAACATGAGTTTGTTGTGCTCGAGGTTTGCCAGAGGACCAAACTAACAGGCTGGTTAGGAACACTTATATATTCTGTTTCATCATCAGATTCATTATATGCATTCGTGTTTAATTGAAATAATATACTTATAAATAGGAAGGGAAATTAGCGTAACGGCCCGTCCGTTACGCTAATTTCCCTTCCTATTTTTTGCTCGGTGACTACTATTTCTGTGTAAAATGATGTCGCGGCTCGTCCCGCGGGTAGTGTTCCGAGGGGAGAGGGGGCGCAGGTCACTCGTGGTAGGTCGCGGCCAGCACGTAGAAGTGTTGTTCGGGGCGGTGCGCCAGGCGGCTCACGTACTTGGTGAAGGACGCCGCACCTGCGTCGCAGTACACCAGCGACAGCGCGTTGTGTGCCGGCGGCACCTCCACCAGGGCGTGCTCCGAGCCCTCGCCGCCCTCGGCCGGCGCCACGAACTGTGTGCGGCCGCCCACCAGCCCGCGCCCGCCCAGCGCCAGCCCAGCCGCCAGGCGCGCGCGGGCCCAGGCGGCGCCGGGCGGCAGCAGCGAGTAGTCGCCGGGCGCCCAGCGCTGCAGCTCCAGCGCCGAGTAGCCGCCCAGCGCCAGGTCCGTGCAGTCGGCCAGCAGGCGCACGAATACGGTGCTGGAGAACAGGCCCAGCAGGCCGCGCACCACGTGCGAGGCCGGCGCGCCCGCGACCCATGCCGGGCTCACGCGCTTGTAGTGGCATTGGTTGGCCGGGCCCACCTCCTCCCACGGGAGCTCTGCCGAGATCATATGCATTTCATATCCCAGGTACATTTTTATTACCCGACTACGGCAAAGCAAAAGGAGGGTTATGATTTTGACAGGCTATGTATGTATGTATGTATGTATGTTCATCTGTTCCCTCGTAACTTCTAAACTACTTATCAGAATTCGACAAATGACATATCATTAGAAGCGTCTTAATTGTCCGCTGGTTACAGGCTATATGGGGTTTCACAAAATTTAATGTGGCGCCCTCTAGTGGACAAAACATACAGAGTAAAAAAATAAAATTAAGATAAATATGGCGTGTTTGGTATCATTTCAAAGCTCTTTACTTGTACATTTTGAATATATATATATATATATTGCTAGCATTTGCTCGTTACTTTACCTGTATTCATGGGCTGGTTGCATATAATTCACATCTTTTCGTTCATAGCTTTTTTATTCCTTGAATAAGATCACTGTAGTACCATTAGAAAGGCCTTGATATTCTGTTAGTTATGAGCTATAAAGCTTGTCACCAAATTTAGTATTGCGCCCTCTAGCGGACAAAAAGTTCTATGTGAATATAAAATTAAAATAAATATACCGTGTTTAGACGTGAAAGAGCTTCACGAGTACTTTATGCTTGTACATAATTACAAGAATGCTTTAATGATGTTAAATATGAGCGATAAGAGTAAAGCGCGGATCACGGGAACTGTGAATCGCTTTATGCAATGTAGAGCAGTGTGAACATTAATAGAATATGTAATGCACTAATGAAAACGACATAAGCTGGGAGTAACTCCACGCGGTGAAGGCGGAAACAGTTTGATAACTGCTAAAACTCCCATAAAAATGTCCTCTGCACTATATGCCTTCGGGCTTATGTTGTTATATGTGCGTGTAGATGTAATATGTCAAGTACCTAGTTTTTAGTTCATCAATTTAACTTTTGTTAATATTATGCGCCACAAATACACTTTAACACCAAAATAGTACAAATAATAAAAAGTAAAAAAACTAAAACCCAACTACGACAAAAAACGACGCTGAAAAAGTATAAAACAAGATTTTCAGAATACTGAGTTGCTAATGTAGTTGCAAGTAAATGGACACAGTAGAGATAAATTGACAATTGATGAAGTATGCAATATTCACTATGTAGAGATAAATTTTCATGTTTGGAAAGGCGTAGTCACACGTTACATATACCTACCTACCGTAGCACCTTGACAACGTGTGACTACGCCTTTCCAAACATGAAAATTTATCTCTACATAGTGAATATTGCATACTTCAGAATAGTATTGTATGACATTACTACTGTGTCCATTTACTTGCAACTACATGAGCAACTTTGTTAGGTTCAGTATTCTGAAAATCTTGTTTTATACTTTTTCAGCGTCGTTTTTTGTCGTAGTTGGGATTAGTTTTTACTTTTTATTATGGACTTCAAAAATATAAACAGATTAAGCACTCTCCGTATCTTTTTTTATTGGAACAAAGTTCTTTACCGTCATAAGTATGATTGCTAAAAATGCAACTTTCCATAACCTATCTATATCTAATCTTCAAGATTTTCACGGATACCTGAGTCGCTAGAAAGAAAAAAAGGACACTGAAACAGAAATTAGAAAAAAGTTGCCGCTCTCTTAGATTTCATCCTAACGTAATAAATAATACCTGGGTCATCCAGCGCCTGCATGAGCTCGTCCAGCTTGTCGTGCAGCAGCAGGTCGGCGAGGCACACCTCGCTCTCGCGCTCCATCTGCGTCTGGATCTGCATGCGTGAGCGCGGCGACATGTACGTCGGCTCCACCCACTGGCTCAGCACCACCTGCCACATATGTAACATGTCGGAGTGCTGCTCGACAGACGCGGGCGGGGGCAGGCACGAAGGCGGAGAGGGAGAGGGGGAGCGTATATGTACGACGTCAGAGTGCGACTTGATAGGCGCGGGCGGGGGCAGGCACGAGGGCGGGGAGAGGGAGCGGGAGCGTATACGTACGACGTCAGAGTGCGACTTGATCGACGCGGGCGGGGGCAGGCACGAGGGCGGGGAGGGGGAGGGAGAGCGTATACGTACGACGTCAGAGTGCGGCTTAATCGGCGAGGGCTCCGGCGCGGGCTCCGGCGGGGGCGGGGCGGGCGTGGGGGAGGCGGGCCCGTGGAACCAGCCATTGATGGACAGCCGCGGCAGCTCCAGAGACAGCACCTCCTCCACCTGCGACACACGCGTCACTCGATCTATTCTAAAAAACTTAAGCTCTCTACTCTATATTAATATAGAGTAGAGAGCTTAATCCTTAGTATGAGATGGAATAGCTGTTGACTTCATTTAAATTAACATGGAGAGATGTTGCTGGTGTACACAGAACAGATCACAACATGACATCTGAGTTCAATGAAAGGAATCTCATCTCATTACGTTTTTGCTAATAAAGCTGAAATGCTGCTCGCGGTTGGCCCGCACCCGTTGTTCCCCAACAGTTGATATGAGTGGTAGAGTTAGACCCTCACCTGGTGGAAGGAGTCGGCGCCGACCTTGAATAAGGCTAACATGTTGTTCCGGGGGCTGACGGAGTGCACCACCCGGGTGGGCCCGCGCTCGTCTCGCCCCAGCAGCTGCAGCGCGCCACCCATACTGTCTGCCCAACCACCCCATGAGCTCTGCTGGGGAGAAATAACTTAGATTTAACTTTAAGGTATGCTTAGAAAAAATCCAATGAAAGAGTAATTTAAAACTGTATGTAACTGTAAACAAATAATTTAATTCTAAAATGAAAATTATAATGCAGTACGCACTAACAGGTGGTGTCGATTCCTTCCTTCATTTTATCACTGATCAAGAATTATAATCGTTAACCTCACGATGGTCCCCGTCGCCGTTCTCGACGGGGCGGGCGGGCTCGGGCTCCCTCCAGGGCGCCAGGTACAGGATGAAGGCCACGCGCCGGTCGGCCAGCAGGTCGTCGTGCACCAGCAGGTGGTCTCCGGGCCCGTACAGCGAGCACGAGGCCGACACCGAGCGCAGCGTCAGGCCCGTCACCGACGACACCTGTGCGACACGTGTACAATATCAGGTAGACAATTTCACACATCGCACATCATTTTGTGCCTCTATTAAAAAGGTGTTAGCTACACCTTTTTCATACAATTTAAAAAAAAAACTAAAAATTGCTAAATGTTGAATTATATAACTAGAACCAGCATCTTTTTTTTTATTATTAGTTATAAACAGGGTTCGAAACATCCGATATTTATAATAAATATCAAAATATCGGATATTTATGATATATGTATATCCGATTTAGATCCGATATTTATATCCATTTCTTAGGACTGTCATTTTATTATCTTATTACTACCTACCTATACGATTTCCACAGGTACATGACAGTTTATTATTATGAATTTATTACAATATAAAAACAACATATTTTTAGTTTTTATTCAACAAAATAAACATAAAATCTTAAAGTTCACAAAAATCAACTAAAGAGAAAACAAAGTCTATAAATATTAGGGAAACAATATTAAAATATCTTAAAAATCCTAATATTTGTACTTAGTCGAGTTATAATCAAATAACAAATTCGTCTTTTTCTAGTCAGCTAGAACTGTCAAATCGCCAGTTGACATTCCTAAAGGATTAACACTACACTTCACTTTTAAGGAGTAGGTAGGTATGTTTGCAGATAATAGAATTGAAAATTATTTTGGCTCTTTTACGTTGCACTATTATTATTGATTGCAGTACCTACTTGGTAAATTCGAAGTATTGCGGTCTGAAGACAGAAAAAACGACGAATATGCCAGCAGCGCGTCGGTAAATGTACTTAAATGCAAGCAACATACCATAAATTTTGATATCTATCACAAAAATTGTTTGATCTATATCAGATATAATATATCGGATATATATCATGAATCATGATATACAATATGTAAAGTAAACCCTGTCCGATCCGTGAAGGTATTGTTAGGTATCGTTAACTGATTCTAATAATGCCTACAAAGCCGGACTAAACTTAAAAAAAAATAAATGTTATTTCGAAAAAGCGAGGTAACTTAATGCATGTGCGGTAGGCAACCCGATAGGCATACATGCGCGGGTGAAGGGGGCGGGGCATGCGGCACGTGGTCGCATCGCTATTCGCTCCGTCACAAATGGTGTTGTCAGTTTTTTAAAATTATCAAATTTCGGGGAAATTGGAATTAATTCCAGGGAAAAAGAGATTATTTCAAAATTCATTATTATTGTTACTATGATGATTATGTAAAATTTTATATTATATTTGGTCAAGTGTTTACCTAACCTTTATTATCCTTATGGGTCGGACAGGGTTTTCTTTACATATTGTATATCAATTGATATACAGTATGTTAAATAACAGAGGGCGTTCCCTTAAACTCGTTAATATATATCATTAATAGATTAAAATAAAATTATCAGCATAGAAATATAAGCATAAAAAAATCCGAATAAAAAAAATTCTAATTGGAAATAAATTTGAAACCTACTGTTTTAAATCAAAATAGTAGTCGTCATGTATAAATAAATTGCGACGTTGCCGTCTTTTATGTTCGCGTGTACAAAATTTTATATTATATTTGGTCAAGTGTTTACCTAACCTTTATTATCCTTATGGGTCGGACAGGGTTTTCTTTACATATTGTATATCAATTGATATACAGTATGTTAAATAACAGAGGGCGTTCCCTTAAACTCGTTAATATATATCATTAATAGATTAAAATAAAATTATCAGCATAGAAATATAAGCATAAAAAAATCCGAATAAAAAAAATTCTAATTGGAAATAAATTTGAAACCTACTGTTTTAAATCAAAATAGTAGTCGTCATGTATAAATAAATTGCGACGTTGCCGTCTTTTATGTTCGCGTGTACAGTGTGTTTCTTTTACATGTCAATTTAAAATTTTTATTGAATATTTTCATATTGGAAAAAAATTTAAAACATTTTGTTTTCGAATGGAAATATTTTTTTAGCATGTATGTATGCTATACTATTTCGGGTTAACGGGAACGCCCTCTGTTAGTTAACATACGTTATATCCTTCGAACTAGGGTTGTAACGGAGGCTTGTTAGCGGAGGCGGAGGCGGATGCGGAGGCGACGAGTCTCACCTCCGCGGATGCGGAGTTTAACGGAGGCGGAGGCGGATGCGGAGGCGACGAGTCTCACCTCCGCGGATGCGGAGTTTAACGGAGGCGGAGGCGGAGGTGAAAGTACATATAGAAAAAATTGAAATTTATGGTTAATTAAAACAAATTTTTTATTTTAAATACGTACATTAATAGTAGTATACTTGGTAAAAAAAAATATTACCTTCTTGTAATGAAAATTAAGGAGAAACAAATTGTGTTTGCCGCATTCCCGCCTCGCACTAGTTGATTCTTGACCATTTCGCGCTCAAACGTGGCCGGACGGTTGTCGAGCGTCGCAGCTTTCGCATTATTTATTTTCTATATACGTAAATAAACCTCCGTTATAACTCCGCTAAAAATTGTGCGGGGGCGGAGGCGGAAGCGAAGATACGATTTCTTGCGGAACTTCCGCAGTAACGGAAGCGGAGGCGAAGATCCGTTACAACCCTACTTCGAACCCTGGTTATAAACTAGTGCTTGACTGCAATCCCGCCTGATGGTAAGCAGTGATGCAATCGTTGATGGTAAAGCGCACTAGCTTATTAAGCCTATTCACTCAAAAAAACTGAGTGGAATAATAGGAAGGAAGACGACAGTTGAGCGAGGTGATGCAATGTTTAACCCAACAACACGACCAACGATGCTGCTCCCGAGGATGATCTGGAGACCCTCCACGAGCAAACTCCCGACACAACAACATTAGGCACATCGTACCCGGCACACATCGCAACTGCTCAGACCCGTCCTCCGTACGGCTTCACCAGACATCATGCCGGAACACGACGAATCGCTTGGCGGCAAGACTTTGTCTGGTGGGTGGTAACTTATGCCGGCGGCTGATGTTGTTGCCTACCACCGAGAGCATCCCATCATTACTTCGCACAGATGGATTTTTTTTAAACATTTTACTCAATAAAGGTAATTTAACTTAATAAAATGTCCATGACTCAATTTATTGAAACCTTTAAATTAATTTTCATTGAAATTCATTTATACAACGTTATTTTTTGTTTATACGAAACTTGAATACAGTTTGTTCAGAATAAGCAACTGAATCAATTCCAATCATTTTTACATCATGTTATATTTATTTAGAAATGATTACAGTATGGTTACCAAGTGCGCTACGCAGCTTACGCGTGCGCATGCCCGCACTGAGCTGACGCCACAGGTCAATGCACCCGGCTCGCTCGTACAAAAGGAGTGTGGACCATATTTTTGTTGGGACAACCAAGTAGGAGAACAGCTCATAACTTTGTGGTTTTTCATGATATGTTTTTGAAATTTTGTACATAGATTCTTTACTTAAAAATACTGGACACGTGTTTCGGGTTCCGCATAAACAAAAAATAATGTTGTATATGTATCTTCGTCAGCCTATAGATGTCCACTGCTGGACAAAGGCCTCCCCCAAGGCTTTCCACGCTGACCGGTCTTGTGCTGCCCGCATCCATCGGCTTCCCGCGACCTTCACCAGGTCATCGGTCCACCTTGTTGGGGGCTTCCCTACGCTGCGTCTTCCAGTACGTGGCCGCCATTCCAAAGCCTTACTGCCCCATCGGCCATAGGTTCTACGAGCAATGTGCCCTGCCCACTGCCACTTAACTTTAGCGACTCGCAGAGCTATGTCGGTGACTTTGGTTCTTCTGCGGATCTCCTCATTTCTGATTCGATCACTCAGAGAAACTCCGAGCATAGCTCTTTCCATTGCTTTTTGTGTGACTCTCGAGCCTTGGTATGTATATGTATTACTGATGATCATTTGACATAGAATAGCTTTGTTCTACAATAATGGGTGTTGGTAACTGGTATATTAGATGGATGGTGCATGCTTGTATTCCATCCTTCATATTTTGGTCACCTGAGAATGGGAGAACCAATTTTGACTATTTCCTGTTCTAGAATGTTTAATCATTTAAAGTAGATCTCAATAGTACCATTTTTATATTATGTGTTATTTTTATGAATTATTGAAATTTGGTCAGACAATGTCTGCCAGATCAATTAGTTGATGTTAACAATACTCCCACAGTGAAGAAAGATCACAAAACAGGCTTGTCTCATTTATAAAAAGATAAGAGATAAGTAGAAGTTGTATGCAGCTCACCCAACTCATAACCTCAGTCTTAAGTAGCTCATAGATGCCTCTAATACTGCGCTGCCAAGTCAAGCTGGCCAGATCAGCCGTTTGGTGAAATTCATACAGGTCCATCTTCTTGCGGGACCAGTCCAATGTGTTCATATCATCCACAATGTTGTTAATCATCTCGGGGTTAGCCAAGAAGTCATGCAAGAGACACAGTCTGAACGGTTCACAAGTCAGGCTTACTTCTGGAGTCTTCAAATCTTTGTGTTCTGACCAGTGTGTTCGTAGTCTCTCTACTATTTCTTCAGACTGCAAAGAAAATAATTTGTTATATGTCTTATGTGTTTTTTATTATACAAGTGTTACAAAGAGACATCACAAATGAGATAAGTATTTATGCTTGAAAACATTGCAGAACGTGCAGTTTACATAAAAAAGTTACACTATGGTGGTATCAAGAGACCTTAATCCTAGGGTTAAACTGTGGGTCATCCATTCTGTTGGCGCGAGGGTTGAGCTGCGCCTTCACTGCCTTTACTTGACTCTTGTCATCCTCCAACAAGATGGAATCATCCTCCCAGGAGGTCTCTGAGTCAGAGCTGTAGTCTGACGACGAGGATGATGAGGAGTAGTCCTCTGAAAACAGAACACGGTGTTCTTTACTTTGCAATCCTGGATGAAGCCAAATAAAGCTGTAAAACTATCAAATTGAGAATAACCTAATTGTAAAGAAATCTAAGAGATAGTTGATCTATGGTTGGTTCTTCTTAGCATTTCAAACACAATTGAAAAATTTGTTTTGAAAATTCATTTATTGCCCACTATAAACAAACATTAAATTAAACAAAACATTTTACAAACTGCACCTTTATTTACTTCAGGTATCAAACAAGAGATCCAATGTTGGATGTCTTGTTTGGTATCCTGGACACATACATGTATGTATCTATGATTGCAGAGATTATAGCAATGCACTATGATTAGATATAACATAATAAAGTTTATTACTTAAAGTTTATAATTTAAATAAACATTGAAATCAACAATGGAAGTACTTTCATGCATCAGAAGATGTTTGCTGGAACAACGAGATCTGATCCACTATCGCGTACGGCACTGACACAGAGCCCATTACAAAGTTTACAAACATACTTCACATAGTTGCCATTCCTAATATGAATTCAAGTTTCCCGCGCAAACTGGTGCAAAATCAAAATATATGAGTACTGACCTCCACGGATTCTCTTGACCTCGTCAGCAGAGGCCTGGTAGGAGTTGACGGCGCACACGTCTGAATCATCGCTTTCCGTGTCCGAGATCTCGATCACTGTGCTGCAGAGCCTACGCTTGGCGGGCGGCCGGGGAGCCGCCGCACCGCCGTCACTGTTTGCGCACTGGCCCTCGTCAGTCGGTGCCGTGCTCGAAGACGGTTCTTCGTTATCTCTACTGGGCGAACTCATTTTGAACCACCAGCACTACATAATACGTGAAAGAAAACAAAACGAAACGAATATGATGCGACGCCTAACCTAAAATTTTGTTGACGTCCAATCCAAATCATATGGCCATATAGAAAAATAGTTAAAATTATGCGTTTTATAAGCCCCGCACGATGATATTGCGATGGAACCTTGTCACAATAACAGCGTTGTGACGTCATCTGTCACACAAAAGGACAGCTAGCAAAAGAATGTTAAATGCAAAATTAATATTAGGGTTAAGGGTTTATTTGTATTATATAATTTTATTACACTCTTTATAAAGAGTGTATGTATAAATTAATATTAGGGTTAAGGGTTACCTACTCACCCATATTCTGACAAACAAACTTTCATTATTAAAAATTTCAAGGAAATAATTTTTGTAGACGTAAGAAAAATATACTTATTCGTATATCTTTCTTACATGTATACTATTTTTTTTTTTCTAACTACATTGCGAGCGGGAATTGAACCAGAGTCCACTGTGTAGTAGTCATGTTTTAATTACTACTTAGATCTATCAGCTTATAAATAAAATCAGGATAATATGTAAAAAAATGTATATAGTCTTCCGAATCAGAACTGCTTTCTGTGTCTGTCGTTTCCGATTCACTGTCGTCGCCGTATTTATGACAAATAACTCGTCAGTTATTCGATCTTTATTCCAATATTCCTCTTCAAGCCGTTTAACATGATTGACTTCCTTTCGTCAGTCATCTGGAGTTATTGACTCCGACGCCTCCAACGTCAGAGCTTCAATGCGACTTTCCAACTGCTACACATTCTTTTCTGACACCCTCGTCTTTACCAGGTTCCAGATGTACTCAATGGGGTTGAGGTCGCAGTTGTAAGGTGCTAATCTAATGACTTCATGGCCATTGCCAGCTAATAAATTGTCAATTTTATAATTTTTCGGCGGTCTGTGCCGTTTAATTAATAAATACAGTTCAGGTTTTGTACTGTCGTTGGGAAAGTCGGTGTTGTGATCTTGTAGCCACTCAACAATCAACTGTTTTTTATTGTTCATACTTGGTGGCCTATTCTCATCCCTACTGTGATAAGGGGCATTGTCCATCACAATTTTGGAGTTGCGTGGTATGTTGGGTACTAATTTTTCTGTAAGCCACTTGGTGAAATTCTCAGCATTCATTTGATCATAGTAATCCCCCGTTTTGGTATCTGCTTTAAACATTAACCCCCTTATTCATAAACGCTGCTTAAAGTTAACTAGTGATTAACGATTGTTTAAACATACATTTTAGACGTTTGCACGTCACTTAACATTAATCATCGTTTATGAATAAACCCCTTAAACAATGTGGTGTTTATTCATAATGAATGATTAAAGTTAAATAACGTTAAAAGGTCAGAAATATATGGTTAAAGAATCGCTAATCACTAGTTAACTTTGAGCAGCGTTTATGAATAAGGGGGTTTAAGGGCATTGTCAACAAAACTGCTTTAACTTCTTTATCCATCGGCGGCCGGGGCTGTCGTTCCATCTCACTCCATCGGTTGCTGTTTGCCAACCCTTTTCTACCGTGTAGTGTGCGTGTCTCCATCGGTTGCTGTTTGCCAATATTTTTCTACCGTGTAGTGTGCGTGTATCCACGTTTCGTCGAGATATATAACGGGTCTTTTGTCTTTTATTTTTCACCAAGCGAGTAATTTTCTTTCATACGTCGTAAATATTTAGCCCTCCACGCTTGAATTTGGGGTCTTTAAATTGGGGCCAGTCTTTTTTGGTAGCATCGCTTAAATTGGTAGCCTAAATCACATTTAATTATTTTTCTTAATGTAGTTTCACTACCAGTATAATTAAGGTCTACTTTTGAAGCCGCCAAGATTTTGCGCATTGTGGGTATTTCTCTCCTCACCGTATACATTGAATCTATAATATTTCTTAAAGCTGTTAAGGAAAACCCGTCGATATATTTCTTCTTTTGTCTTTTTCCTTTAGTAGGAGTTCTCATTTTGCTGCCACTGGCTGTTGCTGACTCATGCTCTCATATCAATTTCGTCACAGTATTTTTTGCAACGCCTGTGGCACATGCCACACACTCCGTGACTTTAATAGAATTTTGCAAAATATTTTTAATAACTATAAGCAGTTGCTTCGGTATTAAAATGTCCGAAGCACTTTTTAAAGCACGGTTTATACTTTCAAGAACTAACTTACAGTCCTCTTTCTCTTTAACAAAATAATTGTCCACTTTATAATTTCACGAGCACGACTATTAATTAATTTCTTACTCATTATAACGAGTAACAGCTAACAAAACTAAACAACAAAACTCAAGAACAACAATAAAACAGGATAACAAAAACAAAAAGCTAACAAAAATATTCGATGTGCGTAAGTGGGTAAGCGCGGACTGAACTTGCGAACGGTACCGACGGTGCGAGTTCGACTACGTCACCAAGATGGCCGCCAATCGCAATATCATCGTGCGGGGCTAGTACTATTCACTGTAACCAACAACTTCGTTTTTAAATTGTATTCTAAAAATTTGCATACGTTTTGCTATGTCATCTACTTGCTTAAATTGGTACGTAATCCCATCAAATCTCAAATTATGTTATAAATTAAATGGCAATGTTTGAATAGTTGTCAGTCAAAATCAAAAGTCAACTTTCTATACCTTCATTGTTTTTATCTTTGACCATAGACTTCTAGTATATAGACGTGAAATACCTACAGAAAAAACGTGCCATCGTTTGACATTTGTTCGAACATAATATGGCCGCCTCTTTCTAGGGCTGTCACTGTGTATTTGTTTCCAAAGATTTTAATATATTATTATTATAATTTTTTAATATAGTCTGCCTGTTATATAATTATTTTAATTCTCTCGTTTTCTGTCGGCTTCTTAGATAAAGTACTTATTCATTTATTCATAATGTCACGTCTTTATCCCTTACGGGGTAGACAGAGCTTGAGGTTATAAGAACAAAAGCCACGTTTAGCGCGTTGGTAGGTGCATAGGCATAGATAGAAAATGGAATCAAAATAGTGATGGGTTGCTAACCTCATCGCTTAATGAAATGATTCTTAAACTTGGCCAATTCCCTCGACCGGTTTTTACAGTCTGCATGGGATGAGAAGCAGCATTAGAAAATTCATATTTTACATAATATGCACACATTTCCGCACCACCTATGATTAACTCATAAGTGGTGCGGAAATGTGTGTACTTGGCGCATTTTTATAACGTGGTTTCCCCCGTAGCTATACTCCACGATCTATTTTAATAAAGAAAGTTTGAATTTTGGCTAAGTCAAATGTCTATTTTGATTGGGTTACTAGATAAAAGGGTCCTCTCCCTCCCTCCTCTCAATTATGATCCTTGTTTGAAAGTATCTAAGTGTAATTATATTGTATAGACATTATTAAGTGCAAAAGGTGCAATAATAATAAAATACATTTATATTTTTTAAATATATTCGTTTATTAAACTACTAGCTTCCATAAGCGGGTTCGCCCGCCTTTAAAAGGTGATCTATGACGTCATTTGTATCCCGTCGTCATCATCATCATCATCTCAGCGTTTATCCCGGTTGCATCCGCGGCTTTCGCGTTGGAGCCCGGGGTCCGCTTTCCTGCACATTCTCCTTCATTTCGCACGATCTTTAGCATCCTGTGGTAAGAACTTGTTGGCACGCATGTCATCTCTTACAACGTCAAGCCAGCACTTCTTTGGTCTAACCCACTTGTTCCGGCCCGGCGGAGGCGCCATGGCAAGACATTTGTTACCCACGTAACATGCCGCTTGCACAATGTTCTTGCATGTGGTAAACATGTATTATATGTTCTTCTTCTGTTTGAATCTATAAACAAAAGATAAAATCAATATCTATTATCAAAATAATTGAGTAGATAGATAATTAAATTATTTTTATTTAAAATATCATATTTCTTCCTTTAAAGTGACAAATTGAAAAAAATATTTTAAATAAAAATAAAACCGCCTTCAAAACACACCCAATAATAGATAATTGAAATCGGTGCTAAACCAAGTACATATGTTGGTCCCCGCTACACCCTGCGCATCTAACATATTGGCACCGACTTTGAAAGCTGTTTTATTTTTATTTAAAATAACTTATTTCTTCATTTTAAGCGAAATAGTTAAAATTCCCTATCTCAAAAACTACTGAACCGATTTTGATGAAACTTGCAGTATTCACTAAGTTGAACAATGTCTAATATATAAAAAAGAATACCGAAATCGGACTAATAGTTCCAGAGATATGCGAACACAAACATAAAAACTTACATACATATTTACATACTACACATATACAATTCGGCACATTTGTTCAAACGCTGATATAGACTAACATATCCGAAAACAAGGCATTTTTGAAAATATTACATACATAACAGTTCGAAATGAAAACCTCCTTTTTATGAAGTCGGTTAAAAAAAAATTTTGGACAACCCTAACATATGTCAGCAAATTACGTAAACAAATAAACATTTACAATAAAGAGAAACGTGCTTATATAGTGTAAATAAGTGTGTATTTAGTAATTTAACGACTAATAAGTAATCATGGTTCATTTTAGTTTGAAAATTAGAATGATAAATGGTGATTTAGCTAGAAAAGAGGTAACTAACCTATGAAACGTCAATTGAGCTTGATTTCTGTTGTTTCTGGCACCACACAAAACAATACAGCACGCAGGCATATTAAGTAATAGTTTTGTCACACGGTACACTACAAATCCACTTTAAAATGTCTTGTATATTATCAAAAAAATTAATTTTCGTTAAGTTACGTATCCCGTTGACAGCACAACTACCACGAAATTGTAACCTAAGATGGCCGGCGTTGGCACGCTGCCAACAACTGTCAGTTCATTTTAATAGTGTTACCATAATTCCGCAGTAACAAAAATATATTTGTCTCTTTTGCCAAATGCAAATGTACTGTTGAAAAAAAGAGACAAAATAATGTATTACGGTTTTGTACCCTAAATTACATACATATGTATAATGAAAAATTGTATAGCTTGACAACAGCATCTCCTTATATTTCTATCTCAATGTCTTTGACGCAATTATATTTATACTCTTTGACGCAACGTCACGTCTGACGTTGCTAGGTTGCTTCACATAACCTCAATCGAAAGTTTGAAATATTGGTAAACAAATTAGAAATGACAAACTCACAACAGTCTATAAGCGGCTTATTGGAGCCTCAATGCCAATACTTTGTGTTACGGAAAAAGAGGCTGTGCCGGATGACCGTCCGACCAGGCCGGCAATACTGCGGTGAGCATGAACCTCAGCCGAAGACAACTAAGAATAGTCAGGTAGGACCACCAGCTTCAAACTTTATAATAGACAAATAGCGAACCAAAACCATAATCACACAATCAAGCTTTACAAAATTTTTTATGATCCTTAATTATTTTATAAGATCCTTATTCATTATTTAAAAAAGGAATCATGAAAACTGTTCCCTAGGGAAGAGCCTTAGCATTGTCATCATAACCTTTTTTGTTTTAGGAAGACACACGAATACCATGCCCAAATGATCCCAAACAGTAAGTATCCTACCAATCCTTATTACTACAATAAATGGGAAAATGAGTTTGTTTGTTTGTTCCGCTTTCACGTCGTAATTATTCAACCGATTGCTTTGAAATTTTGCAGACGTAAAGTTAGAAGTCTGGATAAAATAATAGCTTGGGAGCTTTTTATCCCGGAAAAATTTGACATTCCCGAAGGAAATCTAAAAAGCGCGATATAAATGAATTCCACGCGGGCTAAGCCGCGGGCGGAAAGCTAATAATATCATAAATGCGAAAATTTGTGAGAATAGGTGGCTGGATGTTTATTACTTTTTAGATGAAATTTGTCACACAGATAGTTTATAACCAGAATTACCACATAGGATACTTTTATCCCGATATTCACGCGGGATCAAACTTACGTATAACTGCGGGGCACAGCTGGTATTAAATATATAGAATTGTATTTTATTGTATTTCTAACATTTACCTATGCTCAGCATTGGGTAAACTCAGGCTGCAGATGTTGATTACTTACCATGAGGCTGTTTTATGTTTTAGCACTGTTTACATCAGTAAACTTAAGAAGCACCTCTCAATCTGCAACGCTCGGGCAACAGAGCAGCCACCATACATTGTACCAAACATCAATGCACCCGCAGCAGTAGAGACATGCCTACGGAAACCGCTCAGCCAACTATCTAGAGAAATAGTAATGAAAGTCATCGAGAAAGTTAACTATTTATATGATAGTAAGTAATGTATTTCGAAAATTCAATAACAGTGTGATGGCTTATAATGAAACACAAGGACTAACCACAGATCCTGTGATTCCACAGAGCATGTGAAAGACAACATAACAACTACTCCCGAGTACCCCATCCACAGCACAGTAATGGAGGAGTTCACGGAGAGTGACCGCGCCGAGAGTTCCTTGCGGCACCTACGACAGGTGTCCAATTTACTGTGGCTGGCTGAGAAGGAAGGGCTGGTTGGTTCCAATACCTGCTACGTGGAGCTGGGAGCTGGGAAAGGTACAGGCGCCCATTCATAAACTAAATTCAAGTTCCATACATATTTTTCTCTCTATTGCATTGTGTGTGAAAAGGACAGAAAATGAAATATTAGTTTAGTTCTGTCAAATTAAGATATTCCATGGCATAGACAGTTTACCTAAAATACTGTTACAAATGCACCTTTGTCAATGGCACAAAGTTCGATATTGAGTGACATGTGTTACATAACTTTTAAGCCCTATATCTTGAGACTTAGGCATTGTAGAGGTACAATATAAAAATGCATTGGTAGACCTAAGTTGAGCTATTGAACGGTACAGGTTTCAACAATATTGTCAATAAATAGTAGGAGAGCTACTGCACCCTTCAACTATGGGTAGGCCTGTAAGGCTAGTAATTCTTATAGTGGTGAGTCATAGCATGCTAAGTACGGTAACCATCGCCTGGCGCGCTACAGCCGTCATCAATCCCCCATAATCTTAAAATGTAAAACAATCCAAAAAAAAGAAACTTTTTGCTGTAAGCTTAAAATTTTTATATGATATTGTTCATTTATTGGGATGTTAAAAAAAAAATTGACAGGCGATTTCAATGAGCACAAGTACCTGACAGGTGAACCGAAAGGTGTGTAGTATATGGATTAAAACAAACTTTTTTTTTTTTTTAATAATTATAAACTAGTGCTTGACTGCAATCCCGCCTGATGGTAAGCAGTGATGCAATCGTTGAGTGTAAAGCGCACTAGTTTATAAAGCCTATTCAATTAAAAAACTTAGGAATAGGAAGGATGACGGCAGTTGAGCGAGGTGATGCAATGTTATACCCAAGACCAAACACGACCAAACGATGCCACGCTCGAGGGAGATTGATCTGGAGACTCTCCACGACCAAACTCCCGAGACAACAACATTTGGCGCATCTTACCCGCCACACATCGCAACACAACTGCTCAGACCCGTCCTCGGTACGGCTTCACCAGACATCGTGCCGGAACACGACGAATCGCTTGGCGGCAAAACTTTGTCTGGTGGGTGGTAACTTCCGCCGGCAGCCGATGTTATGGCCTACCACCGAGTTTGGGTATATGTGTTTTTCTAAGCGATTTTATGAAGGTATTTACAATGACAGGCGGTTCTGGCTACCATAAGTCCTTGCCAGGCGAGGCGAAACATGCTATGGGAGTGCGAGTAAGAGGCACAACGCGAAAACTCATATCATTAAAAATAGAAATATTGTGCAATTTTATTTATACTTATAATAAAACATACATAAGTTTCTAAATTAACCTTTATCATCATCAGATATGTCAATATTAATTCTTCATCATCATATGATTCGTCATTACTGATTTCATCATCTAAAAAACAACAAAGTTTTAATCACTACATATTATAAAACGAAGTCGCTTTCTCTTTTCCTATGTCCCTTTGTATGATTAAATCTTTAAAACTGCGCAACGAATTTTGATGCGGTTTTTTCAATAGATAGAATGATTAAAGGGGAAGGTTTATATGTATAATAACATCCATTAAATAGTGGAAAAATACTATTAGTTTTGAGGTTTCTAATGCGATGTCGCTTAATTTTTTTTTCCGCGTTTGCAGTGAACCGCAGGCCCTACGAGATTTATCAAAATAATGTACTAAACATTGTACACTTAGAAAAGGTCCACAGAAAAGTCCGCGATGGTATCCCTTGTGGATATCCCACAATAACGTTCTTTGTCATTTATTTTTTACATCAAATAATGGCTAATTTTCCAAGCGATTTTAATAAATACAGCATTAATCTTTTTCCAATTAAATACCTTAAATACATTGTTCATTTAATATAAATCTATTGGAGATGTGCCAACTACCACTTTGAACTACTAGTCGACTAATCGGCTGTAAAGAGGCCGACTAGCCGACTAGTCGGTTGCAAAACTAAACGGAGACCACGCCACCAGTATTATAAAACTAAAAATTATATAAATAAAACTAAATATAAACATTACTCCAATTTGCTCAGGAAATGTATTTATGGATCAAAAAGAACTCAAACATAAAATATATTAACACGCAGGTTAACAAATGTAATACCACTTGGACTGTCTGACTGAATGAAATAAATAATACTACCCTCAAAGACAACATAGAAATCGTAAAGTCAGACAGGGTCAGTAAATGCAACATTAATTAATGTTGTATTTACTGACCCTGTAGAAATTGCTTCTCAGTTTAACGAAAAAAATGAAAAATGTATGTACAAAAGACTACTTAATTTTTGCAACACATTGCAATTAATAAGTGATGAACAGTTTGGGTTTCAAAAAAATAAATCTACGTCTTTAGCCGTTTTCTCTCTTATAAAAATTATATTAACAAATATTAACAAGAGCCATATGACTACTGGTCTTTTCTTTGATTTGTCGAAAGGGTTCGATCTGGTGTCACACGAATTGTTGCTGGATAAGTTGGAGAACATCGGGATTAGGGGACCTGCTTTACAGTGGTTATCGTCATACTTAAATAATAGGCAACAACGTGTCATAGTCAATAAAGTTACTAAAAATAAACATATGACATTCTACTCGTCGCAATATAAAGTATTTACTTTATTTTTTTTAAATATAGTGTTCCACAAGGGAGCGTATTAGGCCCAATATTATTTATTCTATACATAAATGACATAATAAAAATAACTGAACATAAATGCGTATTATTTGCTGACGACATAACAATTATAGTGACATCCGATAGAAAGAAAAGCACCGTTACAGATCATAAATTAGATATCAACAATAGACACGTTATTGAATTGGCTTGACATTAACCATTTAAAAATTAATTTAGATAAATCCGTTTACATTTAATTTAACCAATCAAATAAAAAACTATCATAAAAACAGATACAACACGGCTAAAATACAAAATGAATATAGTGAAAAGCTTCTATCCACGCAAGGGACAGCCCAGGGCTCAATTATAGGTCTGGCAGAATATTTACTATACGTGAATGATATGTGTAATGCGATAAAGTCAGGCTCTGTATACCAATTTGTCGACGACACGTGTATATTAGTCGCTAATAAAAACATCCAGGACGCCGAGGCAACCCTCCAATGTAACTTTGACGAAATGTGTAGGTGGGCGCATGATGTGGGCTTGGTAATAAATGCAACAAAAACAAAAATTGTTCACATACACTCATCACATAATAAATGCTCCACTAAGCCTACAGTTAAAGCACACGAACATATTTGCCTACATAGCTCCCCAAGGACTTGCGGGTGCCCGTCGTTAGAAGTAGTCGATAAGCACATGTACGTCGGCCTAATGGTTGATAGCCGATTCTGTTGGGGACCACACAAAGATTACGTATGCAGCAAACTGAGGTCTATTCTAGGTAAGCTCAGCATACTAAAATATAAGCTGCCTTATAAAACACTTCGAATGCTATATATGGCCCTGCCCCTAGCAGACTCTGTTATCAGCTACGGACTCAGCAGCTATGGAAGAACATATCACACATACCTGACCGATATTTATAAGCTACAACTTAGAATACTAAAAGTAATTGTGCCAAAACATATATATAAGAAATTCCAAAACCATGATGACGACCTTTTTAAATATTGTAACGATATGAATGTGTTCAATATAGTTGAATACTGTATTCTATCAGAAATTAATAGACCTGAACTGCTAACCGAAAAAATAAGACCAGACTTTCTGAGAACGATAAAAGTTAAAAATAAATACATCTTACCAAAATTTAATAATGTGTACGGGATGAGGGTTGCAGAATATTTGGTACCATTTTATGTCAACAAACTCCCAGAAGACTTGCAAACGCTATACAAAACGAGTTCGAAAGGTTATAAGTGCAAATCTAAGCGTTTCTTTACACAAAATTTCATATAATGTGCACCTAAATAAGGTGCGGACGCCGGTCGGCCGGTACTCGACGACTGGCTCGGGAGAAGGCACGGCTCCCTGTCGTTCAGGGTGACGCAGGTGCTGTCGGGGCACGGCTGCTTCGGCAAGTACCTGCGTCGCTTAGGCAGGGAGCCGGACGCTCGGTGCCACCACTGCGTCCAATGCGGGGAGGACACGGCGCAGCACACGCTCTCCGAGTGTGTAGCTTGGGAGGAGCAGCGCCGTGTCCTCACAAATGAAGTAGGAGGCGACCTGACGCTGCCGGCAGTAGTGCGGAGGATGGTCGGTAGCGCAGAATCGTGGGACGCAGTGGTGTCCTTCTGCGAGGACATGATGTCGCAGAAGGAAGCTGCGGAACGGGAGAGGGAGATCTCAACTCCCTTCCCGGGCCGCAGAAGACGCACCGGGCGCCGAAGAAGGGCGGATAACGCCCTCTTCCGCCCCCCATGAATGGGTCCAGGGGCGAGGGACATGGGGAAGTCCCCGCCCGCTATTCGATGGACCCCGAGGCGGAGGCGCGCGCGAGTGTCGACGCACCACACCCCTGAGGCTATGCACGGGGTAGTTTAACACCCCACTACCCCGTGCAGGAGACGGGGCCCGGACATACCGGGCCAGCACGAGGGTGTGGGGCCGTGGAAGAATTTAGACTCCCGCGGCCTCACGCGTTTGCTCGTGATAGAGGAGACACCGGGGTGGTTTTAGTCAGTAAAAGTCTGACAGACCCCGTCGCCCCACCCAGGGCGGCGGACATCCTACGAGGATTTCCACCCCGAAAAAAAAAAAAGGTGCGGACGCCGGCGGATCGGGCTGCCTGGATCTGTCAAGCTTTCTCAATCTAACTTGAACCGTGATGCATTGGTGATAAAGTTGAGAATGTGTTGAGGAAATTTGGCGGGTTGTGGTGGCTTGATGTGCGGGCGACTGTACCTTTTTATCTATATTATAAACTAGCGCTTGACCGCAATCCTGCCTGATGGTAAGCAGTGACGCAATCGTTGATGGAAAAGCGCACTAGTTTATTAAGAGCCTATTCACTCTAGCCTTGAAGACACTCAAATTGTAGTCCGACGGAAACACTGCCGCTGGCAAACTATTCCAGTCCCTCGATGTACGCGGTATAAAGGAGGAGGCGAAACGCTTCGTCCGGATCGTAGTGGTGTTAACAACGTAAGGGTGGAAACCAGCCGTACGACGGGTCGTCCGCTGGTGGAACGGAGATGGGGGAATTAAATCATGCAATTCCATCGCACACTCCCCGAAATGCATCCTATAGAACACCGAAAGGCTGGCTACTCTACGCCTGTGCTCTAGGCTTTGGAGACCGACTCGAGTTAGATCAGGGTCACCAATCAGCTTCTTTGCACGTCTCTCCACTGAATCCAAAGTGGCCAGGTGACACTTGGCAGCACCAGCCCAAATGTGGCTGCAGTACTCCACACACGAACGGACCTGTGCTTTGTATAACATTAGAAGCTGCCCAGGTGTGAAGTACTGCCGGACCTTTGCGATAACGCCAAGTTTCCTGGCAGCCACCTTAGCCTTGGACTCAATGAACCGCCCAAAGCCTGGGTATTAATATACCTATAAATTGTTAGCACTGCATTGTTTGAAATAATAATTATTTTATAGTATAGTTATGAGCGGCTCGCCGACACGCAGATAAACCCTGGAGGTTTTCGTTGTGCGGCTAAAACAAATTGTGAACCTAATTGTAAGTTTATTAGAAATAAAACAAATAAATAAATAAATATAACATAAAAATGAATATCACTAAAATCCACGAAATAATGTATACCAAATTTTTGGGAGTAATAATAATAAAATAAAGACATTAATTGGAAAGAACACGTGGATAGTGTTAGCACTAGAATTAATAAATTCGTTTATGCGTTGAAACAAGTTAAAAATGTCACGAATACTAAAAACTGCTATTATTTCATATCACGCGTATGTTCTAATGTTATACAAAGCACAGGTCCGTTCTTGTGTGGAGTACTGCAGCCACATTTGGGCTGGTGCTGCCAAGTGTCACCTGGCCACTTTGGATTCAGTGGAGAGACGTGCAAAGAGGCTGATTGGTGACCCTGATCTAACTCGAGTTGGTCTCCAAAGCCTAGAGCACAGGCGTAGAGTAGCCAGCCTTTCGGTGTTCTATAGGATGCATTTCGGGGAGTGTGCGATGGAATTGCATGATTTAATTCCCCCATCTCCGTTCCACCAGCGGACGACCCGTCGTACGGCTGGTTTCCACCCTTACGTTGTTAACACCTCTACGATCCGGACGAAGCGTTTCGCCTCCTCCTTTATACCGCGTACATCGAGGGACTGGAATAATTTGCCAGCGCGCTTTACCATCAACGATTGCGTCACTGCTTACCATCAGGCAGGATTGCGGTCAAGCGCTAGTTTATAATATATGTCGTTACTGCGCTATGGTCTGGTGATGTGGGGTAATAGTACCGATGTAAATAGAGCATTTGTCGCTCAAAAAAAATGCATAAGGGCAATATGTGGCCTTCAACCGAATGACTCATGTCGACCAGTATTTAAAAGACTTGGTTTGCTACTGCTGCCGTCTCTTTATATTTATGAGATATGTATGTTTGTCAGGCAGTATTGGTGATTGATACTGCAGGGGCTGGGGTGTGCAACAGAAAACACTTGTTTGTGAAAATCACTTTTATTGAACTTTGTAAAATACAAGATGGCCGATTTTGTGATTGTTAGATAGACGTGCGCGTTGGTTAGCGATTATTGGCAGACTGGAGGCCGGAGGGGGGCTCGCCGAGTGTGACCAGCATGTCACCGTGTCCCATCCCTCCGTACTAAACTAGTGATGCCACTTAGTTCTTTAGTTAACATTATGAAATAATATTACATTAATATTACGGTATTGAGCGCGTCGCTAACAATTCCCCACCCCAGTGCTGTCACAGCACTCATCTACCAGAGTGATAGGAGCGACGCGTGCCACGGAGCGGCGCCACGTCCTGTCGCCCACCTTTACCTCCACCAGCCTGATCCGACCGTCCTTACCTGGGAACACCTCAGTGATAAGTCCCTTTGGCCAAGAGTTGCGTGGAGAGTTCGGGTCTACAACCAACACGAGATCGCCTACTCGAATCGGTGGTTGTTCTGACTGCCACTTGCGCAGGTAAAACTTCCTTTACCCACCTGTGCCAAAACATGTCGGCCAACCGTTGACTTATCCGCCAATGCCTGCGCAAGTACAGGTCGGAATCGTCAAATGCTCCGATGACAGGTGAATTTGATGACGTACCGAGCAAAAAATGGTTGGGAGTGAGTGATTCTACGCCTTCCGGGTCTACTGAAACGTGCACCAAAGGACGACTGTTCACCATGTTTTCAACTTTGGCTAAAAGTGTAGACAACACTTCGTCCCTCGGTGCCCGCTCGAGCAAAACAACTTTGAGCGACGATTTAACGCTACGAATCAGTCGCTCCCATGCCCCACCCCAATGAGGACTAGCGGGAGGGATGAACGTCCAGTCCATACCGTTATTCACACCTACGTCATTTAGAGCTTCTCGGTCCAGGTTTAGCATGGACTGTTGAATTTCCTTTTCAGCTCCTCTTAGGTTTGTGCCATTGTCGGAGTACAGGTGCCGTGGCCAGCCACGTCTCGCCGCCATCCGACGCAATGCCATGATTAACGAGTCTGTTGTAAGAGAAGCGACAGTCTCGATGTGAATAGCGTGTAACGTTAGGCAAGTAAAAAGAACTCCGTACCTTTTTTCCCTGCGTCTACCGACTGTTACCTCCATCGGTCCAAACAAATCTAGCCCACAGTGAGAGAAGGGTCGCTGATGATGTGCCACACGAGACTGAGGTAAGTCACCCATACGAGGAACTAGCGGTCTGCACTTCTTGATGCGGCACAACATACACTGCGACACTACAGTCTTCACGGTAGGTCTAAGTCTCACTAACCAATATTTTTCCCTCAGCAGGTTAACTACCGTTTCCTGATTTCCATGAGGCTGCCTTCACGTGGTAATGACGAACAATCAGCCTAGACACAGGGTGCCTACCATCTAGTATGACAGGCCTCCTTACTTCCATGTCGATATCTGCAGCAGCGTCGATCCGACCGCCAACACGAAGTAAACCATGTTCGTCTAAATACGGTGACAGAGTAAGTAACCGACTATTTTTAGATAAAGCCTTACCGTTGCTAATCGCAGCTCACTCCTCAGCAAACGATTCCCTTTGTGCGTGTTTCAATAGCTGCCGCTCCGCTCGCTCCATCATCAGCACACTATAGCCACTGCTAGGAAGACCTTTCAACCTGTCAACAAATTTGAAAACAGCGGCTGACGCCCGTAGAAGGCGCAGCCAAGAAGAAAACGGAACCGGATCAGGAACCGGTGAACAAACGGAGTGTTGCTGAACAACAGCGGTCACCTCTTCGCATACCGAATTTGTTTCAGGTTGGATGACGTCTTTAGGCCATGACGTGTCATCCAAGCGCAGGAACGCTGGACCATTCAGCCATTCAGAATACAAAGCAGGATTGAAAATTTCTCGTGTAGCTAAGTCAGCTACATTGAGCTTTGTAGGAACATATCTCCATTCGTCGATACGTGTCAATTCGTCTATCTTCCCAAGACGGTTCGCTTCGAACGTTTTATAGGTACGCTTATTGTTACGAATCCAATGAAGAACCGTAGTGGAATCGCACCAAAAGAATCGACGTACTGGAGACATTCTATGTTCCTTTCCAATAGTATCAGCCAGCCTTGCCGCTAACAGTGCCGCTTGCAGCTCGCATCTTGGTACTGTCATAGATTTCACAGGTACCACTCTGCTTTTACTTGCAATAAAGGAAACATGTACATCACCTTGCACTTCCCAGCGCCAATATGCTACCGCACACAGCGCCTTAGTGGACGCGTCACTAATTATGTGAAGATGTAAGTTATTATAACCAGGCATGCTTACCACATTGAACGCCATGGGGGACAACATGTGGGCCTCACTTAAGTAGTCGATAGAGCCAGGCCAAAAATAACAAGTTTATACAATTTCATGTATAAGTTTTTATTGTACGAGGAGTTATAATATGTGGTCAATAACCTAAAAAACAATGAATGAATGTAATTTGTGTGTTATTTGTTCTAAAAGAGTAGCGTCACTCATTAGTTGTCCCCCATGGCGTACGCGGTAAATATTTCGCATGTCCGTTACCGGGGGCCGCGGGGGTCGAGGTGTCGGCCTTCCCCGCTTGTGCCCGCGCGCCAAGAAAATTACCAAGTCAACACAACGGCGGCAAACGTCGTCATGTCCCTGTGCAGTGGCTTGTTAAATAAAGGTCACACCTTATACACAGACAATTGGTACACGAGTATTGATTTAGCAAGCTCATAAAAAATGAATCCCATCTCGTAGGTACTATTAGGAAGAACAGAAGACATATTCTAAAAGTAGTTACAGATGCTAAACTAAAAAGAGGTGAATGTATTGCCAGAGAGAGTGAAGATGGAATTACAGTCATGAAGTGGAAGGATAAGAGAGATGTATTGGTTACATCTCCAAAGTATTCCGACCGATTTCAGACAATCACAAAGCGGAGGAAAACTGTTCTGAAACCGTTAATTGTTGTAGATTATAACAGAGCTAAAGGAGCAATTGATTTGTCTGACCAAATGGCGGCATATTAAATCAGTTAAGTGGTATAAAAAGCTGGTATTAACTTGCTCTAAATACTGGACTTGTATGTTGTATGTATTTGTATGAATGTATTAATAATATATCAGACAGTAACCGGGAAGAAATCCAAATAGTTGAGTTTAGAAAACAGGTGTTGAAGGGATTGTTGACGAGAAGTGAACAAACCACAAACGAGATTTCAGGGCCAAGAAGAATGAAACATAAGCTTACAAAGGCAGATAGTACTAACAAAAATAATCAGCGAACATGTCAGCAGTGCTATAGAGAAAATACAAAAGTAATGGGGTGAGTTCTACCCAAAAACAAGAAAAAAAATTTTGTTACCTTTTGTGAAACCTGTCCTAATAAACCATTTCTTTGTTTTCAGTGTTTCCATAAAATTCATTGAACAGTTTACTTGCTAAGATACCATTGATCTCAATCTGTAGTCTGATTTATTTGTTTTCTAATTGTTAATAACTTTAAATAAATATACAATATTTGTATGCATGAATATGAATATTTGCACTGGTATGATCGTGCCTCGGAAAGGAGGTTAAGCCGTTGGTCCCGGTTGGCATACGAACATTTAATAGCAGTCTTTACTGGTTTTTGGAGTCCTCAAAAGTCCAACAATTGGTCTCAACTGCAATACTTCAATATCGCCTTGGGGTTGCGGAGGTCAGACGACAGTCGCTTCAAGGAAAATATCGAAGTTTAGCCAAAATCAGCAGTTAGACTGGTAAAGCGGACCCCAGACTCACAGAAAGCTGAAAAGCTACGGATGCGACTGGGATTAACGCTGAGATGATGAATAACTTTAAATAAATAGCCACGTTTTTATTTAACACATGGTCCCACGGTCCACGATCATGGTCGTGGTTTCACTTAGCAAACTATCCCCAAATGAGTAAAAATACTTATTACTACTGTAATGTGTGTATTAATTACTTATCACTTACTGTATTCTACTAATTTATAGTAGAACTTTAATATTTTGGCTAGTAATGTTTGAAAACCATAATAATTATCACATTATTTAAATACGATTATGAAATTATGATACATAATCTCACATTGGAATTCTTGTCCCATTACATGTTGTGACATTATATGACATAATTTTCTAAGTCATATTTTTTTCTAAAAACCAAGTGCAAATAATTTGTCTACAGGGCCGTGGGGGTCACGTCTAATACATATTTGCTTCACATTTATGCCCAACGGCTCAGACGACACGCTTAAAGTTGGCCCTAGCTCGCGGACACATGGTGTCCCCCGCGGCCCCAACGGAACAATCGCATGTCGACTACATGGTGTCCCCCATGGCCCAAACAGAAAAACTCAAAAATCAAGGCGGCGTTTAACGTGTTAAAGTAGGCGAACTCGTAGCACTGCTATCGGCCGCTACGCTTTCGTAGCCCGTAGCAATAGTCTGTGTAGAACATTGAGCCGCGCCGGCGGCGCGCGGCGGCAGCATCGCGGGAGTGGGGACTCCCGTCTTGCTCGCGCATGTTGCCGTCGCAGTCAGCGCGCATGCGGACATCCCGTGCCACCTTGAGATGCGAAATGTACCGACAACGGTAATTAGGTCAACCCATTTCACCCACCTTTCGTAGATGCTATCAGGAACATTATCGTCCCAACCAACATTCAGGCACCAGGTATCCTGAAGCAGGATTTTCCCCTGAATAGTGAATGGGGCGAGAAATCCTAAAACATCAAAAATAGACATAATAACCCTTAGCATAATTCTTTTTGTGGGACGTTCATTACCCTGTATGATGTCTTTCGGGATACGCTTTAGCGTCACGTCAAACCCGAGTTCATCATCTCCAGGAAACCAAATAAGTCCCAGTGTTCGCTCAGCTCCGTATTGCTGACCGACTTTGAACTTTACAGCAGTAGAACCTAAGGTCTCTTTTGGTATGCTGTTTAAAACTGCTACGCTGTTGCTTGTCCAGTTTCGGATTTCAAACCCGCCGGCTCCGTGGATGTCACTGATATTTCTCACCATGTCAATAACAGTATTTTCATCTGGCAAACTGTCTATGTAATCGTCCATGTAATGAGAGTGGTAAATGGCATTCACTGCGGCCGGTAAGGATGACTCATAGCGGCGTGCATTTTTGTTCTTTATGAATTGAGCTACAAATGGTGAACAATTAGCTCCAAAAATTAGAGATGTCATTACATACGTTTTGGGCGTTGCGTCCCCTGTAGGGTTACTCCTCCACAGAAATCTTAGCGCGTGCTGATTCTCGGCGTGAATTTTAACCCTCAGGAACATGTCCTTTATGTCACCTGTTACTGCAATTTTATTTTCCCTAAAGCGCAGCATTATACCAAGAAGTGGTGACAAGAGGTCAGGTCCTGTGAGCAAATAGTCATTAAGGCAGAAACCATCTACCTTACCTGCAGCGTCGAAGACCAACCGAAGTTTAGATTTGTTTGGATTGTCGACACCGAAATGAGGTAAGTACCATGTATTCGGTGTGACGTCATTTTCCACCAGCTCCCGCGCATAGTCATTATCTAACAAATGACAAACGCGTTCCTCATACCTGTTAGCGAAACCTACATCCTTTCCCATTTTCCTTTCGATACTTTTCAACCTTCGTAGTGCGTTGAGGTACGAATCTGGCATCGTGCGTCGTGGCTCTTTCCAAGGTAAGCTAACATACCAACGTCCGTCAACGAGCACCGCTGATCGCTCCAGCTGATCGATGGCGCGCGAATCGTCAACATTCTGACGTGGCTTACCTGACACACCCATGGTATCCAGTGCGAACCAACGTCGAACCTCATCATGGATATCCCGAAGTAGATTATCTTGTGATGAAATGTCACTTACCACTTCGGTCTCCGCGATGGTCAGCGCGGCCTCAGCGCAGGCGGAGTGAGTGCCGGCGGCGCCGCCCCGCGACACGCGCATCCTACCATGTACACACCAACCTAGGGGGGTAAGTGTAGCGGACGGCTCATTTACATTTCCTAACTTTATTTCCAAAGGTACAATTAAGTTATAATTATCTTGACCAATTAATATATCAGGTTTTGAGTCTGAGATACACAAATAATCTTTGATTTTCTTTATGTGGGAATACAATAAGTATTCCCACATAAAGAAAATCAAAGAATCAAAGATTAGCAATCTATTAAAGATAACTTTTGAACGGGCAAACTTAATTCCTTAACACAGCGCATTCTAATATTACTATATAACCTATCATCATAACCACTAATGTCCATACACACAACCGTAGATTCACATACCATCGCGATTCGCGTCATCAGTCCACGCTCCGCGCACTGAGAGTGTCTCGCGCCGGCCGCGAAGCCCTATGCGCTCGGCTAGGCCTGCGCTGATCAGTGACACACTCGATCCGTCATCAAGTAGCGCGATCGCGTTTACTATACCTTTAGGTCCATGTACACGAATAGGTAACACTTTTAATAGCACTTTACCATAGAATAAAGAGAGGGAAGTACGTTATCTTCATACAAACGGACCGCGCGCGGCTTGTTATTAGAAACTGGCTCGTGCAACTCGCCCGTTTCTAATACTTTTTCGGGGGCTTGTTGCTCCAATAGGGGTTCTTTATGGTTGCTCTGATGAGCCACCCAATCTTCCAAGTCACGATGAGGAAGTTCCTTCCCAATTTGTGAACTGTATTCAAAGTTGTCCTCCTCATCGTCGAGTATTGCCAGTTGTGCGTCCAGGTTTCGATCAATCAGAGCCATTTGGATAGCGGCTTTTTGTCTGGCAGCTTCCAGCTGCAACATTTTTTTCTTGCTTTCCCGCGTGGATTTACGTGACGACGCCATAGATTGTACTGGCGTTTTTACGACGCGAGGCAGCGTTTCTGATTTTATACTGCTTTCCGGCACATCAGAAAATAAACGTTGTGGTATTGTAACGTACTCGCTTGACTCCGCTTGGGTATTTTCCGTTTCTTTGTTCTGTTGCACACGTTGTTCCTGCAGCATCTTTGCTCGTCGTGTTTTTCGCTTTGGGTTGGATCATTGTTGATCTGGCTCGAAGACCACTTTATTGGTGATTGATACTGCAGGGGCTGGGGTGTGCAACAGAAAACACTTGTTTGTGAAAATCACTTTTATTGAACTTTGTAAAATACAAGATGGCCGATTTTGTGATTGTTAGATAGACGTGCGCGTTGGTTAGCGATTATTGGCAGACTGGAGGCCGGAGGGGGGCTCGCCGAGTGTGACCAGCATGTCACCGTGTCCCATCCCTCCGTACTAAACTAGTGATGCCACTTAGTTCTTTAGTTAACATTATGAAATAATATTACATTAATATTACGGTATTGAGCGCGTCGCTAACAGGCAGCATCAAAATTTATTTGTCAAAGCAAATGACGTTTGTGTCAGAAACCGACGAGACCCTAACAGGCTCGTACTAAGTGAGATTCCAAGGCTAACTAAATATAATAAAAGCTGCCTTGCAATGTGTGTAAATTTTGTATAATAAGTTACCAAACGATCTCAAAAATGTAAATACCAAATTATTTAAAAAGAAATTGTATGACTGGTTGTCTGTTAATAGTTTTTGTAGTGTTAAGGATTTTCTCGACAAAAAATGTTAATGTCTATTACACCTTGAAAAATTTGCATGCTTATAT
Source organism: Sesamia nonagrioides (assembly GCA_017933935.1). Taxonomy (NCBI): domain Eukaryota; kingdom Metazoa; phylum Arthropoda; class Insecta; order Lepidoptera; family Noctuidae; genus Sesamia; species Sesamia nonagrioides. The sequence continues at coordinate 92,412 of JADWQK010000719.1, forward strand.
TAAATTGGCAAAACATGTCTTGGTCTAAATTGTATTTTTACCATCTTTGTATACCGTGTTTTTATGCAAATAAATATATTATTATTAAAAATGCCGACTAGCCGACTAGTCGGCTATGCCGATCTCGGTTTCGGAGATATCCTGAAATGTCGCGAATCGTCAAGGTATACCTTTGCTGTCCTGCAAGTTTGGTTTACAGTGAGAGGCTGTTCTCAGAAGCTGGAAACATATACGAAACAAAAAGAAATCGATTGCCGCCAGAAAGGGCAGACGCTTTAGTCTTCTTACATCATAATCTACCATTCATTAAAAACTATAACTAAAGAGATTTTGCTATTTTTTTTAAATAAAAATATAAGCTTTCCACCCGCGGTTTCGCCCGCATGGAGTTCGCTTATATAGCGCTTTTTAGATTTCCCTCGGGAATATCAAGGTTTCCGGGTTAAAAAGTACGCTATTATTTAATCCGTACTTCTAACTTTACGTCTGCAAAATTCCAACGCAATCGGTTCAGTAGCTACGGCGTGACAGCGGAACAAACAAAAACAGTTCCCGATGTATAATATTAGTAAGGATATACAATATGTAAAGAAAACCCCGTCCGACCCATAAGGATAATAAAGGTTAGGTAAACACATGACCAAATATTATATAACATTTTACATAATCATCATAGTAACAATACTAATGAATTCTAAAATAATCTTTTTTTCTCCCAAATTAATTCTAACTTCCCCGAAATTTGGTAATTTTCAAAAAAGTGTCAACACCATTTTGACGGTACGCTTATGCGATTCGACCACGCGTCGCGTGCCCTGCCCCCCATCGCCCGCGGAAGGGTGTCCTACCGCGTATGTATTAAGTTACCGCTTTTTGCAAAATAATATTTATTTTTTTTTGGGGGATTTTTTTTCAAACTTTAATCCGGCTTTGTCGGCATTAGTAGTCAAATCAGTTATCGATTTCTAACAATACCTTCACGGATCGGACAGGGTTTTCTTTACATATTTTATAAATATCGCAATAATTGTTGTTGCAGTTCCCGTTGGCATGGGGGATGGGGGTAAAGAGGAATCATAACTAATTAGTTTCTTCCTAAACACATCAGTACAACTTGTTTTATAAGTGGCGAGAAACTTTTCATACCGTTACAATTTGCAGTTGTCATCCCGTAAATTGTGGAGACAAACTTTACAAGTATCGGAAAAACCTCGTCTTTTCTCACTAATATTTCATCATTTCCTAATGCTGCAAATGCCTTCTGAAATTGTATTTTTTTTCTCATACAGAGAAGGATTGAGCGTAATCACCACCGCGCTTGCTCAATGCGGGTTGGAATTAGTAATTGATAATAATTAACGAGATCCATGTAAACAGTGTAAAATTGTGTAGTTTTCGCCTCGCCTGACAAGGACTTCTGCTAGCCAGAACCGCCTGTCATTGTAAATACCTTCCTAAAATCGCTTAGAAAAACACATATACATAGTATAAATTTCAACTTTACAGAATAAAGTTTGTTTTAATCCATATACTACACACCTTTCGGCTCACCTGTCAGGTATTTGTGCTCATTGAAATCGCCTGTCAATTTTTTTTCTTTTTTGAACATCTCAATAAATGAACAATACCTATCGCATAAAAATTTGAAGCTTACAGCAAAGTTTTTTTTTTTTAGATTTTTTTACACTTTTAAGATTATGGGGGTTGATGACGTTCAGGGCTGTTGCGCGCCAGGCGATGGTTACCGTACTTGGCATGCTATAGCTCATCACTATAAGAATTACTAGCCTTACAGGCATACCCTTAGTTGAAGGGTGCAGTAGCTCTTAATCTAGAAGGGTCGACATTGAAATTGTTAGTGAACACGTGTATTCTGGAATTCGAACGTTATTATTATTACTTCGAGAAAACTTTGGAACATTTCAACAGCTTGGATATACAGTATGTTAACTAACAGAGGGCGTTCCCGTTAACCCGAAATAGTATAGCATACATACATGCTAAAAAAAATATTTCCATTCGAAAACAAAATGTTTTAAAATTTTTTCCAATATGAAAATATTCAATAAAAATTTTAAATTGACATGTAAAAGAAACACACTGTACACGCGAACATGAAAGATGGCAACGTCGCAATTTATTTATACATGACGACTACTATTTTGATTTAAAACAGGAGGTTTCAAATTTATTTCCAATTAGATTTTTTTTTTATTCGGATATTTTTATGCTTATTTTTCTATGCTGACATTTTTATTTTAATCTATTAATGATATACTCGTATATTAACGAGTTTAAGGGAACGCCCTCTGTTATTTAACATACTGTATAAAGCAGTGTGACTCACGGTCATCAAATGAACCAAAAACAAAACAATCCAGCCGTCCCTTGCTCTTCTCTCCAGCGACGCCCTAAACCGAGGTTCGTACCCCACAGGGCCCTTACATCAACTATGAGATGCCATACCTATTGTAAAAAAAACAGTGAATCAGTCAGTCTACATTTGAGTATCGAAGCGATACAAGCGATGAGTAAGAAGCAATAATTATGAGAGTGGCCCCGATTCTGGTCACAAACTTAAATGTAAGTTTAGTGCATCCTTTTGTTTTAGTAGTGTGGCTCCATCGATGACCGATGATTCTGCCAACGTCAAGGTGGACAGAAAAAAGTAATATAAAGGTATGATTCCACCAAAATAGTGTGTAGCACATTTGTTTACAAACATTTTGTGCTAAACTCCAGCTGTGCAGGTTCGAAGCTGGTATCGCATTTGGCTTCCATCTCCACTGGTAAGGCTGTGCGTAACTTTTGTAAGCGCACAGTTCAGCACATTTGTGCGTGAACATGTTCACTGAGAATTTCTGCCGAAGACAGTTTTCTTGTTTTCTCTTCTGTATTGAGCCAAAATAATTTTCCATTTCCTCATTACCTCAGTCGAGTCACAATTGAAACTTTGCGCCAACTCTTGAGTGGCGTCATGTTTTTTGTTTTTATTTTTATAATCACTGTGACTTGAATCCCACAGTACAGGATAAGTTTCAATAGCTTGAATAAATTTTATAATTTTATCATTCGTCCAATCCATATTTAACTTGGTTAATTATAATTTAATTAACAATGTACGCGCACAAATAAATGTTTTCTCTTCGATGGCGGAAGCAAGACTGAGTTCGCGAACAACAACAGTGTGACCAACCTTAAATTAGAAATCCTGCCCCACTTAGACAAGAAAACTGACAAATCCTGCCACAATCAAAAGCACAAAATGCCAAAATAATGCCAATATAATTTAAAAGTTTAAAATAAATAAACACATTATTTTTTGAAGTTTTATTTAAAACTAGCTATGCCACACGGATTCACAGGCTTTTTTTTTTAAAATGCTCCGCTCCTATTGGTTGCAATGTGATGCTATATGGCCAAAAGCCTTCCTCAATGAATGGGCTATCAAACGAAAAAAGAATTTTTCAAATCGGACCAGTGTTCCTGAGATTAGCACTTTCAAACAAACAAACAAACTCTTCAGCTTTATATGTATATTAGTAGGATAAATAATAGATCTTAAAGTCTAAAAGTGAACTGAATTAAATTACACATTCCTATTAGCATCGTATTCTTCTGGATCACTTTCTTTATACATCGCTTTTGTCATTTCTTTAGTTGGCTGGAATGAAACGCAGTCACCATATTCACTAATGCCCTGTCTAACAACTGAAATAGCGGCGACATGTTCATTAATAAATCTGTTCGGCGTTTTTGTTTTATCAGATTGATTTTCAAGAATATCCTTTCACAAGCAGCATTCGGCTTGTTTTTGAACCATTACCTCTTAAGGTATTAATTTTTTAACCATAATTTAATTTTTTACATTTTGGCATTAGAATTTCCTTCTAGAAACATTCTAAATTATTTTTTTTTAAATTTGACATAAGAATTTTTGTCTAGATACATTCAACATTATTTTCTTTTGACATTTCTTTTTAGGATTTTTATTATTTTATTTATTTTGTATTGTTCCTAACAACAAATTGCTCTGTTCTCTGGTAACTCATGATTCGAAAGTGCTTGTATCTAAGCATACTTGAATAAAGTATTATTTGAATTTGAATTGGATACTGCATCCTACTCTTTTTGTGGGCTGTAGCGGCTAGCGGCTATACTATATTGTTAATACTGCCGAAAGTGCCAAATCCTGCCAGATTTCTAAAACGTCAAACAAAAGTGCCAGAGAGTAAAATAAAGGGCTAAACCTGCCAAAAAGGCAGGATCCTGCCACATATGGTCACACTGAACAACAAGTTTGTACGCGTCGACGCGAGTCCACTGCCTGCATGTGTGCGCGCACAAAAGTATACAGATGTGCGCGAACATTCCTAGAATTTTGCGCACAATTTATTATTGTTTGCTTTAGTGAGTCGACCAGAATAAACATTTGTGTCGCACAATGTGCATTGCTGTGCCGCACAGTTCAGCACACTGGTGGAATCGCATCTTAATATCACACTCTAAAAATCAATATTATACGTAGTGGATATCGACTGTTCATCATCATCATCATCCCAGTGTTAATCCCAGTCGCATCCGAAGCCTTTTCAGCTTTGGAGTCTGAGGTTCGCTTTACCAGTCCAACTGCTGATATGGCTAAACTTCGACATTTTCATGAAGCGACTGCCGTCTGACCTCCACAACCCAAAGGTGACATCGAAGCATTGCAGTTAGACCAATTGAAGGACTTTTGAGGGCTCCAATAACCCGTAACGACTGCCACTAGATGTTCGTAGGGCAACCGGGACCAACGGCTTAACGTGCTTTCCGAGGCACGACCAGGCCAGTACAAATATTCATATTGATGCATACAAATACTGGCACTGTGCGGGGATCGAACCCGTGCCACCTTGCGCAGCGGCCGCGTCCGCTACCGCTACGCCACGGAGCCTCCGTGGCGTAGCGTCAGTGGATATCGACTGTTGATCGGTAGTATTAGCATAGAATAAAGAGAGGGAAGTACGTTATCTTCATACAAACGGACCGCGCGCGGCTTGTATGTTTGCGCCATAGTATCTATGCGTCGCCGCACGCACACCTAAACACAATATTAGAGTGCCTATGACTGCGCTAGTCGCGGCTAGCACGGAACGAGGTTCGCGCGTCACGGCTTTTCGGCACATTAGCTTTTAAAAAATGATCACATAAACTGCAAAGTTGGTATGTCTATTTATGAACAAATAAAAGACTTATATTTTTCAAATTATATTTCTAAAAGTTATTTACAAGGATACGGATATATTACACATTAAAGTTTAATAACAACGCGTTTCGTAATAGTCGAAACCGAAGAAAGTAGGTATTTTTCTGTAGCTAATTTGTAATTTTGTATTAAATGTGTGATTCAATAGATGTTATGTTCGTATTATTTATATTTGTATTAATTAAAAATAAAAATAAATATGGTTCTTTATGTGTACAAAACTAAAAATAAAAATTACAAAAAAAAAACTGACTAGTATATGTAAACTAAATACTAAGCAAATAATTTAAACATAAGCTCTTAGTCTATAAATATTTGTTAGCGGTTTGGGCGACAACCGTAACCGACGAAGCGCGGACAGTCGTCAACCCTAAGACAGTAGGCAATTAAATCGCGGATTGGGTCGCAGATAACCTACTTCCCCTCTTTATTCTATGGTATTAGCGATGGTTCTTCTTTGGGATAAAAAAAACACAAGACGACACAAATATTAGTAAACATAAAGGTTGGAAAAGATTAAATTTTGATTTTGTCAGTGCATTCTTTTTTTTCTATTTCTTTAAGAAAAGGGCAGAAGATAAAATGTCAGTTTAGACCTGTCAAATTAGTGCGCTCCTGACTTAAACAGGCGTATTTTTAGTCGCCATGTTTATATTCGCGTCTAAACTGTCTATGGAGTATCTTAATTTGACAGGATTCAACTTAAATGTTATTTTCTATCCATTTCTTAACGAAATGAAAAGAAAAAGATGCACATAATTTAAAATTCGTTTGTGAACAAGTGTGAATTTAAAAGAGTGTCCATGGAGTTTCTTGCCCGTTCTTCTCCATAGGTACCTACTCTTTGGAATGGGCGACTAGCTTCATCTTATTGACTGACCGACCTTCTGACAATTCAAAAGTGCCTATAACTGGTTTATTTGAAATAAATGATTTGATTTGATTGAACTGAATTGGCGCCAATATCTGACTACAATAATTGAGTTAGTTCTGTTATATTGTAACACTTTAACCGCTTCAACCGACGACGAGGTTGGAGATGCTGTGCGCGCTCGTGCTACGATTGATTTGTCAACATTTCATAATTTTATTATTTATTTCTGGTTCGGAATTTTCAGTGAGATCTGTTAATTAATATTAGTACTTATATTTATGTAGTTTAAGTTATCACTCATGTTGGTGAATGTTGGTTCACCTGTTATTGGCAACTGTATAAGCCTTTTACTCATATCCACTCAATTTGTTAATTTTTATACAGAAGCTGTTGGTGTACCGTTATTAATAAATAAAAATAAAATTAAATTAACCTCCTTCCACCTACTGTTTGTCCATTGTATGTACTTTTTAATATCTGTAAATATTAAATCATCTTGAGTTTGGGTTTTGCCTGGATGATTTATATACACAGAAGAAAAACTAATTTTAAAATATTATATCTGAAAATATTTGAAATATGAGGTGTTGACGTTGAGTGTGTTGGCAGTATACAATATGTAAAGAAAACCCTGTCCGATCCGTAAAGGCATTGTTAGAACGCGATAACTGATTCTATTAATGCCGACAAAGCCGACCTAAAGTTTAAAAAAAAATCCCCGAAAAAAAAATATTTTGCAAAAAGAGGTAACTTAATACATGTGCGGTAGGACACCCTTCCGCGGGAGACAGGGGGCAGGGCACGCGACGCGTGGTCGAATCGCATAAGCGTACCGTCAAAATGATGTTGTCACTTTTTAAAAATTACCAAATTTCGGGGAAGTTGGAATTAATTCGCGGGAAAAAAAGATTATTTTAAAATTCATTAGTATTGTTACTATGATGATTACGTAAAATTTTATATTATATTTGGTCAAGTGTTTACCTAACCTTTATTATCCTTATGGGTCGGACAGGGTTTTCTTTACATATTGTATACAGAGTGGTGCTGACAATACAACAATAAATGAAAACACAGACCATGCTGTTATACTGTTTGAAATGCTGGTTCATACAAATAATCCTGAAGTATAGAAAAAAACCTAGCATCAAAAATAAAAAAACGAAAATTTGAAACACACTAAATCGCATAAAATTGCAAACGGAATAGAACATTCTTTAAAATATTGGTTCAATGACCTCCGATCAGCGGGCGACAGCGCGTTCATGTATCGACTTGCTTTTCCGCTGGATGCGGCGGTCATCAACCTCTAAGCGCTTCCTTATCAACATGTACATCATGTAGAAAAATGAAAAATAATTTCTTGTGACTAAACTAATGTATATTTTTGTATATTTTTTTTTATGGGTAGACTGAGAATGTGCTGAGGTACATGATGTTTAATTTATTGTCGTATTGTCAGCACCACTCTGTATATGTTCCATGCAGGTCACGTGTCGTACTACGCGTGCTCCGCGTGGTGCGGCGCGGAGGACTGCAGCTCGCTGCTGGTGGACCGCGCGTCGCTCCGCCACAAGCGCGACAACGCACTGCGCGGGCGTTGCACGCGCGTGCGAGCCGACCTCGCCCACCTGGCGCTGCAGCACGTGCCCGCGGTGGAGCGGAGCCACGCCCTCGTCGGGCTCGCCAAGCATCTGTGCGGCGTCGCCACAGGTCACTATACTACTTGTGTCTATAGCCGTGCATGCATGGGCGTACCGAGGGGAGACAGCTGCCACAACACCCCCCCCCCTCCCCCCCCCCCTAAAATCTCGCAGAACATATATCAACTGAACAGAGTATAAACGAGGACTTATCTTTAACTTTTAAATAAACCACGCAGTAGACATTGCCAAACGTACGGTGTAATTGTAATTGCCAAAAAACCGTGTCCGACTGTAGCGCACAAAGGTGTGTGCGGTTAAGTATTTGAAACATGACCTTTAAACTTAATGGCATGCCACTTTCAGACTACGCTCTGCGCTGCGTCACGGCACCAGGCGTCCTGCAGAAAACACGCGGCCTGGTCCTAGCCACGTGCTGCCACCACCGCTGCGAGCGAGCCGCCTTCGTTGCCAACCAGCAGCTACAGGTAGGTGACTCCGGCAGGTAGGTTGTTCCTAGGAGTATGTTCCTGCTACAAGTACACAGCTGCACACACTGTACGGTAGGCTTGCCAGACCGCCGGGAAATCCGGGAATGTCCCGGAATCTTGCCTCTTGTCCCGTGTCCAGGAATTAGCGGCAATTGTCCCGGATTTTAATTGAGGTATATTTACAGACAAGGCCGTGACAGAGAAGACAATACCGTGGCACACGCAAGGCGGACCATTAATGCCTACCAATGCTCCGAACATTACTAAAGAAGTCCAAATAAAATGTATACACGTCAGTCTCCGCTTATTGAGTCAGTCGGAGAGGTCGTCCATGGTGCGCTGCTTTTTGACCTCGTGACTGTGCGACAATGATACCGTATGAGGTTCGAGGTGGGCGCGACGGGCAGGTGCAATCCGAAGCAGGTGCACGCCCGCTGTGACGGGGCGTGCGCTGGAGAGAAGCACCTGTCCTGTCCTGTAGGAAAGAGGAGACCTTTGCAGATCAGGCGTTAGACTCGCTCGATTGCCTTTTCCATGTCGAGTAATACTGCAGCGACGTATTCCCTCTTGTTCACGGCCGCTGTGAGGCAGTACCCTCGACAGCTGGAGCGTCATGCTGTGAGGATTTTTTTTTTTTTGTGACAAAACCCGCCACTGTTCCCAACCCACTACAACTCCTGAAAGCCAGCTCGAAAACGCCGAGCAATGAAGCTCGACGAGTCCCGGAGAAACGTTTCAACTGTCTTGGGTCCCGCAACGAAATTAATCAGAAAAGAATAGCGGAGGAGTAAGAAAAAAGATATTTTTTCCACTTCCCTCCATAATAAGCGGGAGACAGAATAGAACTAGGCCAATCGGCACAAAGGGACATTATTGCAACTGGGAGAAGCCCAGATTGCCAAGCACCACGGAATAACATTTGATCAAGTTAATGGGTCCTAAGTAGGTATTTGCTGTTACAATTGATTCCAATAATAGGTATGGCAAAAACGCCTGAACGCACGGAAATTAGTTCTAGTTTCAACAAGGTCCGTATAATAAACAACTCCGGATGTAACTTGTACACTATCCAACATAATATTGCGTTCATTCTGCCAAAGAATACACTCCCACAAGATGCGATGTGCGGACTGTTCAAATTCACAGTTCGATGTAGAACACTGACACAAAGGCGAAGGAACAAGTTTAAAAGAATACAGTTTACTTTTAAAGTTGCCATGACCTGTGAGAATTTGGGCAACGCAGTGGTCAACCTCCAGCCATGTCTTAGCCAGCCGATCGCCAACGGATGGAAAGAACAGATGGAGGTGCCGGCCCTTGATGGAATTATTCCACCTACTTTGCCATTCGGATAAGAGGTCCTCCCAGACGTCAGTCTGAGGTTTAAATAATCTAGAAATTCTATTGAGGTCGCGTTGTGTAACAAAGTTAGTGTCCATGGCCTCCCCCTCGCGGAGTAGTACATTGAAGCACGTCGCTGTACTTCAAGATCGACTGGAAGTACACCTGCCAGAACAGGTAAGGCTTCAGTACTGACTGTTCTATACGCCTTGCATAAAAATATCAATGCCAAACGTTGGCTTTGAAGCAGTTTACGTCGCGCCGCCCCTATGCTGGCCCTATCGGCCCAAACAGGTGCACCGTAACACATACATCCTAAGTAGGTAGCTCCATATATAGTTTTTAAAGTTAGGAATGATAGACCCCAAGTTGCTTTGGATATTCTAGTTAGGGCATAAAAGTTCCTTTTAGCTTTTCGCCAACTATTTTTATATGTTCGATAAATGAAAAATTCCTTTCTAAGACCATACCAAGGTAGCATACGGATTGCTGTTTTTTAACGGGAACGTTATTAAATTTAATAGTAGGCAATGATTTAAGATTACCTTTTAGTAGAAGTTGATAGGTTTTATGCGGCGCAAACGCTAGGCGGTTACGATCACCCCACTGAGATATTAGATTTAGGCAAGTATGGGCCAAGTTCTCAAGTCCGGCTCGGGTACTTGACTGAATGAGCAGTAGGCCGTCGTCCGCGTAACCAGTAAGTGAACAGCCGCAAGGAAGCGGGATCGCGAGAAAATCATCAAAACCCAAATTCCATAAATAAGGACCGACAACTGAACCCTGAGGACATCCCATGGTTAGTGCTTTAGTACTAGAAAAATGACCGAGCTTAAGTACCGCGGAACCGTTTATAAAGTACGAGTAAACGAGATTATATATGTTTCTATAGCAACCGCGGTTTTTTAATTTTAATAACAGCATAGGCCACCAAGCGTTATCAAAAGCCCCAGAAATATCCAAAAAGATACCAATCACGTACTTGTGTTCCGACTGGTTAACGGTTCTTCTGACAGAAAGCGCCGCGTCGACTGTTGATTTACCGATGGTGAAGCCATATTGATTACTATGAAATTTTGGACCGTTCGGTAGTAAACGTGGAACGATGAGGCGCTCAAGAAGTTTCCCCAAAGATGGTAGAAGCGTGATAGGCCGATATGACTTCGGATCATCCGGTGGTTTATCACCACACTTTGGTATTATTCGTATGAAACCGCGTCGCCATTTACGAGGAAAAACGCCTTCAGCAATGCATCGGTTATATACAGTTAAGATGGCATCACCCGCTGTTTTACACGCTTCTTTAATCATCCTATTAGATATTTTATCTTCCCCTGATGATTTGTTGACCGGTAGTTTTCTAACAATATTTATAAATTCGTCATTAGATGGTACGTCTGACATTGGTGATGCTGTGAGGATGTGAAACTTTCTGTAGCGTGCACCTTTATTTCGGCCTTCATCTTGTCCGGCGATGATATCTGCGATGTGTGCGGGGAGCCGCTTCCAGATACACTAGAGTGCACTCGTAAATTCACACGAACCACAACCACACCACGTCGCAGCGACTAAATGTTGACTACATTCAGTCGCTGCGACGTGGTGGTGTGCGTTCGCGTAACGGAATGTTGTTGAATTTAAAGATTTTAATTATGCAGATATTTAGTGTATGACGTCGTATAATTGTGTAAGTATGGTAAAAAAAAATTGTGCACGCAGCCATTTTGGAGAAATTCACCAAAAACTGATTCCGCTGGGCGAACGTTGTCCTGGCGGAACTTTTTTTAATCCATAGACTTTAGAAGAGAGAGATGTGTCCAAAAATTAGTGTGTAATTGTGTATGTATGAATAAAATTTGTGCATGCATAGACTTCGGAGAAGTTCAAGTTTCCGCTGCGCGAACGTTTCGCCATTAGCTAGTTTTCATATTGTTACGAATGGACCTTATGTCGATGGCATAAGGTTCAATATCGCGTGACATGCAATGAGTCACTTTTAAGCCCTATTTCCCCAGATCTAGACATTTTCTAGACACAATAGAAAAACGCATTGCGAGACTTAGGATGGCCTATCGAATGGTACAGGTTTCAACAGTTTTGTCAACAAAGTGTCGACATCGAAATTTCTAGAAACCCGTTTCCGGGAATTACCGTAGGTACTTACTTGGCCGGTGACCTCGAAGTTATGCAGTATTATTATTATTACGTCTAGAGGACTCTGGAATGTTCGATCAGCTGGCCTATACATAGCGCCGTGACGCCGGCGCAAAGTCAGTCTACACTCGACTAGCGAGACCGAAACAGCGACAGTTAAGAAGCGATCTTTGAGAATACCTACTGCGACAACTGTAACGAGAACTGTGAGTACTACGTGAAGTAATATCTGATAGTGTTATTGTGTGTTTAGGAAACTGACTTCGTGGACGTAAAAGAAGACTTCGGTGCAACGTTAGCGACATTCTACTTGTCATTGCCTACAATCGACTGTACCTTCGTTGCCAATAAACTTCGTAACCCTTAACCGGCGTTTTAGTACCCCCAGCCCGTAACAATATAAAGCGCTTACATAGAGAGCTGTAGATTTTTACATACGTTGTTTTGAATTTGTGTATATTTGTTTAAAAAACAGATTTAGAAAAATGGTAGGGCTTAAAAGATAAAAATGTAAACGTAAAATACGCTATTAGGTCTTAGTTCTTAAAGTATGCACTTTGGGGTCTAGATTTTCACGTTTATACAAACCTTGTAAGTGTCTACAACATGTTGCCAAGTATCAATGATGTTGCTTTAGTAATTAAAGAGTTATAGTACAATTTACCATGAATAGATCACTGTTTACAAAGCAGTCAAATATCACGACATTCTAAAGGAATTGCATGGTAAAATGTATGCCAATAATTAGTGTATTTATATAACTATTCACATACAAATTTTCATGTCATTAAATTCAGTAATTAAAGAAAAGCAATTATAATACTGACGAAGCATCGAAAACCTAAATAACCCGACCAAGTCCGGATAGCTATAAAAAAGCGGCCGTGCAATATATTTAGGTAACATCCCAAAATTTACAGTATAATACCGGTATTGAATTGATATAGGTGATAACACAATTGTTTCGATATACTTAATATAAAGGTCATTTATTTTTGTACACCTACTGTTTTAAATGTGACTATGACAAAGTAGGTACTATTTACGTAGTTACTTTATTTAAGTATGCGCTTCAGATTTGAGATATAATCTTGATATATTCTTTAAGACAAATAAAATTCCCTACTTAAACTTCGTTTCAAGCCATTTGATTGATTGAAATTAGTTTTAGTAATGGTTAAACAAAGATCAATGTTTCCTTCTGTAATGCGGACCTGAGACCGCTTTGACGTTAACGTAGAGATACGGCGCCACTGTCTATAATAATGACCCCATCGTCAACGATTCCATAATGATGTAATAAGGCCAAACTTACAAAATTGTATAATTATACATAGTCAGTAAATAATTTATATATTACTTAGTAAGTTTAATTTTTGTTTATATTTCCAGGAGCTGGGCATAAACGCTGAGGAGTTCAATGTGATGCTGGGCATCGTGTCGTGGGCGACGTGCGGCGACGGTCGCAGCCGTGAGTCGCGCAGGCCGAATGACCGCCCAGAAGAACCCAATAAGAATAACCAGACAAACAATCAACGCCATGAGCTAGCCTATAGTAATGGAGAGTCCCGTGAAGAGCCAGGAGACAGTGTTGTGTCGCCGCATGAACACCGCGAGCCGAGCAAACTCGACGATCACCCAGATGTGACCAATCACAATGAACAGCTAGACCCTGACGCGGAGCAGTCGGGGTCGCGCGTGGTGCTGCCGGCGCCGCAGCGCGAGCTGGTGGGGCGGCGCGCCAAGCTGCTGCTGGACTGGGCGCGCGTGCTACACCTGCGCGGCTGCGGGTTCGATGCCCGTCTGTGCTACTTTGTGCCCCGCGCCGTGTCTCTAGAGAACGCATGCATCGTCGCTAAGAAGTGCAGCTGATACTGCACCTACTTATAAGTCCCTCCGCCGCCGACGAGGAGACGACTAGCTGTCCACTATTGCCTCGCTCAAGATACGTACTAAATATTGTCGTGCCGTGTCAGTAACAAACAGAGAGATACAATCTGGAGACTAATAACACGACAATAAATGATAACAATAGCCAGACATATAATAACACGACAATAAATGATAACAATAGCCAGACATATAATAACACGACAATAAATGATAATAGCCAGACATATAATAACACGACAATAATTGATAACAATAGCCAGACATATAAGAGTATTTTAGAACTATCAGCGTTTTATTGTAGTAAAAAAATGAACAAACTAAATAGTTGTGATGCCGTAGTGGGACAACTTTTGAATAAATTATTGGATGTATTTGAGCGTACACAGGCTAAGATACCAGGGCCTGTAGCCAATGTAACATCGCTTCATAGCGAAGCGAAATCGAACACCAAACCAGCCAATGGCGGGAACGATTGACCACGCGACGCGATAAATCACGTGGTCAATCGTTCCCGCCATTGGTTGATTTAGTATTCGATTTCGCTTCGCTACGAAGCGATGTTACATTGGCTAGGGCCGCAGGACAGCTTCTAATGTTATACAACGCACAGGTCCGTTTATGTGTGGAGTAGGGTGAAGTGTCCAACAGTGAACCATGAAAAAGTTGCAGATTCATAGCTCAGCTGGTTCTAAAGATAATGAAGATTTTTCTTTACTATTGGACTGCCCATATATCTGGCTATAATTTTGCATTTTAATTTTAGAACCAAACGTAATAAGGTAGAATATATTTAAGTTTTTTTAAAAGATGGCAAATGGCTCACTGAGTCCACCACGTGGGACACTCTGAACCGGGGCCAAGTCAACAGTGAACCAATATGTATACAGTGAAGCTTCCTATTTATTTTACGACAAATTATGACTATTTATGCTACAAAACTTAAGGTGAAGCAATAAAACGCCTTGTAAATGTTACTAAGTAATGAAATAAATGTTTTTGACAATGTTTTTTAATTTTAAATACGAAATGTCCATTTTTTACTAGCAACATGTGTTCTTTTCTGTGACCTCCAATTTTCCCAGGCGCTGCTTTGATTCGCCCTATTCTGAAACAAAAACAGCATAAAATTACCCGGCTCACTGTTTCAATTATGTTCGTGGTTCACTGTGTACTACACCCACCATTCAACGTTTAAGGTGATGTTAAAAACAAATGAAAAGAGTTACTGTAATAATTTCAGTTGTATACGATAGCAAAATAAACGCTATATAAGGTATAATAAATATCACATAATATAAATACACATAACAGAAGTTATACGAAAAGGTAATACTTACGTTTTATTGCGTTTTATCGCCGAAAATCGTATTGCGATCCGCCACGCGGACGTCTTTGACGCTAGCTAGTTCCCGACTGACCAGCAGGCGGGGCAGTAAAAACTGAGTATATTCGTGTCCAAGCACGGTTCGAAAACGTAGCGTGTACAAAGTAAGAAGGGTGGCTCAATGTGTACCACTGGTTCACTGTTGGACATCTCACCCTACTGCTGCAAAATGCGATCCAGATTTGGTCATGATAAAACCAAAGCCAGAAACAGACGCGTAGGGTAACCAGCCTGTCGGTGTTTTATACTTTGTAATTCTAAACGTTCAAAAGGGGCTGATTCTCAGGCTAATTTGAATAAAAGACTTAATCTTGAGTGTATAACAGTTTTATTTCTAATACTTCATTGCTTTATTATTTTATTAATTATCGGCCTATTTTATTCCTTTTGAACGCCAATCACTTCTATACAAGTTCGAGATTTTCGTGCCCTCAGCGCCACTACTTGATTAGAAGTAATCACAGTATAAAATAAATTTACGACTTTTACAAGACCTTTTATTTTGTTTTTATGGAAATTTGCCCTGTTATCAACCATATTTTTAACTTTTTCACGCATAATAAGTTCTTATTTGTTTAATTTTCAATAGAAACAAAAACGCCAGAAAATATTTTAATGCCCCCAGCGCCAATTACTTGATATCAAGTAAGCCAGTGATGGGACACGACGAAGACCTCGCTATATTTCATCTCGTCGAAATGATCATAAATACTATTATTGCAAGAAAAATGACGTAAATATATAATATTTTGTAAATATTGTACACTTTAAACTAGGTTTTATTCACCTTAATCAAGAATTAATAGGTTTTCTAATCATTGTCGATAGTGAAACCCCGTTTGAAAAACCCATCCCTACAAAGTTAGTTAGTTAGCGGTCCGTACACGCCACCGACGTGTATAGAAGGAAATCTGTGACGTCATAAGCGGACGGGTTTCAAGGTCATAGTGACCTTGTGCATTTTAGTGTAGTGCAATGTTTACATCTTGAGTTGGCGCACGTGTCCTTATAAAAAAAATTGTGACTGAATATGACGAATTATTGCGAGTTGTTCAAGTCTGAATCAGAATTTTGAAATAGTTCGTCGTCTTGACATTCCGTTAAGTCGTCAACTTCCGTTTCAGGAATTTTCTTCAGTTTTCTATTAGTTTCTACAAACCAGAAAAATAATTGCGAGTATTTAGCGACACCATTAAAAAAAAAGGTCTTGTGTAAAACAGACACTTACCCTCCATTTTATTTTATTTTTTAAAAGGTAGAAAACCACGTATTTAGCTTCTATTAATTGTATTTGTTGTAAGTAAACGAAATAAATTATGCAGGAATCGGTTGAGTTTATGCACGTGTAACTCGACCACAGTGAATATAAAATATATACCATAGAAATCTAGACATCCCTAGAACAGAAAGGATTTTGACATGCCTCGAGCGCCAACTACTTGATATGAAGTAGAAGGATTACATTTGGAGACAAATAGGGATGTGCCTTGTAGAACACACGTCTAATAAATTTAAAATTCTTTTCTTTATTGTGGGGAATATATCCAGGTTTTCATATTGTTTTTTTTATGAAATAAAATAAAATATGAAATTACGATTACAGTTTTTATTTAGCTTCGTAAATTGGTGAATAAACATTATTTTATATGTATAATATTATTTGTCGATAGGACACTAATCCCATCCCTACGTTTTACTATACATACGTTATACATTTGTAGTGTGGCGCAGGAGGACACATCGCGTATTATATAGATGGGCGTTCAAAAGGTTACCGGCTTGGCTCATCGGAGCACTTTCATGGCACTTTGGTATGTTACGCATGAGATCTTGATAGGAATAAAACAAACTGGGATTTAGTCATCTCAAGAATTTTATTGGACACAAGGCGTACACTAGTCTGACACTATGATTTGAGCAGTTCACAAGAAGGTTCAGGTTAACACTTACAATGGGTATGTTACATTACCCTAATGTTTGTGAGTTTCCCAAGTACATGTATGACGCTTTGAGTTAAATCTACATTATATGTACACATCGTGGTCCAATCTCTAACACTGTCCTTCATTTCAGGGCTGATTCCCTTCCGCTCACGCGACATCCTTACTGGTATTATAAATCGGAAAGTGAGATTGTTTGTTTGTTCCGCTCTTACGCCGTAACTACTGAACCGATTACTTTGAAATTTTGCAGACATAAAGCTAGAAGTCCGGATTAAATAATAGGGTACTTTTCATACCGTAAAAATTCATATTCCAGAGGGAAATAAGCGCGATATAACCGCAGTTCACGCGGGCGAAGCCGCGGGCGGTAAGCTAGTTCAATATATTTTAATCTTTATATTAGAATTTAATAAAAAAAGAAACTTCTAAAAATAGACTGCAGCCCTCTGCTTTTCTTCAAAACCTGTAAACGTCATGTCTCACGACCATCATGTACCCGTAAAAAATCATATAAATATGTCCATTAGTTTAGTCACAGGAAATTATTCTACGTTTTTCACATTATCTACATGATGTACATGTAAGGAATAAGGAAGCGCTTACAGGTTAATGACCGCCGTATCCTGCGGTACCAAACTTTAATAATAATGGCGCAAAAAAAGCAAGTCGATACAGGATCGCGCTGTCGACGATCGGGGGTCAATGAACCAATGTTTTTAAAGGATGTTCTATTCCGTTTGCAATTTTTTGCGATTTGGTTTGAAATTTTCATTTTTTTATTTTTGATGCTAAATTGTTATCTATGGTTTAGGATTATTCCTATGAACCAGCATTGTTCGTGTTTTCATTTATTGTCCTATTGTCAGCACCACTCTGTATATTTTTAACAATATTAAAGTTCAACACCAATTACTTGTCTTCCACCAATAACTTTATTAATATCCTGCATCAAAACATTGCTGGTCTTTTAAATAAAGTTGACCTGCTGACAGTTCATCTTCAGGAGCTATCTAAAAAACAAAAAGACATAGATGCGGTCCGCATTACTGAACACTTCATTATGCAGGGATATGTAATAGTACATTACGATATTAGTGCGTAATGATGGTTATAACATGCGAGGCGGAATTTCAGCCCGAGCCGAAGGCGAGGGTGTAATTGAGCCGAGCATGTTATAAACCAATACGCACGTATATCGTACGACGTTTTTTAACACACTTGCGAGGAAACAGAAAAAGAAGTATTTTATATTTTGTTCATTTTAAATAAACTCAAAAATTTTAAATTACATCAGCTTTACGAGCAAGGGTGTTAAAAATTATTTTTTTAACACCCTTGCTCGTAAAGCTGATGTAATTCCACCGGTTTTAAATATGTAAAGCAGGCCATAACAAACGCGTGTTTTATCAAAGCAAATAATTAAGTTATAGTCCATAACAGCATTATTTTCCATAACAGCATTATTTTCCATTTGAAGTAATTATGGAACTGATCGCCGCCGCACGGCTCGCGCTGCGCGCTGTTCCATATTTGAAATGGCAAATAATAATACTAATGGAGGGAAAGCAACAGTGTGCATTCACAGATTGAGTTTATTTAAAATGAACAAAATATAAAATACTTCTATTTCTGTTTCCTCGCAAGTGTGCTAAAAAACGTCGTACGATATACGTGCGTATTGGTTATAACATGCTCGGCTCAATTACACCCTCGCCTTCGGCTCGGGCTGAAATTCCGCCTCGCATGTTATAACCATCATTACGCACTAATATCGTAATGTACTATAAATGTTCCAAATTATAAATTAGCTGCGTGTTATGCAAGACAAGCAAAGAAGCGCGGAGGATCGTGCGTCCTA
Source organism: Sesamia nonagrioides (assembly GCA_017933935.1). Taxonomy (NCBI): domain Eukaryota; kingdom Metazoa; phylum Arthropoda; class Insecta; order Lepidoptera; family Noctuidae; genus Sesamia; species Sesamia nonagrioides. Next base: position 111,241 of record JADWQK010000719.1, read on the forward strand.
GTTAAAATAGGCCTAGAATATAAAGAACTAATAGAGATTTCACGCCATTCAATAACAAACACTTTTGAATGCTGTGGAATCGAACTCGTCCGGCAAAAATTAATTATTATTTGTATATACAGGCCACCGAAAATTAATTATTATTTGTATATACAGGCCACCGAAAATTAATTATTATTTGTATATACAGGCCACCGAAAATTAATTATTATTTGTATATACAGGCCACCGAAAATTAATTATTATTTGTATATACAGGCCACCGAAAATTAATTATTATTTGTATATACAGGCCACCGAAAATTAATTATTATTTGTATATACAGGCCACCGAAAATTAATTATTATTTGTATATACAGGCCACCGAAAATTAATTATTATTTGTATATACAGGCCACCGAAAATTAATTATTATTTGTATATACAGGCCACCGAAAATTAATTATTATTTGTATATACAGGCCACCGAAAAATTATTATTATATATTGTATATACAGGCCACCGAAAATTAATTATTATTTGTATATACAGGCCACCGAAAATTAATTATTATTTGTATATACAGGCCACCGAAAATTAATTATTATTTGTATATACAGGCCACCGAAAATTAATTATTATTTTTAACACCCTTGCTCATAAAGCTGATGTAATTCCACCGGTTTTAAATATGTAAAGCAGGCCATAACAAACGCGTGTTTTATCAAAGCAAATAGTTAAGTTATAGTCCATAACAGCATTATTTTCCATAACAGCATTATTTTCCATTTCAAGTAATTATGGAACTGATCGCCGCCGCACGCCTCGCGCTGCGCGCTGTTCCATATTTGAAATGGCAAATAATAATACTAATGGAGGGAAAGCAACAGTGTGCATTCACAGATTGAGTTTATTTAAAATGAACAAAATATAAAATACTTCTATTTCTGTTTCCTCGCAAGTGTGTTAAAAACGTCGTACGATATACGTGCGTATTGGTTATAACATGCTCGGCTCAATTACACCCTCGCCTTCGGCTCGGGCTGAAATTCCGCCTCGCATGTTATAACCATCATTACGCACTAATATCGTAATGTACTATAAATGTTCCAAATTATAAATTAGCTGCGTGTTATGCAAGACAAGCAAAGAAGCGCGGAGGATCGTGCGTCCTAGTTAAAATAGGCCTAGAATATAAAGAACTAATAGAGATTTCACGCCATTCAATAACAAACACTTTTGAATGCTGTGGAATCGAACTCGTCCGGCAAAAATTAATTATTATTTGTATATACAGGCCACCGAAAATTAATTATTATTTGTATATACAGGCCACCGAAAATTAATTATTATTTGTATATACAGGCCACCGAAAATTAATTATTATTTGTATATACAGGCCACCGAAAATTAATTATTATTTGTATATACAGGCCACCGAAAATTAATTATTATTTGTATATACAGGCCACCGAAAATTAATTATTATTTGTATATACAGGCCACCGAAAATTAATTATTATTTGTATATACAGGCCACCGAAAATTAATTATTATTTGTATATACAGGCCACCGAAAATTAACAACCTACACATGTTCTACGAAAAACTCGAAACTGTTATGAAGGCTTCTTGTATTAATTCGAAACTGTTATGAAGGCTTCTTGTATTAATTCGAAACTGTTGTGAAGGCTTCTTGTATTAATTCGAAACTGTTATGAAGGCTTCTTGTATTAATTCGAGTAAAACTGTTGTTCTATGCGGGGACTTCAACATTGATACCTTAAAGGAGAATAGAATGTCCCTAGACTTTGAATGTTTTCTTTTGGGCTTCAATCTTAAGCTGGAACTGAGGCAACCAACTAGATTGTGCAGTAATAGCTGCTATTATTATAATCTGCATTGATAACTTTGCTCATAACTCTCGTCAAAAATGTAAAAGTGAAGTGATCGAATTGGCTCTTTCAGATCACACGGCGCAAATTCAGCAAATTAAAGCAAATAAAACATTTAGACTAAAATCTTGGCGAATCAAGAAACGAGATTTGTCATTAGAAAATCTAGTTAAATTTAATAATCATCTTAGTTGTATTTCGTTCTCCGAAATATATAAAACAGAAAATGTAAATGTAGCATATGATATTTTCTTGAAAAATTACCGTATGTTGTATGACCTTTGCTTTCCCTTTAAATTTGTTACTATACTACCATATTCAAATGTTAAATGGGTTTCTCGAGGAATACGTGTTTGTAGTAAAAATCAACGACACCTTTTATGGCGATACAGACTTAGGCCAAGTAATGAAAATAAAATTTAAAGAGTACTCAAAAAAATTTAGGAAAATCATCAAGTTAACACAAAAGTCACAAAATAACTATCTCATACAAAGACAAAGACAATTTATTTTGCAAATATGGATACAATAATGTTGTTACATAAATAAAGGTAGTAAGATCAGCCATATTACAAACCTCATATAATAAGTCGAAAGCATCTTGGCAAGTCATAAATAGCAAAACACGTACTTGTGATCAATTATCCCATATATGGTAAAACAACTACAGATCCCCAAAAAATTGCTAATCTATTTAATGACTATTTTATTGATCAAGTTCAACAGTCACCTCAAGCGTCATTTGAAAATAGAAATATTCCGAATGTTCATAGCACCAATTTTACCCCAAGATTTTATTAGAGCAATAAAATATTTAAAAAACAAAAATAGCGTTGGGTATGACGGCATATCAACGAAAGTCGTTAAGTTTACGGCGAACAATATAGCTGAACATCTTAGCCACATTATTAATTTAAGCATCAACTCTGGTGTGTTCCCTAATAGTTTAAAAACTGCTATAGTAAAGCCAATTTACAAGCAAAACAAAAAAGAAGAAATAGCTAATTACAGACCAGTAGCTTTAATTCCGATATTTTCCAAGGTTGTAGAGAAGTTAATTTACGAATTATTTAGCAACTTCTTATCGAAATATGACATTCTGTGTAATGAACAAAAAGGTTTCAGGAAGGGAAAAAGCATCAATGCTGCTATTTTAGATCTATACCATATGGTTATAAAAAACGTAGATTGTAAAGTGCCTATTTGCGCAATCTTCACAAATATGTCAAAGGCTTTCGATTGTGTGACATTCTACTAAACAAACTAAGTGTTTACGGAATAAGAGGAAATGCACTGAAACTTATTAAATCATATCTTAGCGATCGTAAACAGTACACGGAATTAACTGAAATAAAGTACCGATCCGAAATACGAACAATAAAATATGGTGTACCACAGGGTAGCGTCCTTGGACCACTCCTTTTCTTAATTTATATCAACGATTTGCCACGTTATGTTGAAAATCCTATGGTATTGTTTGCCGATGACAGCACTGCGTTGGTTAAATGTAAAAATATGAATACCTACGAACAGGACATAAATAAAACCCTGGACGATATCGTACATTGGCTAGATAAAAACAACTTGATGATTAACTTGCAAAAAACCAACATAATACACTTCTACCCACGCACAATTTTAAAAGAAGTATCTGTAGAATACAATAAACAAAAAATTGACCAAGTTAAAGTTGCAAAATTCTTAGGGATTTACATTGACAGACAACTAAATTGGCAACCACAAGCAGAGGAAATCTGCAAAAGGGTAAACACAGCGGTATATGTCCTTTCAAAGCTGTCCAAAAAAGTCGATATGAAAACTTTATTAGTAGCTTATCATGGTCTGGTTGCATCAGTTCTACGGTTCGGAATTATTTTTTGGGGCAATTGCAGCTCAAGGGTATATATATGAACTATAAGTGTTGTGTTTCGAATATTTTATTGACGTTCATTTTTTTGGATTTTACAATGAATTGTGTAGCTTGTAATAGAAAAACTGATGCAGTGGACTTGATTAAATGTGTTGGATGTAAATCTGGTTATCACTATAAATGTGTCAATATTACTACGGCCGCATTTAGAGAATGCCAAGTGCAATTAAAGCGGTCCTTTAAATGTCAATCGTGCGCTAATGTAACCCAGCGTATTCGAGTAACCGATGATACACCGGTACGCGGAGCCAGTGCTGCCGCCTGTTCCCTAATAGATATAATGGAGCAGAATCAGTCTCTCCAGGATAGTGTCCAGTTAACATCGGATGAATTGGTAGATAAAGTGAGTAGCGTAATCATGGCAAAACTTAGTGCTTTTGAACTGAACATTCTACAGGAAATTAAAACTACTGTGGCAGTCCTGGCCAGTGAAAATAGTAACCTTAGACAGGAATTAAATGATGCGAACAAGAAATGCAATGCTTATGAACAGCAAATTAAACGTTTGGAATCTGAGATAATTTTATCTAAAGAAAAGCATTTAAATCGTAACATTGTTACTAATACTACAAAGTCTTTGAATGTACCAACACTCACGCCTTCGAATTATTGTGATGGTAACGCGGTAACATTGCCGAGCACAAGCAACAACAACGGGCAGGCGTCCGCGCTGCCGATGCCGTGTCCCGCTAGTTACGCGACGGTGGCTCGAAAGGACGCGGCGGCGAAAGTAAACAACATCGTCGATAACAAATGGATTGAAGTTATAAATAATAAAAACAAGAGAAAACCTGTGAAAATAGGTGGCAATATTTCAATCGCTACTTTAAAGGCGGTAGAACGTAAAAGATTTTTACATGTGTGGAGACTAGAAAAATCCACAACGGAGGATCAGTTAAAGGAACACATTAAACAGATACTTGGCGATGACAATGATGTTCTTGTTGAAAAACTTAAACCTAAGACTGACCGTGACTATGCCTCATTCAAAGTGGGGGCAACAGTAAGTAATTTTGAAAAACTTTGTGACCCCGAGGTTTGGCCGGTGAATGTAGAATTTAGTGAGTGGGTTTGGTTTCGTCCCTCACTCAAATCGGACAAATTACAAACCGAGTAGGCGCATTAGCCTTCTATACCAAAACGTCAGAGGTCTCCGCACTAAAACTACACAGTTCTTGTCGTTATTGGAGTCGTCGGAGTCGGATTTATTCGCTATTGCGGAATCTGGTTTAAATGAATCCATTCAAGATGAAGAATTCTTACTTCCTGGGTACCAGGCAGTGAGATGCGACAGGGCGGACGGCCGGAAACAGGGAGGTGTACTGGTGGTGGCTGGACCGAGGTTCGAACTACGACAAGCGCGTGTGCCAGGTGATGTTGACATTAATAGATGTGAGTTTGAACTAATTTGTACGGCTGTTTATATGAATAATCGTTTTTTATTTGCGTGTTGTGTTGTTTACATTCCACCACTAACTGATGAAAATGAGTATATGTTAATGTTTGATATTTTAGAAAAATGGTGTGTTAAGTTCAAAAATAATTTAATAATAGTGGGAGACTTTAATTTGTATTCGTGCAATAACAACATTGTTCATTATTTTGAATATTTTATCTCATTTTGTGAATTCACTCAGTGTAATACGGTTCTAAACTGCAACAACAGACAGTTGGATCTTGTGCTGAGCGCGAGCGCGAGCGTGTCGGTGTCTGCTGCGGACGAGGGCATGCTGCCCGTGGACGTGTACCACCCGGCGCTGGCAGTCGAGATCGAGATAAGCGGCCGCGCGCCGCGGTTGCTGCCGACTCCGGGCGACGTGGTGCCGCCCGCGGTTGGTGACGCCGCCGCCACTCCTTGCACCACAGTTAGCGCTAACACACTCGCGTCGTTTTCAAATACACGCTACAATAGGTCACAATACAATTTTTATAAAGCGGATTATGAGTTGTTATATTCAATGTTGGGGTCGACTGACTGGAGTGCAATGTATGATATGACAGATTTAGAAGATATCTTAGACTTTTTTTATAATAAAATTTATAGTATATTAGATGAAAGTGTCCCTCTAAGGAAACATTGTAGAAAATCAAAATTTGTTTATCCGGTGTGGTATACGACTGAGATAATAAGCGGGTTAAAAACAAAAGCGGTACTTCACAAAAGGTATAAACAAAACCAAAGTAACATGGATTACTCTAATTTTTCAGAATTCAGATCCCATATTAAGAAATTAATTAACACTGCTTACTTACAACACAAAACAAAAATGCAATGTCAATTTGCTAAGGACCCAAAGTCGTTTTGGCAGTTTATAAGATCACAGCGAGGTGCGATGGGTAGACATGCCATTGTAAAAGACGGTAAGTATCTATCTGACAGCGAATGTGCTCACCAGTTTGCTGCCTTTTTTGAGTCCGTATATAGTACTGAACCGCCACGACTGAATCCACAAGTGGCGTCAGCATCGGCGATGATGGGGAACTGTACAGAGGTGGAGATCGAGCAGCTTACTGTCGAGGACGTACGCATTGCCCTTGTACGCTTAAAGGCCAAGCGATCGGCGGGTCCGGATGGTATACCAGCTTTTCTTGTTAAAGACTGTAGTAGAGTACTGGCGGAACCATTGCGTTATATATTTAACACAAGCCTGAACTCAGCCACTTTTCCGACCCGCTGGAAAATCACCAGAGTCATTCCAGTACCCAAAGGTAAGGCAGGATCTAACATTGATGGGTATAGACCAGTGGCCGTGTTGTCGACTCCGGCTAAAGTGTTTGAGTCAGCGTTGCAGCGCTGCTTACAGGCACAGATACACGGACAACTGTCGGACGCACAACACGGATTTAGACCGAGTCGAAGCACAGCCACCAACCTCCTTAGCTTTATGACGAGGGTGGTGCCAGCGGTGGATGCTGGAGTGCAGGTTGACGCGGTTTATCTTGATTTTAGAAAAGCATTTGACACTGTGGATAACGATATCTTATTAAGGAAGCTGACCGAGGTTGGGTGCAAGCCACAATTAGTACAGTTTTTTGCTAGTTACATGAAACAGAGGCAGCAGTATGTCGACTACAATGGTTGGGAATCTAATTCATATTACACCAGATCCGGAGTGAGTCAGGGCAGCAATTTGGGGCCTCTGGAATTTTTAATTATGATAAATAATTTACCGGAAGTCGTCAAACATGGCTCTTGTTTATTGTTTGCAGATGACCTCAAGTTGCTGCTTGAAATTAAGAATGAAACAGACTGCAAGTGCTTGCAGGATGACATTGATAGGATAGTTCAATGGAGTCATGAAAATAAGTTGTATTTCAATGTGTCAAAATGCTCAATAATAAGTTTTACTCGCGCGCGTTCACCTCTGCTTCATGAGTACATGCTCGAAAATACACCATTGCAACGAGTCACACAGGTCCGCGATTTAGGTGTTTACATGTCCCCCGACCTATTGTTCCGTGAGCACATAATTAAAATTTGTAAGAAAGCGTATAGAAATCTAGGATTCTTATTGAGACAAACACGTGATTTCACAAATATCTCTGCAGTCCGAGCCCTATATGATGCATTAGTCAGAAGTCATTTGGAGCACAGTGCAATCATATGGGCGCCTCATGAGAGTAAATATTCACTGATGCTAGAACGCGTGCAGAATAAATTCACACGTCACTTGTACTATAAGTTGTATGGTGTGTACCCGTTGTATCCGTTGATGTACCCTTCTCTATTCGTCTTGGGCATGGTCGGGTACAACCAACTGAAGGTGCGTCGAGAATTTGCTCTGGCCACTTATCTGGTAAAATTGATTCGGGGACTGGTACATAACCCTGATGTACTAAAAACAATTAGTTTCTGGGTACCTGACAACTATGTAGGGAGGCGGCGGCGTCAGCCTCTGTTGGCGGTGCCTGTGGCTAGGACTAATTTATTGGCCAAAGCCGCGGTCACGCAAGCTATTCGGGATATTAATGTTGTGCACGAGCAAATAGACATTTTTACATGTCAGCCGAGTGAATTCACAAGGATTTTGTTACATAATTTGTGTTTTCGAGATAGATAAATCTTATTTTTTTTTTTTTTTTTTTTATTATAATTAAAAATTACTTTATTATAAGGATTTTTAGGAGCATTGCTATTTCAGTTATTATTATTTTATTTTATTTGTGTAAGCTAATAAGTATTTAGTTTATTATGATGTATGGTTTCTCTAGATTTAAGTAGATTTGTAATGTTTTAAATACCTTGTTATCGCATTGGGTCTTACCTGTAATGTTAACAGATAAAGGATTAAATAAATAAATAAATATTCAGGCCACAAAAACGTTGCATAAGAGCAATGTGTGGGTTGCAGACCACAGACAGTTGCGAACCAAAGTTTAAGTCCCTGAAACTGCTTACATTTCCGTCATTGTACATTCTGGAAATGGCCATATTTGTAAAGACCCATAAAAATCTTTTTCCTACGATGACAGAAACTAGAAAGCGACCAGTTAGAAAACAGTATAAAAATTTATTACAAATCGAGTCCTGCAACACAGCGTTAATGAGGAAAAGTGTCATTTGTATGGGTCCCACTATACCTATACAACGTGTAACATAAAGGGTATATACATAACAAAGGCATGGCATCTTTACATGATATCAAACGATATTGGAAGGGATTTTTAATCCTATCTCTTTATGTTAGGAAGTTATGAGGAAAAACACCGCCTGTGATAGGCTACTATCATACTAGTCGCACAGAGTTAATGAAGACATTTATCAGTTTTTGGCAAGTAACGTGACGGGTAACGAGTAGTTATTAACGTATGTAGTGTGCTGCCACGTTTGTTATTATTTGATTTTAAGAAACACACGAAACCGAAAATTTGGTACCAATTTTTTGAGTATTTTATTTTGAGTTGAAACCCTTCCGATATCGTTTGATATCATCTAAAGATGCCATGCCGTTGGTATGTATATACCCTTTTTGTAACACGTTGTATAATAAATTGCCGGATGTAATAAAAAATGATACAATTAAGATTTTTAAAAAGAATTTAGTGGCCTTCCTAATAGAAAAGTGTTATTATTCTGTAATAGACTATCTAAATGACGATAACATTTGAATTGTGCAATTTAATCTATCTAATTTCATTAACTAACATACTAATAAATTGTAAGTTATTTGACATTGATACTCATGTAATTTTGATATTATACTATTTCTTTAACATAATTAACTTGACATTGCCACATATTTAATTTTGAAATTGTATTATATAACTTATTTAACATCTATTTAATTTTGACATTATATTATATTTTGACATTGTAAGTTATTAGGCATTAATATTTTTAAAAGAATCCCAATTTCAGCAATATACATGGCATTATATTCCAAATTCATCAAATTATTCATCATTTTAATATATTGTGAATCCTTTTTATGATTTTAAATTTTGTCAAAGAGTGTATGCCTTTATGGTGGATTTTTTGAGGAACTGATTTATTAGATACTAGCTTTCCGCCCGCGGCTTCACCCGCGTGGAGTTCGGTTATATCGCGCTTTTTAGGTTTCCCTCGGGAACATCAAATTTTTTCGGGATAAAAGGTAGCCTATGTTCTTTCTCGGGGTCTAAAGATTGTCTATGCCAAATTTCATCAAAATCGGTTGAGAGGTTTAAGCGGGAAAGCGTAACAGACAGACAGACAGACAGAGTTACTTTCGCATTTATAATATTAGTATGGATTAAGATCACATTGTAAAATGTACTTACCAAAAATCACACTAATAAATGAATTGAATTGAGTTGCTGTCAATATGCGTGTTAATTTTAGATTTCAAAATGGATGTAAGAACTTTATAGACCGTCAGTAAACACGTGATCGGCCTATAGTTTTTGGGTTCCGCGGTGCTACCTGATTTATGGAGCAGGTGGGTTACTCCAGTTGTTAGAAACTGGGGTAGCGAACCAGACTCTAGAGCAGTCTGGAATTGAGATGCCAAGCGAGCGTGCGACCTGGAAAACCATTTATTCCAAAAGTTGTGCAGCCCATCCGGCCCTGGAGACTTCCAATTAGGCAACGGACGGACTGCACGAGCTATATCTTGGGGGCAGATGGTAATAGCCCCCATTTCTGGTACTGGATCGCAGGCTCGCTCAACAACCCTAGTCCAACTACCTTCGGTGTGACTGACAGGCACCGACCAGATATTGCGCCAGAATGAACACGTGGCATCATCCGGTAGGCACGTGTCAGTGACACCTTGGTCTGTTCGCTCCCAAGCTCTATAGACCCGCCTTTCATCGCTTTGGAAATTGTCTGAGAATACCGCTCAACTCTTCGCTTGTACCGACGAATACGGTTTGCCGTATTCGTCGGTACAAGCGAAGAGTTAAGCGGTATATGCATGGGCAAACCCATACATATATCTTCTGCTTAAAAAAGTCGATGCGCTCTGTGACGCGGAACAAATAGTCTCGAGTACACTAGTACTCGGGACTATTTGTTCCGCGTCACAGAGCGCATCGACTTTTTTAAATCAGTCCCCGAGAACGCCCGCCTCACAAAGCGCATCACTCTAGGGCGTGTATTGCCCTCCTGAAGCTAGTTAGCTTGCCAATGAGTGCTCTAGTCTCTCCGATACGACGCTCAATCCTGCACTGCCAAGCTGGTACCTACAGCTGATTTTGGTCGTGTGGCTCTGTCGCTGTCTGGGAATTTGACATTAGCCACACCACATATCGCAACATTATATTTTGGGTGCTTTGGGGTCCCACCTCCATCTCTGGGACCCAAGTCAACCCCACCTGCCATATGGTGCACCTGCTGACTCACGAACGGGGCTCTGACGCCGGCTTTTCCTTCGGGTTGAGTGGTCAGACGGCAGTCGCACTCGTAAAAGCCAAACAAGCCATTCAATCATGGAGAGGTTACACAGAAATGCGCATGTCACAGCTAAGGCGCCGCCGCAAAACGGCGCGCAGGAGCCTCGCCCGACTCCTGTGACCTGTGGGCTAGGGCTACCGTCTCAGAGGCGGACACGGCTGAAGAAGCGAGCCCAAACTATGAAAATCCGTTTCGCGTCGTGGAACGTTGGCACGCTAACTGGACGCGCGAGAGAGCTGGCCGAAACTCTCCACAGGCGGAGGGTGGCCTTGGCGTTCCTGCAGGAGACTCGGTGGAAAGGCAGCAGATCCCGGCTTATTGGGAATGGCTACAAGCTGATCTACACGGGTGCACCTAGTGGGAGAAATGGGGTCGCCGTGGTGTTGTCTGACGAGCTCCAGGATGACGTCTTGGAGGTGAATCGCATCAGCGATCGGCTAATGTCGGTGCGGGTGCTTGTCAATGGGGTTATAACCCACTTGATTAGTGCCTGCGCTCCGCAAGCCGGGTGCGGTGAAGCCGAAAGGACGCTGTTATGGACCCAGCTCGAAGGATTGCTTCGAGGGATTCCGTTGTCCCAGGGAATCGTTCTGGGTGGTGATTTGAACGGTCATGTGGGTGAGAGGTGTGGCGAGTTTGAGCGTGTTCACGGTGGCTTTGGGTACGGTAGCCGCAACGCGGAAGGAGATAGCATTCTCCGAATGTGTGCGGCTGCGGACCTGCCAATCGTGAACACCTACTTTAAAAAGAAGCCGGAGCACCTTGTCACCTACCGTAGCGGGCGAAGCGCTACCCAGATCCATTTTCTACTAACTAGGAGGCACCACATCGGCAAAGTAGCCAACTGCAAAGTCATACCCGGTGAGAGTCTCACTGCACAACACCGTCTCCTTGTCATGGATCTCTGCGTAAAGGCCCAACGTAGACGTGTAGAGGACTGTCGGCGCCAAATCCGGTGGTGGCTGCTTGATGAAAACAGGTCCCAGGATTTTGCGTCGGTTATTGGCGACAAGTGCGTCGGTACCGACGGAGAACCTGTGCAAGACCACTGGGACAGGATCCAGGCAGCTATTACGGGGGCGGCGCGGGTGGTACTCGGCGTCTCTAAGAGCGGCCGCAAACGCGACAAGGAAACCTGGTGGTGGGACGACACAGTCCAGAGGGAGACTAAGGTGAAGAAAGCCCTCTTCAAAACGTGGCAAGCGACCGGATCTCCTGAAGATCGCGACGCATACAAGGTTGCCAAACGTGCCACCAAAAGAGCTGTAGCCAGAGCCAGACGAGACCACTTGCAACCTCTCTACGAGAAGTTGGAATCGTCTGAGGGGCAATAACTCATTTACAAGTTGGCACGTTCCAGGGTCAAAGCTGCACAGGATATATCCAAGTGCCGTTGTCTAAAAGACCCTTATGGCAACCTGCTATGCGAGGACCTCGCGGTGAAGGAGAGATGGCGCTCGTATTTCACGAGCTGCTGAACAAGCAGCATCAAGAGGTGCAGACACCGGAACTCCCTCCGAACCTTGGACTAGTGCCTCTGATAACGCCTGAGGAAGTCCAAACGGCGCTTCGTCGTATGGGGAATCGGAAAGCTGTCGCAACTGACGGAGTCCCCATTGAGGCCTGGAAGGCGATGGGTCCTCGCGGTGTGGGCATGCTAACTAACTTTTTCAATCGCGTGCTCCTGACCGGCAAAATCCCGAGCCAATGGAGGCTGAGTATTATTACTCCAGTCTTTAAAGGCGAGGGCTCGGTTCAGGAGTGTGGCAACTATCGCGGTATCAAGGTCATTTCCCACACCATGAAGATCTTTGAGAGGATCATAGACGCCCGAATCCGGCAGGAGTGTGCTGTCTCGGAGTGTCAATATGGGTTTCGGCCAGGGTACGGAACCATGGACCCTATCTTCGCACTAAGGATCGCCATGGAGAGATACAGATCGAAGAACACGCCTCTGCATATGCTCTTTCTAATTATGCAGAAGGCCTTCGACTGTGTCCCTCGCGGGGTGATCGGGTGGGCACTGAGGTCTAAAGGGGTACCTGAAACCTATGTTGACATAATTCGAGACATGTACCTCAATTCCGATTCCGTTGTTAGGACCGCTGTTGGCGACACTAAAACCTTCCCCATCACCGTCGGAGTCCACCAGGGATCCGTCCTTAGTCCGTTTTTGTTCAACGTTATATTAGACGTCTTGTCGGACAGCATCCAGAGTCCTTACTCACATGAGCAGCCTTCCTGGCTACTCATGTATGCTGACGATATCGCGCTGGCGGACGCGGACAGGGAACGGTTGGTGCGGCGTGTGAATGCGTGGAAGGACTCGCTTGAGAACGGAGGTCTGAAACTCAACGTGGCGAAGACCGTATACTTGGCCAGCAACACGACAGACCCCATGTCTGTGCGCATAGGCGGAGACATGGTAAAGTGCACGGACCAGTTTAAATACTTGGGGTCTGTGCTTCACGCGTCCGGCGACATTGATTGCGACGTCAAGGCACGTATTTCCGCAGCTTGGGCGAAATTGCGTGAGGTGACAGGTGTCATTTGTGACCCCAAAATGTCGGTTAAGCTTAAAGGGCAGGTCTATAAAACCATCATTAAACCTGTTCTCCTGTATGGCAGTGAGGCGTGGCCTGTGCTTGAGCGACACAAGCAGGAGCTGCGTGTCACGGAGATGAATATGCTGCGGTGGATGTGTGGAGTTACGCGGAAAGACCGCATCAGGAACTCCCGCATCCGGGGCAGCCTTCGTGTCCGTTAGTTTAGTTTAGTTTACGAAAATTCTTTATTATCAAATAACATTTGGTAGGTACTTACAAAAATAAGTCACAGTACACTAATATTATAAACAACACTTTTACAGGCTAGAATCACCTTTATAAGCATACAAAACTGATGGCTACAAACTAATTACATCATGGTCATTTAATAATTTAATCTTATAATAACTAATGAAATTATTGTGGTAATTTCATTTCTTAAACAGAAAAGAGAATTAGGGGGTAGAAATAAAATCACAAGTACACAGTGATCGCGCCAGGTCACCGGCGGCGCACGAGCTACCGCGCCCCCCGCGTACTCAGCTGTATACGGTGAGCGCGGGGAAGCGCTGGCGCATCGTACGGGCCCAGCTATGACTCTTTATCAGTATTGTGCGCAAACAATACGTAGTGATGGGGAAGCTTGTATGTACCGTATCTATCGAAACGTCGCAAGTCTTTTAATTCAATTTGACCAATGTTAGCAATTAATGTGATGACCTTTATTTTTGTTGTAAAATTTGCGAGTCAATTTCAGGATAAATTGAGTTATGGTAGGTAATTGTATAGAAGTGTGTAGTATTCTGAGATTAGTTTTAAACGGAGTATTGTAGGCAATTTTTACAGCTTTATTTTGAATTATTTGTAACGACTTATAATTAGACTGACAAGTGCTACTCCATACCGGACACGAATAAGTTATGCAAGGTCTAATTAGAGTCGTGTATATCCTAAGTTTTGTATTAGGGCTGAGCTTACTTTTACGGTTAAGTATAGGACTAAGAGAATCCAATACAACACCCAGGTACCGAACTTCAGTGCTCCATGGGATTAGTTGTCCAGTAATTACCAATTTTCTTTTTGGAGTGGCACGTTGGCGTGTAAAGAGTATCGCTTCAGTCTTGGATTCGTTCAGCTTCAACTTCCACTTGTTGAAGTATAATTGGAGTAGGTCAAGCGATAACTGAAGTCTACTAATTATAATGTCAATGTCATCATCGCTTGTGTACGATGCTGTATCGTCGGCAAAACAAGCCAGATGTGTACGAATCTGCACAGGAATATCACTCACAAATAATATAAAGAGGTAGGGACCAAGCACCGAACCTTGAGGCACTCCTGCCGGCACCGACCGGGCCGAAGAACTCTCAGAACCAATGTGAACCACAAACTGCCTGTTATTAAGATAAGATTTAATGAGTTTTATAAGATTTATTGGAATGCCGTAAGTGATGAGTTTGTATAACAGGCCCTCGTGCCAAACGGTGTCGAAGGCTTTTTCAATGTCCAGTAGGAACATTCCAGTAGACTGCCTAAGATTGAGATGATAAGAAATATGTTCAGATACTCGAGCCAATTGTTGTACCGTAGAATGAGTGGAACGAAAACCAAATTGTTCCATCATAATCAGCTGATCCGAGCAACGCAGCAAGCGATTATAAATCATAACCTCAAAAAGCTTACCTAGTACAGGAAGAAGGCTAATGGGTCTATAACTTACTGGTAGAGAGGTGTCTTTTCCAGGTTTTTTAAGTGCAATAACTTTAGCAGTTTTCCACATATTGGGAAAATATGCTAATTTGAAGCAACCGTTGAAAATTTTAGTGAGGTACACCACACATTTCTGTGACAGATTTTTAAGCATAACGTTGTGTATACCGTCATTCCCTGGAGCCTTTCTGGTCCTAAGTTTAAGTAAGACTTTCCAGACTTCGGTTGGCCGCACAGATAGATGTTTATCATCTATGGCAACATCATTTAAATAAGTAATAGCTGACTGGACGTCCTTCTCGACAGACTCACTCTTCCAGTCACGAGTAAGATTTATGTTCATCTCGAAAGCATCTGCTAGAGCATCGCATTGTTCAGGGATGTTGGTTGTTAAAGTACCCTCGTGTGTTTTGAGTGGAGGTATTGAGTGTGATCTAGGTTTCAATGATTTAACTAGTCGCCAAATATCGTTGCTAGGATTGTCAACTTTTGAAAGTTTAGTGTTCCATATTTTATCTTGATGTTTTGTTATAGCCAATTTAATCAAGTATTGTAATTTATTGATAGCTGACCGTAAAAGCCTTTTTTCCGGAAGGGACACTTTTTGTTCCTTTCGACGAAGTTGATTTTTATATTTGATCATTTTAGCGATGTAATTTGGTAGTTTTATGTTAGTATTTGCGTGTGCTTTACTAGGAATAAATTTGTCTCTGGCAGCAGTAAGACACTGTTGTAAGTAGTTTACGGCGTAGTCGATTTCGCCCTCGGATTTAAACACCTTTGAGTTTAGTGAGATCTTTTGGTCAAGAAAGAACCGGTATTTATCCCAGTCAGCGTCACAATATAGGTAGTGTTTGAATTTAGGTTTGCTAAAGCATTGTCCATTTACCGTAAAAAGTATGGGAAAGTGGTTTGAGGAAAGGGCAGGTATTGCTCGAACATCATGTATACTATTTACATTATGAGCCAGAATCAAATCAGGATTAGTAGAGGTAAGGTCGGGTCTGTAGTTGACCTGAGTAGGTGAGTCAGGGTAATGTATCACATAATCATGGTTAAGCATGTGACGAAAGAGTATATTACCGCGAGTATTAACATAACTACTATTCCAATACCCGTGATTGGCGTTAAAGTCACCCATTATTACAACATGATGCCCCAGGGACAATAAAATATCTAGATCGTATGATTCAAGTTGCAAATTGGGAGATTGGTAAGCTGACACAAAGACGTAGTTTTTCCCGCTAATTTTCAAACCTATAGCAACCGCTTCAATGTGTTTTGTTTTGGGAACAGTAATCGGTTCACATTCGAATCTCTCGTTCACCAGAATGGCTACGCCTTGTCCACGCCCATTGTGGTGTTTGTCTTGACGATAGCATTTAAATCCTGGCGTAGCTAAGAAAGTATTACAGGTAAGTTTGGTTTCACAGACCGCTATTATATCAATTGATAGGGTACATACAGCTAATTCAAGTAGTTCATGCATTTTTGAACGAACTCCATCGGAGTTCCAAGATAAAAGTCTTAACTCATTTTGATTATACATACCTAATGTCCAAGGTGGGTCAAAATTAACATAACTTTATCTAACATAGATTCACAGGCAGAAAATTGTGGTTTAAGGTTTTTAACACAGGTAAGTATTTCTAACATTTCTTTTGTCGAAGGATCATCCGGTGGTAAATTCAATTGCTCATTATAAGCAGAATTAAGACTGGTATGTGTTTTAACAGTAGCAGCATACGAAAGTTTCTTAGATGAGGGTGGTAAAATAGTAGGAGGTACAGCCTCATATTGAACTGCAGCATGCAACGGCCTAGACTGGCGCTCACGCCTAGCTTGGGTTCGTTGCAGGTAGGCAAGACGAGTCTCGCATTTATGATAGTTAGCAGGGTGGTTCTGGTCACAATTACAGCAACGTGCAGGTTTGAGGCGGTCTTTTTTAGGGCATTCTCTCGTTGCGTGCGGTTCCGTGCATTTGACACACCTAGCAGGCATATTGCAATTCCTCGAAGCGTGCCCGAAGCTTTGACATCTGTAGCATTGCGTCCCAGCAGTCTTTATGGGCGTAAATTTTTGAATCGTGACCACACAGTTGAATAATTATTTAATATTGCGAAACTTTGCCATATCCGCTCCAGCAGGAAGAACTACTAAAAAAGGTGGACAAGATAATGTACTCACTATTTGTGTCTTCATTTGTGAGACTGATGCACCTGGAAAGCCTAGCTTTTCAAGCTCGGCAGGTAACTCATCTTGAACGTAGGATGGTAAACCTTTTATCACCATTTTGGGGACTTTTTCGTCTTTGCGTGTGTAAGTTAGAAAAGCAGCATTTTCTTTGCGGAGGCCTTCCTTCAGAAGTTGATGACATTCTGTTGTATGACAACTTACTGAAACTTTGTTGTTTGCTCTATACTGAAGATGGAATTTGTTGGTGTAACGGGAGATGAGGTTTTTGATGGTTTCATGTGTCCAATCTTTCTGTATCTCCAATATTAAGGGTGGAATATGTCCATTTTTCTTTACTCCAGTTGATGCATTTCTGTAGAAGTTATTCTTTGATTGTTCACTATTGTCGTCCACAGTGAGATCATTGAATTGGTTGCGCAGAGGTAATTTCCGCGCTTCATCAAACTTTTCAGAGTTTCTCGAGACCGCAGGACGTTTGGCGAACTGCCAGGGGCCGGATATATCTTCACCAGGTCTTTTGGAATTGAGATTGTGTAACGCTTTAAAAAAAAAAAGACTCTGTGGTGTCTTACTCCACCCTTACCCGGCAGTTACAGTAAATTTAATCATGTGAATAAATACTTGGTAGCTAGGAGCATTAAATAAAACAATAAATGGATACAATTACAAATTTATTTTATAATTACCCTGTGTCATAAATATATGACAAAACAAACTCCTAACTTACCTAGACGATTTCCTGACTCACTCCGTCTCGGGTCGGAGTGGGACAGGGAATCCACATGAGACAATTCAACAAGCTCAGGGTCGCTTGACGAGGATTCGTGAGGTGAACCGTTGTGATCACGGCTCAGTCGTTACAAAAGTATCTCAGGTTATGCACACAATATCAAGCCAATAGCCTACTTAAATGTAACCTGTTGGAAACCCACTCTCAATCACTAGATACATCAAAACAAAGAAACAAGGACAGGGAGTCTACGTTTCGGATTAGCTCTCCTGACTAACACTTCTGAATTACGCTTCTAACTAACACTTCTGAATTACGCTTCGGGATTACGCCTCTGGATTACGCTTCGGGATTACGTTAGCTCTCTCGCCTAACGCCTCTGGATTACGCTTCCAGATTACGCCTCTGGATTACGCTTCTAACTAACGCCTCTGGATTACGGTACAAAGACCCTTGGCTTCACTAACTGACGGGTGTCAGATTAATGCACGGTTGAACGCGGCCTGCGGGATTAGGTATCTCGGGAACACCAGGAGCAAAATAATCATGACAGCTTATACCTGTCTAGTCGTCGTCGAAAGAGAACTCGATGTGCCGTACCATCAGGGTTCAGCCACATCCACTCCAACAAGCCTGATCCAATGGGAATCAAGGCCACCAAAGATAAATTATGACGCGACGCCTCCCAAAACGGGTTCCCACCCTAGGCCCGCCAATAGAGCCAAATCTAGAACAACATTTAACCCAATTCAGCACTACAGAACAAGAAAACACGTGGAGAAAATATTCCGGGTACAGAAATGAATACTCACAGAGAGATGAGCCAGACGTTAAGCGCACAACCCCATGGGGTTTATCGCGCCACAAGCCAGCCTTGGGTACCGGCTATTTCCACAAAAAACTCGCGACACCACGCAAGCTTCGGTAGTTCTTTTCCTTCTCGAAGCTTCTCTCCCTTCCGACCGACCGCTCCCAATTGTCTTTTCCTGAACCATAGACTCGTGCGTTCCGCGACTTGTATTTTATTTCAGACTCATGAGTTGGTTCTTATTTTTTTAATATCTTTATTTTAAGTCCTTCTTTTATATTATTTAACCCGGTCGTTCTTTATTTGAATTTATTTATTATATTAACGCCCGTCCTTTCGCGCAACGCCATCTCTCGGCTCGATGTAAAATATGTGACCCGAGTTCAGCCCTAGTCCACGAGATGTCGCCTGCTGCTATATTTTGCTACGTGACAATTGCCTGTGGATTCCGATCGCACTAGGAATCTATCCATTTTAGTGGAACCACAATATCGATAATCGAAGAATATCGATACGATGGCGTGGCATCACTAGCGGTGGTAAACAACTAACGTGGTGGGGTTAAGGTAAATACGCGTGCGTGCGAACAGTATGCGCGGCGAACGCGAAGTGTGACATTGCAGACAAACTGCAGGAGGGTCGCCTACGCTGGTACGGCCACGTCTTACGCAAACCGATAGGTTACGTGGGTAACAAATGTCTTGCCATGGCGCCTCCGCCGGGCCGGAACAAGCGGGGTAGACCAAAGAAGTGCTGGCTTGACGTTGTAAGAGATGACATGCGTGCCAACAAGCTCTTACCACAGGATGCTAAAGATCGTGCGAAATGGAGGAGAATGTGCAGGAAAGCGGACCCCGGGCTCCAACGCGAAAGCCGCGAATGCAACCGGGATAAACGCTGAGATGATGATGACATATCGCAACAGCTCCACAGTACAAGATTGAATGTGTATCAGTCAGATTTTTGCTGTCTTTTAAGTAATAAGACACTGAGAGTCTAGAGCACACACCAGCGCCTTGTTTTTGCATTTTTATGCATGGGCAGTCGAGGTAAACGTGGTCCAAGTTCAGGCGGAGTAGATCGGTACCCACAGAAAGCATCCTCCAAAGCGCTCCTCAATTTTTCGTTGCACTGGGGACTCACGGATACAGCCATATCATCATCCTCTTCATGAACGTGGTTGGGTCGCGGTGAAACACTATTAAGTTGTACCGCGACCAATGACGAAGCAGGCGTAACATGACTATTCCGTGACTCTAGGCCCCATAGTATGAGCGCATGACGTTTTCATTGATGGATTGTGTCCATCTCATGCGCTGCACACTTCCGCCGGGAGCTGGGACCCTGTCAGAAGCCGATGGGCCTCGAGGTCCTAAGCGGTCCGGCGGCCGGCGTCCTCCCCGTCGGCGAGCAGGTGGTGGCGTCGTCGGCGGAGAGAAGTACTCGACGCAACTGCCGCGGCCGGGGTCGTCACAGCGCTTACAGTGGCGCTGGAGACCGGCGGCGGCGAGGCGGAGCTGAGGAACGAGCCCGGAGATGGTGGGCGTGCTCGTTGTTTTGCGGCAGATCTAGTCAAGATATTTTCACCGTTTCATTTTTCTTTATTAATTTATATTTCTTGTTTTATCGATGACATATTCTGTCATGTCATCTTGTATTCTTAAATTTTGTGGTTTGTCCATTTTACTTATTTATTAAATTATATTATGTATTATATTATTAGATTACAGCAGATACATATGTAGATAAATACACAAAGAACTGTAATATATTTAAATAAATATTATTATGGTAAAATTTTAAAACGTGATCCGTTGACGTTGACGGTGTTGCCATTTCATTTTATTATGAACTTTTTAGTTATTATTATATTAATAAATGCATCCATTATGCATTTCTTCTAATTTAAATTATTATTATCTTAAAAAAAACGATTAGTAAGCAATGCCATCTATACGGAACCTACCATGGTTCCGTATATCATTAATTCATTCCACAATTTGCCGCTAGATGTCGCTGCTTATATCGTTTACCAGTTTTTTCTGATTTTTGTACGTTACAGCAGAATTGTACATAATTTTACGATATTTAATGAAATAAATGACGTTTCTATTTATTGTGATAATTACCTATACAAAGATAATTGCAGCAGTATTAGAACCTGCGACACCTTACATTAGTTAGCCTTTCTTCTAAACGAATCAATATACCGCCAGAATATTATTACATAATATTTCTACATATGAATAGAAAACAATATCGAATATAAAAAAAAGAATAATCACAATAGAACTCAATATCAAATTTAAAAATATTAACAACTTGTATGACCCAGGAGGCATCGATCTTCGTGGACGCGTCACGATGTGCTGACGTCTCTTAGAGGCGCACGTGTAACACGTTGCGCCGACCGGGCGGCGAGCTGCCCACAGTGCCCACTGCTCACCGCCCGCAAGCCCGCGCCTACGGTGGCCGCGAGTTCGATGTTGTCTCCTGCGGCGGCTAGAGGCGTGAAGACGATGGGATTCCGGCTCTATCACGCGCAAGTGTTTAGTCGGAGTACGTTGATCATTAAAATGGATTGAAATAAAATAAAACAATAGCAAATATAATTTTGTATATTTATATCAATAATTATTATCTAAAAACAAAATTCTATTACTATACAAATGTTCACAGGAGCAACATGCGGCGCGCCGCTGCGGCACTCTTACAAACCAAATATCAACATTACATACAACTACAACGATCTTTTGACGCGTGCCAGTGATACAAACTGACGGCACCACCTCGTTTGTTTGTTTACATAGTTCGACTAGCGTTTACCAACAATGTCCGCCCGTCCATATCGTCGACACGCCAAAAGTTCATCGCAGCATTACACAGTGCGCCACCTGTCGGAACGTCGACTGAACACAAACATTACACAGTGCGCCACCTGTCGGAACGTCGACTGCACACAAACTATCTGTTTGATATCATTTGGATTGAACTTCACAATATATAATATACTGGGGCTTGCTTGCCCACGGTTATCTTAATTCGCAACAAACATACTCGTCGATGATAAAACAAATTCTAAAAATAAACACCTTGCTTAGTCTGGCTCGTCGCGCACCGGAACGCAGACGAACAGCACGGCTGTATGTGCTACAAACACTGTCTCCAGTTCCGTACTAACATCAACTTAACTAAGTTACTATAAAAATAAAAATGACTTATCACCAAAACCGGTTACATAAAAATAAATAAAAGATAAATGCTCTGTTACTGGCAGACTACTCCGCGTCCGTCACAGAGCGCCCGACGCAGTTGGCAATCTGCATTACAGTAGAGGCGTGTACCTACATAGAATGTAAACATTATCACATGTCGGCCCTTCGACATGTGCCGGCGCGCGGCCGATACTTAACTTTATAATAATGTACTAAAATTTTTGCGTTCAATGATAGAACAAAAGAAAGAAATAATATATTCGAATGTGGAATGCGACACCCAAGTAGCCGGTAACGATGGTGAGAGTTTCAGAAATATGTTATTATATGAATAACAAATACATTTTGTAAACATTTATATTGTTATGAAGTAACATAAATACACCAAGTGAACAGAATACAAGTGACATTCTAATGCTTGCGTGAGGCAGACAGCGCTAAGCGTCACGTCCTGCCAGGTAGGTAGTCGGTGCTCTAGGAATATGTACGAGTGGAGCCTTTGCCACTATATACTATACAATTGCACTATATTTTACAATATTTACATGCACGCGTGTGCAGTAGTTCGTCCGCGAGAGCGACACGTGCTGCGACACGTGCTGCCGCCGATCTTCACACAACACGAGAGGGACGCGACAGGACGCGTGTCGCCTCGCTCGTCGATGACGAGAAAGCTATTATTAATGATATTTGTAATAATGATCGTTGTACCGATGACGCCACATCCAACTACTAGCTTTACTTTATGGTTGCGTTACAAACGTGAACATGTACACTCCATGAAGACAATTATAGTCGAGATAAGCTCACACCGTCCCATACAGACTTCTCTAATAGTTTACATAAATAACAATATTTGTATTAAGGTTTGTGTCCTACACTTAACTTGCTGGCAATACATAACTTTGTACACAAATAAACTACTTATATGATAAACGTGCCACAAGTGGGCTCGTCGTAAAAGTTCGCAGCCTCGGTTCGGAGTTGACGTCGCGCATGGTAAAACTATAAAAAATGTGCAGACCTGTTGGGCTGCGGCTTACTTTCTGTCAACACCTAGTTTAAGGCTGATGAAATTGTAATTCGCGATCGGAAACTTATCTGTAAAGGTTTAGAAAACTTATACAACTTGGAAAATCTGGCATTTTTATTATTATTGTCAAGCCACTAGCGAAGTCGGCACGTGCAGGGTACCCTTGGGAGAGTTGTCGGCGACGAGGTCGGACGTGCTCAGTAGCCGTAGCGCTCCTGGATGGACGACACCACTCCGTTGGCCAACGACGACAGGCGCCCCGCCACGCGCGTCACGCCAGCGCGGACCGACTCGCGCACCTGTGGGCAGCATACAGTGAGCGACTCTACTTCCACAGTTTTCTACCATACAAACGGTGAATTTTCCAAGTGGGCGTGGAGAGACAAATCAGCAATCATAAATAATATGAAGGTCAATAATATGAAGGTCCACACCCAATTGAAAAATTAGTCCTAGAAATAGACTTGTCACATGGTCGTTACCTATGCATTCTATTCTGTACATCAAACTTAGTGATGATGAGCCAGAATTATTGCAGGGAAAGCATTGTATACAAAAAGTAACACTCCCTAACTGTCACCGAAGTAGTCGACAATTCCACGTCCGTAGTTATAGTCATACTACAAACAATTTTTTGCAAATTCAACCTCCACAGCTACACAATAACTTCTCTCATCTGGTCTGGTGGTTAATCTGTGGTCTCGGCTTCATTGAGTGTGTTTTTACTCCATTTAGGTACATGAAGACCGATGATTAGTTTTACAAGAAGCAAGTGCAGTAGGTCACCTCGTCCAGGTCGGGCGCGGACACATTGAAGGCGGAGTTCCGCGGGTGTCGCGGCGCGTCGGCCCCGAAGTAGTCCGCCGACGAGATGCTGGTGCTGCCCTGGAACCGCGACAGGTTGTTGTCGCGCTCCCACGCCGAGTCCTGGCGACCCATACCCGTTACAAATCACACAAAAAAGACATACGTTTAATCTAACCTCTCAATGATTTCTTTTTTCTGAAAATGTTAATATAATATTAGCGCTTCTTTTTGTGAACGACCATTGATATAATATTAAACTAAGGTAGATACGTCACTAGCGCACTGAAAATGAAGCGTACAAAAGGAGGTAAGTCCAGCAAGTCGCTTTAGTTTTCGTCGGTAACGGTACCCTCAAGAAAAGAAAAAAAAAAAAAAATAAGTAAACAAAGCTAACAATTTACTTATACATATTTTACTAATTTATTAATTTACTTATACAATGAATTTCTTCGAAAACATCACACTGCGTAGCAAACGAAGACGATCCGATCCAGAAGTATTAACATTTGAGGATGATAGTTCTACAGATTCGACAATAGATGGCGTCGCTAATAGCAGCGTACCAAATATCATAGGTGAAGAAAATGAATTAATAGAGGACCTCAAACGCCAAATCAAAATATTAAATTCGCAACTACAGACGGCACACGACGAAATTAATAACCTGTCCCTTGAAAACACAGAACTAAAAAAAACAATGGAGAGTATGAACTCAAAACATAAAATAATCGAGAAGGCAACTAAGAGGTTGGCTAGCGAGATAAGAACGCCGAGAAAAAAGTCCGCGCTAACTACTCCTATTAGAGGAACCATACAAAAACAACGCAAATATAATCCAGACTTCGCGACTCCGGAGCTATCTACCCCCGCGCAAAGTACCCCTCAAAAGGACGTGAGTAACATTTATAATCGACAGGAACCGCAGAGGACACCTCAGTCGACACACCAGGGAGAAGGCAACAAAAACAAATTGTGTTTAATAAGTAGTAATCAAAATAACAAAATACTAGCGATAGCTGAAAACACTTTTCCTTCTCACCAAATTTGTCACTACCTTCTACCTAATAGGGGAATAAAATCCAAATTGTGTTTAATAAGTAGTAATCAAAATAACAAAATACTAGCGATAGCTGAAAACACTTTTCCTTCTCACCAAATTTGTCACTACCTTCTACCTAATAGGGGAATAAAATCCAAATTGTGTTTAATAAGTAGTAATCAAAATAACAAAATACTAGCGATAGCTGAAAACACTTTTCCTTCTCACCAAATTTGTCACTACCTTCTACCTAATAGGGGAATAAAATCATTGTTAAGTAGCATTTACACAAAAGTAGCTGATTACACGATGAAGGACAATTGTATAATATTCATTGGTGAAAGTGACTTTCGACAAACAAATAATTATTTTGATTTAATATCGACTATACGAGAATCATTGTTGGCTATAAAGCACACAAATATTATACTTTGTTTACCAACATATAAATATGACTATTATTCAACTGTGTACAATTTCAGAGTAGAAATGTTTAGTGGACTTCTTTACCAGGATATACAAAACTATAACTATGCTACATTATGTGACTCGAACCTGTACTTATCGTTCGACTATACCATGTTTAAAAAGCGTAGTGGACGTATTAATAACTACGGAATCAGAACCATTTTCAGTGATTTAGAAAGCTACGTTTATTATAACACGGATGAAGCTTTGTCAATGAAAGATCCTTTGTCTTGCGATACTCCTAATTCGTATCGTTCATGTGACAATGCTGTTATTCCCGATCAACAGTTTTTTCGTGTATAATAGCTTATGCATATTGCATCAAAACATAAACGGACTTTTGGCCAAAAGTGACATAATGGCAGTTAATCTAGACATGCGTGTAACTGGTGGTAAATGTGTTCATATTCTTTGCTTTACAGAGCACAATATGAAGCAGAGTGACGTTGACTTTTTGAACATACCTAACTATACTTTGGCTGCATGCTTCACTAGAGCAAAACGAAATGGTGGTTCTTGTATACTTGTGAATAATACCATTCGTTTCACTGAAATTGAATCAGTGAAAAGTTTTAACATTCCAAACGTGTTTGAATCCTGCGCAATCGAGATAATGGACCATAAAATTATAATAATATGTATATATCGAGTTCCAAATAATACTAAACTTAACATTTTCTTTAATAATTTGACATGCTTATTACAACAATTTTGCTATAAAAATAATCGAAAATTAATAATATGCGGCGACTTTAATATCGACATTCTACAGAAAAATAAAAATTCTACTTTATTTAAACGTATTTTAAAAGAGTTCAATCTGAAAGCAGAAATAAAACAACCCACACGTCCTAGTAGTGGTACGTGTTTGGACAATTTTCTGCATAATATACGTGGCTGCAGGAGTGAATTGCTTGAGTTAGGTGTCTCTAATCACACAGCACAAATCATGATGTTTCCAGTGCAACGGACATGCGTTTTAAAATACTATTTCGTAGCTAAGCGCGACTATAGTCAAGAAAACATTAAACTGTTTAGGAGGTGTATTGCTAGTCTTAGTTTCTCTGAGGTTTACGAAACGAATGATGCAAATGAAAGCTATAATATTTTTTTTGAACTTTTTAAATTATTTTACGATCTATGCTTTCCCATTATTAAACGTAAAATCTCTACAGTTATAAGACCAAAATGGATAACTCGGGGAATAAAGTGCTGTAGCAAAAAGAGACGACTGTTATTATGGCAATACAGAAGAAACCGAAATTGTGATACAAAAGCGGCTTTCAAATCATTTTCAAAAAGATATCAAAATGTTATCAAATTAACTCAAAAGGCACAGAACAGCTATTTTATAGGAACTAGCACCAACAAGTCTAAGGCAACTTGGCAGGTAATCAATTCTATGAAATCCAACATACCTAAAATGACTATAAATGTAATTAACGCAAATGACAAACGCATAATAAATCCTAAAATGATAGCAAGACATTTCAATGATTATTTTATAGACTCAGTTCAAACGAATGCCGACAATCTGACAATAATTAATAACAATAAAAGTGACACATCACTAGGATCATATAAATCTATTTTTATGCAACCAACCATACCAAACGATATAATTACAATAATAAACAATCTTAAAAATACCAATAGTACAGGATATGATGATATTGACACAAGGGTCGTTAAATCAACAGCACTTCTTATAGCGCCGATACTAAGTGACATTATAAATAAAATGATCCAAAATGGAGTTTTTCCACAAAAGCTAAAAGTTTCTATTATTAAACCAATACACAAAAAAGATGACATGACAAAAGTCAATAATTACAGGCCGGTGGCGTTGATACCTATATTCTCTAAAGTGTTTGAGAAGGTCATTTATAACAGTGTTTATAGCTTCCTTGAAAAAAGTAATGTATTTTGTAAAGAACAGATGGGATTTAGAAGAAATAAAACCATAAACATGGCCATGTATACTTTCCTTGAAAAAATACATTACAACATGGACAATAGGAAACCAGTCATGGCAATGTTCATGGACATGACCAGGGCGTTTGATTATGTTAACCATAGTGTGCTGCTAGCTAAGCTATATAGATTTGGTATCAGAGGTAACGTAGCCAATCTCATACAATCCTACTTGGAGGATAGGAAACAAATTACTCAGATTAGCCAAGTGAATATTAAGACAAAAAGTGAAGTAGTATATTCGTCTAATCCTAGATTTCTTCATTACGGTGTTCCGCAGGGTTCCATATTGGGACCTTTGTTGTTTATTTGTTATATAAATGACTTTCCCCAAGCAATTCCACACCAAATGTCTTTATTTGCGGACGACAGTACGGTTATCTATAATAGTGGTAGTGACAAAGAAATGGAGAATGACATTAGCGCTAGTTTGGTTACGATTATTGACTGGCTAAATGCAAATAATCTTAAAATTAATCTGACAAAAACTAAAATTATGAGCTTCAAAATTGGACAAAAAGGACAATCACAAATTAAAATCACTTACAAAGGAGCTCCAATACTACAATCGAATGTAACAAAATTTCTTGGCCTATACATTGACAACGATATGTCTTGGAGGACGCAAATTGACAATGTGTGTGGGAAACTTGGCAAGTTCTCCTATGCTCTTCGGATGCTGGGTAAAGTGTCAAACATGACCGCACTCTTAGCAGCTTATCACGGTTACGTTGCCTCCACCCTGCGATATGGTTTGATATTTTGGGGCAATGGTACTAAAATTGAGCAAGTACTGATTGCACAAAAAAAAATGCATTCGAGCTATATGCAAAATAAAACGGACCGATTCATGCAAGCCACATTTTAAAAACTTAAAAATATTGACTGTACCTTCCCTCTACATCTATGAGGCCTGTATTTTTATTAAAAATAATAAGGATCTCTATAGACCTGTCGAAAGCCAACGTCGCTCGAATAAGTTACATTTGCTATTCACAAATACAAAATTTCTACATAAAAGCATATATGCAATGGCTCCAAAGATATACAATAAATTACCAAATGAAATTGTATCAGCTAAAAATGTGAATATTTTTAAGCGTCAGCTTTTTGAACTACTTATTGAGAAGACATATTACTCTGTCAATGAATATCTTAATGACAAACTTTGATAATTAACATAATTTGTATGATATTATTTAAATTTGACGACTCTTGACTCTGTTGACTATATTTTATTTTTTGTTTAATATTTAAAAAATTGTAAATTGCTGACATTTTATTTAATTGTTTCTGAGGCTTTATCGTGTGATGCTACCTATTGAGTTAATGTGCCCGTTTAATTTGTTGACATATTTATTTTGCATGAAACTGTGACATCTACATTCGCTTTTTATGATATTTTGTATGCCTTTTGGCGGGACATAGCATGGACAAAAATTCTTTGTACATAACATCTGCATAACTGTACCCTGTGTTCACAAGATTAATAAATGAATTTGAATTTGTCGATTTTATTTAAGCGCAAATGACAAACACTAGCCATCTTTTTCTTCTCTATGCTTTAGATTGCGCCCCATCTCACTCACACTGTGCCAACGTGTGAAATGTAGGCAGAATAAAAAAATTGCATGTGTGTGCTGCTGCTCCGATCGGCACATTTATTTTGGTTAATTTGTTAGAGCATATCATATCTATTTAATATTATATCAATGTGAACGACGAACAAATCCAAAATAAAAATGATTTTCATTTTTACATCAATAACTTTTTTTCATCAATTGGTGAATAGATTTTTCTTTGAAATCGAGAAAGATGTAGAATGTGAACAAGGGTACCTATTGGTGCCGATGTCGATGTCCTTTCTCTACAATTAGTTTACCGACAGGTTATGAGTGTGTTATATCTATAACGAGTCATAATTGTAATAAAAGTATTGTATTGTGGATTGCTTAAGTTTAGTTGATTCCGAGGGTAGAATAACTTTTATAAAATTATAAAAACGGCTCGATGGCACTCTGAGAGTGGCATTTCCTATAAATACGTTGACTCGTCCCTAGTAGACCCCTAGTAGACAGTCTTCATCGAGCCGTCGGACCGAGCACACTTCCAGTTAAGTATTCTGAATATTTGTTATAGGCACATAATTCTTATGTGCCTGGTCTTATGTAATTTATATTGCTGATGATTCTAAATATGTCCAGTGTGTAATATTATAAGTAACTATGTATATAATATTTCTCCTATAATGTTTGCTTTAATATTATTTAATTACCCACACTCTGCTATCCTAACAAGTGCATATCCATACTAATATTATAAATGCGAAAGTAACTCTGTCGGTCTGTCTGTCTGTCTGTCTGTTACGCTTTCCCGCTTAAACCTCTGAACCGATTTTGATGAAATTTGGCACAGACAATCTTTAGACCCTGAGAAAGAACATAGGCTACCTTTTATCCCGGAAAAATTTGATATTCCCGAGGGAAATCTAAAAAGCGCGATATAACCGAACTCCACGCGGGCGAAGTCGCGGGCGGAAAGCTAGTAATTGTTATTTTTTTAAATGTGTAAACTGTCCTGCTGTTTTTGCCTAGAGGCTCTTATTTATATTTAAGACGTATATTTATACGTAGTTAGGAGAACAAGATCACAACGACAGATAGTGTTCGTTCAAGAGTTTTTTGGACACGTAATGATAGCGCGCGTTTTATTTTAACTGCATTCCATAAACGAGGGGGACTGGACAGTAAAGGACAAAGAAACTATGTGGAATGCTTGGGAATTTTAAGCTTCAAGTTATCTAAAAGATTTCGAACCGACCTGTTCACCGAAGAACTGCGCCGAGCTGATGGCCTTGGCGGAGCCGAACTTCTTGACGGCGGAGTCGTCGTCGGGCACGCTGGGCGCGCGGGCGGGCGGCGCCGGGCGCAGCATGCTGTGCACGCGGCGCGCCGGCTCCGGAGACACGTCCGCCACGTCCAGCGAGGAGACGTCGCGCGACCGCTCGCCGAACACCTTGTCTACGTTGCGACTGTTGCCGTACGGCTCGTTTCTGAACAACATTTCAAATTAGTTTTCGTTGGGGTCGACTTTTTTAGGCTCACTTATCCATACTAATATTATAAATGCGAAAGTAACTCTGTCTGTCTGTTACGCTTTCCCGCCTAAACCTCTGAACCGATTTTGATGAAATTTGGCACAGACAATCTTTGGACCCTGAGAAAGAACATAGGCTACCTCTTATACCGGAAAAAATTTGATGTTCCCTAGGGAAATCTAAAAAGCGCGATATAACCGAACTCCACGCGGGCGAAGCCGCGGGCGGAAAGCTAGTTACAAATAATTTTGTTATTCAAGACCTGCCTGAATCACTGAACCTTTGTATGAGTGCAACCATGAATTAATGTCGAAAGAAGAGCCTTGTGGACGGGGCGCGCCCTAATTATAATAGGACGATCACACTTTAGCCGAAAGATTTAATGATTTTACATCAAACCTTTCATTTAGCCGTTGGTATAAGAACGCCGACCGAGATCATGGTTTCGGTCTAGGTATCTACATTCTCGGCTACAAATCCAACTTTGTCTCGGTTCTCGGCTAATAATAGCCGAAATCCTTGGTCATGGCGGAGACTGTAACTAGCTTTCGTAAAGAGCCAAAAAAAGCAAAGAAATGCTAATATTTTTTGAGTGTTGGCTTTCTTTACCTTAGAAGATTCAAATAAACAAAGTCCATAATGCTACGTGCAGTAAGTCCACAAAACAATAGAGTTCAAACTAAGGACGCAGCTAAAACATTTTATTACAAGAAAACATTTCTTAATATAACTTATTAGAATTCTTAGATTCGCATAATTATGCTCAACTGTTAGCTTAACTTCTTAGAAAAATAAAACATTGCCTAAGTAAACCTAACATCAACAAAGTAACTGCGTGGACAGACTCCATGAATCGTGATCGTGCTTAGTCGGCTAAATAGTGAATGGTTTGTGAGAAACCACATCGATTGTACAGTCAGAAGCAAAAATATGTATACATTGCCAAGGCTCCAAAAATATGTAAACCTCTTCGACTTTAAGACGAAGTGCTCAACTTGAAGAGCATAAAATTGTAGTCACCGGTTCACATCATAAATATGTATACGCTCATTGCTTCATTAATTTATGAACCAACGCGTGAATACATGCTTTGATGGAAGCGTGCATACATAGTATTGTTCCTTTCGTGGTGGGCATAAATTAATGAAGCAATGAGCGTATACATATTTATGATGTGAACCGGTGACTACAATTTTATGCTCTTCAAGTTGAGCACTTCGTCTTAAAGTCGAAGAGGTTTACATATTTTTGGAGCCTTGGCAATGTATACATATTTTTGCTTCTGACTGTACCGGCCCGCGTCCGACCACAACACTACTGAGTACTGTCATGAGCATGGTGTGGACCTGATCATGGTGAAGGAGGAGCTGAAGTCGTCGATGTCGTCGAGTTGTGCGCGCTCGGCGGGCGCGTCCTCCTGCTCGATGAGCGTCATGTCCGACGTGGCCGAGTGCGACACGCCGCTGCAACATCACCACAACATTTACACTTATACAACGTTATTTTATCTTTATACGGAACCTGAACACAGTTTGTTCAGAACAAGTAACTCAATCGATACCAATAATGTTTACACCATGTTTTGCCCTAAATTTTTAACATAAGTACCTATATTTAATATATGTTAAAAATGTAGCAGTTGGTTACCGAGCGCACAACACAGTTCCCAACGGATCATGGTGTATCGGCTCGTTGACCATATGTTTGTTCATGATAAGATATCATTAATCAGAAATTTGGTACATAAATTCTTTAAATGAAAACACTGGACACGTGTCTCGGATGTCGCACATACAAAAAATAACGTATACTATATTGTATTTTTTATGAATGCACTCACCTAACTTTTCAAAGTAGTCTGATTTTGATAATTCTTTGTTATCTACTGAAAGAGAGATGCAAAACCAAAACGCATTATTCGCTCAATATTTCGAAGCTGTATATTTGTACAATGATGATTGTTGTGAATAATTTCATAAAAAAAGTAAAAAAACTAAAACCCAACTACGACAAAAACGACGCTGAAAAAGTATAAAACAAGATTTTCAGAATACTGAACTGAACAAAGTTGCTAATATAGTTGCAAGTAAATGGACACAGTAGACCCTATCAAGATGCCTTCGTTGTAAATTGACAATAATGTCTTACGATACTATTCTGAAGTATGCAATATTCACTATTTAGAGATAAATTTTCATGTTTGGAAGGGCGTAGTCACACGTTACATATACCTACGGTAGCACTTTCATAACGTGTGACTGCGGTTTTCCAAACATGAAAATTGAAACATCAAAAAAGAGTCTACTGTGTCCATTTACTTGCAACTATATTAGCAACTTTGTTCAGTTCAGTATTCTGAAAATCTTGTTTTATACTTTTTCAGCGTCGTTTTTTGTCGTAGTTGGGTTTTAGTTTTTTAACTTTTTATTATTTGTACTATTTTGGTGTTCAAGTGTATTTGTGGCGCATAATATTAATAAAAGTTAAATTGACGAACTAAAAACTAGGTAGTTAAACATACGACATCTCTTTTGACTTATGTATCGGCGTATAGTAATATGTAGAGATGTCCTATTTTACTATTTCGTAGCGCTTGGAGCGTAGCGCGTATAGCAACGGTTTCCCCGTAAGAAGCTCCCGGTTTTTCGTAGTAGCGACGCACATTTGCGTCGATGGCACCGAATGGGTCATGAATTAGTGGATGAGGCCGTTAGTATAAATAGATTGGATGTTTTTCTAACGGTGGTAGGCCATAACATCGGCTGCCGGCAGAAGTTACCACCCACCAGACGAAGTCTTGCCGCCAAGCGATTCGTCGTGTTCCGGCATGATGTCTGGTGAAGCCGTACGGAGGACGCGTCTGAGCACTTTGTGTTGCGTTGTGTGGCGAGTACGATGCGCCAAATGTTGTTGTGTCGGGAGTTTGGTCGTGGAGAGTCTCCAGATCAATCTCCCTCTGCCGCAGCATGGTTGGTCGTGTTGGTCTTGGATTTAACATTGCATCACCTGGCTCAACTGCCGTCATCCTTGCTATTCCTAAGTTTTTTTAAGTGAATAGGCTTAATAAACTAGTGCGCAGGCATCAAGGATTGCGTCACTGCTTACCATCAGGCGGGATTGCAGTCAAGCGCTAGTTTATAATTATTAAAAAAAAAAACTTATATTAAGAGGACCTGGGAAGATTTCTTAATCTATCTAATTCTGCTAACGATCGACTGTCATGTGGATTTTTAAGTAATTTATTATGATCCAAGGCACTTATAAATAATCCCTCTATGGTTTTAACTCTACTGAGAGCGACATAGGCCTGTCCTTTAGCAAACAATGACTTTCCTAGATCTGTAACTTTTTTATCTAGAGTACAACCTTGTAATTTATGTACAGTACAACCCCAAGAAAGAATCAGCGGGAGCATTTTACGCAAAATTTGCCCAGAACCCCTCAAGCCGTCAAATTCAGTGAGGCAAGGCTTGATTTTGATAAGTCCGTTAGTATCTGCTTTTATGGATGCGTCGTCAAATTGTATGAGAACAGCGCTTGGCCGTTCTCCTGTTCCAACTGATCGCGCCGAAGAGCAGGCCATTCGAAGGCCTTCACCACTCCCATCGCTCCGTTTACCAAACCCTGGTTTACATTCAAATTTCTACGAAGCATTACTAGGGATTATGTACAAACATAAAGTACCTACTCGTGAAGCTCTTTCAGATGATACCAAATACGGTATATTTATTTTAATGTTATATTAACATAGAAATTTTTGTCCGCTAGAGGGCGTAATACTAAATTTGGTGAGAAGCTTTATAGCTCATAAACAACAGAATATCAAGACCCTTCTAATGGTTCTGCAGTGGTCTTATTCTGATAAGTAGTAAAGAAGCTATCTATGAACGAAAAGATGTGAATTATATGCAATCAGCCCATGAATACAGGTAAAGTCACAAGCAAATGCTAGTAATATATATATATTCAAAATGTACAAGTTAAGCCCTTTCAAATGATATCAAACACGGCATATTTATCTTAACTTTATATTTTTACTCTGTATATTTTGTCCGCTAGAGGGCGCCACATAAGATTTTGTGAAACTCCATATAGCCTATAACCAGCGGACAATTAAGACGCTTCTAATGATATGTCATTTATCGAATTCGAATAAGTAGTTTAGAAGTTACGAGGGAACAGATGAACATACATACATACATACATACATAGCCTGTCAAAATCATAACCCTCCTTTTGCTTTGCCGTAGTCGGGTAAAAATAACCTTCGGCTTAATATAATTATCAACCTTTTTTTTCGTCTTAATATAGTAACGTAAAATTAATATTTCGGGGACTTTCCACATTCAAACCACATAGCATTGTGTAGATTCAATTTCTTAGTATTGTATAATTGCATGGCAAACGTGTGAGCACAATATACGAATGTGTTTTAAGGCATTTATTTGTTGGGTTAGTCTTTTTTATTAACTTGATTGTGCTCTGGCTGTTGAGAGTATGTCATGCTCACTCAAATGTCTCGCTGATGGTGGCGTGTGTGTTGGGTCATTAGGTTCCCTTCAATATGGTTGAGCTGAATGATGCGGATCCATACGTCATGTTCGTGAACGGACGCCGTCGGAGGGGACTGGTCATTTCTTAGCTGCCACGGCGTATTTTAATTTCTGGATTGATTTTTGTGTGTTTTCCATAATGGACGCTCTCAGCGTACAATATATTTCTGCATCGTTCTCACACGGTTGATTTCAACATGAATGATGTAATCAAATATTTGTAACAATAGCTTGAAAATTTAAAAGAGTGTCCATGGAGTTTCTTGCCCGTCCTTCTCCATAGGTACCTACTCTTTGGAATGGACGACTAGCTTCACCTTACTGACTGACCGACCTTCTGACAATTTAAAAGTGCCTGTAACTGGTTTATTTAAAATAAATGCTTTGATTTTGATTTTTTGAAAACGATTTTTTTTTGGCACGTTTTACGCTATGAATTCCACTGTATTCCTATTGCCTGAATAAAGACTAGTCTGGTGATAAATCTTCAGTTGAAGTTATTTTGCAGATTTGTCTCAAGTTTAATTTATTTTCTTGTGCTAACAAATCACAAAGTTCCTGTCAAGGACAACGGGTGAGCTTTACTCACGAGCGGCTGGCGGAGCTGGCCTGCGCGATGCCGAGGCGCTCGGAGTGCTGGCGCGAGTCGTCGGGGCGGTAGGCGAGCCGCAGGGACGCCACCTCGGCCTGCACCTGCTGCAGGGCCGCCGCGCTGTCGGTCGTGGTGCTCGCCTCCAGCTTGAGCTTCTCGGCCATCATAGCCTCGCGCTCGATGTCATCGAAGTTCGCGGCAACCTTCGTGGCGCCCAGCCCTCCCTTGCGAGCCCCCAACTGGTCAGCAAAAAAAATATGTTTCAGAATTTTACAATATTTCAAAATCATTCATAGTTAGGGATAAGGTCTTCACTACCACATTCGATTACTTTGATGAAATAGGAGACAACGACAAGGTGAGCCACTTAATGTTTTAAAAGCATATTATTTCCTGTTTAATTTAATATGGATAGTATTTTCAATCAATAAGAGAGTTTTGCTTTATGTTATTTTGTGCACAACTTTTATTATTATAAAACAAAATATAGAGGAGCGGGGCCTCCTAGCACAGGTATAGCTTTTACTTAAAAGGAGGTCCCTACCAGGGTTGTTGCTGATGCATAATTTTGTCACATCAGCGGATGCGGATGCTGATGCTGATGCAGATTTTTTGTAATAGAAATCAGCGGATGCTGATGCTGATGCTGATTTTATGTTTTTTTCCTAAAATGTGCTCATTATTATATTTTTTTATATAAATATTACATTTTCTTAGCGTATTTCAATAAAAGATAAAAATAATTCTGTAAGTTTTAATTAAACGAAAAAAATGCTTTATAGTTATAACTAAATACTTAACAATAGTTGAGCTGAACATAAGTATATTATTAATACTGGAATTGTATTAACGGTAAATTATATTTTAAAAACAATAATTGAGCTGCTTTTTCAGCTTGTAATCTGTTTCGTGAAGGTTTGTATATAATTCCGGCACTGCTAAATAATTGTTCGCTGGGAACACTTGCAGGCGGAGATGACAGGAATCTCCGAGCGAGTGAAGAAAGATCTTTACACATATTTTCATAAATTCTCCACCAATCAAGTGGGTTTTCTGACACAATCAATCTCTTGTCTTTGCAATATTGTTTTAACTGTGAATTCAATATGGCATCGGAATTCATATCATCGCCGTCATCGTTTTCTTCATCACTAGAATCTAGCAAATGTTCGAGGTCATTTTGTAGAGTTAGTGTAGATGTAG
The DNA here is from genome assembly GCA_017933935.1 of Sesamia nonagrioides. Lineage (NCBI taxonomy): Eukaryota > Metazoa > Arthropoda > Insecta > Lepidoptera > Noctuidae > Sesamia > Sesamia nonagrioides. Next base: position 147,892 of record JADWQK010000719.1, read on the forward strand.
AAGCTCTACTATATGACGGTAGAATTGAGTCTTGGGATTCATTAGATGGAGTAGTTCGTGGCCTTTTTGATGGGAGACACAGGTCAGTTTCATTATTATTCATTTTGAGTAGTCTCAATATTTCAGTCTCAACCTTTTCCTTTAAAATTGTATTAAAAAATTTGTTTTTATATCGAGGATCCAAGTAGGTGGATAATGTGTATAAAAAATTGTTTTCTATATTAGAAAATTTTGCATCTAATTCGGTTTTTAAAGTTGTAATCAAATGTGCCATTACTGAGTCTGTGTTATTAAAAATAGCAAATTGTTCATCCAGTTTCTTTTTCAGTAAATATATAAGTGGAATAACTGAAGAAATCAATGCATTTGATTTGCTTAGTTCCCGTGTACTTTCTTCGAAAGGCCGCAACAAGTTCACACAGTTTTCCATTAATTTCCATTCTTCGGGTGTGATGCCTGGCATATCATGGATATTACTGTAAATGCTTAATGAATCCCTGTCCTTCAAAAATCTCTCCATCATAAAAAAAGTACTGTTCCATCTCGTAATGCAGTCTTGAAAAACTGTTAATTTTGGTTGATTAAGGCGTTCTTGAATGGCATTCAATTCTTTTTGAGCTATTGTCGAGTGATTGAAATGGTTGGCAATTTTTTTTACTTTTTGTTTAACATTAATTAGAATTTGGTGCGACTTTAGCCCATTTTTCAGGCATAGTTGAAGTTTATGCGCTGTGCAGTCTATATCGTTGAAGTCCGATATTGTCATGGCCCTTTTCATGTTTGATCCTTCATCTCTAATAATGCAGTGTATTTGATCTTTGGAAATACCCCATTCAGTTAACATACTTTCATATTTTTCGGAAATAATATCTCCAGTGTGTCTATCGTCGAAAGTTTCACATTTCAATATTATTGACTTGCGTTCAAATTTTTCTGTAATGCCGTGACATGTCAAACTCAGCAAAGAAACATTGGCACTGGGGTCCGTCCATATGTCACTTGTAAACGACATATGTTTGAATTATTCAATTATTATTTTCACCTTACTAGCAACTTTTTCGTATAATTCCTTACACACATAGTCAGTAAAAAAATTGCGACCTCTTAAACAATATTTTGGAATAATTGCGTGCATCAATCTCCTGAAACCAATACCTTCCACAAAGTGAAAAGGTAAATCCTGAACAGCAATCATCTCGCCAATTAATTTGTCAATCATTACAGATTTTGGATTATTTTTGTAAATTTTTTTTATCTTTTTGCAGTGTCTCTTCTATTGATAATTGCTTTTTGGCTTGCTCTATCGGTGTTAGTAGTTTGCCTAAAACAAAGATAAGTAGGTACATATTTTATTAGGTGGCCACACAAAATAAATTACTTTGCCATAAGAAAAAGTCTAAAGAAAAGTAAATAATTTATAAATGTATTTTATTCTACGGGTACCATATTCGGCTACAGAACCTTAAAAACTATAGTAAGTAAATTTACTAATTAATTAATAGGTACTTTACGAATAAGCCTAAAAATTATTGGACCGATTAAGAATGAAATATTTCACCATGCAATGAAACACTACATTATCCCTAATCAACTTAAACTTATGGTTAAATAGATTCAGGTATTTATGTATCTCAGAAACATTTTTTACGCAAGCGACCAAGCCGCTGGCCGAAAGTTAGTCAGGCTAATATTTTTTTTACCAAGTAGGTAGGTATGGCATTTACTTACATTATTTAATAGAAGTTGAAGCTTGATTTTCGGTTTCACTTGTTAATTACGTGTTATATTCTTCAGGATGTTTTGCCTTCAAATGATTTTTAAGTGATGTGTTTGTTCGTCCTTTGCGTGAATAATTCTTCTTACATATATTACAATTTGCATAATCTTGTTCAACAAATTTAAAATATTGCCATATTTCACTTTTTAACGGAGGAGACATTTTAAAATCATAACAGTTCACAAAAACAATGCACTAGCACTACGAGTACGTTATTGTTAAATGACAAAAATCATCACTGAGCAGATCAGCAGACACGCGAAGTTTTGTTTCGAATGAATTTGATTGGACGAAACTCGTAAGCGACAGCAATATAAAACGTAAACTCCGCCCAACGGGGGACACGTTACGACTTGAATATCAGCACCAGCATCAGCAACAATCAATGCTGATGCTGATTCTAATGCTGATGTGGGAAATGAAGCTGATGATCAGCTGATGCTGATGCTGATATTCGCAACAACCCTGTCCCTACGTAAGATTTACTGTAAAAGTTTGTACATGTTTTCGTTTTTTTTTTTTTTAACACTGAAGTAATGTGAAATGTCTGTATACCTGGTGGGTCGAACTCGGATGGCACCAACAAACACAAGTGTCTGCACAGACACTCGTATATCAGTCGGCAAAAAATAATTTGAACAAATCTGGGTTCTGCCTTATTGTTTATCTTTTTTTATTAGATACTTTTGGAAAAGTTATAACTAATCAGACACAATAGTTACTAGCTCTACAACATGGTTATGATCAATTAGAAAACATTAACACGGAATAACAATACTATTTAATTACGTTATTATTATCTATCCATTAATAGTTGTTCATTTGTATCTATACATCTCTATACAATATGTAAAGAAAACCCTGTCCGATCCGTGAAGGTATTGTTAGGTATCGTTAACTGATTCTAATAATGCCTATAAAGCCGGGCTAAACTTAAAAAAAAATCCCCCAAAAAAAAAAAAATATTATTTCGAAAAAGCGAGGTATCTTAATGCATGTGCGGTAGGCAACCCGATAGCCCCGCCCCCCTTCACCCGCGCATACATGCGCGGGTGAAAGGGGGCGGGGCATGCGGCACGTGGTCGCATCGCTATTCGCTCCGCCACAAATGGTGTTGTCAGTTTTTTAAAAATTACTAAATTTCGGGGAAATTGGAATTAATACCCGGGAAAAACAGATTATTTCAAAATTCATTATTATTGTTACTGTGATGATTATGTAAAATTTTATATTATATTTGGTCAAGTGTTTACCTAACCTTTATTATCCTTATGGGTCGGACAGGGTTTTCTTTACATATTGTATATCTCACGAAACGACGTTCAAAAAAAAAAGTTATAAGATAGGAGAGAATTTCTGAAAATGTATTAAAACAGTTGAATTAAATCCATATCTATAAAAAATCCCTGAATTTACATATTCATTTCGGGAATCACTTGACGGAGTAGACAAGCTTTCAAATTAGCTTCTTAACTATACATTATGTCTGAACGTGAACATACATTAATTTTTCGGAGTAGTTGAGATTGTTTTTTTCTTTGGTCTTAGTTTCACGGGCTACTCCACTATTCATTCTAAACCTTAGCCGCCACGAACTGTACCGATGTGCAACAGAGGTTTAGAAAATAAAAATATGATGCTTTTTCATGGTCATTATGTATGAACTGAGGATAATATTAGGACAGGACACTGGACAAAGTGAGCGGGTGAGCTAGTCTAAATGTAATAAATGTTATTTGAGGATAATATTAGGACAGGACACTGGACAAAGTGAGCGGGTGAGCTAGTCTAAATGTAATAAATGTTATTTGAGGATAATATTAGGACAGGACACTGGACAAAGTGAGCGGGTGAGCTAGTCTAAATGTAATAAATGTTGTTACCCCGGCGCGCCTGGCGGGCTGCTTGCGCGAGCCGATGGTGGAAGGGCGCGCGGAGCCCGCTAGCACGTCGCCCGCCGGCACGTCGCCTGCCGAGCCGCCGGCTCCCCACAGGCGCGCCTGCGCCGTCAGCGCCGGCTCCGAGCTCGCGCCCTGCACACGTAACACATACCCTCACTAGTGGTGCGTGTAGCGGACCTGCCTGAATGTTCTGCAAGAACCTCACCGTGATGCCGTCCTTCCGCCTGATGCGGGAGATTATCACCATTAAAAGCTCTCTCCGAACTCACTTCGTCAAGTTTCCACGGTGGGTTTTTTACAGAATAAATCGGCTGAGGCTCACTGCAGGCATCACAATGCAACCAAACAGAGACGATGGACGTACAATGTCGCTTGGAACTACATTTTGTAGTAATGTAATATTAAAATATTCAGCAGCACTTCCACACTGTTGATATGGCCCAGGTACAAAGTTTTTTTAAGTTAAACTTTGTAGAAGGACCTTTCCGCGAGTACTTGTGTGACAATACTGTTCTGACGCGGCGCGGCGGCGTGCCCTCTACACAAGCACGTGTACGTCGGCAGGCAACTCTCTCACGGTCTGCACGGTAATTGCGTAACACATTCCCCTTTATTCTTCATCATCAACACCTTTTTATCGTCCCATTGTTGGGCACAGGTCTCCTCTCATACAGAGAAGGATTGAGCGTAATCACCACGCTTGCTCAATGCGGGTTGGCGATTTTAAATTCTAGGTTTCCTCAAGATGTAACCAAATCTTTAAACATACATTTTTGACGTTTGCGCGTCACTTAACTTTAATAATCGTTAATGAATAAACCCCTGAAACATATTATCTTTATTCATAAACGATGATTAAAGTGACGTTTCGGCCATATATATGAACAAAAGTAACTCAATTAAAAAAAAAAACTATAAAATCAAACAATCATATAAAAAGCCGAAACCGACGCAGGGATATCATTAACTAAACGAAAAAGAATATGGCTAATAAAATTCTATTAGGAGCATTAAGACGGTGTGAATAGCAAACTTTTAGGTATTTGAGGGGGTGAAGCAGACGAAGTGGGACACGACTAGCCCCGCCCACTGCGGGGCGCGGGGCGCTCCGCGCGAGTACATCGATGCGTGAGGTGAGGCGTCGTGCATCGAGAAATACACGTTCTATTAAATCTATACCAACCATTCTCTATTCCATCTACATTTAGAACCGTAATTTCACAACTCAACCGCGAGGTACGGTTGGCTCTGTTCGTCACAGTCCCGGTTCGCATTAGACGAGCAGCAGGTTCGAATCCCACATCCGTTCACTTTACCTTGCGATTTTCGAAAATGTATATTTTATACATATTTTCATTTTTTATTATTTTTTTTGTTTTCTTTTTATTTTTATAATGCGCTTTGTCCGTTCTGCTTAAATTTTTTGTGTTATGTCCTTTTTCATGAAACTGTTAGAAATATATCATTTCTAGAAATTACTATTTATAAACAGCTGTTTAGAGTAACTGTTAAAAAAAAATGCATTTTCGGATATTTAAAAAAATAAAAGATTTTTTCTTCAAAACTGCAACTCTTATCGAAGTCGGGTTTGTACGAGTGCTTAGAATAACACAACACAAAAAGATTGAAATAGATGGAGGCACTTGGAAGAGGCCTATACTGAAAGGGGCCATGAATAATGCAACAAAATGAAATCTAAATTTACTGTTTTGAACTATTATCAAATCAACTGTTATTTTTATTGTTTTTCTTTTCTATTCCATCTACATTTAGAAGGGTAATTTCACAACCCAACCCCGAAGCATGGTTGGCTCTGTTCGTCACAGTTCCGGTTCGCATTAGACGAGCACCAGGATCGAATCCCACTTTACCTTGCGATTTTCGAAAATGTACATTTTTTACATATTTTCATTTTTTATTATTACTTTTGTTTTCTTTTTTTATTTTTATAATGCGCTTTGTCTGTTCTGCTTAAATTTTTGTGGCATGTCCTTTTTTCATGAAACTGTTAGAAATATATCATTTCTAGAAATTACTATTTATAAACAGCTGTTTAGAGTAACTGTTAAAAAAAATGCATTTTCGGATATTTAAAATAATAAAAGATTTTTTCTTCAAAACTGCAACTCTTATCGAAATCGGGTTTGTACGAGTGAAATAGATGGAGGCACTTGGAGGAGGCCTATACTGAAAGGGGCCATGAATAATGCAACAAAATGAAATCTAAATCTACTGTTTTGAACTATTATCAAATCAACTGTTATTTTTATTGTTTTTCTTTTCTATTCCATCTACATTTAGAAGGGTAATTTCACAACCCAACCCCGAAGCATGGTTGGCTCTGTTCGTCACAGTCCCGGTTCGCATTAGACGAGCACCAGGATCGAATCCCACTTTACCTTGCTATTTTCGAAAATGTGTATTTTATACATATTTTCATTTTTTATTATTTTTTTTTTGTTTTCTTTTTTATTTTTATAATGCTCTTTGTCCGTTCTGCTTAAATTTTTTGTGTTATGTCCTTTTTTCATGAAACTGTTAGAAATATATCATTTCTAGAAATTACTATTTATAAACAGCTGTTTAGAGTAACTGTTAAAAAAAAATGCATTTTCGGATATTTAAAAAAATAAAAGATTTCTTCTTCAAACCTGCAACTCTTATCGAAATCGGGTTTGTACGAGTGAAATAGATGGAGGCACTTGGAGGAGGCCTATACTGAAAGGGGCCATGAATAATGCAACAAAATGAAATCTAAATTTACTGTTTTGAACTATTATCAAATTAACTGTTATTTTTATTGTTTTTCTTTTTTTAAATTATATTATGAACTAAGAAATTCATGGTTAAATAAAGGCTTATTATTATTATTATTTATTATTAATTTCTAGAAATTTGTAGAAAGAAAATTATAACGAATTGATTTTAAATATTAGTTTGCATTATAATTGTTACAAAAAGAATATATTTAAAAAGATGGAACAATTACTACAAAAATACAGAAAATCGGATAAATTAATAATAATTAAAAAAAAAAACAATTGCAAATAAGAAATCCAACAAAAAGCATACAACGTAAAGCTGGGGTTTGAACCCGAACACATACAGGTGAAGAAAAATGTGCCGGGAAAAAGTAAAAGAATAATTACAGAAAAAAATCAAATAAAATATCGGCAAAAATACAACAGTAAATTAAAAAGCATTTATTTCAATTAAAATCTACAAAAAGCATATAATGTAAACCTGGGGTTTGAACCCGGGCAAAAACGAAATATGATTATTCATCAACAAACAGACACGTAAATATAATTATTTTCTGTGCGGGGTAAAGCAAAAAGTGACATAGGTCCGACAAGCACCACGCCTCGGCGGTCACTGTCGCTAAGCATAGAAGTGAAAGAGAAGGCAATGGACGCCGCGATGGAGCGACGTTTCGTTCACGTTATTTATCATTAAATACATTATTTATTTTAGAATATCTTAGTTAAATCGATAAGCAAAAACAATGGTTTCATTTACTATTATATTTTACATCGCTCTTCTCAATTTTATCAAGATTTGATGATTAATAATACAGTTACAACTGTTATAAATTCAATTTTAGGGGTTACTTTAGGATTTTTTTCTATCGAGAAAATTAATTCAAAACGTGTTTTGAAAACAATAGTTTCCTGCTACATATAATCAAGATTAACATATAAATTTTTGGCTGCTCTGAAATGTATACATTTGGCTAAAAAAATGTTTTAAGAAGCCTATTTTTACTGAACACAGCGCCTTAAAAATGGAAACAAAAACTACCAAACCTGTACGAGATAGCGAAAACCTTTAGCTATTTTTAATAGATAACATAAAACCAATCATTAACAGTAAGTCGATGTTTATATGGCGCCCAATAATGAACCATAATTCGATATTTATTATTAATAAATACCAAAGTAGTAGTAAGTGTCAGTCATTCTTATTAATGGTCATTTTTGTCCTACATATATTGTCAATCTGTACATAGCACACACACACGTAGGTACAGACCACAGCACATCAAGCTACTACATACAATCTGTCAGGTTTCCTTATTACATTTTCAACTTTATCTCTAAATCATTAAGGCTCAAGGTTAACCTGCTGTCGTCCGTACATATCCAACTAACCTTTCAACAAACATGGTTAAAGCATAATTAAAAAAAAAAAAGAGATTACATAGAGACTTATAAGCTCATTGCGCTTCATGCAGTAATTGGATTATTATTTTATTGTCCAGGCTTATTTTAATTTATAAATTCAAGACTTGGCTGGCCTGATTTCTGAATTTTTTTTCATTTCAACAACATTCATTGCGTTATTTACGTTGATGAGCAGACCTCTTTTTGTAACATATATAGCAATGGATTAGTATCCAAATAATTCAAATTGAAAGTAGGTAATAGTGTGTTACGCAATCGCGGTGCAGGGGCACGTGTGGCCAATCATTATGAACACGTGTACCACATTGACAACAGGACATTTGACAAGTTTCGTTCTTATGAACACAACCAATCCAGGCAACGTATTTGTGTTTATAAGCACGTCATCAGAAAAAAGAAAACGTGTATTCCCTGTCAGCTTTCATTAGCGCGTCGCTGGAAAAGACAGAAATTTTATTTCTTTTTGATGGGCGCAGCGTTTCCAAGAACTATCGGTGGAGAGAAACGCCGAAACAAACTCAGAGGTCATAGTTTGGATGGAGTTGGATACTTAAATTTCAGTGGCGCGGCTACGGCACGAGCTAGACTTTATAGGGCACGGGACGGAGAAGATAATTAGGTTGGGCGCGTCGCGTTGTGAATTTTGTCACAGAAAGTCTCTTCTTTTAAATCAAAACCCACCATCTAGAGGACACATCTCTAAGATTCTAGTTTAGGTAATCAATCATTTGAACTTTTTGTTTGGAGATGATTTTTGGTTTCGGTCATTGTGGGTGAAGATATTTTGTGTATAAGAGTATTTTTCTGGGTGGGCCCACAGCATTCTAAGGTGGCCAGGCACAATTGTAGATGAAACTGAATCCCAAGATAATAAATTTACAAGGAGAGGGCATTATGTGTGAATAACTTGATGTTCGGACGGTTATAGCAGATACATAATGACAAATGGAAGTCATTTATAAGATTTAACTTTACATTTGGAAAGAAGACAAATATAAAAAAAAATATTCAGTATATACATATTTTTAGTAAAATACACACACACACACACACACCAGCATATGAGTACAGCAAACTTGTCTAACTGAATAACATGTGGCAATGTTTGTAACATAATGGTCTATGTATGTATATAGTTTTAAACCAAGCACGGCAAAGAAAACAAGCTCTTAGTACGCGACATACCTGAGGAGAGAACATACATGTAAAGTACAATGTATCCAGTAGGCATAGTCAGAGTACAGCGCTGTCGCACACGCTGTGTCATCACATTCACTTCTACATAGTCAGAGTACAGCGCTGTCGGACACGCTGTGCCATCACGTTCACTTCTACATAGTCAGAGTACAGCGCTGTCGGACACGCTGTGTCATCACATTCACTTCTACATAGTCAGAGTACAGCGCTGTCGGACACGCTGTGCCATACAGCGCTGTCGGACACGCTGTGTCATCACATTCACTTCTACATAGTCAGAGTACAGCGCTGTCGGACACGCTGTGTCATCACATTCACTTCTACATAGTCAGAGTACAGCGCTGTCGGACACGCTGTGTCATCACATTCACTTCTACATAGTCAGAGTACAGCGCTGTCGGACACGCTGTGCCATCACGTTCACTTCTACATAGTCAGAGTACAGCGCTGTCGGACACGCTGTGTCATCACGTTCACTTCTACATAGAGTACAGCGCTGTCGGACACGCTGTGTCATCACGTTCACTTCTACATAGAGTACAGCGCTGTCGGACACGCCGTGTCATCACATTCACTTCTACATAGTCAGAGTACAGCGCTGTCGGACACGCCGTGTCATCACATTCACTTCTACATAGTCAGAGTACCAGCGCTGTCGGACACGCTGTGTCATCACTTCTACATAGTCAGAGTACAGCGCTGTCGGACACGCTGTGTCATCACATTCACTTCTACATAGTCAGAGTACAGCGCTGTCGGACACGCTGTGCCATCACTTCTACATAGTCAGAGTACAGCGCTGTCGGACACGCTGTGTCATCACATTCACTTCTACATAGTCAGAGTACAGCGCTGTCGGACACGCTGTGTCATCACATTCACTTCTACATAGTCAGAGTACAGCGCTGTCGGACACGCTGTGTCATCACATTCACTTCTACATAGTCAGAGTACCAGCGCTGTCGGACACGCTGTGTCATCACTTCTACATAGTCAGAGTACAGCGCTGTCGGACACGCTGTGTCATCACATTCACTTCTACATAGTCAGAGTACAGCGCTGTCGGACACGCTGTGTCATCACATTCACTTCTACATAGTCAGAGTACAGCGCTGTCGGACACGCTGTGTCATCACATTCACTTCTACATAGTCAGAGTACCAGCGCTGTCGGACACGCTGTGTCATCACTTCTACATAGTCAGAGTACAGCGCTGTCGGACACGCTGTGTCATCACATTCACTTCTACATAGTCAGAGTACAGCGCTGTCGGACACGCTGTGTCATCACATTCACTTCTACATAGTCAGAGTACAGCGCTGTCGGACACGCTGTGTCATCACATTCACTTCTACATAGTCAGAGTACCAGCGCTGTCGGACACGCTGTGTCATCACTTCTACATAGTCAGAGTACAGCGCTGTCGGACACGCTGTGTCATCACATTCACTTCTACATAGTCAGAGTACAGCGCTGTCGGACACGCTGTGTCATCACATTCACTTCTACATAGTCAGAGTACAGCGCTGTCGGACACGCTGTGTCATCACATTCACTTCTACATAGTCAGAGTACCAGCGCTGTCGGACACGCTGTGTCATCACTTCTACATAGTCAGAGTACAGCGCTGTCGGACACGCTGTGTCATCACATTCACTTCTACATAGTCAGAGTACAGCGCTGTCGGACACGCTGTGTCATCACATTCACTTCTACATAGTCAGAGTACCAGCGCTGTCGGACACGCTGTGTCATCACTTTCACTTCTACATAAGACTGTCAATGGCACATTCATATAGATAAGTCAACATAATTTCATCTATGAACAAAATTCTACAAGGAAGACAGACGAGAACATGTTTGTGTAGTACATTTTAATGCTGAATAAGCTCAATAACATCCTACTCCTCTTAAATATTAGCAAGTGCCATGTGAAGAGCCAGCAAGCCACCGGCTCTCAGTATGTGGCATATGAGGTTGTGAGAGGTGAGATGTTTGTGTTACCTGTGCAGTGAAGTCAAACGCGCTAGTGTTAGTGGGGGCGGAGTCGCCATGTTCCGCAAACCAGTCTACCTCGCGCTCCTTATTCTCCTTGGTCTCGGGCACTGCCGGCTCCAGGTGCAGCTGTTAACAAGGCATTCATTAAACTCTCATACACGGACAGAAAACTTAACGAGGAACTGCTGCTTTAAAAAAAACCTAAAAGGTATTTATGACAATTGTATTAAAAATTAGCCCAGTATTATTGCAATGACATTACAAAAGTTAGTCCATTGTTATTGCACTGACATTACAAAGGTAGGTAACCCAGGATTATTGCTCTGACATCATTACATAAGTTAGCACAGTACTATTGCATTGACATTCCAAAAGTTAGCTCAGTATTATTGCACTGACATTACAAAAGTTAGCCCAGTATTATTGCACTGATATTACAAAATTTTGCCCAGTATTATTGCACTAACATTACAAAAAGTTAACCCAGTATTATTGCTGTGACAATACATAAGTTAGCCCAGTACTATTGCATTGACATTACAAAAATCAGGCCAGTATTATTGCACTGACATTACCAAAGTTAGCCCAGCGTTATTGTACTGACATTACAAAAGTTAGCCCAGTATTATTGCTCTGACATTACACAAGTTAGCCCAGTATCATTGTACTGATATTACAAAAGTTAGCCCAGTATTATTGCACTGACATTACAAAAGTTAGCCCAGTATAATTGCACTGACATTACAAAAGTTAGCCCAGTATTATTGCACTGACATTATAAAAATAGCCCAGTATTATTGCTCTGACATTACATAAGTTAGCCCAGTATTATAGCTCTGACATTACACAAAATAGCCCAGTATCATTGTACTGATATTACAAAAGTTAGCCCAGTATTATTGCACTGGCATTACAAAAGTTAGCCCAGTATAATTGCACTGACATTACAAAAGTTAGCCCAGAATTATTGCACTGGCATTACAAAAATAGCCCAGTATTATTGCTCTGACATTACATAAGTTAGCCTAGTATTATTGCTCTGACATTACATAAGTTAGCCCAGTATTACTGCACTGGTGCTGAGAGGCGAGTTCCCGTCGGGCGCCGACTTGACGTGTTATGCGGACGACACGCTTGTCACTGCCCGGGGGAGCTCGCACAGGGAAGCACGTTGGTAGCCACGGCTGCGGTATCACAGGTGGTGAACCGCATCCGGCACCTAGGCCTGGAGGTGGCCCTTGACAAGTCGGAGGCTATGGTTTTCCATGGCCCCCGGCGTTCGGCGGCGCCGGGATCGCATATCGTGGTCATTGGGGCCCGAATAGCTGTCGAGTCCACCATGAAGTATCTGGGATTGGTGCTCGACAGCCGATGGGAATTCGGGCCCCACTTCCGCCGACTAGCACCCAAGCTGATGGGTGCAGCAGGCGCGCTATCAACGTTGCTTCCCAACATAGGGGGCCGTGGAAGAATTTAGACTCCCGCGGCCCCAAGCGTTTGCTCGTGATAGAAGAGACACTGGAGTGGTTTTAGTCAGTAAAAGTCTGACAGACCCCGTCGCCCACCCCAGGGCGGCGGACATCGTATGAGGACTTCCTGAGAAGTTAGCCCAGTATTATTGCACTCCTGGGACTTAGAGGCGAAAGTACTCGCGTCATTGTACCGATGGCGCGAGGAAGGGCGGACACGGGGCTCCAGTCCGGCGCAGCGGCAGATCGAGCTGCGCCGAGAGGAGCTCCGTCAGGTCCTGGTGGCGGGCTGGCGGCAGAGGCTTATGCGCCCTACCGCCGGTCTCGCTACCGTCGAGGCGATCCGGCCAGTACTCGACCACTGGCTCGGGTGGAGGCACGGCTCCCTGTCGTTCAGGGTAACGCAGGTGCTATCGGGGCACGGCTGCTTCGGCAAGTACCTGCGTCGCTTAGGCAGGGAGCCGGACGCACGATTCCACCACTGCGTCCAATGCGGGGAGGATACGGCGCAGCACACACTCACCGAGTGTGTATCTTGGGAGGAGCAGCGCCGTGTCCTCACAAATGAAGTAGGAGGCGACCTGAAGCTGCTGGCAGTAGTGCGGAGGATGGTCGGTAGCGCAGTGTCATGGGACGCGGTGGTGTCCTTCTGCGAGGACGTGATGTCGCAGAAGAAAGCTGCGGAACGGGAGAGGGAGCTCTCAACTCCCTTCCCGGGCCGCAGAAGACGCACTGGGCGCCGAAGAAGGGCGGATAACGCCCTCTTCCGCCCCCTATGAATAGGTCCAGGGGACATGGGGAAGTCCCCGCCCCCCTATTCGATTGACCCCGAGGCAGAGGCGCACGCGAGTGTCGGCGCGCGCCTCTGAGGCGACGCACGGGGTAGCTTAACACCCCACTACCCCGTGCAGGAGACGAGGCCCGGACAAACCGGGCCAGCAAGAGAGTGTGGGGCCGTGGAAGAATTGAGACTCCCACGGCTCCACGCGCGCTCGTGGTAGAAGAGACACTGGGGTGGTTCTATGTTCTATGTTATTGGTTTGGTTTCCGCACTCAGTCCCTCCAGCGGACCATTGTACGTGGACCATGGCGGCCTTTGGCGGTTATTCCAACCAGCCCACCTCCCTCCAGAAGCCCATCAGGTCTCCTAGCCTGTTGAGAACATCTGTGTAAGATCTTGGTGCTCCTATGGTTTCGTTTCTAATTTGGGTAACGCCTGTACACTCGAAGAGTACATGCGCAACTGTCTCGTCAGCCTCTATGCAGGCTCTGCACAGAGGGCTGTCTGTTATGCCTATTGTGTGGAGATGCTTATTCAGCGAGCAGTGGCCCGTGATGATCTCCGTCATCAATCGTAGGTTCCTCCTATCCAGGCGCAGCAACCTTTTGGTTAGCCTGTCATCCAGGGATGGCATGGCCTCCCTGGACTGCCTGCAGCCCGGTGACGAGGACCACCAAATCTCCGCTTGTTCGTAGGTATGCTTTTGTAGCCATCTGCGTATTTGAATAAAGGGAATAGGCACAATGGGCTCCGGTCCGCTGACCAACGCAATGCATCGTGGCACTCAAGTATTGACTTGATGTGATGCATCCCTGCTTTAGGGATTGGAGGACGGAAGCACTGTCAGTGAGTATGCGGACACGCGTGTCCGCAACTCCTCTGGCTTTTATGGCTAGGGCCGCCAGAGTTATGCCCACACACTCTCGATACTGGGGTGGTTTTAGTCAGTAAGTCTGACTGACCCCGTCGCCCACCCCAGGGCGGCGGACATCCTATGAGGATTTCCACCCCGAAAAAAAAAGTATTATTGCACTGACATTACAAAAGTTAGCCCAGTATTATTGCATGGACAAGTTCTATGTTACGGGTTTGGTTTCCACACTAAGTCTTTCCAGTGGAACCATTATATGTGGATTGCATGGACATTATAAAAGATGAAAGATTAATAAGTTTCTCTCATTCCTATTTTCATTTTCGTGTTACCTCATCAGTTAATCTTATTCCAAATCAAAGTCATTTATATCAGTCATTCATTAAATTAGGCTCAGAATCAGCATTTATTGAATACCAAATTTACAAAAGACCCCAAAAATGCCCGCCCTTCACCACCTAGTGCTTTCAATATATCAAGTTGTGTTATATCAAGTGTTTGTGATCATGGTAATGTTACAGACACTTTTGTGATAGCAAATATGTATGTGGATAATCATCTTAGTTTACTTAACTAGTTTATACAGGGTTATAGGTTAAGTCGACCTAAATCCTTTAAGAGGTGGTAGTTTCCATCATTTCTGACTGATTTGACTATGGAACACCATACCCCAAAGTTAACCGTTCTCAAGTTTTCGTTAGCAGCATCAATAATTTTCTGCCTCAAAACATTAACAGATGTTAATGGGTTAAGTTCATTGTAAACCAAACTTTTCATGTGCCCCCACACATAAAAATCCATAGGTGTCAAGTCTGGACTTCTAGCTGGCCACGGTGTAGGCCCACCTCTCAGGATTTTTAACATTTACTGTAAAAGGATTAATAATTAATTAAGGATTAATTGCCGCCAAGCGATTCGTCGTGTTCCGGCATGATGTCTAGTGGAGCCGTACGGAGGATGGGTCTGAGCAGTTGTGTTGCGATGTGTGCCGGGTACGATGCGCCAAATGTTGTTGTGTCGGGAGTTTGGTTGTGGAGAGTCTCCAGCTCAATCTCCCTCTGGCGCAGCATCGTTTGGTCGTGTTGGTCTTGGGTTTAACATTGCATCACCTCGCTCAACTGCCGTCATCCTTCCTATTCCTAAGTTTTTTAAGTGAATTGGCTTAACAAACTAGTGCGCTTTACCATCAACTATTGCATCACTGCTTACCATTGGGCGGGAATGCAGTCAAGCACTAGTTTAAAGTTATTTAAAAAAAAATAAACCTCATTTGTTACTTATTTGGATTGTTTTTTTGTTTTCTGACTAAAGTTAAATTTCACGCTTGAGCATCGTTATTTTTACTACTAACTGGTAGCATCAATGTTTTTGTAAAAAAATTCCAATAATACCCTATTGTATTATACTTTATCAGAAAGCTGAAGAACTGTAGATATTTTTAAGCACATCTGCAGCACAACTGTCATAGACTTTTTTTACAATATCTTACAAAGATTAAAAAGCTTTTCACAAATTTATTTCTTTTTTTAACAATCAGTCATCTCATATGACACAGTTGGTAGAGTTACTTGCAGTTTTTGTATTTAAGATAATGAAGTAACTATTCTGCTACACAAAAAATACAAAAACAAAAACATTAGAGGTACAAAACACAAAAAAATGGGGACAATAGACAAAAAATCTGGATTTTTTATAAAAAATCTTCAAAGTCCTATAACTTGAGAAAGGTTAAGTTTGGGGTATGGTGTTCCATAGTCAAATCAGTCTGAA
The DNA here is from genome assembly GCA_017933935.1 of Sesamia nonagrioides. NCBI lineage: Eukaryota > Metazoa > Arthropoda > Insecta > Lepidoptera > Noctuidae > Sesamia > Sesamia nonagrioides. Next base: position 163,840 of record JADWQK010000719.1, read on the forward strand.
ATGATGGAAACTACCACCTCTTAAAGGATTTAGGTCGACTTCACCTATAACCCTGTATATCATGATAAAGTCCACACATGGTATATAATTATATAAAACCATGTGCTACAAACTCCCCAGTGGACAGAGTTTGTCGAAGTCCTTTTCCTGAATTAAACAAAAAGAAAAATCTGCTTTTTGCACTTTAGATTGCGCAAAATTGTTATTCTTTTATAACCTAATAAGATTTTAAACTGAAAATCTATTATAAAAAAAAAAAAAACAACAAGAAACTATGTTTTAAATTTACTTAAACAAGTTACACATTGTTATAGATCAATTTTAGGATTATATACAGGACTTGGCACTAATTTAGATCTCAATTCTTTTTGCAGTAAAATGGATGATTTCTCCAGAATTATCATAATATTGAACTTGGCTCCCATATTTTACATTTATATAGTCCTAGCTGTGCCCTGCTGTTTCACCCGCATAAGTAGTACTAAAATAAAAAATAGATAAAAACCTAATCTCATGCCTAACAAATGTATATACAAAATTTTACTAACATCGGTTCAGCCGTTTTGGAGGAGTTCAAGGACAAACACTATGACAGGCGAAATTTCAATAATAGATGTAATCTTAAGTATTTAGATTAAAGAATTAGCTTATAAGGCCACTGTAATGCATTGGAGCACAGATCTGTAAATTAATGGTAGTTGATGATTTGAGTGAGGAAATAAATAAATAGTTGCTCAATCTAAAACAATTCAGCTGCATTAGATTACATTGGAAGGAAACCCCACATAGTTTGAAAAATTCAGGCCTTTCACTAACCGGAAAGTTGAATTGATAACTTACATTACTTAGCAAAATCTGTGAATAAAACCAAGAACCAAAATGAAAATATGTCAAGTGATGCCTTTCTCTGAACAAACTGAACAAACAAACCGGTTTCATTGATATAAACATACTATTTATATAGGAAATTTCAATGTTATCATCATTTTAGACAACTTCAAATACATGCATATATCTTTACATGAACTGTGAATGCAGAGGCTCAGCTTTAAATTAATATTAAATAAAACTTCACGAACAAAACTGGTGGACTGACCTTAGTCCCATATGTCTTCATGGCCTGCTCGGATAGGACACTCAGCTTGTCACGGTACATCTGGGCCACACGAGAGCTGTACTTTTGTCGAGCATCTTCGGTTGACAGACCGTGTGTGCGGAAGAACTGGGTCTGACAAGTGGACAAACATAATGTTACTTAGGCCTAAATTGTTTGTAACTTTAAATAACCAATATCACTTTATATCGCTTAAAGTATTAGTTAATCACACATTAATAGGTACACTGCAACACCATAATAATATGAAGACATGAGTCGGAGGGAACTAGAGAAATATGATGCAAAGAGTTGAACATACAGCGTTCGAGTTCCCGCCAAGCTGCATATTTCTGAGCTGTTTCCATGTCCAGTTGGTGTCCAGCTGCGTGGAGCGCACGAACGTAAGGTGCACACCGAGGCTGCGGTGCACCGCCGAGCAGTCGAGGCAGATGAACACTCCGTACGTCACCGACGACCACGTAGGGTTTTTCGCGTTGCAGTCGAAACATACCTGCATACCACATATCATACATTATTATTACTGAATTTGTATTCTACAACTACGAAGCTGTTGAAAACTACGCACTTTATTCGATGGAATAGAGCGTAATCTTTGGAAAACTTGTTCAATATCGGTTTTACTTGGCCCAGCGTCAGCCATTTTCGACGTGTTGTGAGTGTTGTCACTACCTATCTGTCACGTAGTAAATGTCATGTCAAGACTCAAGTTTAGGGATGTTAAAAATAATTGATTTTTCTTTTAATCGATTATTAATTTCGTATAATCGATTTTAAAAATCAAATTAATTAATTTTTTATAAATCGATTAAATAAATCACGGCAATAAATCGATTTTTATAAATAGCACCAGCTATGCGCCAAATGATAAAAACTCGAAGTAGGTAAGTTTATTATTACTTACAAGTTGATTACATAAAAAAACGGCGCCATCTGTATCTGTAGGTATTATGCGTGTAAAGTAATTTCAGTGTTTGAGTGGTGAGTGAGATCTCGTATAATATTATAAGTACTCTGTGGTTGTTGGTAAACAATAAAAATTTCTTCGAACCGTAAAACACATATAAACAATATGCATGTACTATTCGAAAGAATTAAAAACTTGTAGTAATACTACAAACTTAAAACAGCACAGAATGAAAGAAAACATCCGATTATTCAATATTTTTGTTTTTGAGTTTTTTTTTTATTTTTAATAATTAGAAAGTAGTGCTTGACTGCCATTTTCAGTATTTTATTTTAATACTAATCAAATGTAAAATAAGGTCCGTATTACAGAACGTTACTCAAGCATTGATCTCTGCTTAAGCATTACTTAAAACTAGTTTCAACCAATCAAAAGGCTTGAAAAGAGACTTATGTAGAACTTGAGTTTTGAGTGACGTTCTGTAATACGCATCTTAGACTGGATATTTACGTTTTTTTTTATTTGATTTATATTTTAGGTTTTAAGATAATAAGATTGTTTTGTTTGGTTGCTCATTTCTTCTTTATTAAAATAAAACGTTTAATGATACTGATTTTCGTTTTAGTGAATCGTTTCTCTTTTTTCTAATCGTTTTGAATTGGTTATTCATATTGTTTTATAGTATTTTAATTTGATGAATAGGGATGTTTCCTGGGTAAAAAAAATTGATTCTATTTAGTCCGTCATTCAGATTAGAGAAAAATATTGGATACGTATATTTTGTTTTATCAAATCAATAAAAATTGACAAATATAAAAGGCATCAAATATCAGGAGTGGTAGCTGGTGGCGTCACTGGCCGCTAAAAAGTGTAGCGTGCAGTGACGTCACACGAGTTTTCAACGCGCTGTGTTGTCTTAATTTTTTGTTTATATGAAAAAAGAAAAATACGTGTCTAGTATTTTTTTGAAATATGACTGACGGACTAATTATTATTATTATTTTGTATAAAATAGGTAATAGGTAAACCTAAGATATTTCTGTTAACAGAATTATCTTAGCTTAGGCAGCACTGTTATTAGAATACGAAAAGCATAGCAATTTTTAGTAATAGAAAAATCGATTTTTCGCAAAAATCGATTATTTATTTGAATTAAAATCGATTTTTAAGAAATCGGTTAATATTGAATAACTAAAACTCGATTTTTAATAAATCGATTATTTTCCATTAATGTCACATCCCTACTCAAGTTGACATCAGTAGACTATGGTAGACTAAAGGCCGGTGCCCATTGGCGGTATGAAAATTGAAATGTCATGATAATTATATTGCAGTATCCCCGGCATGCCGCGCACCGACCGAACTGCCTTCCACTAGCCGAAATGACCGTTGTACAAGTTTCAAATTTAATCTTTTCCAACCTTTATGTTTACTAATATTTGTGTCGTCTTGTGCTTGTTTTAGCCCAAAGAAGAACCATCGCTAATACCACCGATCAACAGTCGATATCCACTACGTATATTAATAAATTACTTTATTTCTCTCCACCTTGACGTTGGCAGAATCATCGGTCATCGATGGAGCCATACTTCTAAAGAAAAAAAAAAAAAAAAAAAACCTTATCTTTCTTACCTTGTAATGATAACTGTAAGAAAGCTTATTGTACATGCACACATTTTACTTTTGTTATAAAGTGTACCATAATGTTTTTAAGGTACACTTTATAACAAAAGTAACCTTTTTAAATTTCAATTGAATGCTATTTCGAATGGAGTATATTTCGATATCAGAAGAATCAGCACCTTCCCTAACTGCATAACCCATTATTAGCAATTGGAATCATTTCAAAGAATTTTGCTAATACATTGCTCCATAAGTTCGAAAAATGTGTCTACCCGAGAATGTAAATAACGCTATGAATGTTGTTGAACTATCAAAATAAAACAACACATTGTTCTATGCTACTAATAGTATGTTACACAATTACTCCTCAGGTTGGGTAATTATTATAATTATTGAGGGAATTCTGAAGGTTCAGGCACAGTCTAAAAAGCATACAGTCGTCCGACGAAGCCATCTACGTCTAGACAGAGCAATCGTGCGGGGTGTGAGGGGCGAGACGCGGGTAAGCGGCACCCGAGCTGAGAACAAAACGACGTTCGTAGCTCGGTATCTATCATTAAGGGCTAACGCGTGTTTATTTTCTTATTTGTTTGTTTTAAAATTTGATATGAGTGTCAATTTTGAGTATAATTGGGGTGCTTGTTACTAAAAAGCCATCCTTTTTGACATCCAAAATGGCGGACGTCATTTTTTTCATAATTTGATATGAGTGTCAGGTGTCAGTTTTTTTTTTTATAATTTATAAACCAGCGCTTGACCGCAATCCCGCCTGATGATAAGCAGCGATGCGATCGTTGATGGTAAAGCGCGCTAGTTTATTAAGAGCCTGTTTTGAGTATAATTGGCGTGCTGGTTACGAAAATGCCATCTAAATAACTTAAATCTGTCTCGAGTTGTTCCCTTAGTAAAAATAGCAAATTAATTAAATATAATACAGCTATCGATGTTGATCTGCAATAAATAAATAATTTCATAAATATTGTTTATTTGTGACAACCCTGGCCGATGAGTTACTGTCTAGACGATGTCGCCATTTTACACGAGATCAAAGACGTCGACCTACTGTATGCTTTATAAACTGTGGTCCAGGTAACAGACTAACAGTGCTTGGTGGATTTGCTTTTTCCACTTATTTATTTATAGTGAGGGGGGGGGGGGGGACTGATGCTACTTATTTTGAATTCAGTTCAGAAAAGCATTCGCGAGCCATTTCGAAAATCACATCTTGCTTAAAAAGTTAGGAGGTGTTTTATGTATAAGGTGGGGTGGGGTAAGACTATCACTGGGGCAAGAATAACACTCAAAAATATCTCGAAATGTTTAGCGTAATTCCCAATGCCATGATGTTGGTGCAATAGTAAAGTCGTAAAAGTTCTCAGCTCAGCTCATAGATGTCGCTGACACTCGATAGTAGTGCCAACAAAACAAAATTAAATCTGTCAGTAGCGGCAAACTTTTCGGAAGGCGGTTGAGTGCCTACATGTGCTTACATTTTGCCATGAAAAAGTGATTAAATTGAAGTGTTCTGAATGTAAGTACCATAATATTAATACTCTCTTCTAACAGACTATATTAATTTACCGCAAAACAAATGATTTACTTGAATTTTCTAGAAAACAAAAACTTAACCTTTATACATCCAAGTGGGGCAAGACAAACAGTTTTTTTGGGGGAAGACTAACGTATGCTAGTCTTCCCCCAAATCAGATGTAATAAACCTTTTCAGTTGATGTTTTTTTTATTGTGGTAGGTATCTAGATCTCCTACCTCTAGTAGAAATAATTTTAAGGTTAAATAAAATGAAAGTGACGACGGAAGCCAATTGAAATGAAAAATAAAATTGCTCCGATTCAATTCTTGTTTTTCATTGGCTGAAAATAAGGATGTTAACAACATACAGCGACTCCAAGTGGTACTTGCCCGGTTTTTCAATTCAATGCAATCGATTATCCTTTTACGATATAAACGCAACTTATCTACTTTAATTAACATATTTTCATTACAGAATAATGCAAAATGGTACGAAATTACGTAAGAAAAACTGACCGAGCGGCTTCCTATAGCAGAGAACAATTAGTAGAAGCAGTGGAAAAAGTTAATAACGGCGAGTTGTCTGCTTATAGAGCTTCTCTGGCATACAAAATTGAATTGAGTTAGTGCCATACTTAATGATAAGAAGAAAAAAGTTTTTTTTTTAATAATTTTAAGAAAATTAATAAAGAATGCATAGTTTTTCCTTAATTCTGTTTATTTATTTTATAAATGTCCTAAAACGAAACTGGACTATAAAGTCCTTGGAATACAGTCTTGCAGTATTTTTTATTATAACAATTTGGGGCAAGACTAACATACTTACTAAATTAACAACCAAAGGTTTTGTACATCTGATTGCGATAGTACGTTAGTCTTGCCCCAAATTGTTATAATCAAAAAATACTGCAAATATAAACTGTATTCCAAGGTAATAAAGTTGAAATTTATTTGAATATATTTGAAGGAATGTAATTTCGTTTCGGAAAGTGCATAAAGTCCATATTATTTTAATAAATTTGCAATTGTTAGTCTTACCCCAGACCTGGGGGAAGACTAACAGTTTTACCTACCTACAATTTTTGTTTAAAATACATGTTCAGAACACATCAATTGGAATTTATTCATCATTTTATAAAAGCATAAGATTTTTTCGTATGTGCGTCATTGCCAACTCAAAGATACGGTTAACAGTTTAGTCATAAAATCCAATTTATGCTGTCTAACAGAAAACTATGTTTGACTTACCCCACCTCACCTTACATATACTTATTTAAAGTATAAAATAGGTGTTATGATAACTATGGTGATGTTTTGCCAATAACGGCGTACAATATTAGTAAAAGTACACAGGAATACATATGTTAAAATTTTTCTATTAAGTTTGATCTCTCAAAAGATCATGCTATATTTTCCTCTAGGAGTTAATAGTACCTACTGTGCTAAGCAATAAGTATCCAGTCAATTACATTTAAAACAATGTATATTGTTTGCAGGCTAGTGAAAGTAATGCTAGCTGCTGCATTACTAGCATTTATCCCAATGTATTGTACACGTGGAGATTAAGAAAATAAATAAATAATATATATAAGTGTACCAAAAAAAGCTCTATATTATAGATCTAACTCAATTGCAATTTGTTGCAATAATAATGGAAATCACTCTTTCCCTAAAGATATGCATTTCAATTTAGAACAAAATATAAATAGATTTCAATAAAGATTATGTTGATATCTCTATAGCTTTCTGGAGGTGGTAAATCAATTCTTTCTCTTGAATTTCTTGTTCTTGAGGAACCTCGAAGTTAATTCCGGTCATACGATTCAAGTCTGGATACCTAATAATTTTAGGTTAATAGGGTTGAAACTTTCAAAATATGGCAATAATAAATACTAATATTTACTTAAATTTAACTAAAGAAACTTTAAACCTAATACAAAATTAATATAACTTGAAACACTAACAAGTCTGCATTCAGTTTAAAGTCTGGGCATTGTTATTTGCCTGGTAATTAGATCAGCTTTACGTCTTTTTACTGAAGCTCCTCTAGACTTTTAACTCCTTTTTTAACTTGAAACAGTCTATGTACAATACATTGCTCTGCTTTACCTAAAAAAAAACGGCAAACACAAAAAAAAAACCTCAACATAAAACATGATACGAATATGAGTCAAACGCCATCAGCGGCATCTGCAATCTGCAAATAGCTTTGCGTTTGCGTTTTCTTCCCCGTTTCCGAAAGCGTTAAACCTAAAGGTGGCAGCACAGGTTTTATCTCCGAGGTCGTTTCGTCGGAAAAGTCTTATAATGTAAAAATCTTTGGTAAAATTGGATCATAGTAGAAAATTTTAAAGGCGTTATTTTATCTTACCTATCTTAAATTAATCCTTTACTATAATATTGAAGAAAAAAAGTATAAAAGGCATTTTTCGAATGCTCTTTTTATTTTTTTAAATGATAGAATCACCAACTTTATTTTTCTCAGTATAAAATGTTTATTTTTACAATAAATCAGTTGTTTCTGTGACAAAAAGACCCAAAAAGATGAAAATTTCACTTAATTGTAAATCTATAATTTTCGAATAAAAATCTTCCTTGTCTATGGATACCGATGGTTGTCGAGCGGACGCATGTTAAAAATTTCTAGAGATAATTTTGTTGATAAACTTATTTACGACACGGTAGTAAAACGTATAGTGACGACCTAGATAGATTCCAAAGTTGAAAAATAGATGTGCTAACTATTATTGCTATACAGATAGTGTAAGTGGAAGGACGCTGCTGTGCGGCGGCATCTTGCAATCGAAGTGCTCAATTAGCTATGTGTACGTGCCAGTGTCCCAGGTCCGACGAGTGAAAGTGCGACAAACTAGCGACTAACTATGTCGAAGCAGCTGGTGAAATGAGTGACAAGTGTACGGGACAAGCAGTTGAATGGAAAACGTAAACTTTCAGCCGAGCGGGGAGGAGATCGAGCGGGCCTTGATGGACCTGGGCCCCCTGCTCGGCGTCACCATAAAGGAGGAGGTGCAGGATGAGCTGGGAGACGCCGGAGCGGCGCCCGCAAACGCGCTTAATGTACGCACTGCACACACTTCGTAATATCATGTATTTGTAAATAATGCAACCTTCCCAGTTAATTTCAGCTCTATAGAGATTTCGAAATAATTTATAGATGTTTCTTAATTTTCAAAACACTTTAGAATTTCTCTCAAATCAAAACTTTCTTTTTTATTGCATTAGGTCTATTGTTTATAGTTGTATAGCTTTCTACTAACTTTGATGAAATTCCTTTAGTGGCTGAAATTATTTTAAGAGATTTGGCTGTTTCTTAAGAGATTCTGAAACCAGCTCAATCTAACAACTCTTTTGGCACCTGGTAATATGTCTATTTTTTCAACATTGTGTGACTTGCCATGTATACTATATATCCAGTTCACAATCACACAGTTCACAATGGTCCACTTAAAGGACTAAGTTTGGAAACCAAACCGCTAACATAGAACATGCTCATTGAATTAAATAATATTTTGACACTCACAAGGAGAACAAGAACAATCCTCTACAATGTCTGTCGACTAGTGGTATAATAATAACCAGAGTAGGACTTGTCAACAGGCACTCTAACATTAATTTAGTGTGAAGCTGTAGTACAAGTTGGTGATTATAGGGATGCACCAAAAGCAGAGGCAGCAATATTCATTGTTTTAAATGTAATTGACTGAATACTTATTGCTTAGCATTCAGTTGTGATTGATTTTAACCACTAGGTATCAATTGGTAGAACAGGTGTGTTTACCACTACAGTGACTAATGTTATCAACATAACATTACTTACTTTAGTGGTAAATACAAACTCTTTGCTTTATATAGATTTGTCAACACAAATCTATATAAAGCGGAAGAGTTTATTTGTTTGTTTGAATGCACTAATCTCAGGAACTACTGGTATGATTTGATAGCCCATTAATCCATGAAGTATATAACATCATGCAAGGACCAATAGGAGCGAAGCATATAAAAAAAACATATTGAAACTGATGCGGATGAAACTGCGGGGTGCAGCTAGTTAACTATACCAAGGAATACTAATGAAAAGTGAACTTGCTGACCTGTGTTCGGTCTGATGAGTAAACATTTTAACTTGTAGTGAAATCTGGTTACTACAAAGAAGTCTTTTAATTTTTCTAGTTAATATATCCAGAGAGATGTCACAAACTTTCCTATTTATAATATTTTATTTTACCTCAATCTCCTTGAAATAATCTGGGACAGAAACACATGATTTCATCATGTAATACTCTCCAAATGCAGAATACAGCACTTTTGAAATGCTGACTGTGCGTAACAACCACAGCATTCAAAGTGATCTACTTAAGTTACAGACAATGTAGATAAAATACATATTTTATTTCATATTGAAAACAAACTAATTTGATGTATTTAACACTAAGTTCAGGATCCAGCCAATTATCTATGTCTAAATTTTTTAAAAGGTGACAACACTGTTTTAGACAGTATTATTATGAGTGATGCAACCACGTGCCCTGCCCCCTTCACCCGCGCATGTATGCCTACCGTGTTGCCTACCGCACAAGTTAATAGTTATCTCGCCTTTCCGTTTTTTTTTTTTTTAAGTCTAGCCCGGTGGGATTTAAGTCATCGCCACTGTGTGATGTGTGTCAGGTGCCCGAAGATTTTATTCATGTGTTGGTGGAATGTGACCAGTATCGCGGACTGAGGAGGAGCCTTTTTTGGCATTGGTCTAAGGCATTGATCTCCATAATGGTGGAATCAATGTGGTTCTGAGCCGGCCAATGTCCGAAGAGGCCCAGTGTATCTATGGCTTCCTAAAGAGATGTATGAGAGAGAGAAATGATAGAGAGGGGCGGAGAGTGTGAGAGTAAGATTTTAAGATGTTATGTCTGAGATGTGTGGTGTGTGTGATGTGTGAGTGTGTGATGTGTATGTGTGTGTGGATACACTGGGATTGATCCCATGAGGCTGGCATAGTCACCCTGAGTGCACTGAAGCCTCTAAACACAAGATTAAAAAAAAAAGTCTAGCCCGGCTTTGTAGGTTTTAGTTTACGATACCCAACAATACCTTCACGGACCGGACAGGGTTTTCTTTACATATTGTATATACAATATGTAAAGAAAACCCTGTCTGACCCATAAGGATAATAAAGGTTAGGTAAACACCTGACCAAATATAATATAAAATTTTACATAATCATCATAGTAACAATATTAATGAATTTTGAAATAATCCGTTTTTCCCGGGAATTAATTCCAATTTCCCCGAAATTTGGTAATTTAAAAAAAAGTGACAACACCGATATTATTATAAGCGAATAGCGACGCGACCACGTCACAGGTGCCGCGTGCCCTGCCCCCCACCGACCGCGAAATGGGGTTGCTTACCGCACATGCATTAAGTTACCTCTTTTTGCGAAATAATATTTATTTTTTTAGGTGGATTTTTTTTAAAAGTTTTACCTGTTTTTGTGGGCATTAGTAGAATCAGTTATCGATACCTAACAATGCCTTCACGGATCGGACAGGGTTTTCTTTACATATTGTATACTTTATTGTACACCCACAACATCATCATTCTCCTGCCCTTATCCCAATTTATTTGGGGTCGGCGCAACATGTCTTTTTCTTCCATGCATCCCTATCAGAAGCCATCTCCGCAGTCACTTCCTTCTTAGTCATATCATCCTTCACACATTCCATCCATCGTTTCTTTGGTCTTCCCCTACTCTTATAGCCATCAACATTCATAATTAAGACTCTCCTCACGACATTCTCCTCAGTTCTCCGTAACACATGCCCGTACCATGACAACCGATTTCCACACAACTTTTCAGCTACCGGTGCCACTTTCAGACTTCCTCTTATGTACTCATTTCTTATTCTATCCATTCGTGTAACACCACACATCCCTCTTAGCATTCTCATCTCGGCTGCATGCAATTGCCTTTCATTCATCCCTTTCGTAGCCCAACATTCTGATCCATACAAGACAGCAGGTCGGATCATGGTTTTATATATTTTCCCCTTAAGTTTAAGGGGAATGCGGGAGTCGCAGATTGTTCCCGTGACCTGCCGCCATTTCATCCATCCAGTGTTAATTCTGTGCTTAACCGTCCGATCTATTTCGCCATCGCTTTGTACGAGTGAACCGAGATACCGAAAGTCGGAGCAAATTGGTAGGAGTGCGCCATCAAGCGCTATGGCTCCAGAAGTGGAGAGACCGCCGAAATCGCAGAACATATATTCGGTTTTGGTTCTGCTGATTTTCAAGCCAACATTCTCCAGCTTCTGTTGCCATTTCTCCAATCTGCTCTGGATCTCAGGTCCATCTTCACCGACGAGAACAATGTCATCGGCGAACAGCATGCACCAGGGTGCCTCCTCCTGGATGTCCGACGTAAGAGCGTCCATAATCAACAGAAAGAGGTACGGACTTAAAGCCGATCCCTGGTGCAAGCCTACCGCCACACTGAACTCGTCGGTATTGCCAGCAGCCGACCGGACGTAGGTACGAGATCGACTGTACATAGCACGAATTAACTCTACATACTTCCCAGGCAAACCTTTCTCTTTCAGGGCCCACCACAGCACATCACGAGGTACCCTATCATACGCTTTCTCCAGATCAATGAACACCATGAAAACACAACATACATTAATTAAAAAAATATGTATAACAAAATATGCAATTGGTGGTGTGCTAATGCATTCTCTTACCTTAGAATGGACTAAGAATTTCCTGGACATTACATGGGACTGTTGTTGGTGCTAATATTTTACATATGTTCAGTACACTAAATTAGATAATGTATCTAGAATTATATATACATAAATAATACATGTTGAATATATTCCGAGGCTCACAAAACCAATTTAAATTTTACCCCGGTTTGCGCAGCGTGTAAACGTTTTAAAAAACCTTTTGACCATCGCTGCGGGTCTGAACACTGCGGTACCTATAAATTAAAACTCGAACAACTTATCCTACATACTAATTACTAATTAAGATGGATAGTCTAAACATAGGGCAATTAAACCTTCACAACGATAAGGTGGCGATATCAGAGTTAGATAAATTAATTATTAATTACAACTTAGACCTTGTACTCATTCAGGAACAATATCAAAACTCACGTTTACGTCACAGGGTAGTGCAGCTAGATTGCAAGGCGCGAGCCGGAATTTATGTTGCGCGGTCTTCTAACTTTACAGTAACGTCTTTACGTTCCACCTCAAGACGCCACACTGTGCGGTTGCTGAAGTCTCGTCAGCTTCTTTTAAAGTATTGGTTGTAAGCTGTTACTTTCAATATTCAGATCCTGTTACTCCTCATATACATAATCAACGTCATGTCTTGCGGTCACTCGCGGGTTGTAAAGTTATAGTTGGCGCGGATGTCAACGCGTCATCGTCTCGTATCGTGTAGCAAGATTCGGGTCACCGATACCGAACGACGCTGCGCTGTTGAGGATTTCATTGCTGAGATGAACCTATCGATTCATATTATTTCATAATACCCCTGATGCACCACCTACTTTTTGCAGCCAAATGGGCGAATCTTGTATTGACGTCACACTTTCAAGTGCGGACGTACGTTTGGATAGGTAGCGTGTCCTACCGGACGCGTCTTGTAGTGATCATCGCCTAATCGTGTACGAATTTGTTCCTGGTTATATTCAGAGTCCGTCTCATATTCCTGGTAATTTCAGATATAGATGTAAAGGCGCGAACTGGGAATTTTTTGGCTTGCTTTTTGCGTGTCACGCCAAAGAATTCACTCGGGACGGGCTGTCAGCCGAAGAAAGTGCTGACATTATGTCAAACCTTTACCTACTGTGCTGATATCGCCATTGGTCGCGGATCCATGACCAATATTCGTAGATGTGACTGGTGGAGTGATTATTTAGTTGAACAGCGTAAAATATATCGCAGAGCGCGTAGACAGTTAAATAAACTCAAGAACCGAAAGATTACTGGAGATCTTCTTACTTTCGCTTTAAATGCTTTTAGAGTTGCGACATCATACTACAAAGCATCGGTATAAAAATCTAAGGGTAACTTGTTGCGGAAAATCGTTGATAAACTTGACAGGGAGGGTCCGTGGTCTCCCTTATATCACGAATTAAAAGCTAACAGATCGGTCGACCTTACGTTCAAAACATTAAAGTCAATGATAAGCATTACCACAGGCATAGAGGAAACAACAAAAGTACTAATTAATACACTTATCCCTGATGATTTACTGGCTAACGATAGCGTCTACCACCAACAGATTTGAGCGTGAGCTCCTGTGCCACCTGAATCACCATGTCAGACGTACCATCTAATGACGAATTTATAAATATTGTTAGAAAACTACCGGTAACAAATCATCAGGTGAAGATAAAATATCTAATAGGATCATCATCAACCTTTTTTATCGTCCCACTGCTGGGCACAGGTCTCCTCTCATACAGAGAAGGATGGGATAGGATGATTAAAGATTAATAATAGATAAAGATTTAAGATTTATAATAATAGATTTGAAAGAAGCGTGTAAAACAGCGCGTGATGCCATCTTAACTGTATAGAACCGATGCATTGCTGAAGGCGTTTTTCCTCGTAAATGGCGGCGCAGTTTCATACGAATAATACCAAAGTGTGGTGACAAACCACCGGATGATCCGAAGTCATATCGGCCTATCACGCTTCTACCATCTTTGGGGAAACTTCTTGAGCGCCTCATCGTTCCACGTTTACTACCGAACGGTCCAAAATTTCATAGTAATAATAATATTCACCATAGGTAATAAATCTACAGTCGACGCGGCGCTTTCTGTCAGAAGAACCATTAACCAATTCGAACACAAGTACGTAAATTGGGATATTTCTGGGGCTTTTGATAATGCTTGGTGACCTTTGCTGTTGTTAAAATAAAAACCTGCGGTTGCTATAGAAACGTATATAATCTCGTTTACTGGTACTTTATAAGCGGTTCCGCGGTACTTAAGCTTGGTCATTTTTCTAGTACTAAAGCACTTACCATGGGATGTCCTCAGGGTTCAGTTGTCGGTCCTTATTTATGGAATTTGGGTTTTGATGATTTCCTCGCGATCCCGCTTCCTTGCGGCTGTTCACTTACTGGTTACGCGGACGATGGCCTACTGCTTATTCAGTCAAGTACCCGAGCTGGACTTGAGAGTACCCGAGCTGGACTTGAGAACTTGGCCAATACTTGCCTAAATTTAATATCTCAGTGGGGTGATACGTAACCGCCTAGCGTTTGCGGCGCGTAAAACCTATCAACTTCTACTAAAAAGTAATCTTAAATCATTGCCCACTATTAAATTTAATAACGTTCCCGTTAAAAACAGCAATCCGTATGCTACCTTGGTATGGTCTTAGAAAGGAAGTTTTCATTTATCGAACATATAAAATAGTTGGCGAATAAGCTAAAAGGAACTTTTATGCCCTAACTAGAATATCCAAAGCAACTTGGGGTCTATCATTCCTAACTTTAAAAACTATATATGGAGCTACCTACTTAGGATGTATGTGCTACGGTGCACCTGTTTGGGTTAAACTGCTTCAAAGCCAACGTTTGGCATTGATATTTTTATGCAAGGCGTATACAACAGTCAGTACTGAAGCCTTAACCGTACTGGCAGGTGTACTTCCAGTCGATCTTGAAGTACAGCGACGTGCTTCAATGTACTACTCCGCGACGGGGGAGGCCATGGACACTAACTTTGTTACACAACGCGACCTCAATAGAATTTCTAGATTATTTAAACCTCAGACTGACGTCTGGGAGGACCTCTTATCCGAATGGCAAAGTAGGCGGGATAATTCCATCAAGACCTCCATCTATTCTTTCCATCCGTTGGCGATCGGCTGGCTAAAACATGGCTGGAGGTTCACCACTGCGTTGCCCAATTTCTCACAGGTCATGGCGGCTTTAAAACTAAACTGTATTTTTTAAACTTGTTCCTTCGCCTTTGTGTCAATATTCTACATCGAACTGTGAATTTAAACATTCCGCACTTCACATCTTGTGGGAGTGTATTCTTTGGCAGAATGAACGCAATATTATGTTGGTTAGTGTACAAGTTACATCCGGAGTTGTTTATTATACGGACCTTTTAGAAACTAGAACCAATTTCCGTGCGTTCAGGCGCTTTTGCCATACCTATTATTGGAATCAATTGTAACAGCACATACCTACTTACGATCCATTAACTTAATCAAATTTTATTCCGTGGTGCTTGGCAATCTGGGCTTCTCCCAGTTGCAAAAATGTCCCTTTGTGCCGATTGGCCTAATTCTGTTCTGTCTCCTGCTTGTTATGGACGGAAGTGGAAAAAATATCTTTTTTCTACTGCTTCGCTATTCTTTTTTGATTAATTTCGTTGCGGGACCCAAGACAGTTAAATCGTTTCTCCGGGACTCGTCGAGCTTCATCGCTCGCATTTCTGGCGGTCTCCACTTTTGATTCTGGCTTTCAGGGGGGTAAATCAAAATCAAAGCATTTATTTCAAATAAACCAGTTACAGGCACTTTTGAATTGTCAGAAGGTCGGTCAGTCAATAAGATGAAGCTAGTCGCCCATTCCAAAGAGTAGGTACCTATGGAGAAGAACGGGCAAGAAACTCCATGGACACTCTTTTAAATTTTCAAGCTAATTTTACAAATATTTGATTACATCATTCATGTTGAAATCAACCGTGTGAAAACGATGCAGAAATAAATTGTACGCCGAGAGCGTCCATTATGGAAAACACACAAAAATCAATTCAGAAATTAAAATACGCCGTGGCAGCTAAGAGATGACCAGTCCCCTCCGACGGCGTCCGTTCACGAACATGACGAATGGATCAGCATCATTCAGCTCAACCATATTGAAGGGAACCTAATGACCCAACACACACGCCACCATCAGCGAGACATTTGAGTGAGCATGACATACTCTCAACAGCCAGAGCACTATCAAGTCAATAAAAAAGACTAACCCAACAAAAAAATGCCTTACAGCACATTCGTACATTGTGCTCACACGTTTGCCATGCAATTATACAATATTAAGAAATTGAATCTACACAATGCTAAGATAGTTTTGTCCAAGGTTCAGCAGCTCCAACAGTGTTCCCGAATCTGTGGAAAGTTTAGCTCCTTTGCAGCTGTACAAGTGCCGAATACCTCTGTCAGCGATACAATTCCGTAACGTACAATATGCTTGGCTACATAGTGTGTAATACAGGCTTTGAATTAATAACATAAACAATTACATGTTAAAACTACAAGAGGAAAATCAGAGAACAATCAGTGTATATAATCGGACGCAGCTCAAGCCCAAGCCTTTTTGTCCTCAATATAATCCTTCACACTATAAAATGCTTTCTGACACAACTTACGTTTAATGAAGGATTTGAATTTATTCAGGCTCAGATCTTGAACCACCTCTGGAAGTCCATTGTAAAAATGTATACATTGGCATCTGAAAGAGCCACCTATTTTCTTAAGCCTTGTTGTAGGTACAATAAATTTGTGCCTGTTCCTAGTATTTATATTATGGACATCACTGTATTTTTTAAACAATTTTATATTTTTATGAGCATACAAAAGATTTTCATAAATATATTGAGACGGCACGGTCAGTACATTAATCTCTTTAAATTTTTCTCTGAGAGAGTGTCTCGGACTTAATTTATAAATTGCACGAACAGCTCGTTTCTGCAAAACAAATATTGTTTGAATATCGGCGGCATTTCCCCACAACAGAATGCCGTACGACATTACGCTATGGAAATAGCCAAAGTACACTAAACGGGCCGTCTCAACATCAGTCAAATTACGAATTGTTCTAACTGCGTATGCAGCAGAACTTAGTTTTTTTGACAATTTTTCTATATGTGGACCCCATTGAAGCTTAGCATCCAGAGTTATACCCAAGAATACTGTGCTGTCTTCAGATTTCAATTCTTCGCCCTTTATCAACACTTTAGTTTCCACCTGCCTAACGTGAGGTAGAGTAAACCTAATGCATTTGGTTTTTTTCTCGTTTAAGAGTAAATTATTAACATTAAACCAATGGACTACTTTGGAGATCGCGCTATTTACATCATCAGTAACCTGCTGCTGACGTTTCAGTTTAAATAAAAGTGAAGTGTCATCTGCAAACAACACTATATCGTGGTTATCCTTTATTAGGTACGGCAGGTCATTGATGTAAATAAGAAACAAAAAAGGACCAAGAATTGACCCCTGTGGGACTCCCATTGTTACCAAAGACCCGGAGGATCTTGTTCCATTAACGTCAACGCTTTGAATCCTACCACTCAAGTAAGATGTAATAAGATCCAGTGCAGAATTCCGGATCCCGTAGTGGCGGAGTTTCCTGATTAACGTATCGTGAAGAACGCAATCGAATGCCTTAGACAAATCACAAAAGATGCCCAAGGCATCGCATTTATCCTCCCATGCATTATAGATATGTCCTAGAAGTTCAACACCGGCATCAGTAGTTGAACGACCCCTTGTAAAACCGAACTGTTTGCTATGTAATAATTTATGTTTATTAAAAAATTTAGCATTTGGTTTAAAATTAATTTCTCAAAAATTTTACTAAAGGTAGGTAGTACAGAAATAGGTCTATAATTTGTGGGGTCTGATGTACTACCTGATTTAAACAAAGGTATTATTTTACTATTTTTCATGAGATCAGGAAACTCTCCACAGTCAATACAAGCATTAAAGATATCAGCTAGAGTGGGTGCCACAATATCAATAATAGACTTAGCAACTTCCACCGAATGACCCCATAGGTCAGCATTCTTTTTTACATTTAGAGTGTGAAAGATTTTAATTATATCTCTACTGATAACATATTCAAAATGAAACTCCGAATCACAAACATTAACATTTTCTTTAAGCAAAGACTCGGCAACAGAAGATGATGAGTTTAGGGATTTAGTAGTTGAAACAGGAATATCCGAAAAGAAATTTTCAAATGCCTCAGAGACTTGCGAGTCTGATTTAATTATGTTGTCATTAATAGACAGGCTATAGTCAGTATTTCTATCACTGGACCTTCCCGCTTCACTATTAATAATTTTCCAAGTCGTTTTAATTACATTGCCACTGTTTTTTATCTTTGAACTCAAGTAACGTGACTTGGCAATATAACAAACTTGTTTAAATAATTTTGAATATTTTCTAACGTACAAATTGAATTCAACAGTGTTAATATAAATTCTCTCATTATACAGTTCATAAAGCCGAGTTCTACTTTTATGAATACCGATGGTAGCCCAATCAGAGAAAGATGCGTTACTATTAACAGAGATAGTCTTGGAAACAAAGGTGGAATCAAATAGCTTACAGTATATATTAAAAAAATTGTCATAGAGATGATTAGGATCAGCATTAACAGCACTGGATAAGACTGGCAATTTATTAATGAGATTAAATCTAAAAACCTCCAAGCGGCTTTCAGTTTTGGGGTTAACAGTGATATCCTTTTTGGCCACTTTTCTACTATGGTTTGGAATAGTAATCCTTTGTCCGCAGTGATCAGAATCAAGTAAATTTACAATTTCTTTGTGGCTTTCGTAGGTAATCGCGCTAAATAAAACAGTAGAAGTTCAACTCTGGTTCGTATCTAATCCAGTTAAAGTTATGGTTTAGTTTCGATCACATTTCGTATCGCGCTAAAGTTTTAACTTTGGTTGAAGTAAAATCAATGTAAGTATGAGTGATACATTTCGTCAGATATAATAATTAAAACTAAATAAATTATGAGTAAATCTAATCGTTTAGACGTAAGTTTGATATGGCATAGAAAGAGTTAGCTTTGTTTAACTTTTTCATTTGATAGCGGTTACGTTCTAGTTATGGTTAAGGGTCCGTCCTGTTAATCTGCTCATTTTGATCAATTTTGTTCCATGATTGTGAGAATATGTTAAATAATATTAGTAAAATTATGTATGATATGGATAGTACAACTCTTCATCTAGCTGCTAGCTTGACTACTTTTTTCAAGAAACTTCATAATTAGTAGTAAATCTACAATTTCCGATACTCTTTTTCTCAAATTTCACGTTCGAGTGAAGTTTGACCATAGTTTCTGAAGAAACTACAAGCGATTTTGCCTATAAAAAAAGTACTATTCACATCAGCATATAACTATCTTGCTGCTAGCTTGACCACTTTTTCGAGTTTATTTCATAATTCAGCCAAAAAAGAAGACAGAAATTAAGAAATTCAAGGGAAAACTGCAGCCAAACAAGTATGTTTTTTCTATAATAAAGCAACTTTTTTTAAAAATTAAATTTAAATTTAAGGTATTTTTATAATAGAAACAAAAGTTTATTTTCTAAAAAAAACTTTTTTCGTCAACAAACAGTGTTGTTAAAAAACAACGTTTTTAAGATAATGGTGCGAAACAAGGGAGCACATTACCAATGTATCAATAAAAGAAAGAGGAATAGAGAGGGAATGGCAAGAGCGAGACAAGTGCTTAAAGAACGTACTTTTAATCAACTGGATACCACTTCGTCATCTACTATGAGTGTCGAAGTTGATGTAGGCACAGTACGTTTCTCTGTGTTGTCTCCCTCTGCTGGGCAAAGGCCTCCCCTTTTTACTTCCAAACCTCGCTGACCTGTGTTATCGCATGAATAACCTACAACTATTTATTGATTTTATTTCACAAGTCTTTCAATCAAATACAGCTTGTTACTGTTTTCTTTATATAATCATATGCTATTTATTGCAGAGTAAAGAAAATAATCCAAAGCTTCCATAGATTTGCCACTTATGAATAAATCCATTTATGAAAAATGTCACATCAATTTATTTAACTGGTGGAAAACTACAGCCGAAGCCACAATGATAGAAGCTGGTAAGGAAGAGGCTTCTATAGCTCTCGAAAGTGGCAATGTAAGTCCATCGGGTATACCAACTATAGCCGTAACAGCTGATGCTGCTTGGGGAAAACGTTCATATAAAACAAATTTTTCTTCCGCAGCAGGCGTTGGGGCTATAATAGGGGTAAAAAGTGGCAAATTATTACATGTTGGTATTAAAAATAAATACTGTGTTACATGTTCCCGTGCAGCTAATAAAAATATTACACCCCTGAAACACCGGTGTAATAAAAATCATACTGGCTCTTCCACTTACTAGTGGAAGAGCCAGTGTGGATATACTAGTGGAGAACTCAATAATCGTTGAGGGATTTAGAGAATCTGTGAAAAAACATAATTTGGTGTATGCAAAACTTATTGCTGATGGTGACTCAAGTGTGTATAAAAACATATTGGAAAGCAGGCCATATTCAAACGTTACGGTTGAAAAAGTGGAGTGTTCCAATCACTTAATGCGCAATTATAATGGGAAAAATTTAAGTTTGATGAAAGATACGTCTATCCCATTAAACGAACGCAAGCTACTACATTCTGATCGAGTGAACCGATTACGCATTGCTGTGAAAGCAGCAGTAAGATTCCGAGGAACTCAAAATGTTCCATTTACTGAGCAAATCAAAAACTTACAAAAAGACATTATCAACAGCCCACAACATATTTATGGAGACCATTCACAATGTGAAAACTATTACCGCACAGACGAAAAACCAACTTTTGCCTATTGCCCGAAATTGTCGATCCAAGAAAATCTCGTTCAATGCCTCTACGAGACACTTCATTTTAAAATAATAGGAGGCTAATGCTGGCAGCTAGGTCCTGAAGTTCATCTAAGAAATTTCTTTAAGGTATTCTTACGGTTGCTTTACAATTCTTTGACAAATAATATTTTAAACATGTTTTTGTTTTATATATCGTTTACCTAAATACTGGAAATCTGTCTAACTGGAGGTATCTATCGTATTCCTAAATGCTGCGTCCGGTTAGACTGGAAGCCGGTCCGAACATAGTTGGGGAAAAGGCTAGGCAGATGATTATGATATTGTATATGTAGGTACTTACACTACACTTTAATATTAGTATCCTTAAATAAAAACTAAATAATTTTTAGTTATTGCAAAAACTCAAAAGGAAAATTAGTTTATTTATATATACACACATCAAAAGTGTCTAGGGATCAAGCATTTTTATGCGGATTTCTTGAGATTGAGATGTGGCTTTGTAATAAATTTATGATTTTATAAATTTATATGGATCCTTTTTGGTGCATTTCATAATTTGAATCAGGAACTGTGAATCAAATTCGAGTAAAAGATGAAAATCAGCTGTCAATATTTTCTCTATAAAAACATACAACGCATTGAAGACATTATTAGTGCTACTGTTTCCCTACTACTGATTAAAACCAACGTTATTATGGAGCGGCGACGTCATTTAAGCAGGGAAGAAATGCTCAGAGCCGTGGGAATGATAGAAGCTGGTTCCCGGCAACGCACTGTGGCTTTAGCTCTGAATACAAGTCAGAGTGTTATCAGTCGACTTTGGACACGTTACCGAAGCACTGGTACCGTGGCTGAGCGCCATGGAGGACGGTATCGCACCACACGGAGACAAGACCGATACATTCAAATCTTAACTCGAAGAGCTCCAACAATAACCGCCATGATGTTAGCCGTGAGGCTTCATCACTCTTCAGGGAACTTAATTAGCGACCAAACAGTCAGAAACCGCTTGCATGAAGTGAACCTTCATTCCCGAAGACCGCTACGGGTACCACCTATAGCAATGCATAATCGTAGGATTCGATATCAATGGGCTCTTGAACACAGAAATTGGGCAGAAGAACAATGGCGTTTCGTGTGCTTTTCTGATGAGTCTCGTTTTGGTATGAGACCGGATACAAGACGTATCCGACACTGGAGAACCCCTGGACGCCAACAGCGATTAAAATCCTGCCAGGAAGTCCATCCTTATAGTGGTGGAACCATCATGGTATGGGCGGGCATTTGGATCGGCGGAAGAACTGAGTTGATTTGGATCAGAGGCAACCTCAACGCTCAAATTTATGCTGAAACGATTGTATCAGACGTCATCGTTCCTCTACACGTGCAAATCGGTCCCTTATTTCAGTTAATGCATGATAATGCACGACCGCACACCGCAAGAGTTGTAAGACAGACTCTCGCCGCAGCTAACATCAATGTTCTGCCCTGGCCTGCTCAGTCGCCAGACTTGAACCCGATTGAGCATGCATGGGATATGCTACAGAGAAGAGCTCTGCCGAATATGGAGGGTATCCAGTCGCAAGAAGACCTTTTTTGTTGTTGCAACGAACATGGGCGGCCATTCCACAGCGTGATTTGGATGAACTCATTTTGAGTATGCCAAACCGATGTTCTTGTGTTGTTAGTGTTCGCGGTAGAAACACGGATTATTAATTGTTTAAGTTACCCGATAAAATTTTAGAGAAAACTGTTATTTCAGTCTTTTTTCGAACTTTTGTGTTAGTGGTTCAAATGTCAAATATCCCTTTATTAGGAAAATGGCAAATTTCTTTATTAATGCAAAGGTGACTTGGCTTATCGTTACTGTGACAAACGAAAACACTTTATTTGATGAATCCTTAAAGAAAATTTTAATTAATATCAATCAGGAGAAAAGTTATTGCAAAAATATATGTTGATCCCTAGACACTTTTGATGTGTGTACTTACTAGAGTAGGTAGGACATAGATATCGACGCTTGAAAGGCAATCATATCTTCTTCTTCTTCAGCCTATAGATGTCCACTGCTGGACAAAGGCCTTCCCCAAGGCTTTCCACGCTGACCGGTCTTGTGTTGCCCGCATCCATCGGCTTCCCGCGACCTTCACCAGGTCATCGGTCCACCTTGTTGGGGGACTCCCTACGCTGCGTCTTCCAGTACGTGGCCGCCACTCCAGAACCTTACTGCCCCATCGGCCATCGGTTCTACGAGCAATGTGCCCTGCCCACTGCCACTTAAGACCGTACCCTCACCAAATGACCTTGCGCATTTGCTCCCTCTTCACCGCGCCCCACCTCTACAATACTTCGTAAAATTTTACTAGCGCCGTCTGGCGGACGTAGTACTTACAAATATAAGTTAGAAACATAGACCACAGAAGTAACAGACATAGCACTTTTATTTATGTTTATTGGTGCGCCCAAATACTTTTGGTTATTATGTACTCAAACAAATGTTGACGATACTTCATAATAAAAATACTGCAGTGTTTATTTTTTAACCGACTTCAGAAAAAGGTGGTTCTCAGTTCGATTTATTGTGTTCGCTGATAACTTTATGGTTAATGAACCTATTTTGACCATTCTTTTTTATATGAAGGGATATGCTGCCTATGTAATCCCATTGTTACCACGTCAGTGTCGATAATGGAAATTCTGAGAAATTTAGGCCAATTATCGAAAATTATAGGCACGCTTCGGGTGACAACTTGATACTCGTGTTTATATCGGATGATACTATAAAACCGTGAAGATTTGGGCCTGACCTGATGATGGAGATGACAGAATATCAAGGGAATCTACATCGGAAGCAACTGTCACGTGTTTGGGCTTATTTAATGTGTATTGATTAGACCTTTATAACTAAATATGTTATGACTGTAACTTCAGGGTTGGAAGTTAGTTTTGTAGATTGAAAGTTAGCTAAGTCAGATGGTCAAAGGGATAGAAAAATAATATAATAAAGTTTAATTTATCATTATTTATTATTTTAAGGGAAAACGTAATCAGGGTCAAATAAATTTCTGCAGAACTGACACCTTCAAAAAAAAAAACATGTTTTTTTTTGGGACCAGGCAAGACTGTGAAATTATATTATTATTCTCGTTTAATAAAACAAATACGTAAATTGTAAAAAATAAAACTATCGTATATCAAAGTAAATAACAAATACATATACTATAATATTATTTACACAAAGCTTCCTTTCGCAGAAAAATAATAAACATCCGACTAATACAATATCCGATCAGACTGGACGTTGACGCCAGCATATTTGGAAAAGGCCTGCAAGCAAACGACCTATTTCGTTTGCTTTAATTCCTTTAAGAAATAAGACCACAATGAAAGTATGAGCATTTCTAGAAATAACGCAATGAAATAACACAACTTAAATTCAGTCTCTTGATTTTAATTGATTTTTGCATAAGCATGACGAGTAGGTAGTGTTTGTACCATGTTAAAGTAGAGTGTTGTAAATTGTTGAGGAATTCCCTCGACTGCCTATGGTTTTCATCATCTGATGTACTTCAGACTTTAATTTTTACCCATATGGGTGCACATTTCTCATGAATATAAATGAATTAAGTCCAACCACAAAGCAGCTATTGTAAACCTTTGAGGAGTTCCCGCAACAGACTGTCCTTCGTCTTCATTATCAGACTCCTAATGATCATAACAATCCATCTAGGTGTAAAGCTCTTATCAATACAAATTAATCAAGAGATTACACAAGGTAGCTGCTGTGAATCGTTGAGGAGTTCCCTCGAATTTCTCTCGGCTCTATCATCAGATCTATTGCAGACATTCATTTTAACCTACTTCTAAGGGTGTAAAGTTTTCATCAATATAAATGAATTAAGTCCAAACATAAGGTAACTATTGTAAACCTTTAAGGAGTTCCCTTAACTGGCCTTTGTCTTCAACATCAGAGCTTTAATGAAAAAAAAAATTGAGTTTTATTGTATTGTGGGTCTTAAGTAGTTACATTTTAATTTAATTTTATTGTTAAATTTAAATATTGTAATTCTGTTTTATGCTATTTCTATGGACCATGGTCTGAAAATAAAATTTATTATTATTATTATTAGGTGTAAAGTTCTTATCAACACAAATTTATTAAGCACAAACACGAGGCAGCTGATGTGAATCGTTAAGGAGTTCCCTCGGCTGTCTCCCGGCTCCATCATCAACTCCGAACTTTACTAAATTGTAGTGTGTTAAAACACTTAATGAAAAAACTTAGAAAATCCCTAGACGCCCCTTTGATTTTTTAAATTTCTCCTAGATTTACCTAGTCTTCCATCATCAGACCCTAATTTCCTAAACATGAGACTACCTTGAAGATATCGTCTTTCTAATAAAACAAAAATATGTGGCACTCGGGGCTGCCGCGGTAAAGCTATTTTATACTAGCGGCCGCCAGCGACTTCGTTCGCGTGGAGTTAGTAATGCTCTGCTCCTATTAGTCGCAGCGTGATGTTTTATAGCCTTAAGCCTTTCTGGATTAATGAGCTATCCAACACAAAAAGAATTTTTCAAATCGGACCCGTAGTTCCTGAGATTAGCGTGTTCAAACAAACAAACTCTTCAGCTTTATATATTAGTACTAGCTTTCCGCCCGCGGCTTCGCCCGCGTGGAATTGGGTTATATCGCTTTTTTTAGATTTCCCTCGGGAATAAACCTAATTAAATGACGATTGATCAGTTTTTATGGATTGGTCGTAGAACGGTGAAAATTTAGGATTGTATGTATTTTTGTATGTTGTAAAAAAATAGAAACTAAAAATTTTGTGTAAAAATAAAAAAAAAACAAATAGGGGTCGACCCCTATTTGTTTTTTTATTTTTACACAAAAACCCCTAACATTTAGGGGGATGAAAAACAGATGTTGGCCGATTCTCAGACCTACTCAATACGCTCATAAAATTTCATGAGAATCGGTCAAGCCGTTTCGGCGGAGTATAGGAACGAAAACTGTGACACGAGAATTTTATATATAAGATAGATGTTCGCTAGTACCAAATTTTGTATGGAGAAACGCATGGTACTATACATTGAATCTGCGCTCACGCGCAGGGCTGCAGATCTGCATGAAAATGCAGATAAAAACGCAATCCTGCGCGTGGCTGCGGGGTAAATCGCAAAGGTGTGCACACCGAGTTCCGCAGTATGTAGTTAGTAGGAATTTTTTTATTAGTTATTTATGACATAGTATTTTTTTTATTTTGCCAATTAACGTATACATTTGTATAAGTGTGTATTTTCTTTTTTGTAGTTTATTTATTTTTTACCAGTGACGTTGAGCCGTTGAGGAGTTCCCGGAACTGGCCTTTGTCTTCATCATTAGAGCTCTTATGAGAGTCGCAACCCATCTAGGTGTAAAGTTCTTATCAATACAATTTAATCGAGCCCAACCACAAGGTAGCTGCTGTCAATTGGTGAGGAGTTCCTTCGACTGTCTCCCGGCTCTATCATCAGATCTACTGCAGACCTTTATTAAATTGTAGTGCTTTAAAATACTTAATGAAAATGCTAAGAAATGCACTAGTCGCCCCCAATTTTTGAAAGTTCCGCTTGTTTTCTCTGGACTTCCACCATCAAACCCTGATATCCTTATCATGGGACCACCTTGAGAACGTCTTCTTTCCAACAGAAATAGAATTATCAAAATCGGTTTATAAATGACGAAGTTATGCGCGAACAAACATAAAAAAAACATATACGGTCGAATTGAGTAACCTCCTCCTTTTTGAAGTCGGTTAAAAATTGAACATAAAAAACATATAATTGAACAACCTCCTCCTTTTTGAAATCGGTTAAAAAAACGAACACCAAAATAAACATCAATACTATCTTAGAGACACTCTAAGATAGTATTATACTCTATGCGACATGCGGTGCGTGAGCGAGCAAGCAGATGCTTTCTCGTTCACGCGCCGCCCGCTTATGCTAGCGGAGCGCGCGATGACGAACGACACGGGTTCCCCCTTCGAGAGCTTGTGGCATACTGAATCTCAATAGCCCGGGCAACAGAAATGATGGCGAATACGCTCAGATTGTTGAATAAAATTTTGATTTTGGTCGTTTTAAAAAAATATTTCTACAATAATGTTCGTCATGAAATTGCCTATCCATTAGTGTAAGAACGCAATCTAAATAATGCTTACTTTCCGAGGAGATGCACGTTTATGATAATTATTTCTCTTGTCAGTGGTTTCGTTGTGAAGGAATTATTTAAACATTATACTTAGTAAAAAAAAAAGAAATCTACAATTTTGGAGCCAAGATTATGAAGAAAATTTATGTATTTTTAATAAGTTGATATTTCTTTTGGATAAAGAGTAGATAGCTCCGAAAAACTACATAAAAACGGCCTGCGGTGTGTTTTTCCCCCGGAACCGCCTTAAGTTTAGCGACTCGCAGAGCTACGTCGGTGATTTTGGATCTTCTGCGGATCTCCTCATTTCTGATTCGATCACGCAGAGAAACTCCTAGCATAGCTCTTTCCATTGCCCTTTGTGTGACTCTGAGCCTTCGTATGAGGCCCATTGTGAGTGACCACGTTTCAGTTCCGTAAGTCATCATTGGCAACACACACTGGTCAAAGACTTTAGTCTTGAGACACTGTGGTATCTTGGACGACGAGAAGATGTAGCGTAGCTTCCCGAACGCTGCCCAACCGAGCTGGATTCGCCGAGACACCTCTTTCTCGAAGTTGGACCTACCTAGATGGACTGTTTGTCCCAGGTATACATACTCGTCAACAACTTCGAGTGCAGAGCAACCAACTACAATTGGAGTGGGTGCGACATGAGAGTTCGACATGATCTTCGTCTTATCCATGTTCATTTTAGACCCACTTGTTGGGAAGCTCTGCTGAGGTCATTGAGCATTTTGCCCAAGTCTTCCAGGGTCTCAGCCATGACCACGATATCATCTGCGAAACGGAGATTAGTGATGTACTCGCCGTTGATGTTGATACCAAGTCCTTTCCAGTCCAGGAGCTTGAAGACATCTTCCAACGCAGCAGTGAACAATTTAGGAGATATGACATCTCCTTGTCTCACCCCACGCTGCAGTTGGATCGGTTTCGAGTCCTGATCCTGGAGACGGACTGACATGGTGGCGTTTTTGTACAAACACTTTATCACCGCAATGGATACATTGCCAAAAATTGCGGTGCCAAATTGACCATCGATAGATGGTCAATTTGGCACCGCTGGAGAGAGTGTAGCACCGCCCAAGTCTCAATCGAATCGAAGGCCTTCTCATAGTCCACAAACGCCAGCATAGTGGTTTGTTATACTCCTCGGACTTCTGTATAACTTGCCGCAGCGTATGAATGTGCTCTATGGTGCTAAAGCCTTTTCGGAAGCCTGCTTGTTCGGGAGGCTGGAAATCGTCGAACCTGCGAGCGAGACGATTTGTGATGACCCTAGAAATCTAAGCGACAAAAATTCGTAAATTGAGTTATACAGTATGTTAAATAACAGAGGGCGTTCCCTTAAACTCGTTAATATATATATCATTAATAGATTAAAATAAAAATATCAGCATAGAAAAATAAGCATTAAAAAATCCGATTAAAAAAAATTCTAATTGGAAATAAATTTGAAACCTCCTGTTTTAAATCAAAATAGTAGTCGTCATGTATAAATAAATTGCGACGTTGTCGTCTTTCATGTTCGCGTGTACAGTGTGTTTCTTTTACATGTCAATTTAAAATTTTTATTGAATATTTTCATATTGGAAAAAATTTTAAAACATTTTGTTTTCGAATGGAAATATTTTTTTTTTAGCATGTATGTATGCTCAGAGATGTACAAAATGGTTTTATAAAAGCATTTAAATACAAAATGCAAAATACTTTTCAGATTTACTATTTCAAATGCAAAATACCAAATAGTTTTGCGTTTTGTATTTGAAATGCTAAATGCAAAATAGGTATTTTCAAAATACTTTTTTCAAAATAAAATAGTTTCTTATTTAAAGATATAATGAATGTTCGTCGTTTTGGTTGATTTTTTTGGTTCACCTCTTTCCGTACTTCTAAACGGAAAAGGCAAAGGCATGGTACGCCATACAGTCTGGACTTGAGGAAGTTTATCCTTTTCTATTTTTTCCTATATATCTTCTTATCCTGACTTGACTAACCTACCTCCTTTCGTTTCCCGCGTGAGCCGACTACATTATGATTTTTAATTCGAGTCAGATAAATGACAACTCCAGTGTTGCAGGTTTTTTGTCCCAATTAAATAGTGATGTGGTAAATCGAGATTTTACACTTAAAACTTAGTCTGGATTGCACTTTTTAATTCAAATTGCGTATATGTATAAAAAATACAGGGTGGAACAAAAGTCAGTTTATATTTGAAACTAGCTTTCCGATCGCGGCTTCGCCCGCGTGGAGTTCGGTTATATCGCGCTTTTTTGATTTCCCTCGGGAACATCAAATTTTTCCGGGATAAAAGGTAGCCTATGTTCTTTCTCAGGGTCTAAAGATTGTCTGTGCCAAATTTCATCAAAATCGGTTGAGAGGTTTAGGCGGGAAAGCGTAACAGACAGACAGACAGACAGAGTTACTTTCGCATTTATAATATTAGTATGGATTAGTATGGATAATGATAAAATAAATAATTTCAGTAGGTAGATTAAAACTGTTTATTGTAACAAAAACTAATTACGAACGCTATGTTGTGGAAGAATTGGCCGCTGAATCGCGGTGTCACAATCCTGCGTCTGCCCCCCTATCACTGTGAGCTCAACCTAATACGAGTTAGGTGCGTATTCCAGAAGGAAACTCAAGCATTGATCTCTGCTTAAACATTACTTAAAACTAGTTTTAACCAATCAAGTGGCTTGAATCGTGACTTAAGTAAAGCTTGAGTTTTGAGTGACGTTCTGTAATACGGACCTTAGTTTGGGCTCAAGCAAAGGAGTAAGTCGTCGCCAGGAAAAACAAAACTTGGTACCGGAAAATTGGAGAAGTGCATCAATCATGCCATAAAAGTTGAAGATGAAATGTGTCAACTCGACCACATCATGGACGAATGTGCGGATTCATAATTTATAAATGTAACTGATTCCGATTCGAGTGGTAATCAATAAAAAAGTAACGGATAAAAACGTATAAAATGATTTGTATTATTTCTTAATTGCTCTGAATCTCTTTAAACATTTTTTCCCCAGCTCTTGTGATAATGTTGTAGTGAGTTTAATATGCTGGTAAGGCCCATATTTCTAAAATCATATTGTTAAATACGGTATGTATTACATATTTACAATAAAAAACCGCTTTGATACCTAATGAAATAATGCATGACTAAATGTAAAAATGTCGTGCTGGCCTAGTGGTTAAAACACCAGCCTCTCAAGTATGAGCGGGTTCGATTCCAGGTCAGGCAAGTACCAATGTAACTTTTCTAAAGTTATAAGTACTTTCTAAGTATATATTGGACACCAATGACTGAAGGTGAAGGAAAACATCTTGAGGAAACCTGGACTTTAAGTCTGAAATCGCCAACCCGCATTGAGCAAGCGTGGTGATTATGCCCAATCCTTCTCTGTATGAGAGGAGACCTGTGCCCAGCAGTGGGACGATAAAAGGTTGATGATGAAATGTCTAACAATAAGGTGGACCGATGACCTGGTGAAGGTCGATGGATGCGGGCAGCACAAGACCGGTCATCGTGGAAAGCCTTGGGGGAGGCCTTTGTTCAGCAGTGGACATCTATAGGCTGAAGAAGAAGAAATGTCTAAAGTCCAATGAAAAATGAGCGTGACACTCTGCTTGACTTTCCCGCCAAAAAACCTGACCAAAGAAGTAAAAAATGTTTTTTTTTCAACTGTCATTGGCGATATCCGCCATTATTGTGAAATCGAATTTTCAAAAAATTTCTATAATTCGTTACACGTGTTATTGGCAAAATTGTGGTAACTATTCCACAGGGGCCATTGATCAAGAGTTGAAGTAGTATTCAATACTTGATCGTAAAGAAGAAGGAGAAGAAGTAAAAATATGGAATAATGGCAATACAGACGTCATTCGCTCATAAATTTTATTTTGTTTTACTCGTAATATTGGCTAAACTTTATCACAAAGTATTTTGCATTTTGAAATGAATATTAAAAATACAAAATATATCTCGAAAGGTATTTCAAATAAAATACAAAATGCTTTTTACTAAAAAGCATTTAAATACAAAATGCTTTTTACTAAAAAGCATTTAAATACAAAATACAAAATAGCTATTTTGCATTTTGTATTTGCATTTTAAATAGAAGTATTTCAAATAAATCGCATCTCTGTGTATGCTATACTATTTCGGGTTAACGGGAACGCCCTCTGTTAGTTAACATACTGTATACACCATTCGAACCGCCAGATTTTTCTGCGTCGTTTGGTGTATAATTGTATATAACTCAATTTACGAATTTTTGTCGCTTAGATATATGATTGCCTTTCAAGCGTCGATATATTATCGCGTAATAATTATGTTAACCCTAAAATTTTGTTAATAGATTTCTAAATGTGAGGAATATTAAATTAAACTGATTACTTATTCTAATGTTTCATTTTACCGTATATGTTTTTATTTCTTAAATTGCTTAAGTAATAAACTATCATAACACCATATTTTTTTAATGTCAAAATGTATCAATATTCATCTAAATTGTGATAAATATACAATGTGCACTCGTTTCCGACTATTCACAAATCATACTTTATATAATTTAGAATAATATCTTCTAAAGGACCAAAAATGTTTAAGCGTTCACTAAGCTCGATATTTACGCGCGTGTGCGTCTAGCTGCTAGAACGATGCACACAAAGATAGCATCGCAACGATTTTACCTAAACTGTAGCGAGAGAATTTTGTGCACGGACTCTTAAACCATTTGTCAAAATGTTAGCGCGATACGAAGCAAAAGTTATGGTTTGGTTGCGATCCAATTCTGTTTTGGTTGAATTATTTTAGCGCGGTTGCCCCCCAGGAGTTGCATTGGGTGGGATAATGTGTGGCGGGCTTTGTCCCATTAAAAAGAAAACTGAATATATTAGGTAAGCAAAGTAATTAGGTAAAAAGTAGTTAGTTCAAACAAAATCACAACAATCAGTAGTGTGATCACGAGTCTTCTAAATGCCAGTAATAACTGCGCACCAAAGTGACCGACATAGCTGAGAGGATTAGCTAGCTGAAGTGGCAATGGGCTGGTCACATATGTCTCAGCACCGACAGCCGTTGGGGTAAACGAGTCTTCGAGTGGAGACCGCGTCTCGGCAAACGTAGCGTAGGACGCCCTTGGGCGAGATGGAGCGACGACATCAAAAAGGTGGCTGATAGTGGCTGACGGAGAACTGCTCAGGATCGAACTTGTTGGCGTGCCATGGAAGAGGTGTATGTCCAGCAGTGGACGAGTAGAGGCTGATGATGAACAAGTCGACAGGGGAGGGGGGAGGGGGGCGCCGGGCACCCTCATTGGACGAGTAGAGGCTGATGATGTCCAAGTCGACAGGGGAGGGGGGAGGGGGCCGCCGGGCACCCTCATTGGACGAGTAGAGGCTGATGATGTCCAAGTCGACAGGGGAGGGGGGAGGGGGGCGCCGGGCACCCTCATTGGACGAGTAGAGGCTGATGATGTCCAAGTCGACAGGGGAGGGGGAGGGGCGCCGGGCACCCTCATTGGACGAGTAGAGGCTGATGATGTCCAAGTCGACAGGGGAGGGGGAGGGCGCCGGGCACCCTCATTGGACAGTAGAGGCTGATGATGTCCAAGTCGACAGGGGAGGGGAGGGGGCGCCGGGCACCCTCATTGGACGAGAAGAGGCTGATGATGTCCAAGTCGACAGGGAGGGGGGCGCCGGGCACCCTCATTGGACGAGTAGAGGCTTATGATGTCCAAGTCGACAGGGGAGGGGGGAGGGGGGCGCCGGGCACCCTCATTGGACGAGTAGAGGCTGATGATGTCCAAGTCGACAGGGGAGGGGGGAGGGGGGCGCCGGGCACCCTCATTGGACGAGTAGAGGCTGATGATGTCCAAGTCGACAGGGGAGGGGGGCGCCGGGCACCCTCATTGGACGAGTAGAGGCTGATGATGTCCAAGTCGACAGGGGAGGGGGGAGGGGGGCGCCGGGCACCCTCATTGCGTAACACACTATCACTATCATTTAGAATCATTATAAATCACATTGCTAGTCCATTTCTTCATAAGTTCAGAAAGTTTGCTCGAAAAGTAAAGAATGCAATGAATGTTGTTGACCTGTCAAAATTAAACCTATTGCCACTGATAGTTTATTATGCAATTACCCTGCTTGACAGCAAATGTCTCATTAATTAATGTTGTGGACTGCATAAGCATTTTAAGCTTCAAATTGTCTGATGACCATAAAGATTATGGACCGTATTACAGAACCTCACTCAAAACTCAAGCTTTACTTAAGTCTCGTTTGAAGCTATTTGATTGGTTGAAACTAGTTTTAAGTAATGCTTAAATCTTGAGTAAGGTTCTCTAATACAGTATACCTGGGACGCGAGACATCGCGGCGGACAGAGCTCCGGCGGGATCTCATGGCTACATGTGTCTGGTCTGCCCGGCTTGGCAGAGCACCGCCGGTTCCTCGTAGCGGCGATCGGCGGCGATCTCTCGCGTCCGACCCTGGTGGTGCATGGCAGGCCGTCACCTCCTTCTGCGAAGCAGTGATGCTAGCAAAGGAGGAGGCGGAGCGTGTGAGGCAACGGGAATCCCAGCGCCCTCACGCCACTAGCCGCCGCAGGAGACGCGCTCGTCGGAAGATTACACCAAACTCCCAGCCACCATAGGCGTGTGCCTACGGTCGGTGAGCAGTGGGCAGCTCGCCGCCTGGTAAGAACCAGGCCGGAGTCGACGGGGCGTCGTGTTTCACGCGCGCCATAAAGAGATGTCAGCACATCGTGACGAGGTCCACGAAGTCCGATGCCTCCTGGGTCAGGGTTGCAGGTTGGTTAAACAAGAAACCGTGGCCCTAGCACGCGTCGCACAGGCAAGTGAAGAAACACGGGTGGGTTTTAGTCAGTAAAAGTCTGACACGCCCTTCCGCTTCGCCCAGAGCGGGAGAAGTCATTTGATGATTTCCCATCCAAAGAAAAAAAAAAAAAAAGTAATACGGTGTAATAAGGTAATACGGTCCTTAGTGTGTGTGTTGCAAAGAAACAGAAAACGATTGTTGAGATAAAAGGGATGGAAGGGGAAAAAAGCACATTAAACGGAAGGAAAAGAATATAATATAGCATTCTGGTGAAGGCGAATTGGCAACTTGAGCTTCACATGAAATTCCGTAACATGGTCATATACTCATATTAGTGCAGACCAAATATGAACCTTATACATTTTGACGAAAAATAAAAATAAATTACATTGTTCAAGCTTTTCTGGTTGGTCTTGGGTAAAATCACGATACCTGGCATCAGCATAGTCAAGGATAGGTAGAAGAAGTGATTGTGCAACAGGGTGGATATGATTTTAATCACTTGATTTAAATCACTGATTTAAATCGTGATTTTAATCAAGTGATTCTTTTTTTTAAATCAATGATTTAAATCATTACATTTTTACTGCAACCAAGTCGCCCAAAAATTGTCTATGGACATCCCCCGACATAGATTACGTTTACCGCGCGTACAAGAGCAATTGCTGAGTACAGTTGCTTTTTCGGCTCGGGTCGAAAGAATATTTTCGGCATTCAATATAGTGCACAGCAAAATAAGAAACAGATTAGGCACCGAGAAGGCAGCCAAATTAGTTTTCCTTTTGAAGGAACCTAATACTAAAATATAATAAAGTAAGAGAGAGAGAGAGAGAGAGTATAAGTATTATTTGTTCATGTTTCTTTTTTAGTCTGTAAGTTATTACTTGTAATTTTTTTATCGCTATTGTTTTTTAAATTTTTGATTTTATTGGTAGAACTTGTTTAATTACCTTAGAATCCTTAGTAATAAAGTTAAACCAAAATAAATTGTTTTCCTTTAAATGAAGAACTGACTATTACATTTAAAAAAAGACAAGAAAGTAAATATCTTCAAGAAAAACTGATTTAAATCAAATAAACCTGGTTTAAATCAAATTAATCGGATTATTTTGATTTTTTTGAAAAAATCATGATTTTTATTTACCCTGTTGTGCAAACGCAATCCTGGTGACAATCTGTAGGAAATTACGTCTCTTCAAAGACGCAGAGGATGCAAGTAGCGCTTCTAACCTGCTGTAGCTGGGCAGTCCAACAGATGGTTTTGTTAATAAATGTTCCCAATTTCTTAACTTTGTCACTAAGAGGAACCACTGAGTTATTATATCAAAAGCAAGTTGAATTAGGGTCGTCCAGTCGATTCAAGAGACCGTCCTAGAACTGCTTCTGCTCCTACAACTTGTGCTTTATGGGGTGTATTGTTTGATGTATACAGGTGAGCAGTACACCTGACGGTGGATTAAGCGCAGAGGGCGGCGGGGGCGCAGGTGATGCGGGCGGGGGCTCGCCGGCCGGAGCGGCGGACGCGGGCAAGGGCTCGGCCGACTCTCTGGCGTCGCCCGGCGCCCGCGCTGCTCTGTCCGGCACCCGCTGCGTGCTATGCAACACGGCGCTGGCGCTGGCTGACGGCACGCCCAAGCTTATGGAGTGCCTGCACTCCGCTTGCGAACCTTGCATCCGCGCAAAGCTCGAGGAAAAACAAGCCAGCTCTAGAGACTTCTTGGGTATGTAGCGCGTGAAGTTCTAACTTATTCTTGTGTGACATGCAGTGTGACCTATTTTATTTGGAAAAATGAGCGAAAATGTCAAACTTCCTTACAAACTTCCATCGTTAAGTTGCAACGTGTGATGAGAACTTTCACTGTCTCGCCTGGTATCGTGTCCGACGAGCTGCAGTTAGACATTAGTGCGCGCTCACGCATAATGACACGTTCACATGTACTCAGGCACCTTTCTAAACTGAGACGAGCGTAAAGAAATACGAAAACTTCTTTGGAACTCATACATACCTACATAAATCAATCTATAAAGTTGGTGTTTGAAAATATTTTCTCGGTGGTAGGCCATACCATCGGCTGCCGGCAGAAGTTACCACCCACCAGACAAAGTCTTGTCGCCAAGCGATTCGTCGTGTTCCGGCATGATATCTGGTGAAGCCGTACGGAGGACGGGTCTGAGCAGTTGTGTTGCGATGTGTGCCGGGTACAATGCGTCAAATGTTGTTGTGCCAGGAGTTTGGTCGTGGAGGGTCTCCACATCATTCTCCCTCTGGCGCAGCATCGTTGGTTGTGTTGTTGGGTCTAACATTGCACCACCTCGCTCAACTGCCGTCTTCCTTCCTATTCACTAAGGTTTTTTTAAGTGAATGGACTTAATAAACTAGCGCGCTTTACCTTCAACGATTGCATCATTGCTTACCATCAGGCGGGATTGCAGTCAAGCGCTAGTTTATAACTATTCAATAATAATAATAATCGTATTGTTTTTACGATGAAAAGAGATCAAGTCATGCTAAATTAAGACGTTTATGGGGAAGTGTCTGATTGTTACTTCTTAACGCTCGGCTGCACCAATTGTGATGAAATTTTGGCACACAGGTGGTTTTTAATCAGGATTACTTTTATTGTATACCTAATTAAAATACATAATATCTAATTTCGGAAGTCGGTATCTTTTTAGGGTTCCTTAGTAAACTAGGAACCTCTATACATAGTTTCGCTTCTTTATACATAGTCTGTCTGTCTGTCTGCCCGTCTGCGGATAATCTCAGTGACCGTTAGCACCAGAAAGCTGAAATTTGGTACCAATATGTAAATCAATCCCACCTACAAGTGATAAAATAAAATTTGGTACCAATATGTAAATCAATCACACCTACAAGTGATAAAATAAAATTTGGTACCAATATGTAAATCAATCACACCTACAAGTGATAAAATAAAATTTGGTACCAATATGTAAATCAATCCCACCTACAAGTGATAAAATAAAATTTGGTACCAATATGTAAATCAATCACACCTACAAGTGATAAAATAAAATTTGGTACCAATATGTAAATCAATCACACCTACAAGTGATAAAATAAAATTTGGTACCAATATGTAAATCAATCACACCTACAAGTGATAAAATAAAAGTGTAAAAATATCTGTTATTAGTTCCGTGCAAGTAAAGTGGGAAGAGATGTTTTTCTTTTCAAACCTAACGTGTGGTATATTGTTGGATAGGAATTTAAAAATTAATAAGGTTTTACTAAACTATCTCTTTGGTAATATTAATATTTTCGGAAATAATTGCTCGAAAAGTAAGAAAAAATGTGATGTAAAGGAAAATGGTTTAACAGTCGCTAATTATATTATGGATGAATTTTATACAGTCTCCGTGGCGTAGCGGTAGCGAACGCAGCCGCTGCCCAAGGAGGCGCGGGTTCGATCCCCGCGCAGTGCACATATTTGTATGCATGAATATGAATATTTGCACTGGTCTGGTCGTGCTTCGGAAAGCAAGTTAAGCCGTTGGTCCCGGTTGTCATACGAACATCTAATGGCAGTTGTTACGGGTTGTTGGAAGCCCTCAAAAGTCCAACAAATGGTCTAACTGCAATGCTTCGATATCGCTATCGGGTTGTGGAGGTCAGACGGCAGTCTCTTCACGGAAAATATCGAGTTTACCGAAAATTAGCAGTTAGACTGGTAAAGCGGACCCCAGTCTCCAAAGCTGAAAAAGTTTTCGACTGGGATTAAGGCTGAGATTATGATGAATTATGGATTATTTTTAAGCTAGGTGTACCCTCTGCATGTGCAGGTGCAGAGCGCGTGACGGTGACGTGCCCGGCGTGCCGCCTGCAGTGCCAGGTCGCCAACATGATCGACCAGCGGTTCGTCATGGAGAAGATGGCGCTCGAGCAGGCCGGCTCCAACGGTCAGTCATAAGTCTAAATCAAATCATTTCTTTCAATTACAAACAAAAAACAGAATCGGTCCTAATAGCATTTTCTAAATTTATTTTGAATGATATGATAGCAACTCCATAGTGCCCCGTGTCGTACCGGGCTTAGAATAGTATCAACCCATATCCTCCCGTGGGTGTCGTAAGAGGCCACTAAGGGAACTCACCAGGGAAGCGGGCAGCAGCGCTTCTTCTGTGGAATATCAAATCCATCATATAAAAACGCCTGCCAAGCGTGGGGATTATGGCAACCAAATGATGCACACGACACAGCCAAGGCCCCTAGTCCCAGGCAGCTCCGCTATACCTGGTCACTGTGGTAACGGCGGGGCAAGGGGTGCGAAGAATCTCTGGAAGAGATCCGGCTACCACAAACAACGACGGATCGACTTGGCAACACTGAACATACGCACACTGCGGACCGACGAGAGGGTTATTGTTAAAAATTATTCAAAAACTTTTAAAAGAGCCTGTTCCTCAGCAAAAGCCATACACATTAAAAATAAAATAAAATCTTCTGGCAATAAAATCAAAACAACTTGGGGAATTATAAATTCTGAAACTGGAAGAACCAAAGCACAGAATCGCGATTTCCATCTTAAAATTAACGATGAAGATATAAAGGCGGACTTGGAGGTAGCAACTGAGTTTGAGAATTTTTTTACTAATATTCCAATAATGACAACAAAAACTTTGTCTTCTTCCTCCACTTCTGCTTATGCCATACTAAAAGAATGTGTTCCAGAATGTGACAATCACTTTGAATTTACATTTGTGACTGCTAAAGACATTATAGATTCTTTTAAGGATCTTGATGTAAAAAAAACTGCCGATCATTGGGGTTTGTCAGTATACACTGTAGCTTCAATAATAGATGTTATCGCACCTTTCTTAGCAATTGTTTTTAATTCTTGTGTCACATCTGGTATATTTCCTGATTTGATGAAACTTAGCAAAGTAATTCCACTGTTCAAATCTGGTAGTACAACTGATCCCACGAATTTTCGGCCAATATCGATATTACCAACTTTGAGCAAAATTTTTGAAAAATTAATTTTGAAACAGTTGTTGAGGCACTTTAACTTACACAATTTATTGCACGTGAAACAATTTGGTTTTACAAAGGGTCGTTTAACTACAGATGCGGGCGTGGCGTTGCTAAAGAACATATTTGGGGCCTGGGAGGAATCGCAAGATGCTCTTGGTATTTTTTGTGATTTGTCCAAGGCCTTTGATTGCGTACATCATGATACTCTTATCAGGAAATTGTACCATTATGGTTTGAGGGACAGAGCTCGCGACCTTCTGACTTCTTATCTGAATAATCGAATTCAGAGGGTTGATGTTAATGGCAAGAGATCTGCAGGATCTGTGGTCACCATGGGCGTTCCGCAGGGCTCGATTCTAGGTCCATTCTTGTTTTTAATTTATATTAATGACTTACCTCATCACGTGAGGGATAATCACAACATAGTATTGTTCGCGGATGACACTTTTCTTATTTTTAAAGTCAAGCGTCAGCTAACAAATTTTGACGAAGTTAACAATGCACTCTCTAAAGTTGTCCATTGGTTTAATGTAAATAACCTCCTTTTTAAATGAAAAAAAAACTAAAGTCATTAAATTTTCTACGCCAAATGTCAGGCAGCTAAGTACCAATGTTCAACTGAATGGAATAGAGTTGATCCCTGTCGAGTCGACAGTTTTTCTTGGATTAACTATTGACGCCAAGTTACAATGGGGTCCTCACATTGAGAAGCTGTCGAGTAGACTCAGTTCTGCCGCCTTTGCTGTTAAGAAAATTAGACAGATAACTGATGTGGATACAGCCAGAATTGTTTATTTTAGTTATTTTCATAGTCTTATGACTTATGGGATTCTTCTCTGGGGAACTTGTGCGGACATCAATACCATCTTTGTTTTACAGAAGAGGGCTATTCGAGCCATTTATAACCTTGGTCCTAGAGAATCTCTTAGAGAAAAGTTCAAAGAGGTGAACATTCTGACTGTAGCTTCACAATATATATTTGAAAATCTTATGTATGTTCATAAAAATATCTCGAATTTTAAGAAGATAAGCGATATTCATTTTATAAATACCAGGAACAAACACAATCTTGCTTTACATCACACTCGTCTCCACAGAGTAGGCAACTCGTTCATGGGTCAATGTATACACTTTTACAACAAGCTTCCCATGGACGTTCGAAACTTACCCATTAAACGATTTAAGAACCATATAAAGACCAAACTTTGCAAAAAGGGGTATTATAAAATCACAGATTATTTAGAAGACAAAAAAGTTTGGGACTGAGCTGCTCGCTCTGTTAAGCATTGTTAATTGTTATTAAGCAATATGCGTAATTATAAGGTAAATTATTGTAAACATTTTCATTTTTAATGTCTGGACTTGAAAAAAGACGATGATCCCTGAGTTTGTTTCGGCTATTTCTTCTCAGAGGTAGTCAGTTAGGAAATGCCGGCTTCATCTAGTTAAAAAATAAAATAAAAAATAAACATGACGTGTAAAAATGATCAGTGATCCTACTTGCTTAATAAACGATTTCATTTCATTTCATTGAACTGGAGGAAGAATTGAGAAAGTAACGATGGGGCGCCCTGGGATTATCGGAAGTCCGAAAAGAGGGTGAGGACTTGATAATCCTTAAATCCGGTAACTTGCTCTATTTCAGGGAGGGCGACCATCAGTCCTAAGGTGGTGTCGGGTTCCTCGTCCAGAGGTCCCTTGTGGACAATGTAGTGAAGATCGAGAGTGTGTCGACCAGGGTGGCGTTCCTGGTATCAGAATAACCAAACGGTATTCGTTGAAGGTCATTCAGGTATACGCCCCGACCTCGGCACACTCCGACGAGGAAGTAGAGACTACGTATGAGGACATCTCTAAAGCCATACATAGCTCTAAAACTCACTACAGCGTTATCATGGGGGACTTCAACGCTAAACTTGGGAAACGGAGCGGTGAAGAGCTCGGACTGGAAAATTTTGGATTTGGGCGTCGGAACCACCGAGGCCACATGTTAGCTGGCTTCATGGAGAAGAAGGGTGTCTTTATGATGAACTCCTTCAAAAAGCGTGACCAGCGGAAGTGGACTTTGATCAGTCCCGACGGGGTCACTAAAAACGAGATAGACTTCATTATGACGACAAAAAGGCACATATTCGATGATGTCTCAGTGATCAACTCGCTCAAATGCGGCAGCGATCACCTTATGGTCAGAGGCACATTGAATCTGAACATAGTGTCCGAAAGATCTCGCCTGATGAAGTCTATGCTCCAGCCAGCACCCATCCAGATCCAAAACTCCGAAGGTTTCCAGCTCGAGCTCCAAAATTGCTTCGAATGCTTAAGTGGCGACGTAGACGAATACAATGACGGGTTTGTAGAAGCTGTCCGTAGGGCCGGGACTAAGTATTTTAAGACCCGCCGTACAAATAGAACTAAAAAGCTCTCGGACTACACTCTCGAGCTCATGGAGGATAGACGTAAGATGGTTTTGCGTTCGTCAAGTGATGCTTGCAGATACCGGCAGCTCAATAAGCAGATTTCAAAGTCTCTGAAGCGCGACCTACGTCGGTATAATACCGAGCGTATAACGGAGGCTATAGAGCGAAACAGAGGCTGTAAAGTTTTCGCTAGGGATCTGACTATTGGGCATAGCCGGCTAAGCAAGCTGGAGACTGACGACGGCAAGATCATAACGTCCGGGCCCGAGCTTTTGAGGGAAGTCGAGAATTTCTATGGACAGCTCTACACTTCGACGACAAAACCCGTATTAAATCTTGCTGAAGACCCTAGAGCAAGATTAACCTGACTTTACACCGAAGATATCCCGGACGTCAGCCTACAGGAGATTCGATTGGCTCTTAAACAGCTTAAAAACAACAAGGCGCCGGGCGATGACGGAATAACGGCTGAGCTACTGAAGGCGGGTGGTGAACCGATCCTGAGGGCCCTTCAGAAGTTATTTAATTCCGTCATAATCGAGGGAAAAACGCCACAGGCATGGCACAGGAGTGTTGTGGTACTCTTTTTCAAAAAGGGTGACAACACCCTTTTGAAAAACTACAGACCCATCTCACTTCTGAGTCATGTCTATAAGTTGTTTTCGAGAGTCCTCACGAATTGTCTCGCCTGCAGGTTTGACGACTTTCAGCCTCCCGAACAAGCCGGTTTCCGAAAGGGCTTCAGCACAGTAGACCACATACATACGCTGCGGCAGGTTATACAGAAGACCGAGGAGTATAACCTACCCCTTTGCTTGGCTTTTGTGGAATACGAAAAAGCCTTTGATTCGATCGAGACCTGGGCTGTACTACAGTCTCTCCAGCGGTGCCAAGTAGACTATCAGTATATTGAAGTGCTGAAGGGTTTGTACGAAAACGCCACCATGTCAGTCCGAATACAGGACCAGACCTCGAAACCAATACCTCTGCAGCGTGGTGTTAGACAGGGAGATGTTATCTCCCCGAATCTGTTCACCGCTGCATTGGAGGATGTCTTCAAGGTTCTGGACTGGAAAGGATTGGGCATCAACATCATTGGCGAGTACATGACACACCTTCGGTTGCTAATGATATCGTAGTTATGGCTGAGACTGCGGAGGACCTGAGTACAATGCTCGAAGACCTCAGTAGAGCCTCCGAGCGAGTCGGTCTTAAAATGAACATGGACAAGACGAAAATCATGACTAATACCCATGTTGTACCGACTCCTATAAAGATTGGAGACTTTGTTCTCGAAGTTGTTGATAGTTACGTGTACCTGGGACAAACTATCCAGTTAGGAAGGTCCAACTTCGAGAAAGAGGTCAATCGTCGAATCCAACTCGGCTGGGCTGTTTTGCTTGCTGGGAAGCTACGTAAAATCTTCTCGTCCGAAATACCGCAGTGTCTCAAGACAAAAGTCTTCGACCAGTGTGTGTTGCCAGTGATGACTTATGGAATTGAGATGTGGTCGCTAACAATGGGCCTTATATGAAGGCTCAAAGTCACTCAAAGGGCAATGGAGAGGGCTATGCTTGGGGTTTCACTGCGTGATCGAATCAGGAATGAGGAGATCCGCAGAACAACGAGAGTAACAGACATAGCCCGCAGAATTGCAACACTAAAGTGGCAGTGGGCTGGACACATTGCCCGTAGGGCCGATGCCCGATGGGGCCGACTGGTTCTCGAGTGGCGACCATGCACCGGAAGACGTAGCGTGGATAGGCCCCCGACAAGGTGGACCGACGACCTGCTGAAGGTCTCGGGATCCCGCTGGTACCGGAAGGCGCAGGACCGGTCGTCGTGGAGAACCTTGGGGGAGGCCTATGTCCAGCAGTGGTCGTCTTTCGGCTGAAATGATGAATGACGACGAGTGTCCCGCCAACCCGCAGTCATTCAATACCATTACGTGAACGGAATGCTTACGTGCCCTCAGTGCGTACGAGCATTCTCACTGAAGATTGGCCTTATAAACCATCCTTGCCCACATGACCGACGAGCTGACTAGGAGTTAAAGTAGTCACCACGACCGAAATTGGTCGGAAATGATCATATTGTTGGTAATAAAATAGTAAAAGTGAATAATGTTTCTTCAGGCGGCGCGAGCGGGCAGCAGCAGTGCAACAGTTGCGACGACACGGAGCCCGCCACCAGCTACTGTGTCGACTGTGCAGAGTTCATCTGTGACAACTGTGTGCGGGCGCACCAGAGGTACCTCAACAACTATTTGAATAATGTATCGTCAGGCGGCGCGAGCGGGCAGCAGCAGTGCAACAGTTGCGACGACACGGAGCCCGCCATCAGCTACTGTGTCGACTGTGCAGAGTTCATCTGTGACAACTGTGTGCGGGCGCACCAGAGGTACCTCAACAACTATTTGAATAATGTATCGTCAGGCGGCGCGAGCGGGCAGCAGCAGTGCAACAGTTGCGACGACACGGAGCCCGCCACCAGCTACTGTGTCGACTGTGCAGAGTTCATCTGTGACAACTGTGTGCGGGCGCACCAGAGGTACCTCAACAACTATTTGAATAATGTATCGTCAGGCGGCGCGAGCGGGCAGCAGCAGTGCAACAGTTGCGACGACACGGAGCCCGCCACCAGCTACTGTGTCGACTGTGCAGAGTTCATCTGTGACAACTGTGTGCGGGCGCACCAGAGGTACCTCAACAACTATTTGAATAATGTATCGTCAGGCGGCGCGAGCGGGCAGCAGCAGTGCAACAGTTGCGACGACACGGAGCCCGCCACCAGCTACTGTGTCGACTGTGCAGAGTTCATCTGTGACAACT
Source organism: Sesamia nonagrioides (assembly GCA_017933935.1). Classification (NCBI taxonomy): domain Eukaryota; kingdom Metazoa; phylum Arthropoda; class Insecta; order Lepidoptera; family Noctuidae; genus Sesamia; species Sesamia nonagrioides. Next base: position 207,969 of record JADWQK010000719.1, read on the forward strand.
GTGTGCGGGCGCACCAGAGGTACCTCAACAACTATTTGAATAATGTATCGTCAGGCGGCGCGAGCGGGCAGCAGCAGTGCAACAGTTGCGACGACACGGAGCCCGCCACCAGCTACTGTGTCGACTGTGCAGAGTTCATCTGTGACAACTGTGTGCGGGCGCACCAGAGGTACCTCAACAACTATTTGAATAATGTATCGTCAGGCGGCGCGAGCGGGCAGCAGCAGTGCAACAGTTGCGACGACACGGAGCCCGCCATCAGCTACTGTGTCGACTGTGCAGAGTTCATCTGTGACAACTGTGTGCGGGCGCACCAGAGGTACCTCAACAACTATTTGAATAATGTATCGTCAGGCGGCGCGAGCGGGCAGCAGCAGTGCAACAGTTGCGACGACACGGAGCCCGCCACCAGCTACTGTGTCGACTGTGCAGAGTTCATCTGTGACAACTGTGTGCGGGTGCACCAGAGGTACCTCAACAACTATTTGAATAATGTATCGTCAGGCGGCGCGAGCGGGCAGCAGCAGTGCAACAGTTGCGACGACACGGAGCCCGCCATCAGCTACTGTGTCGACTGTGCAGAGTTCATCTGTGACAACTGTGTGCGGGCGCACCAGAGGTACCTCAACAACTATTTGAATAATGTATCGTCAGGCGGCGCGAGCGGGCAGCAGCAGTGCAACAGTTGCGACGACACGGAGCCCGCCACCAGCTACTGTGTCGACTGTGCAGAGTTCATCTGTGACAACTGTGTGCGGGCGCACCAGAGGTACCTCAACAACTATTTGTTTTTTATTTTATTAGCTTGCAATTCAATCTACCAAATCGCATATTTTCGTAGACAGTTTTTTAGACTCTATCGGCAGCACATGACTGTACCGTGGTGCGGCTGCGTGCCAGATCACTAATATTTTGGTTAGCGCAGTGGTTCAGCAGGTGGCTGCAGCGCTTCGCTGTGTGTCGCGGAACAAATATTTGTATGACCTATAAGTAGTTGTTCCGGCTGTTTGTGTGAGTTTATAAATGTTTGTTAACACACCCACGATAGATACAGGTGAAATTCCTAGTGTGGCGCAAAGCAAAAAATAAAAAGTTTGATGTTGAAGCGTGTCTCATGTGTGCAGGCTGAAGATAACCAAGGAGCACACCATCAAGTCCAAGGAGGAGGCGCTCGCCGAGCTGCAGGCGCAGGCCGGAGCACGCAACTCGCACGACATGTTCTGTAGCGAGCACGTCCAGGTACACCCTCACATCTCACACCACTACACTGTTTCATTCAATCTTATAATCACTCACATTATTAATGGCGATATTCATTTTAATGTAAACGTAATTAAAAGGTTAAACTTTTAATTTTTAACTGCTGTGACCACACACAATCCATTTGTTACCATTTAGTTAACATCTTGAAACGCAAATAAAGATATCAATGACTGTTCATTCTACACACAATAACTATTACTTAGTGGAAGTTGAAGCAAAAACAAGTTTTAATTTGTGGCCATTACAGTCATCTTTATGTAACCTGCACATAAACATGACTGTAATGGCCGCAGCCGGCAGCCCCGCACATTAGAACTTGTTTACTTAGAGTCATTTTGCTGTGTGAGTGTTAGTTATATTACTTATATTTATGTTTGGTCATTATAAACAGTTACTTTCAGCTACATCAATGATTGTACTCGCCAATACATAAACCACGCTTAAGAAGAAGAAAGGTTAAGTAAACACATGCCCAAATAAAATATGAAATTTTACATAATCATCGTAGTAACAATACTAATGAATTTGGAAAGAATCTTTTTTTTGCGCGAATTAATAATAATAATATCTTTATTCAAATAACAAAGACTCATATTGTCAACCTTAAGAACTATGTTAATCAATAATGCCGAGATCTACGTCTTTTGATGTACTATTACGTTTTATTTTATAATTAACAAAACGTCGAAATATGATACCCTGTGGCCATAACTTGCCATCTAAATACATATGTATGTTACTTTGTGACACAAACAATTTATATGTATTGTGTTCACATTTCCGTTTGATGTTTACTTTTTCAAGCTCCACATTTTCTCCAGTTTTCTTATAAATATACTTTATTATATCCGAATCTGAAGCGTCCTTATGTACATTTGTTATAAATATTGGTATTTTTCTGTCGGCTGCTTTAAGTTTCTCCTTAGATTCAACTATACCACAACCTAGGTTTCCTTTTAATCTACTTCTAGGGTTTCGTACCTTTCTTTGCACCAATGTGAAACCGTCATTATCTTCCCTTGCCACAACACTCGCATAAGATTTCCTGTTTACTTACAATTGTACTCTTTATCTCATTATTGTCAGACAGCTGATCGCATGGCCCGAACGAAATGAATTAATTCGTTAATGAATTCATTAATTCCAACTTCCCCAAAATTTGGTATATTTTAAAAAAGTGACAACACCGTTTGACGATATTATCACAGTATAAAAATCATACAGTAAGTCGCCGCCTTTGATCTCGTGTAAAATGCCGACATCGTCTAGACAGTAACGCATCGACCAGGGTTGTCACAAATAAACAATATTTATGAAATTATTTATTTATTGCAGATCAACATCGATAGGTGTATTATATTTAATTAATTTGCTATTTTTACTAAGGGAACAACTCGAGACAGATTTAAGTTATTTAGATTGCATTTTCGTAACCAGCACCCCAATCCACCTCGGAATTAACACCCATATCATATTGTAAATATGTACTTACATTTAATTTGGCGTCCACCATCTTGGCTTTCAAAAAGGATAGCATTTTCGTAACAAGCACCCCAATTATATTTAATTAAATTTGACACCTATATTACATTATAAAAAAATGACGTCCGCCATCTTGGATGTTAAAAAGGATGGCTTTTTCATAATAAGCACCGCAATTATACTCAAAATTGACACTCATATCAAATTATAAAACAAACAAATAAAAAAACAAACACGCGTCAGCCCTTAATGATAGATACCGAGCTACGAACATCGTTTTGTTCGCAGCTCGGGTGCCGCTTACCCGCGTCTCGCCCCTCACACCCCGCACGATTGCTCTGTCAAGACGTCTTCGTCGGACGACTGTATGATTTTTAGACTGTGATATTATTATGAGCGAACAGCGCTGCGATCACGTGCCGCGTGCCCCCCTTAGCCCGCGCGTTTATTGCCTACCGCACATGTATTAAGTTACCCCCTTTTAATATTTTTTTTTTAAGTTTAGTCCGGCTTTGTAGGCATTATTAGAATCAGTTATCGATACCTAACAATACCTTTACAGATCGGACAGGGTTTTGTTTAGATATTTAAGTACTAGTGATGAGCATGTGTTGTGCCAGGAGCGGCTGTCGCTGTTCTGCGAGACGTGCGACCGGCTGACGTGCCGCGACTGCCAGCTGCAGCACCACCGCGACCACAAGTACCAGTTCAGCACAGAGATGGCCGCGCAGGTACCATGCCACTAACACAACATGCCAACACTCTCCAATCCTTCTTCATTCTCTTTAATATATAAATAAAGATTTAAATGCTTACTTATTCAATTGCATGTTTTAAAGTTATAAATATAATTTTGAACAATTTTAAAACGTTGAGTGCCGTGTGCCCTGGAGGGCTCGCTCAAATGGCATAAATATGGAACGCGGGGAGCGCTCGCGGATGGCTCGTTCGGGTGGAATCATCATCATCATCAACATTTTTTGTTGTCCCACTGTTGGGCACAGGTCTCCTCTCATACAGAGAAGGATTGAATGTAATCACCACGCTTGCTCAATGCGGGTTGGCAATTTCAGACCCAAAGTCCAGGTTTCCTCAAGATGTTTTCCTTCACCTTGTAATCAGTCATTGGTGTCTAAGATAAACTTAGATAGTACATATAAATTAGAAAAGTTACATCAGTACTTACCTGACCTGGAATCGAACCCGCACACTCATACTTGAGAGCCTGGTGTTTTAACCACTAAGCTACCACGACTACACGGGTGGAATATGGCGTTATAAAGATAAATATTGTATATTTTAGCAAGATTAAACATACACCTGGTTTTCAAATCTCGTTGTAAATGAAAAAAATAGGGGTTCAGTACGCACAAGTACTAGGGGTGGAAACACATTTTCAGAGTTACATTTAATTCTGATAAACATGAGTTTAACAACCAAAGCTTTTTAGGTTCCGTTTCAAATGTAAATAACACACTTTGTCAGACCTTCCATTTATAAATCTGCGTTTTAGAATTCCGTACCCAAAGGGTATAAACAAGACTATTACTAATAGTCCGCTATATCTCTGTCAGTAGGCTGTACCTCATGAACTGTGATATGATGTACTAATATTTAGGTTTATAAATAATTTGATTTGCTGATTTATTGATATGTAAGTTAGCACGACAGTCCATATGCTGCTAATATTTATATGTAAGTGAGCACAACAGTCCATATGCTGCTAATATTTATATGTAAGTTAGCACGACAGTCCATATGCTGCTAATATTTATATGTAAGTGAGCACAACAGTCCATATGCTGCTAATATTTATATGTAAGTTAGCACGACAGTCCATATGCTGCTAATATTTATATGTAAGTTAGCACGACAGTCCATATGCTGCTAATATTTATATGTAAGTGAGCACAACAGTCCATATGCTGCTAATATTTATATGTAAGTTAGCACGACAGTCCATATGCTGCTAATATTTATATGTAAGTGAGCACAACAGTCCATATGCTGCTAATATTTATATGTAAGTTAGCACGACAGTCCATATGCTGCTAATATTTATATGTAAGTTAGCACAACAGTCCATATGCTGCTAATATTTATATGTAAGTTAGCACGACAGTCCATATGCTGCTAATATTTATATGTAAGTGAGCACAACAGTCCATATGCTGCTAATATTTATATGTAAGTTAGCACGACAGTCCATATGCTGCTAATATTTATATGTAAGTTAGCACAACAGTCCATATGCTGCTAATATTTATATGTAAGTTAGCACGACAGTCCATATGCTGCTAATATTTATATGTAAGTTAGCACGACAGTCCATATGCTGCTAATATTTATATGTAACTTAGCACAACAGTCCATATGCTGCTAATATTTATATGTAAGTTAGCACGACAGTCCATATGCTGCTAATATTTATATGTAAGTTAGCACGACAGTCCATATGCTGCTAATATTTATATGTAAGTTAGCACAACAGTCCATATGCTGCTAATATTTATATGTAAGTTAGCACGACAGTCCATATGCTGCTAATATTTATATGTAAGTTAGCACAACAGTCCATATGCTGCTAATATTTATATGTAAGTTAGCACGACAGTCCATATGCTGCTAATATTTATATGTAAGTGAGCACAACAGTCCATATGCTGCTAATATTTATATGTAAGTTAGCACGACAGTCCATATGCTGCTAATATTTATATGTAAGTGAGCACAACAGTCCATATGCTGCTAATATTTATATGTAAGTTAGCACGACAATCCATATGCTGCTAATATTTATATGTAAGTTAGCACAACAGTCCATATGCTGCTAATATTTATATGTAAGTTAGCACGACAGTCCATATGCTGCTAATATTTATATGTAAGTTAGCACGACAGTCCATATGCTGCTAATATTATTAACTACTGATATCTACATGAAATTGTCACACACATACTTTATAGCCAGGAATAAATAGCACATAAACCATACATTTTATTCCGATATTCCCGCGGGATCGAACCTTACGGGGTGAAACCGTGGCACGCTCTAGTATTCTTATACTTTCAGACAATAGAGTGAGTATTCAGAATGTAGGTACAAGAATGTTTTTTATTTCGTCCTGAAACGTGATCATCTGTAAGCTGCCCCGGCTTATTTTAATTTTGTAATTATTTACCCTAAACGCTTGTAAGGTACGTGCGCGTCCACTTACATTGTTCTAACATTTATATTGAGTAAAATTTCAACTTGAATGTCAATAATATTTAGATTTAAATGAGTATCCATGGAGTTTGTTGCCACAGGCACCCACTACAACTACGCTTTGAAATGGGCGACTAGTTTTATAGTTAACATTGACAATTGGTTGTAATTAGTTTAATTGAAGTGAATGGTTTGTGTGTGGTGCAGGCGCGTGCCAACATTAGCTCGCTGCTGTCGGAGGTGAGCTACAAGCGCGTGCTGCTGGGCTCCGCCATGAAGGTGATCCGCGACCGACAGCAGCTCATCGCCGACAAGAAGAAGGCGCTCGTGCACGAGATCACGCAGACCGTCGTCAAGTTAGTACACACCAATAGCTACAAATAATCCTTTAGCTCAAATATCATTTGCCTTTTCGGCTTCTAGTCTAACCAGATGTAGGTAAATACCAATAATTAATGTGAAGTGACTCAAGTGACTGATTCTCTGACCTCCATTACTCAGCTTATTATTTTATTTATTTATTTCATCATCAACCTTTTATCGTCCCACTGCTGGGCACAGGTCTCCTCTCATACAGAGAAGGAATGAGCGTAATCACCACACTTGCTCAATGCGGGTTGCCGATTTCAGACATATAAGTCCAGGTTTCCTCAAGATGTTTTCCTTCATCTTCAGTCATTGTTGTCCAAGATATACTTAGAAAGTACATATAGCTTTAGAAAAGTTACATTGGTACTTGCCTGACCTGGAATGGAACCCGCACACTAATACTTGAGAGGCTGGTGTTGTAACCACTAGGCCACTTATTTAATTATTATAAACTAATGCTTGACCATAATCCCGCCTGATGGTGAAGCGCGCTTATTTATTAACAACTTATTCACTCAAAAAAAACTTAGTGGATAGGAAGGAGGACGACAGTTGAGCGAAATATGCAATATTAAACCCAAAAACATGACCAAAGATGCTGCGCCAGAGGGAGATTGATCTGGAGACCCACCACGACCAAGCTCCCGACACAACAATCGTATCCGGCACACATGATGTCTGGTGAAGCCGTACGGAGGACGGGTCTGAGCAGTTGTGTTGCGATGTGTGCCGGGTACGATGCGCCAAATGTTGTTGTGTCGGGAGTTTGGTTGTGGAGAGTCTCCAGAGCAATCTCCCTCTAGTGCAGCATTTTTTGGTCGTGTTGGTCTTGGGTTTAACATTGCATCACCTCGCTCAACTGCCGTCATCCTATTCCATAGTTTTTTAAGTGAATAGGCTTAATAAACTAGTACGCTTTACCATCAACGATTGCATCACTGCTTACCATCAGACGGGATTGAAGTCAAGCACTAGTTTATAATTATTAAAAAAAAAAAACATCGCAACACAAGTGCTCAGACCCATCCTCCGTACGTCTTCACCAGACATCATGCCGCAACACGACGAATCGCTTGGCGGCAAGACTTAGTCTGGTGGTAACTTTTGCCGGCGGCCGATGTTATGGCCTACTATCACCGAGAATCAGCTATTGGTAATTCAATACCTCTTGGACTTGGTAGACTTTCGCGATTCTTAAGACTCATTCTACGACTGCTAACTACAAATGATGCACTGACTGCTAACTGTTTGACATGTTTTCCAAGTAATGTAATTATTTATAATTTGGCACAAGTATTTGTCAGTAATGGTTACCGGTTGTCCCGTATCAGACTAACGAACGCGATAAACACTCGCGGCAAGCAGCTGGTGTTGAGGCTCAACGAGGTGTGCGACGCCAAACAACGCACGCTCAACGAGAAGAAGGAGGCGCTCGAGCAGCTCGCCGCCATCACCGACCACTGTGTGGCCTTCGTCAATCAGGTCGGTCTCGACAACTTTCATTATATATTCAAACAACGCACGCTCAACGAGAAGAAGGAGGCGCTCGAGCAGCTCGCCGCCATCACCGACCACTGTGTGGCCTTCGTCAATCAGGTCGGTCTCGACAACTTTCATTATATATTCAAACAACGCACGCTCAACGAGAAGAAGGAGGCGCTCGAGCAGCTCGCCGCCATCACCGACCACTGTGTGGCCTTCGTCAATCAGGTCGGTCTCGACAACTTTCATTATATATTCAAACAACGCACGCTCAACGAGAAGAAGGAGGCGCTCGAGCAGCTCGCCGCCATCACCGACCACTGTGTGGCCTTCGTCAATCAGGTCGGTCTCGACAACTTTCATTATATATTCAAACAACGCACGCTCAACGAGAAGAAGGAGGCGCTCGAGCAGCTCGCCGCCATCACCGACCACTGTGTGGCCTTCGTCAATCAGGTCAGTCTCGACAACTTTCATTATACAATATGTAAAGAAAACCCTGTCCGATCCGCGAAGGTATTGTTAGGTATCGATAACTGATTCTATTAATGCAAACAAAGCCGGGCTAAACTAAAAAAATAATTTCCCCTAAAAAAATAAATATTATTTCGCAAAGAGATGTAACTTTAAACATCTGCGGCGGGCAATCCATGCGCGGAGGACGGGGGGCAGGGAACGCGTCACGTGGTCGCATTGCTTATAATAATACCGCCAAAACGGTGTTGTCACTTTTTAAAAAATACTAAATATCGGGGAAGTTGGAATTAATTCGCGGGAAAAAAATATTATTTCAAAATTCGTTACTATTGTTACTATGATGATTACGTAAAATTTAATATCATATTTGGTCATGTGTTTATCTAACCTTTATTATCCTTATGGGTCGGACAGGGTTTTCTTTACATATTGTATATTCAAAATGGTCGCTAATTTCATTACTAATATATAACATTATTTTTTGTTATGTGAAACCTGAAACACATCCAGTATTTTTAAGTTAAGTATTTGGGAAAAAATATAACATGGTATAAAAATGATTGGATCGATTCAGTTCTTCTCTGAACAAACTATATTCAGGTTTTGTATAAATAAAAAATTATGTTGTATATATTAGTATCTAATTTCATATTGATTGAATAGAGTTATGAATGCACCTTATGTCGATGGCATAAGGTTCAATATTGCGTGACATGCAGTACATAACTTTTAAATGCTATAACTCGAGACCTAGATATCGGAGAGGTGCAATACAAAAACGCATTGCTAGACCTAGGGTGGCCTATCGAATGGTACAGGTTTCGTCAACATCGTGAACGAAGTGTCGACATCGATATTTCTAGAAACTCGTTTCCGGGAAGTACTTGTAGGTACTTGTTGAACGTACTCGAAATTATGCGCTATTATTATTACGTCTAGACGAATCTGGAATGTTCAATCAGTTGACCTATATAATATGTAAAGAAAACCCTGTCCGACCCATAGGAATAATAAAGGTTAGGTAAACACTTGACCAAATATAATATAAAATTTTACATAATCATCATAGTAACAATACTAATGAATTTTGAAATAATCCTTTTTTCCCGGGAATTAATTCCAATTTCCCCGAAATTTGGTAATTTTAAAAAAGTGACAACACCGGTATTATTATAAGCGAATAGCGACGCGACCACGTCACAGGTGCCGCGTGCCCTGCCCCCGCCGCCCGCGGAAGGGGTTGCTTATCGCACATGTATTAAGTTACCTCTTTTTGCGAAATAATATTTATTTTTTTAGGGGGATTTTTTTTTTAAGTTTATGTTGTCTTTGTGGGCATTAGTAGAATCAGTTATCGATACCTAACAATACCTTCACGGATCGGACAGGGTTTTCTTTACATTTTGTATAAAGCGCCGTGACGCCAGCAGGCAGTCAGTCTGCATTTGACAACCGAAGCGAAAACAAGCGACAGTTAAGAAGCGATCTTTGAGAATACCTACTGCGACAACCGTAACGAGGACTTTGAGTACTACGTGAAGTAACACCTGTAGTGTTATTGTGTGTTTACGACACGGACTTCGTGGACGTAAGTGAAGACTTCGGTGCAACGTCAGCTACGTTCTACTTGTCATTGCCTACTACCGACTGTACCTTCGTTGCTCATAAACTTCGAAACCATTAACCGGCGTTTAAGTACCCCCAGCCCATAACAGTAGCTATGTGTAAACATGGTATAAAAAATTGTCTATGTTTGCAATATTAAAAATATGAGCCTATTATACAATATGTAAAGAAAACCCTGTCCGACCCATAAGGGTAATAACGATAATATTTATTTTTTAGCGGGATTTTTTTTTTAAGAATCGCCTGTCTTTTTGGGCATTATTAGAATCAGTTATCGATACCTAACAATACCTTCACGGATCGGACAGGGTTTTCTTTACATATTGTATATGTATTTTAAATATTGAGTTGCCATTGCTTTATCTACAAAATATTTCAAAAATAAATTAATCCATACTAATATTATAAATGCAAAAGTAACTCTGACTGTCTGTTACGCTTTCCCGCTTAAACCTCTCAGCCGATTTTGATGAAATTTGGCACACACAATCTCTAGACGGGAAAGAACATAGGCTACCTTTTATCCCGGAAAAAATTGATGTTCTCGAGGGAAATCTAAAAAGCGCGATATAACCGAACTCCACGCGGGCGCAGCCGCGGGCGGAAAGCTAGTGTAATATACGTTACTTCTTTCCGCGTCCTTTTGAGAGCGACGCGCAAGAAAGGGTTTTTTAATGAAATACAGTTTATTAGTTAGGTTTTGCTGAAGGAGCGCCTATAAACAAGATGTAATTGTGTGTCAGGCGCTGGAGGGCTCGGACACGGCGGTGCTGCACGCCAAGCACGCCGTGTGTGCTCACCTGCAGCGCATCAAGTCGCGGCGCGCCGACATCCCCAACCCGGAGATACCCGTCAGGATCGCACTCGCGCTCGACAAGCTGCCCGAGCTGCTGCGGGTGCTGGCCGGGCTGGGCGGCATCGTGGTGGACGGCAAGCCCGACCCGCCGCACCACCACCAGCCGCACGACCTCCACCTCACGCACCAGCTCCAGGTAACCACGCGCTCCTAAAGCCTTCCTGGATTAATGGGCTATCCAATCCAAAAATATTTTTTCAAAACGGATCAGTTGTTCCTGAGATTAGCGCGGATCATATGAAAAACGCCAACAAAGTCGCGGGCGGCCGCTAGTCTACTTTAAAATATTACAACACTCAGATTCAGTCATTATCATCTCAGCGTTAATCTCAGTCGCATCCAAGCTTTTTCAGCTTTGGAAACACTCTAATTCACTATTGTAAGTAATCCAATAACCTCCTGTGAGTGAGTGTGGATGTCAGTCCACCGACAACTACAGTCTTGACATTTCCGCCGATCGCCTCGATCACAACCTACAACTGGCGCGAGTCGACTGTGCACATCGCTCTGTACCGTTTGTACAAAATGACAATTACAAATGTTAAAAAACAATATATATGTATTTTTTTAATGTTATTAAAAGGTCGTTTTGATGATAAAGCGTCATAGTACTAGGTTATTTTACTCATGACGTTTTACAATTAAATTGATACATATAGGCTGAAATATAATGTTGGTATAACCAAGAGTAACGCGATGAACATGTAAGAAACAAAAACAACCTTAATAAAAAAAAAACTTAACAATGCAAAAACTCCACAGAAACAGTAATGACAACAGGTTATTTAAACTGTGTTTAGACAATTGTAACAGAGATGCTAACGCTACTCAGCGCTTGCGGCGACTGCGGAGCGCCGCGCGGGGAAGCGGGAGAGGGCTCGCATTTGAGCGAGGTGCACAGTTACCTCGCGCGAGTTATAAATTCAATTTTAGACGTAATGATACCGTTCACTGTAATAATTACCAGTTTATTCTGTAAAAACGCCTCACCGTGACAACGCAACTGAAGTGCGGTGTCAATCCACCTCATACAAGTGATTGACGCCTCACCTGAACCAAGATCCCACGGTCATTTTTACAGAATAAACTTGCTGATGTGCGACCTTGTTCCATGTCTCAGACGTTGGCTCGCTACCAGGTCAGTGCTTATCTCATCATTAGAGAATGACTGCTGTCTGTTGTCTCGCCCGCCGCTGAGCGAACTGAGTTATAAGTAGTCCAACTTTACTGTCATGTACAAATGTATTTTATATTCGCTTATTATATTAGCTTTTTACATGTCATTGGTATTTATGTTGTGCATGAACTCATAATGTTTTATTATACATAACTACAGTAACTATTTGTTTTGGTTCATCATCCATACATGACGAGAGGGAGCTAAATAATTAAATATTATTGTATGAATTTCCTAAACAAAATAATGGATTTAATTTGCTTGGAAATGTTGAGGTTGAAAGTGCCTTTTACTCACACAATGTCCAATATTTAGCAGACCAAAAAAAAAAAAAAAACAGAATCTATGCATGTATTTCGATAGTCGTGAAGTAAATGTCATAATTTAAAAATACTCATTTTAAAACTTGTTTTTGAATATTTTTTTTCGGTATTTAAACTCGTCTGCTTTGACTGTTCGTAAAGTAGCTAGACTGTGGCGTAACTGTCTAAAGTAGTTCTACATTATCGTAAAATGATAAATAATGCAAAGGATGTTTTTTTTTTTTTTTTTGTTATATATAGAGGTAGAAAATGATGTATGTTTAATGATGAACCTGTCGAACGGGTATGAGACAGTAATATGTTGCATCGTAGTCAGTGTTTCCCGTTATAGGTTGGGCGGGAGGGATGCTACCACTGTACTGAGCGGGTCGCGTGTCGTGTTGCAGGGCGGGGCCGGCGCGGTGGGCGCGGTGGGCGCAGTGGGTCCGGCGGGGCCGGCTGGCGGGTTCCTGGCGCTGCAGGCGGCGGGGCTGCGCGCGCGCACCACTCCGCTGCGGCACGCGCACGTGACGTCCACCACCCACCCGCATCACCTGCACGGTACTCCACACTATCAATAAGGACCACCGACCACACCCACCACTGCTCAATGACCCCCACTTAACACACTTTTTAATATACTTTGTATAGACGCGCCGCACACGTGTATCCAGTGGCGGCCACTCGCTACAGTAGTGTCCCCGACTCTTGTCACATTGCCGCACCCCCCGCGCATTTAACCATCCGACTTTGTATGTACCACACGCGTATCATCATGGAGCACGACGTCTTAATGCATATTGATACATTCATATCCAAAATCCATTCACGTCCTGCTATTTGGGATTATAAAATGTGGCGGCTTCCAGACACCGGTAGCTGCCGCTCGCTTCAAATGTGGCGGTAAGTCGCGACAGACACCGATGGCTGTGGTCGGTGGCCCATTTGCGCCGAGCCTAACACATACAATAATATTTTGTACGTTAATACTTTATATATCAAGTCCTTTTTCTACAATTATTGTTTAAATACTATTATTAGAATATCGTCAACGAAAATTAGGGTTATAAAATTAACCTCAATTAGTGGCACCACAGGTACGTAAGTTGTGCTATATATTTATCAAATAATATTACAATTTACATTCTAATATTATTTGAAAAATGTGTCTAAGAATAGTTCATATATTGTACATATGTATGTAAAACGACGGTCACCAAAACAGATTCAGTCGTTATCATTGCACCATGCCGGAGCGGGTAGACGCTGCATACCCGCTGGGTTGCTTCTTTAAACAATCTTTTCCAAACGAAAAAAAAAAACGAAAGTTGCTCGTGGAAACAATTGTTTCCAAGTCTTTATTTTTGTTAAACATCTCTTAAAATTCTATTGCGATAGAGTTCTAACAGAGTCCTTTCGAAACCTCTTAAAATCAAGAGTAGTAACAGATCTACCGAATGAACGCAAATTTACCATCGATTTATGTTAGTTATTAAGAACTCTAGAAATAATAGATTGATATTTATTGTAAAACTCATTGGCTAAACAAAACACAATTTTTTTTTTAGGATAAAACCTATCCAGTCGGTAGTAAATTAAGTTTTTGTGACCACATCTCAGAGTGCATTATGCGAAGGAGTGCGCCGAATAAAGTTCGGCACTTTTTTTTTTTGCAAGCAATCGAGCGGCTACGGAAATATTGAAAGAATGCCGTGTCCAGAAGTACCGGTTAATGAACCCAGCTGCCTAAAGAGAGCCTCCTGAGGTGTTGCTCGAGGCTCTTTGCTATGTGTTTGTCACGACTCAGGGCACAAATGACATGTTACTTATCGACAACCTCGCGAGCCAACTCAAGATACTTTCTCATCATGCGGGAGGGTTATGTCAACAATCATAACGCGCCGCTCTGATCTATCCACCACCATTACATCAGGCTTATTGGCAACAATAGTCTTATCAATGATGATGGATATTGCCATGTTTAAAAACTTGGTAGTACGGCACCTCCCATTCACAAGTTTAATATTTGCACCTAAGTTCGCCTGCCTCAAAAAGGATATCACTCTAGGATGCGTACTGCCCTCCCTGAAGCTGATTAGTTTGCCCATGAGTGCTCTGGCCCCACAAGTACGACGTTCAATCCTTCATTGTAAAGCTGATACAGTTAATTTCAGTCGTGTAGCTCTAGCTCCATTCGATAGGCCATCCTAGATCTAGCAATGCGTTTTTATATCGAACTTCTACAGTGCCTAAGTCTCAAGTTATAGGGCGTAAAAGTTACGTACGGCATGTCACGCAATATTTAACCTTTTGCCATTAACATAAGGTGCATTCGTAACAATATTGTAGGAATCTTTTGTTATTTTCGCGAACATACGAAACAAACACTGCCGAGATAACGCATAAGCAGACATTGCGTGTGTCGCAGGTGTGAGCGAGATGAACCTGCGCGGGCTGCTCAACGCGCAGTCGCAGCGAGCCGCCGCGCGCGCCCTGCCGCCCGCACACCCGCAGCATCCGCAGCATCCGCAGCTCCCGCAGCATCCGCAGCACTCGCAACATCCGCAGCACCCGCAGCATCCGCAGCACCCGGCCCAGCTGGCCATGCACCACGCTTACCACCAGAGTGAGTACTGCACACGGCTTTTCAAATTCACCATGAAGATTTGAACGTGTCGCTGTTGGGCTACTTCTGTTCCAGCTCGTCATTAGAAAAGAATAGTTCTATCTTTGTACAAGAAAATAGGTAAAAATTATAGATACAGAGACATTTTAAGCTAATGTTAATAAAAACTATTTTTTCTATTATTAACACATCCAGTTAAATCAGTATAAGTTAATTATGTCATAAAACAAGCAACGCAAAAAAATAACAACGCAATAATTTATAATATCAAGTTAAAATTTTTATGTTTTATATAAAGATTAGAAATACCTAAGTCAAGTTTATGGTCAGTTAATGGTAATTTGTTGAACATGATCAGGCCCATACAGTAATAGTTATTTATGCCACTGTCAAGCAATGATAGCTATTGTAATACGAGTGACAATAGATCAGCACGAGTATTACAATAGCTGTTTGCGACGCGTGCGTCCGTGCGCGCGTGCGTGCGTGCGTGCGTGCGTGCGTGCGTGCGTGCGTGCGTGCGTGCGTGCGTGCGTGCGTGCGTGCGTGCGTGCGTGCGTGCGTGCGTGCGTGCGTGAGTGTGTATGTGTGTGTAAAACATGACAGGAGAATATACAGGGTAGCGGACCTCTGGCTCCAACGCGAAAGCCGCGGATACAACCGGGATAAACGCTGAGATGATGATGATGATTAAGCGATGTTGACAATGGAACGCTATAATATCGCTATAATCTTGTTTTCCTAAAAGCAGACGATGTCGATGAACCATTTGAAAATATTTTCTATTCCTATCTACTTTCGCGCTGTGCCTTTCAATGTCTATTTAAACTAGACTATTCTACCTTTTCCAAAAATTTTGAACTCTAAACAAGAATCTAAATGTTTTTTCCGACGAATCGTGTTTAAAGGCGGCTTTGTGAAAATTATTTAAATCTGAATAACCAAACATTTTTATTATCATGAAACTAATATACACGGGAAACAAAATAATTTATTTGTATGTACACAGCCTCAGGGGCGTGCACAGACATTTCGAGTGGGGTATGCATGCATTCACTAGCGAATCATTTTTACACTATGTATGATATATTTTTTCCCAAACACATTTAGGCTTAGCCATTATTGCATCGTGGCAACAGCTAACGGAGGCCAACGCCCCGCGTTCCCGCGCGATCGGCTCATCGGAGTGTGGACCATATTAATTTTCCTTTATTAAGCGAATCGTCGTGACGCAAAATTTTGTTTACCTAAAAAGCAGACGATATCGATTAACCTTTTGATATGGTTTTTTGTGATTGAAAATGTTTAATTTTAAATGTCTATTCAAACTAGACTCTATTCTTTCCAAAAATTTGGTACTTTAAACAAGAATCTAAATGTTTTTCCGACGAATCGTATTTAGAGGGGGCTTTGTGAAAATATTTAAATCAGAATATCCATAACCTCAAAAATTTTGATTAACATGTTTTGAAAATATACACGGGAAACAAAATGATTTGTGTGTACCTACACCGCCTGCTACCTAACCAGTTATAATTATCAAAACACTTTTTATTAAAACAACGTGTGATATTACCTTTTTTTGAGGTACATCCAAATTGCGAACACAATGCCCTTTAATTTATATTTTTGCTCATAACTTTAGGTTGAAAAAGGAGCCATTTTAAGTTTATCTAAAAACAAATCGCACATGTATAATTTTGCATATTTTATAAAGAAATACGTAATAAAGTAAATAAAGACGATTTCACTCTTTCGGCTATACGTCGAAAAGTCCACCAATTCTTTTATTATAGAAACGAATCACTATCCTTGAACAAGGTAATGCTAATTCTGTTTATTTAATATTTTTAATTTTGGCAGGTATTGTAATGATGCTTGCAAACTGTAGTTTTTAAGTTCATACTTACCTACACAATTATTTAATTTAAATTCTTCAAGTCGTAAATGATGACCCAGAACTTCAGTCATTTTCAAGAAGTACGTTACATAAAATTTTAAAACACCTTCGATTTAAGTTCATGACCAGAAAACGCTGCAGTGTATTAATTGACCGAGATGACATAACTTTATGGCGACATCATTATTTGCAAAAAATACAACAGTATGGTAGGGAAAGTCGTCCTATATATTATCAAGATGAAACGTGGATTAATGAAGGTTGGTACTAACATTAGCATTTAATTTTACTTGTTTCTCGAGACTTTTTTTTTTGGGACAAAACCCGTCACACTGTTCCCAACCCACTGCAACTCCTGAAAGCCAGAATCAACAGTGGAGACCGCCAGAAAAACGCCGAGCAATGAAGCTCGACGAGTCCCGGAGAAACGTTTCAACTGTCTTGGGTCCCGCAACGAAATTAATCAGAAAAGAATAGCGGAGGAGTAAGAAAAAAGATATTTTTTCCACTTCCCTCCATAATAAGCAGGAGACAGAACAGAACTAGGCCAATCGGCACAAAGGGACATTATTGCAACTGGGAGAAGCCCAGATTGCCAAGCACCACGGAATAACATTTGATTAAGTTAATGGGTCCTAAGTAGGTATTTGCTGTTACAATTGATTCCAATAATAGGTATGGCAAAAGCGCCTGAACGCACGGAAATTAGTTCTAGTTTCAACAAGGTCCGTATAATAAACAACTCCGGATGTAACTTGTACACTATCCAACATAATATTGCGTTCATTCTGCCAAAGAATACACTCCCACAAGATGTGATGTGCGGACTGTTCAAATTCACAGTTCGATGTAGAACACTGACACAAAGGCGAAGGAACAAGTTTAAAAGAATACAGTTTACTTTTAAAGTTGCCATGACCTGTGAGAAATTGGGCAACGCAGTGGTCAACCTCCAGCCATGTCTTAGCCAGCCGATCGCCAACGGATGGAAAGAACAGATGGAGGTGCCGGCCCTTGATGGAATTATCCCACCTACTTTGCCATTCGGATAAGAGGTCCTCCCAGACGTCAGTCTGAGGTTTAAATAATCTAGAAATTCTATTGAGGTCGCGTTGTGTAACAAAGTTAGTGTCCATGGCCTCCCCCGTCGCGGAGTAGTACATTGAAGCACGTCGCTGTACTTTAAGATCGACTGGAAGTACACCTGCCAGTACGGGTAAGGCTTCAGTACTGACTGTTCTATACGCCTTGCATAAAAATATCAATGCCTTGCATAAAAACGTTGGCTTTGAAGCAGTTTACGTCGCGCCGCCCCTATGCTGGCCCTATCGGCCCAAACAGGTGCACCGTAGCGCATACATCCTAAGTAGGTAGCTCCATATATAGTTTTTAAAGTTAGGAATGATAGACCCCAAGTTGCTTTGGATATTCTAGTTAGGGCATAAAAGTTCCTTTTAGCTTTTTCGCCAACTATTTTTATATGTTCGATAAATGAAAAAAAAAAGTGTTTCTCGAGACTGTCGTTATTATTATGTTTTCTATTATTTTGTTCACACACATACTAATTCATTTTAGGTCATACTGAGAATAAGCACTGGGTGGATACCAGTGTGAAATCATCACGTCAGGCTTTTTTAGAAGGGTTAAAAGGGCCTTCAGGCAAGGGGAGATGACTTGTAGTGTCCCATGTTGGAAGCGAAGAGGGTTTCGTGGACGATGGTCTATTAATATTCGAATCGAAAAAGGGGCTAGATGATTACCACAAGGAGATGACTTCTGATATATACGAAAGCTGGTTAAAAAATATTTTTCCGAAAGTAAAAGAAAACTCAGTACTTGTAACAGATAATGCTCCATATCACACCAGCAAACTGGAATCGTTACCTACTTCTAGTTGGCGAAAAGGGCAAATCCAAGATTGGCTAAAATCAAAAAATATTTCATATGACGAGACAATGTTAAAGCCCGAATTAAATGAAATTGCCCGAAAGCACAAAAAAGCCCATGAAAGGTATGTCGTCGACGAGATGGCTGCTGAACGGGGTGTCATTATTTTGTGACTGGGCTCAAGTAAAGGGGCACGTCGCTAAAAATAATAAAAGATTCAAAATTAATGAAGTACGAAGCCTTTTTGAAGAAGGGCTTCGTGAAGTGACCCCGCAGCGGTGGAAAGACTGTGTAGTCCATGTAATTAAAATTGAAGATGGAATGTAAAAAACGGCCACCGACGACATTACTGATAGGTTTATCATAGAAGTAGGTGGCGATTCTGATGATTCAGAATATTCCTCAGACATGGAGTCATTATCTGAATCAGATTAACGCGAATATCTGTAATTAAGTTGTGTAATTAAAATATATGTTTTACATTATTAATTTTGTATTATTACGTTTTAAATAAGTACGTACAAATTATTTCAGGATAACTTATTGTAAAAAAACGATACTTGATTTTATGAACGCTAAGTTTCGGTTGTGCCACGTCACTATTTAAGAATTGCAATAAACTGACAACATTCGTAATGTCAGTTTAGTGTACGAGATTAAAAAACAGAGTTTAGTTTGCGCTAGCCCCAAAATATGGCAATGTTACTGCTTTATTGTAGTGTTTTAACAGAATGTACTGTTTACAAAAATTATATTAATTAGAAAATTATAAGGGTAACCAGTGCTTATATGCCTCTATGGAGCGCGCGCGCCTGCACAGCCTGCTAACCAGTTATAATTATCATAATACTTTTTATTAAAACAACGTGAGATTATTACCTTTATTTTGAGTTAAATCCTCAAAATTGAACTTTGAAAAAGGCACCGATTTAAGTTTCAACAGAACAGATCTCAAAGGTATAATTTTCCATATTTTAGAAAGAAATTCGTATCTAAAGTAAATAAACTAATTCAATTCACTTGCACTTAAAACGAAACCAAAGATCACAATATGGCGACAAAGAATTGGAGTAATTTATCATTGCGAGGCTGGTAAAATAAATAGGTATTTCAACGAACAACAATTATGCTATTTGTGACAGCTTCTAAACTTGGTCGGTTTATAATTTAGGCACTGCTTTTTCTGCCTTAGATATTAATGAAATTCTACGGCCACTCACGAAAAGTTTACGCACACAATCAAATAATTTTATTCACATACACCACCACACACGTTAAAAAAAGAAGCAGATTTAGTTCGTGCCTACGTCGTCGCTACGCTCCGTAGGGCTAGTGACGACGTCGTCGCTACGCTCCGTAGGGCTAGTGACGAAGCCGCGTTCGCGTTCCACGTATATTGTAGTATGTGTTAGTTAGTTTCCGCTAGCCCCAAAAGATGGCAGTATTACAGTATTAGCAATGAGTAACAAGGTTTTTACTGTTTTATATAAATTTCGGGTGTTCCGAATTAGAAAATTATAAGGGTAACCAGTGCTTATCTGCTTATATGGAGCGCACGCGCCTGGTTGTCATCATCGCGCATTCGTATATCCGAAGAAGGACGATATTCAGATTTGCTAACAATAATCAGTTAAGTTGAACGTCGGAGCGCGTACCTCCCACAGTGATCGGCGCGTACGGCCCCAACGCGTACGGCGGCGGGTCGGGGCGCCGCAGCGGGGACCCGCGCACCCCCTCCCCCGCGCCGCCCGCGCTCCCCGCGCTGCCCGCGCCGCCCCCGCCCTCCTACCTGCAGCACCAGCACCAGCAGCTCGTGCCCGCCGCCGCCAAGTGGCACATCCCGCAACAAGGACTCTCCAACGGTACAACAACACACCGCCTAATTTTATATTTTAATAGTGATCATATTTATTTCGTATTAATATTTACAGGTTCAGTCATGACTAGAAATAATCCCATAGAAATTATACTACCTAAAAATAAGCTGAAACTATGAGATTTTTTATAAAAGTTGCAAGTAATGTTGGTAATTCAGACCTGTGTTTCTGATGTTGAAACTGCTGATGAAACTGTTATAAAAATATTAATAATTATTGAATAAAAACTCTGAGATCAAGCACATTGTCATTAATACGTGATACTGAATCCAAGCAAACGAACAAAAGTTAATTTCTTACAAGAGAATTAATTATGATCCTCACAAACTTTTAAGACATTTTTGTATGTGTTATAATATGACTAAGTCTTTTGATAAGATACTACATTTTTTGATCTTATACAGTACAAGAGAGCTTTATAATTTTTAAAATCAATTGTACTGAAAAAACATACACATTATTTATTTATATCAATTTCATTAATTACATGGCTAATATTTACATAAATTAAAAAGTTAAAAAAAAAAAATAAAATTATGTACAAGTATATAAAGGAGGAATTGCAAAAACTAGAGGACATCAAAAAATTCATCCGCATCGCTGTCAACAGGAAACGTGCCCAAAAGGCTGGCAGCATTGCCACGTTGTATGGCGATGCTGATTCTTTGAAAAAAACTTTAGATCAAATGAAATTGAATAGAAATAGTATGTCTAGTTTGAAGCTTGAACCCTTCTTTAAATTATTCTCTGAATGTATCACATAAAACGTGAGATCGAGGAACCGCCGGCACGATGAGTATCATAATTTTAACAAGCGCTACATTCTTATTTGAACTATTGGTATCCTCTGGTTATCCTCCCTTCGCAGGCGTGCTGGAAGCCAGCGCCGTGTCGCCGAGCGCGTGTGCGGGGGCGGGAGCGGGAGCGGGTGCGGGGGCGGGCGCCGATTACAAGATCACGCTGGCCCGGCCGCGCGCCGCCCCGCCCGCCGCCGTCACCTCCACCAACCCCAAGACGCCCAGCCCCAGTCTCAACGTGAGTAACGCCACTCCTGGTCACACTCAGAACAACATGACTCCAAATATCTTCGGACTTCTAATTAATACATCGTGCAACCAAATGGCTACTAACGCATACAAATAATTTTATTTATTACCTGAACCTCATTGTTTCAAATAATTTTGTAATCGCCAATTCAATTTCTTATAAGAACCAGTCAAGTTTGAGTCAGATATTTGCCTACACTTGACCATTACGACAGTCCAAAGCCTGCAAATATGATGGAAAATGTTGTCACTAGTTAATTACAAACAAACAAACTGAAATTACTATCAATAACTGCAAGACGAGGCCACGCCGCTACAGGGGCGAGCGGTGCGTTAACTATTTTTAGAGACAACCACGTAACGTGACAAGCTTAGAACTTTCAAATTTTTATGATACCTTTTTGAAATTTGGTACATAAAATTGTTACATAAAAATACTGGACACGTGTTTCGGGTTTCGCACAAAAGATAATGTTGTATAAAATAATAATGTAACCGTTATTGTACGTATGTACAGTTACGTACGTTGTATACAGTTACATTCATTAAAATAACTAGGTAACATTATCGAAGTTCCTATGAAAGCAGTGAATATCTCTAAAAGAGTGTCTCATGTCGCAGGGCGGCGTGCCGAGCGAGCTGGACAAGGTGTGCGCGGCGTCGGTCCAGGACCTGATGGCCACCATCGCCAAGCTGGACTCCAACGGAGTACAAGTGGTGGCCGAGGCGGCGTCGCCCGCGCCCTCCCCGGCGCCGCACGTGAGCTCGTCGGTGGAGCGGGCAGAGCGCCCGGCCGGGGACCCCAACGAGGACTGGTGCGCCGTCTGCATGGACGGCGGCGAACTCATGTGCTGCGACAAGTGCCCCAAAGTGTTCCACCAGTACTGCCACATCCCCACCATCGAGAAGCTGCCCGAGTGAGTCACGTACATATCTACATTCTTTACAACTCATTATACATAAAACTTCATTTTTCATTTTGATTTCTGTTCATTACTACTGAGTGCAAGAGATATGTGTAAAATTTAGTTTTTTTTTTAAGTAAATTTTGAGCTTTTCAACTAACTTCAAAATGAACCGTTTGTGCACTCTACATGGACCTCACAAAATCGTTTGACTGTGTAGATCATTGACCTATTGCTAAAAAAATTAAACGCTTATGGGATAAGAGGTAATGCCTTAGATCTAATTGAATCTTATCTTATAAGAAGGAAACAGTGTACCCAAATAACACGCTTATGTCCTAAACATAAAATTGAAACCCATTTGACGTCAGATTATAGGGAAACTAATCTGGGTATACCGCAAGGAAGTGTAATAGGGCCACTTTAATTTAATATGTATATTAACGACCTTCCGAAAATAACAAAACCATCCGACTATTATGTTCGCGGACGATAGTAATTACAGGTAAAGAAAAGATAAGCTTATTGAATCTGACATATTTGACACCCTTAATAATATAATACAATGGCTGACATTAAATAATCAAAAATTAATTTAGTAAAACTTACCTAATGATATTTAAAAATAGAATTCCCCTAATGACGAATATTAAAATTATTTATAATGACATAACTATTAGTGAAGTAGATACTTCCAAATTTTTAGGTCTTTATGTAGACGGTGGCCTAAATTGGGAAGCACACGTAGAGATTCTTTGTGCAAAGTTGAGTACTCAATCTTATGTATTGTATATGCTCACAAAAAACTTAACGAGGTCGCAGTTCTGATGGTATATTATGGGAATGTTGAAAGTATGTTAAGATACGGAATCATATTTTGGGGTAAGTGTACTGAAAAAGAGAAAATATTCAAAGCACAAAAAAGTGCATAAGGGCAATGTGCAAGCTCGATCAAATGGACAGTTGTAGACGATACTTTAGAAAACTAAAAATATTGACAGTACTGTGTCTGTACATATATGAGTTGGCGATGTTTGTCAGAAGTAATTTAACGATGTACGAAAATTATAAAAGTAAACGTAAAAATTTAAAAGTTAACTGTCCTCAACACAACAGTGCATTAATGAGAAATAGTGTACTCTGTATGGCGCCACGCGTTTACCACCACCTACCAAAACAATTATTACAATGCAAAGGCTGTAATATATTTAAGAGGCGTATTACAAAAAAATCGGAAATTGCATGTTGCCGACGTTGAAAAAGCATGTTTTGTATGCGTCGTATCAAATAACAATTACGTGGAAAAAATATTTTGTTTTCTCTACTACAATGAGGATAAAACCAATTTTAGGTAACTTATTTAATTATTTAGTAATAAGCTTTCCCCCGTTGCATGTTTAGACAAAAACCTTCGGAGACATGAATTGAGAGCTCTAATTTGGAGATTCTTCTGTATATATACCACCACAAAAAATATAATTAGCTCTTAAATATCCTATACTTCAACAATTTAGAAAAAAAAAAAAGTTACATGTTTATTATACAATATGTTAAGAAAACCCTGTCCGACCCGTGAAGGTATTGTTAGGTATCGATAACTGATTCTACTAATGCCTGCAAAACCTGGCTAAACTTTAAAAAAAATACCCCCTAAAAAATAAATAACTTAAATAAAATAAATAGGTAATTTCATGGCAACACAGGCACAGGTCATGACCGCAGTTGACCTCATGCTTGTAGGTATAGGTAGCTTGTCCACGTTTATCGACTCTCGAAAGAAACAATGATACTTAGGCAGCTCGAGAAAAGAACTTTTTTTAAGTAGGAAGGTCGTCTGACTCTCCGAATGTATCATTTCATTGGACGAGCACAATGGCTGTGGCGGAGATGTTCCATATTTCGTTCACTAAGAACTATACAGGCCTGGCAACGTCGCACGAGATTAGCACGGACATGCACACAAATAAAAATCAAGTGGTGTCAAATCCGCGCTGGCCACAGTTGGCCCCTACCAATCCACTGCTCGCCGAACTGATAATGGAGGTACTCACGTACAGGTCGGTAAAAATATCGTGAGGCACCGTGATACTAGAACCCTCGTGCATTGACCGATAAGTACCCACTTCCAAATCGTCTAACACCTGATCACAACACAGCTAATTGCAGTTACTACCTCCATCAGCATTTTACATTACTCTACGTTAGAAAACGACATGATCACACAATACACGAATAGTCTACACCAGCAATGTTTACGCGCAACTAATAATTTAAAGTAAAAATTATTTTTATTTTATAAAAATAGGTACCTACGCGGCTGGCCTCGCGGCATGCTTTGGTAGAGATGTGTCAGTAATCAAAATATTGATTTTTTTTTATCGATTGATACTCGTCTATTTTTGGTATCGATTTAGTATTGTAGTTTCTCATTCTTATTCTCGATTCAACATCGCATGGAATTGTTTAGAACTTTTACAAAACTCAAATTAGCGAGGTACATTGCTGTAAATGAAAATCATGCCAAAGTTTTAATTTCAGTTTCTGTCTCAATATCGATGATATTAACCGATAAAATATTTGTAAAACTTTACTAAAATTGTGTTTCATAAGTCTTTCTCGTTTCTGTTTACTAATACTTAACACAAGTATTAGTAAACAGAAACGAGAAAGACTATAGAGATAATAATGTTATTAGTAATTAATTGATAAACAAACAAAAGTACTTTTACCATTGGGTAATCTGTGTTTTTACAACAAATCATTCAACCAGATACAAGTTTCGATTAATAGCGATAAAAAAAACGTTATTACGCAAAAAATAGTACATCCCTAGTTTCACCTACTTTTTTCTTGGAGGACACCGACAAGGCTCGCCACGCGCCGGCATCACAAACGGGACCGCCTTGAGCATAAATTTATACATTTAATATCCAACAAAAAATCAAACGATGATACCACCGAAAATGGTGTTGTCACATTTTAAAAATTTACCTAATTTTGGGGAAGTTCGCGGGAAAAAAAGACAATTTCAAAATTCACTAGTATTGTTACTATGATCATTATGTATTTGGCCATGTGTTTACCTAACCTTTATTATCCTTACGGGTCGGACAGGGTTTTCTTAAAATATTCTATAAAGAAAAAAAATATACAATAATCACATTATCGACCGAAAAGGCTTCGAAACAAGCCCCAATATCTCCAAAGTTTTACATTATTTAGGAATAAAATTTACACTAAAATATTAATCAATCTTTGCTTAAACTATGGTATTATTTTTACTTCTTAATTCGCTACTATTATTGTTTAATTAAATAAATAAAAAACTATATATTTTGTTGCGTAATCCATCTGCGTTTAGTACGGCGCGAACGCCTGTCAGGGGAGGACGTGTGTCAAAATTTTTCTCGCTCGTCTTCGCTTCGATACTATGTCGTATACCTCCCCATTGCTATTGTGTGCGTTTGTACTACGGACGCGGTTTTTGATCTTTGTAACTATTTATTTCCGAACAATATATTATTTCAATTAGTATGAAGTTTCGGGGGTGCAAGATCATGAAAATGACCTCATTTTTGAAATCAAAGTTGGCCGACACCAATTTTATGATATTTTGACATGGGTGCCGTGACAGGGGTTTTCGAGGGGTGCTGATCACAAAAATGACATCATTTTTGAAATCCAAGATGGCCGACACCAATTTTATTATATTTCGACATGTTACGCGTTTACGGCTAGCGCGGAACGTCAAGTTTAGATAACTTTTGCAAATTTCACTCACACAGAAGATTTCATTTTTAGTTAATTAACTATACTAATATATAAAACTGAAGATTCTGTTGTTTGTCTTTTGTCTGTTTGTTTGAACGCGCTAATCTCAGGAACTACTGTTCCGATTTGAAAAATTCTTTTTGCGTTGGATAGCCTGGAAGGCTTTAGGCTTTAGGATACAACATCACGCTGCGACCAATAGGAGCGGAGCATATATAAAAACATATCGAAAGCTACGCGGGTGAAACCGCGCGGTGCAGCTAGTTTAATATAAAAAAAGCTGTATACATTTTAAAATAGTTTCCCTCGATTGCATTGATCGGCTCTTTTTCTGGGATCAATTATTTCGGGAAGAATGCACCAATAATACAATTTTGTCAAACGGGGAATCATTCACACCGCGAACAAACAAACATTTTTGTTTCCAATACTTAGGCGGCCCTGATCTTGATAATACCATGGTTAACATTAAAAATTACGTCATCACCATTAAGTAAGGAACATTTATTTTTATTTTTTTGACGGACTGCTGCATCTGGTTTAAATGCGCGTATAGAAATGGGACATTTTATTTCTATAAGTCCTTCCTCACCAATTCCGTCTAGTGAAGCACCTAAGAAACAATAAGTCACATCAATGAAAAAAACACATTTTTGGATAGTTATGTTCTCTTCAATGGCAAGTTGTCAATAGCCTTTACCTCATTTTCTTTGCCGTATTTTATTGACGCTACATGGTCCAAGGAAGATCCATAGAAAATTCATTAAACGAGTGGCGCCGAATTCGAATTCGGGCGTTGTTTACAATTTTTTTGCAAAATCGGAAGTCGTTCAAATACATCTTCTCAGCTCGAGTCATAAGTCACTTTCAGCCTGAACAATTGTATCCCTTTCAATGAATGGCACGCCGTTTTAAGGCCTGTTGTTTAAATTTTTCAATGAAAACTTCCTGTGCCTGTTTGGAATCGTCCGCGTTCATATCAGACTTTTGACATGCATTTCCGTAATCGACTTTAGCTACGAGCCCTGCGCTAAAGGTTATTTTACGGCGAAGTGTTTTGCGTTTCCGATTTCATTGAAAAATCATTGTGCTCTAAATGTTTCAGGGATTGGCCTGGACTTTTCTGGTAGGCACATTTATACAGGGTAGTTTGAGGTTTACCTGTGTTAAAACTAACCACAGCGGCATGATTATGGAAGGAGTAAAATTCTTTTATGGAATAATTAATGCTTTTCCCACCTACAGTCTTTGCTACTATGCTGTGGACCTGCTCTGCACGGTTCGTGGTAAAGTCGTAGAGTAGACTTCGAGAATGATAAGCTAGCTGAGAAATATTTCATTGCAGTTTTAACAACAATGTTTTTGCTCCGAGTGATTGGTTTGTTTCTTTTTTCTCTCTTCAGTGCAGTAGTCCAAGTTACATTCACTGTGGTCTCCAAAGATGTATTTGCCGCTGTTTAGAATATTCCTCTGAACTTTTATACTTTTTTCTGATTCGATTAAATTTTGTTTTTGCTGGTGCCGTATTGAAGATCTTACTGCTATTCTTAGCCAAATCAATCATTTAGGTGTCAAAAATTTACGCGCCGACAGAGGGATAAATGTATCAGTTTCAATTAGTTATGTTTTTTTTTTTCGTTCTAATTGCGGAGAAGATAGTTGGTACACTCAATTATTAGAATCAGAACGCCGTGATATGGTCTGCTTTCTAATAATTAACTTCAGAACCTTGCGCCCAACCTGCTAGCGACTTGGCAAGTATCACATCCTTTAGTGACGAAAATGTGAGCACATTTTAATATTCGCTATAATTTGTGACGGCCTTGGTCTGGTCGATATTGCTTGTTGAAGCAAAGGCTGTTTACACCTTGCGCCCACCAGTTTTCTTATGATTGTTAAGTAATTACTTAGTTTCTGTTTCTCGTTTCTTGTTACGATAGCTAAACGCATTCGTCACTAATATAAAATTCGTGTTTCAACCCTGTATGATCTCAAGTTTTCGAAATATGAGGAGGGCGCAAGGTTCATAATTATGAACATTACGCCCACCGTGTATCTCGACAATGGCTGGATCAAAGAGTTTGAAACTTTGATTATTCTGCAGTGACAAATATGTGACATTAGTGCCACGAGCATTTAGACTTCGCATTTATTTCAAATGAAATCGTTTATGCAAGTAGGATCACAGATCACTTTCACACGTCATATGTTTTTTTTTAAACCAGATGAAGCCGGTATGTCCTAACTGACTACCTCTGCGAAGAAATAGCCGAAACAAACTCAGGGATCATCGTCTTTTTTCCATGTCTTTTACACTCAAAATTATATTTATATTCAAAATTATACTTCACGCTTACGTGACATATTCACCCCTATCTATTAATTGATATAAAAAAATAATAATAAGGCATAATAAATATAACTGCTCAAGATGTTTAGTCCGTCTCACTCAACGCTAGCTCGCTACACTGGTCGCGGTGTGTGTGCGCACACATCAATAATATTGCCGTCATTTACCTAAACTCGAGCGTTCAAATTTTGTGAAATGGCTCTTAAACTAAAAGTTAAAAAAATTTCTCGTGGAAAATGCCTGTTATAATGTAAATGAATTTATAAATGACATGCAATCTAATAATGATAGATGACATTATTGTATTTGGTACTTAACTAATTGAGTTGACTTGTTTTAATTATTGTATTTTATCTCATTCAATGACGTGCCCGTCGGTGGCGCAGCTCGCCCATGGTTCAATGCCGATTGTGTCTAAGCTGATCAGCTTAAGCACGCGGCATTTCTCACCTGAGTTGACGCTCGTGACCGCAGAGCTCCGGATCTAAGCTCAAAGAAGAGAGCCTTTAACCGTGCTGCCTAGTCCTACAAAAAGGCGCTTAAGAGGGCTCGCTTCGACCGTATTACCCATATTGGCAACAAGTTATCTGCGCAGCCATCCGGTAGCAGATCTTTTTGGTCCCTTGCCAAATCGGTCGAGGCGAACTTCTGTCGGCCCACACTGCCTCCGCTGGTTAGGCCTGATGGAACACTGGCTCATACGGCGAGAGAGAAAGCAGTGTTACTCCACCTAATTTACCTCATTGCGGAGCTTCAATGCCGGAGGTTCACATTCGGAACAAGGAGGTCCTGAGTCCTGAATCGGTCAACTGGGGACCTACTAGAGTGTATGCCACTCACTTGTGGGGCGAGGCCCTCGAGAAAAATGGGGAAGCGATTGCCGTCTCCCTTGATGTCTCGAAGGCCTTCGACCGGGTATGGCACGCTGGCCTTTTGAGTAAGCTTCCAGCGTACGGCGTTTCCGCCGGCCTGACTGGCTGGGTAAAAGACTTCCTGACTAAACGGTCCCTCCGAGTTGTTGTCGACGAATGCTCATCGGAGCCCATGTCGACCAATGCCGGTGTTCCTCAGGGGTCTGTTCTCTCTGCAACTCTGTTCCTGCTGCATATTAATGATCTGCTGATTCCCGGTATCTATGGGTATGCAGATGACAGCACAGTTGCGGAGAGGTACCTGCCGGTTGCTCGGGCTAGTCAGGAAACAATCCGGTCCGAAAGAGAGGCTATGGTAGAGCGTACCAGTGCTGCACTACAGGCAGTCTCCGAATGGGGCAAAGCCAATCTTGTAGCATTCAATGCCGCTAAAACACAGGCGTGTCTTTTCACCGTCAAAAGGAGCCCGTTCACCTTGGCTCCTACTTTTCAGAATGTATCCTTGGAGTGTACGAACCGCCTTCAGCTTTTGGGAGTAGAGATTTCCTCGAACCTCAACTTTGAGCGGTTCATTGAGTCCAAGGCCAAGGTGGCTGCCAGAAAACTTGGCGTTATCGCAAAGGTCCGGCGGTACTTCACACCGGGGCAGCTTCTAATGTTCCGGTAAAAAAGGTCCGCTCGTGTGTGGAGTACTGCAGCCACATTTGGGCTGGTGCTGCGAAATGTCACCTGGCTACTTTGGATTCAGTGGAGAGGCGTGCGAAGAGGCTGATTGGCAACCCAGACTTAACTCGAAACGGTCTCCAAAGCCTGGAGCACAGGCGTAGAGTAGCCAGCCTTTCGGTCTATAGGATGCATTCTGGTGAGTGTGCAAGGGAATTGCATGATTTAATTCCCCCATCTCCGTTCCACCATCGGACGACCCGTCGTACGGCGAGTTTCCACCCTTACGTTGTTGACACCACTGCGACCCGGACGAAGCGTTTGGCTTCCTTTTATACCGCGTACATCGAGGGACTGGAACAATTTGCTAGCGACGGTGTTTCCGTCACATTACAATTTGAGTGTCTTCAAGGCTAGAGTGAATAGGCTCTTAATAAACTAGCGCGCTTTACCATCAATGATCGCATCACTGCTTACCATCAGGCGGCATTGCGGTCAAGCGCTAGTTAATTGATATGAGTTCTGAATTGACCTGTCCATGACAAAATTTCTTGACATTTATTATTTTAATGATTTTTTTTTCCCTTTTTTATTTTATTTTGAATGAATTTATAAAATGTATAATTAGTAATGTACAATAAGTAGAGACAAACACCAATTTAAATTGCATGCCTTCAGGCGGATTATGGAGATGCCAAACTTTTTTTTTTTTTTTTTAATATTATAAACTAGCGCTTGACCGCAATCCTGCCTGATGGTAAGCAGTGACGCAATCGTTGATGGTAAAGCGCACTAGTTTATTAAGAGCCTATTCACTCTAGCCTTGAAGACACTCAAATTGTAGTCCGACGGAAACACCGCCGTTGGCAACTTGTTCCAGTCCCTCGATGTACGCGATATAAAGGAGGAGGCGAAATGCTTCGTCCGGATCGTAGTGGTGTTAACAACGTAAGGGTGGAAACCAGCCGTACGACGGGTCGTCCGCTGGTGGAACTGAGATGGGGGAATTAAATCATGCAATTCCGTCGCACACTCCCCGAAATGCATCTTAAAGAACACCGAAAGGCTGGCTACTCTACGCCTGTGCTCTAGGCTTTGGAGACCAACTCGAGTTAGATCAGGGTCACCAATCAGCCTCTTTGCACGTCTCTCCACTGAATCCAAAGTGGCCAGGTGACACTTGGCAGCACCAGCCCAAATGTGGCTACAGTACTCCACACACGAACGGACCTGTGCTTTGTATAACATTAGAAGCTGCTCTGGTGTGAAGTACTGCCGGACCTTTGCGATAACGCCAAGTTTCCTGGCAGCCACCTTAGCCTTGGACTCAATGAACCGCCCAAAGTTAAGGTCCGAGGAAATCTCAACTCCCAAAAGCTGAAGGCGGTCGGAACACTCCAAGGACACATTCCGAAAGTAGGAGCCAAGGTGAACGGGCTCCTTTTGGCGGTGAAAAGACACGCCTGTGTTTTGGCGGCATTGAATGCTACAAGATTGGCATTGCCCCATTCGGAGACTGCCTGCAGTGCAACACTCGTTCGCTCAACCATGGCGTCTCTTTCAGACCGGATTGATTCCCTACTAGCCCGAGCACCCGGCAGGTATCTCTCTACAACTGTGCTGTCATCTGCATACCCATAGATACCGGCCATCAGCAGATCGTTAATATGCAGCAGGAACAGAGTTGCAGAGAGAACAGACCCCTGAGGAACACCGGCATTAGTTGACATGGGCTCAGAAGAGCATCCATCGACAACAACTCGGAGGGATCGTTCAGTCAGGAAGTCTTTTACCCAGCCAGTCAGGCAACTATCTTATATACCAATGTTAAATCTGAATTACCCATTTTCGCAATAAATGAGTTTGACTTTGAAAAGGATGTTTTCAATTCGGTTTCATTTTTTTGTTTGTAACTTAACTTTCGATTGGTTGAACGGATTATGATGATTCGTTTAATATTTAAAATCTGGTGCTTCCCGTATGACCCCATGTCTTTTGTTTAGTTTTGACAGTGGCATTCATAACAAACCTTAGAAAAAAGAAAAAAAAAATAATATATATTTTTTGTAAATTTATATATTGCCACAGATTACAGAATACTACGTACAGATACTCAATGGTGAACAACAAAATGAGTCTAGCTCAATTCGGGCAGACCGTCGAGCAAAAAAGTTTCTTTAAGAGATCACTAGAGGGCCACCAGGGAGCGCTTGACCGGCCGGCCACTACCGCCACCTATTTCTTGTCTACATTGTCATATACATACAGGGTTACTGGTAACTCGACGTATTCCTTACAGGACGTCATAGTAAAGCTAAAATGAAACAAATTAAGCCACCAAATGTTCAACCGAAATTCAGTAGTTTTTGAGTTAGTTCGATTTTTAGTATTATTATGAAAAATCACAGATAAAATCTACTATTAAATATAAAAATTACTACGCCTGATGCGAAATATGCGTTCTATTAAATCTATACCAGCTATTCTCTATTCCATCTATATTTAGAAGCGTAATTTCACTATCCAAATGTGAAGCATGATTGACTGTGTGCGTCACTGTCCGGATTCATATCGGGCATCCACGGCGATCACCAGGATCGAATCTAACATAAATTTTTTTGCAGAAATCATTTTTTTTGTTTAATTTTTATGTTTACTTTTGTTTTCTTTTTTATTTTTGTAGAGGGCGTCGTCCGTTCTGCTTAAAATTTTTGTGTAATGTACTTTTTATTCGTGAAACTGTTACGTTTACATCATGTTCTATGTTATTGGTTTGGTTTCCGCACTCAGTCCCTCCAGCGGACCATTGTGCGTGGACCATGGCGGCCTTTGGCGGTTATTCCAGCCAGCCCACCTCCCTCCAGAAGCCCATCAGGTCTCCTAGCCTGTTGAGAACATCTGTGTAAGATCTTGGTGCTCCTATGGTTTCGTTTCTAATTTGGGTAACGCCTGTACCACAGTAGACGAACAGTAAAACATCTTCATACAAACGAGCCGCTCTCGGTTTGAATGTTTGCGTGCGCGTCGTACGCCGGGTCGGTACGCGTTTTCACGCACACACTGGCATAATATAGTTGGGAAATAACATGGGCGCAGTACGGGCTGTGCCGCGTGACTGTGAGCACGCGCGTAAATTACATGACCGCTCCCGTTCGTCAACTCTCGCCGGCCACTTACCATAATATTAATTATTACGAGTATCATGACTACAAAAAGGGGAAAAAATATTGTAGTGTTTTCGGGTGCCTCAATAACGATTTCGCAAACCCGGACTTATCATTCTTCATAATTCCTACTGAACCAGAAATATAAGTACCTATTTATACTTAAATCTTAGTAGAAAACATTAGTATTGTTTATTTCACAGTTTCTTTGCTTTATTAAGAGCGTACCCGAGTCGCATTTTTCCATATAAATTTATTCCCAAATTTACTTCCTGAATACTATGTTTAGAGCTAAAGTTTATTTTAAGAAGTCTAGTTTTTTTATAAAACAGAGGATTGAAATATCGTTTAGGGAAACGTATTTGTCGCGTATAGTGTAATGAGGGAAATTTCACAATAATTACCTACTACTGCAAATTATTTTTTTTTTCTATTGTCTTACGTATTGTTTGATACAAATATGGCGTCTTAATCATAATATTAACTCAATAAAATTATAGTAAAATATGACCGACTAACGCTTAAGGTTACCACCAATTTTACTTTTAGCTAAATGGGACATAAAGCTAAATAGACAACCCTGGGCATCAACGCAAGAGTAGGCAAATAACTCGACGGACGGCCTTAGATAATCTACTGTTATGTCTACCTGTACACTCGAAGAGTACATGCGCAACTGTCTCGTCAGCCTCTATGCAGGCTCTGCACAGAGTCCGTTATGCCTATTGTGTGGAGATACTTATTCAGCGAGCAGTGGCCCGTAATGATCCCCGTCATCAATCGTAGGTTTTTCCTATCCAGGCGCAGCAGCCTTTTGGTTAGCTTGTCATCCAGGGATGGCATAGCCTCCCTGGACTACCTGCAGCCCGGTGACGAGGACCACCAAATCTCCGCTTGTTCGTAGGTATGCATTTGTAGCCATCTGCGTATTTGAATAAGGGGATAGGCACAATGGGCTCCGGTCCGCTTGATCAACGCGCTGGATGCCCTTCTAGCCAGCTCGTCAGCTGCGTCGTTACCCAGTCAACCGCTGTGACCCTTTATCCACTGTAGTGTCACAGTGTTGCGGTCTGGTACGGTTATCCGTTCCAATACGTCGTGGCACTCAAGTATTAGACTTGATGTGATGCATCCCTGCTTTAGGGATTGGAGGACGGAAGCACTGTCAGTGAGTATGCGGACACGCGTGTCCGCAACTCTTCTGGCTTTTATGGCTAGGGCTGCCAGAGTTATGCCCACACACTCTGTTTGATAGACCGTGTTGAGCATCCCTAGCGGTTTGGATATACATATTTATGTTGAGGTCTTGTGAGAACACTCCGACGCCCGTTCCTTGATCGGTTTTTGATCCGTCGGTGTATACTCTCAACTCCTCCGGACCTGAGTGGTCGCACTGCTCTTCTTCAAGTGCTTTTGAAAGCAGTACTGTTTTGGTACCCTGTCATTGGGTGCTTGTATCATTGGTTGCCTCTCGATTGCATCTAGCATTAGGCGTGTATGTTTGACCCTGGAGTATTTGCTCAGGGTTCCTGATAGGTAGAGTCTGAAGCCAGCCAATGTCACTTCCTCCCTCTCAACAAGGTGAAGGGGGGGCAGTCCCAACATCGCCTGCAGGGCGGCAGTAGGCGTGGTTCTCATGCAACTGGTGAGTGCCACACACGCCAACCGTTGTAGTTTCTCGAGGTCTTTTTGGGCTGTGCTCAGACTAGTTCTTGGCCACCAGACTACTGACCCGTATGTAATAATTGGCCGGATGACTGTGGTATAAAGCCAGTGAGTGACCTTGGGGCTAATCCCCAGTTTTTCTCAAGCATCCGCTTGCATTGCCACATTGATATGCTGGCTTTAGTTGTGATGTAGTTGGTGTGTTTCGCCCAATTCAGCTGTTTGTCCAGGTGTATGCCCAGATATTTTGTTTCAGCGGATAGGCTTAGGGTGGTGCCAAAGAATCTTGGTAGATTTAGCGGTGTGAGCTTCCTCTTTTTTGTGAAGAGAATCAGCTCGGTTTTAGCTGGGTTCACAGATAGTTGGTGTGTATTACACCAATTTTCTACGATTTTCAGGGCCTGGTGCATTAGATTGCACAGGGTGTTTTCATGCATTCCGCTTATTATTATTGTTATGTCGTGGGCATAACCCACGGTATAGTAGCCTTTGTTATTTAATGTATTTATTAGGCTGTCAACAACCAGGTTCCATAGTAACGGCGAAAGAACGCCCCCTTGCGGACATCCCTTCGCCACGATGACCCTTGTGGTGTCGTTCACGGTAACTTGTACAGCTCTTTGGCCGAGCATGTTAGCGATCCAGCCTCTCAGTGACGGGTCTATGTTGTGCCTGTTCAAGGCCGTGCTAATGCTTGTGAAGGTGTTCTTGTCAAAGGCGCCTTCGATGTCGATGAAGACGGCTAGTGCTGAGCATTTGTGGTCCACGGCGCATTCAATCTTGGATACTACACTGTGCAGCGCGGATTCTGTTGATTTGCCCGTGGAGTACGCATGCTGTTGTTTGTGGAGTGGCTTTGCCCGGAGAGGTCTGTCGCGAATATACCGGTCGCAGATTCTCTCCAGGGTTTTTAGTAGGAAGGATGTGAGGCTTATGGGTCGGTATGATTTGGGTTGTGTGTAGTCTGATTTGCCAGGCTTGGGTATGAAGATAACCTACACTTCCCGCCAAGCATGGGGTATGTGTCTATACGCTATGCATGCCCAAAAGATGTTTACGAGGCATGGAGGGATGTACACCAACCCCCATTGTAGTAGGGCTGGGAAGATGTCATCCAACCCCGCGGACTTGTATGGTTTGCAGGTGTTGATAGCCCACTTTAGCCTGTCTTCTTTTATTAGTTTGTAGGCGTTGAACCAGTCCTGCTCTGTTGGAGTCCATTCTGGTACATCCTCCCAGGTCCTGTTCTCCAGGAGTTTGCAGTCCGGGAAGTGTGTTTCCAGGAGGACTGCTGGTTTCCTGATCCGTTAATGTGTATGTGCCGTCGGGTTTTTTCAGCGCTCCCAGGGTTCGGTCCTGATCAGTTGATAAGATTTTCCTTACCCTTGCAGCTTTTGGTATTGGGTTTCTTTGTATGTTTCCCAGTCTTCTGTGAGCCTACTGTTTTTGGCTCTGTTGAAGTGCTTTCGTATTGTTTGACGTAGCTTACCGAGCTCGGGATTCCACCACGAACTTCGCTTGCTCTTGGCCCGCGGTGTCTTTAATTTACAGCAAGCGTGGTAGGCTTCTATTAGGTATTCTGAGAGCTTTGTTACGGTGTATTCCAGTTGTGCAATTTTTTTTATATTTGTTTGTGACGGGTGCATAGCTAGTAGGGTAGCTAGAAGGCGCCTGTACCCGGGCACATCGGTTCGCCTCGGGTTACTTTTCGGTAAGGGCCCTCTCACGCTAGTGGTCAGTGTAAAGCGGATCCTTCTATGGTCTGAGCAAGAGGGTTCGCCCGACACATGCCAATTCGTGATAAGGCTCGTAGCGTTTTCCGAAGCTAGTGTTAAGTCTATGATCGTTTGTCCTCGGACTGTAACCCAAGTGGGTTCAGAGCCTCGGTTAATAATATTGAGGTTAGTTGAGAATAAATAAGTGAATAGTACCTCTCCTCTGGGGTTAGTTGTCTCGCTGCCCCAAAGTGGGTGGTGGGCATTCGAGTCGGTGCAGATGATCAGATCCAGTCCAGCATCCTCGCAGTGCCGCACTAGGTCGACCATCTCCTTTGGCGGGCAGTTTGTCCTCACCTGGCATGTACACCGAGGTTAAAATGACATCTGCGGCGTCGCCTTCGGTCCAGAACCTGACAGCCGTCAGGTCTCTGGAACAGAATTGGGTGAGTAGTGTGGTGGGGGTATCTTTGGGTGCGTAGACGCAGGTTCTAGGTTTGTCCGTGTTATGTGTGTTAAGTATTAACTTACCTCCGATGTTGCTGAAGCCACATATTCTGTTATTCCTGATCCACGGCTCTTTCATCAGTGCTATGAGGTTGGGCTTAACCTCCAGCGCTCTGCGTAAGCTAGCCGTAGCAGTCTGGCTGTGCTGGAGGTTAGTGTTAGGTTAGTTGTGCTGTATGATGTTGAGTGGCGTTGACAATGATGAGTGGGGTGGGGTGTTAGTCGGTGTCCGATCCATCGGAACTTCCTTCTCCTGCCCCATCCCTGTACGCTCCGTGTTTGTCTCCCGGTGATGCCAGGAGCTGTATGGCCCAGTCAGGAGATGTGATTGTAGATGGCCCGGCTTCCTGTTCATCTGCCATCGCTGCCCGGGCCATGTGCTCCTCCAGTTGAGCAATGTCGGTGTTGTCGCTCTGTGGGTCAGTCAGTGCTGTCCGTGTCTCATTCGTTAGGTCTGGTTTGTCGTCGGAGGGCTGGGTGCGGGGCCAAAAGCGCACGTATATTGACCCCAAGAGGTACGACACTCGCCGCTCCCGAGCCAGGACCCTTTCCACATCCTCCGGTGGCACCCCCAGGGTCAAATAAGACCCATAGTTGTCTCCACCGACGGTGGTTGCCTTGTACAGTGACCACTTAGCCATGTTGTACCACTTGTTCTGACGGATCAGAGTTTTGTGGAGCCTCCGTATGCCTCCTGTATAACGAGGGACAAAGAGGGAGGCTTTAACACGGGTGGGCACGTCCAACTGCTTGAGTACCGTCAGTCTAATGTCGGAGTCTGGGAGGCTTAGTCGGGGCACGTTTTGGTTCAGCCAGGTCAAGGCGTCGTCGTCCTCGCACCACACCTGTACTGTGCCGTCCGCTACCCGTGGGTATCCGCGGAAGGCAGGGATTTCTGTACCGGAGTCGTCGTCGTCGAAGAGGAGCAGGTCCTCCAGTCCTGCCTTGACCTGTTTGGCTTCCTCTGGGGATAAGTCTCTTGAGGGGGGACAACAGCAGATTGCCACGATTGCGCTTTTCGCGCTGAGTTGTCTCTTCGCGTATTTGCGGCCTCCCTACCTTTTCGGCGTCCGATTGTGCTTTGTCTGTTAGAGGGCGCTAAAGCAGCCGGCCGTGCTGAAGTGGTGCACGGCGAACTAGTGCAAGTCCCCCCAAGGAGAGTAAGTTGGGGGCTGACCGCCGTGGCGGTGTGGGATTACCCGGCTTGGCCGGGACCCACCTGAGTAGACATTTTCTTTTCTTGCATGTTCATTGTTGTTTGAGGTGGTGGGCTTTTTTGGAATCGAGGTTGCCCATCCTCTGGGACCGACGCGCGACGGGATTTGGGGATAGGATGGAAGGAAGGAGAGGTGTTTGATGGTAGGAGGAAGGTCGGGGAAGGCTTTTTTTTTTTTGGGATGGTAGGTCACGCTAGGTCTGGGATTTGACCTAGGGATTTTGAGAAGAGTGACGGGAATTCATGGATAAGGACTGGGATGGCTTTATGTGGATCTTTCGGAACATGGGATGAGGTGTGAGGGTTACCCTAAACCTGGGGTTTGGTGTTCGGGCACTTCTCTTGTCCGGGATCTCTTTCGAGATGCCCCAGATGCGGGACCAGCCACGGTGGCCGGTCCCGCAGCCGGAGTTGGGCTATCCGCAGCCTGCCCACCCGCTCGGTTGCATGAGAAGAAGTGCCCGGCTGTCCGGGTCGCTCGATCCGGTGGCCCCGAGTAGTTTACATCATTCTAAGCACTGTAGTACCGTAGTATTCTGTAATCTGTGATAGTACAAACCCGACTTCGATAAGAGTTGTAGCTTTGGAGAAATAATCTTTTAATTTTCAGACACAACCCTAGTGTGGCATTTGGCATTCCACTTTGACCCTCCAGTGGGGCGGCTTGGTGGGGCGAAATGGAATGATTATAATTTTTAACATATACAAATTTATGGGCGATTATTGTAAAAAAAAAATATATGTACTGTGGCTGTCCCCATTCTAACAAAGTATGTGTAGTAAATAAGAATAATGATGTGTGTACAGCGAGACGGAGACGTGGCAGTGCCTGCTGTGCGTGAACTTCGCGGAGCTGGGCTGGGCGCCGGCTGCCGAGCGGGACGCGGCGGGGCTGTCGCCGCGCCTGCAGAAGCTGGTGGAGCGCGTGACGCTGGAGCTGTACTGCCAGTACGAGCCCAGCCTGCCCTTCCGCGAGCCCGTGCCGCCCGACAACCTGCACTACCACTCCAAGGTACGACACCCACGTGACCCACTTCAATATACACTTTTCTCGTATTGCTATCGAAGCTCTCATGTTTTATGGTTACTTGGAGAACCTCTGCCAGTGCTGCAATAAATTTAATTATGAAATAGTTGGTAGCTAGGAGCATTAAATGAAACAATAAATGGATGCAATTACAAGTTTATTTTTTAAGTACCCTGTGTCATAAGTATATGACAAAAAAAATCCCCTAACTTAACTAGTCGATTCCCTGACTCACTCCGTCTAGGGTCCGAAGTGGGACTGGGAATCCACATGAGACAATTAACAAGCTCAAGGTCGCTTGAAGAAGGATTCGTGAGGTGAACCGTTGTGACCACAGCTCAATCGGCACATAAGTTATCTTAGGTTGTGCACAATATTAAAATTAATAAAAATTGATAAAGTATAGCCTATTTAGACGCAACCTGATCTAAACTCACTCTCTCTCACTAGATACATCCAACAATAACTATAAGTACAGGCAGACTAACGGTTCTGATCAGCTTTCCTGACTAACGCTTCTGATTTACGGTACAAAGATGTCAGTTAACACACGCAGAGCGCGGCCTGCGGGAATAGGTCATTTCAGGAACAACCGCAACAGAGAAATGATGACAGTTTATACCTGTCGCATCATCGTCGCAAGAGAACTGGGTGTGTCGGACCGCCAGGGTCCAGCACACTACTCCACAAGCCTGATCCGATCGGAATCAAGGCTACCTGAGACAAGTCAGAAGGCGACGCCTCCACACGGGTTCTCGACCCTAGGCCCGCCAAAAAGAGCCAAATAGAAATATCAGCCAAATTGCTAGACGTTTAACCCCATAGGGTTTATTGCGCAAACACGCCAACCTCGCGTGCCAGCATCGCTAGGAAACCAGCCACCACCGAGCAAGTCATCAATACGTTTTTCTAGAAGCTTCTCTAGCCAAACGAACGACCCACCTCCTAATAGATTTGAACAATCTGACAAATGCGTTCCACGAATTGTATTATTAATTTTAGACTCTTGAGTTGGTTTTTATTTTTTATGTTAATTTTACCTATTTCCTTTCCATTTTATTTTATTTAATTAAGTCGCTACTTATTTAAATTGCGTTATTTAATTATTGACGGAATTATCGCGAAACGCCATCTCTCAGCTCGATGGCTCAACTCTTATCGTTTCACCCAGATACGAGAGATGTCGCCCGCTGTCACATTTTGCTACGTGACAGTTAAACTATAATAATTAGGTATAGATGTGGGCAGGTTACTTTATTGTAATAAACAGTCATCCATTAGCCGCCTTGTTTCATTGACGTTACAGTCACCTGTAGCTGATGTGAGTTTGAAGTGAGCCGTCTCTAATAGTAACAACTTGTGTAGAATTATTCGCCATTTGGCATTTTTATTTATATCTAATGTTGCTATATAAACTTGAAGTTTCAAGTTTCGGCGCCGATCCGAACGCTGAGAATACAACAGCGTGCTTTGAGTATAGTAAGAAGTATATTATGTACCCTCTTTTGTGTAATATGTGTGTAAGCTACAGCTCAGAAATGAAAAAGGGTTCGCAATAAAACTGAACACGTTACTAATACAAACACATATTTATTATCCTTTCCACATTACTCGAATAACAGTACATTACCTAAAAATACAAAAAATAATAGTTGTCAAATATGCTTGTCTCCGGTCCGCGCCTCAAGCAAAACGGCGGAGCTGTCAGTTCTCTACCATCGATAATGACAGCCCATGTCGTGTGGCCAGAACGAATAATTTAGTGTAAGGTTACCAGATGCAAGCTAACATGTGTGAGTTAGCTACAGGCGCTTAACGAAGTGTTTATCTGTGTCTGCAGATATCGCGGCCGATGTGTCTGGACATGATCCGCCTCAAGCTGCAGCCGCAGAGCCCGCAGCGCTACACGCACGTGGCGCAGTTCGTGGCCGACGTGCGGCTGTTGTTTCGCAACGCCTACAGGTACAACCCGGTGAGTCACCATGTGTCTGGACATGATCCGCCTCAAGCTGCAGCCGCAGAGCCCGCAGCGCTACACGCACGTGGCGCAGTTCGTGGCCGACGTGCGGCTGTTGTTTCGCAACGCCTACAGGTACAACCCGGTGAGCCACCATGTGTCTGGACATGATCCGCCTCAAGCTGCAGCCGCAGAGCCCGCAGCGCTACACGCACGTGGCGCAGTTCGTGGCCGACGTGCGGCTGTTGTTTCGCAACGCCTACAGGTACAACCCGGTGAGTCACCATGTGTCTGGACATGATCCGCCTCAAGCTGCAGCCGCAGAGCCCGCAGCGCTACACGCACGTGGCGCAGTTCGTGGCCGACGTGCGGCTGTTGTTTCGCAACGCCTACAGGTACAACCCGGTGAGCCACCATGTGTCTGGACATGATCCGCCTCAAGCTGCAGCCGCAGAGCCCGCAGCGCTACACGCACGTGGCGCAGTTCGTGGCCGACGTGCGGCTGTTGTTTCGCAACGCCTACAGGTACAACCCGGTGAGCCACCATGTGTCTGGACATGATCCGCCTCAAGCTGCAGCCGCAGAGCCCGCAGCGCTACACGCACGTGGCGCAGTTCGTGGCCGACGTGCGGCTGTTGTTTCGCAACGCCTACAGGTACAACCCGGTGAGTCACCATGTGTCTGGACATGATCCGCCTCAACAGACCGACTAGAACCTTATACCACTTGCGATGTTCTTAGTTTGTGACTGAAGTCACCTGCCCTCGCAAGTTTCGTTAACTTCAATAGCTTTGTTGATACGAGAGGACTGCGCTGGATATCAATTTATTTACGTTAATAATGTTTTCGTTATTTATCACATCGTAGGAAAGAAACTGAATTGCAAAATAACTATAATCACTTTTAAAAAGATTATTGAAAACGTTAAATATTGACGTACGGATGACGAATCTGAGCAGTTGTGTTGCGATATATGCCGGATACGATGCACCATCATCATCCCAGCGTTAATCCCAGTCGCATCCGAAGCCTTTTCAGCTTTGGAGTCTGGGGTCCGCTTTACCAGTCCAGCTGCTGATATGGCTAAACTTCGACATTTTCCGTGAAGCGACTGCCGTCTGACCTCCACAACCCGAAGGCGACATCGAAGCATTGCAGTTAGACCAATTGTTGGATTTTTGAGGGCTCCAACAACCCGTAACGACTGCCACTAGATGTTCGTATGGCAACCGGGACCAACGGCTTAACGTGCTTTCCGAGGCACGACCAGACCAGTGCAAATATTCATATTCATGCATACAAATACTTGCACTGTGCGGGGATCGAACCCGCGCCACCTTGCGCAGCGGCTGCGTCCGCTACCGCTACGCCACGGAGGCTGTCAACGATACCGGATACGATGCACCAAATGTTGTTATGTCGGGAGTTTGGTCGTGGAGGGTCTTCAGATCAATCTCCCTCTGGCGCAGCATCGTTGTTCGTTTTGTTTGGTTTAACATTGCATCACGTCCCTCAATTGCCGTCTTCCTATTCACTCAGTTTTTTTTTTCGGTTGAATAGGCTCTTAATAAACTAGCGCGCTTTACCATCAATGGTTGCATCATGCTTAC
The DNA here is from genome assembly GCA_017933935.1 of Sesamia nonagrioides. Classification (NCBI taxonomy): domain Eukaryota; kingdom Metazoa; phylum Arthropoda; class Insecta; order Lepidoptera; family Noctuidae; genus Sesamia; species Sesamia nonagrioides. The sequence goes on from JADWQK010000719.1 coordinate 250,969, forward strand.
CATCAGGCGGAATTGCGGTCTAGCATTAGTTTATAATTTAACAAATACAAAAAACCTTTACTGTTAACTTATAACGTCACATTTGACACAATTTACACTGTAAGATAAAAGCTCAAGTACCTACTAGTAGTAGTAGATTTAAGTACCAACTCGTATTGACTTAGTTATATTAAAGTGAAGATGAGATGAAGCTACGCTTGGTGCGGTTGATCTGTGAATGGGTGACCATCATTACATACCGAGCTCCATCCGCGCCTCCGAACACACGTCAAGCCGTTGGAGTCGACTGTCATTTGTATCAGATCAAAGAATTTATTTCAAATAAACCAGTTACAGGCACTTTTGAATTGTCAAAAAGTCGGTCAGTCAGTAAGGTGAAGCTAGTCGCCCATTCCAAAGAGTAGGTACCTATGGAGAAGGACGGGCAAGAAATTCCATGGACACTCTTTTAAATAATTGTAGATCTTTGAGAGTCGTTAGTTGAAGTCTGAAAGTGAATCAGTCTTATCTCAAAGAGTATCGTAATTTGACAAACTATTAATATGATTTATAATCCAACCGCTTTGGACGATATAAACTAGGGTTGTAACGGAGCTTCGCCTCCGCTTCCGTTACTGCGGAAGTTCCGCATGAAATCGTATCTTCGCTTCCGCCTCCGCCTCCGCACAATTTTTAGCGGAGTTATAACGGAGGTTTATTTACGTATTTATGCAATAAATAAATAGTCCGGCCGCGTTTGAGCGCGAAATGGTCAAGACTCAACTAGTGCGAGGCGGGAATGCGGCAAGCACTATTTGTTTCTCCTTAATTTTCATTACAAGAAGGTAATATTTTTTTTTACCAAGTATACTACTTTTAATGTACGTATTTAAAATAAAAATTTTGTTTTAATTAACCATAAATTTCAATTTTATCTATATGTACTTTCACCTCCGCCTCCGCCTCCGTTAACCTCCGCATCCGCGGAGGTGAGACTCGTCGCCTCCGCATCCGCCTCCGCCTCCGCTAACAAGCCTCCGTTACAACCCTAATATAAACCTTTTTAATGTAACTGAATAATTCTGAACGACATGCCATTCCACTTGCGGTTGCCATTTCCAGTGCCACTAGCATTTACGATGCCGATACTAAAATATATGCAAGATAAAGTTTTGAATTATAGGGAACTAGCTTTCCGCCCGCGGCTTCGCCCGCGTGGAGTTCGGTTATATCGCGCTTTTTAGATTTCCCTCGGTAACATCAAATTTTTCCGTGTTAAAAGGTAGCCTATGTTCTTTCTCAGGTCTAAAGATTGTCTGTGCCAAATTTCATCAAAATCGGTTGAGAGGTTTAAGCGGGAAAGCGTAACAGACAGACAGACAGAGTTACTTTCGCATTTATAATATTAGTATGGATGAGCAATGGTCATATTATTACCGTTGAATATTTTATTTGAGAAACCATTACGTGAATAAGGCTGCTGGTGATCGCAATCGCAATATAATAAAACGTAGTTGTAAAAAAGTCTTACAAATAAGCCTCATCTCAAAGTAATAGAGTTTAAGATAACTGATGTATTAGTCTTCATATTGTTAAACTAAACAAAATTAGTTTCATTTGGTCATGATTACTGATGTACTATAAAAATAGAAACCCTTTCAGGACGACTTCATTGTTGCTTCCTGTTTGACCTTTTTTTTTAATTTTGCCAACAAAGTAGCTCGACGATTTATTAATCTCAGTGATTTTCGTCTTGAAAGTAATTTGATATTCCTTTTTGCACAACATAAAAAGGGCACACACACACATTTCATTAGGATTCTCGTCTTCTACTATGAATTATGTAATTTTATGAGCTATTATATTATTAAAATGTTTGCAGCTACAAGCTGTATAGGGCCTGCATATTGTTATTGTAAGTAAACATCTTCCTTTTTAATGTCTGGACTTGAAAAAAGACGATGATCCCCGAGTTTGTTTCGGCTTTTCTTCTCAGAGGTAGAGTCAGTTAGGAAATCCGGCTCCAGCTAGTTTAAAAAAAATATGACGTGTTTAAGTGAACAGTGATCCTACTTGCATAATATACGATTTCATTTTATTGAAGCTGATGCGGCTTTTTATGTAATGGTACAGGGAACACGGTTGCTAGCTCATAAAGCACAGTGGTCGGGTGTTGAGCCAGTTACACGAAATTATTACGATCAACTTTAAATAAGTTAATTAAATTTTAACACCTAAACAGACTCACAAGTCTAATAAGTACTTAATGGGATAACATTTAAAATATCAATGATGAAATCTCCTCCTAAAATAATACTTCTGTTACTCGATTTCAACCTATCCAGAGAGTCTTCCAGTACCGTTTCAAAAGTAACAAAATCCCCCGCGGCTGGTCGGTAAACATTAATAATAATGTATTGTGTTTGTTCAGCCGGACAGCATCATCTACAAGGACGCCAAACGGTTGGAGGAGTTCTTCGACGCACAGCTGGTGAAGTGGTTGCCGGAGTACGCGTACTGGAGCGGCGAGGGTGAGCCGCCCACCAAGCGAGCGCGCACCGACTGAGCGGCCACCTGTCGCGCCAGCACAGCACTGCCCTCACTAACGACAACTGAACTGGACATTATATCACTCTCAGATATAACTGTAAAATTAAGACGACACAAGTGACCGCAATGTAAATATTTTATTGATATTATTAGATAGGTTGTTTTCGTATCCTGAAAGTTCCTTTTTAGTGTCGCTCCTCTGGAGCCACCGGTGCAGACGTCCTCCGCACTTGTTGATTATTTAGTGCATAGTACTATAAGTAATGTTGGCTAGTGGCTCCTGTTGTTGTTCCGAGGCGCCGCACTCGACTGAACTGTTAATGTTATGTTATTGTCTATCACTAAACTTGTCTATACCATCGCCTAGCTCCATAAAGAATAGAGGTAAACAAACCAATTTAGGGTTATCACAACTCACGTTTTACAAATCTCCTGTTATTCACATGATTATTGGCTTTTACATGCTAGCTATTTATTAACAATTCCTATTGCAGCATATTTCAATAGAATCACTAAAATAACATGCATAATAACTTGGTATTTCGAAAAACCATTAAAAACTCGACATTAATTTTACGTGATAGCCCTACAAAAAAAGGAAAATTGAAGAGATCCAGGTATTAAACACATTTTGTGGAATTTAACCAATGAATAAAGTTGAAGCATTTGTCAATGCGATTTTGCGTATTTTAATTATTTTCAAAGCAACTGCATAACACATGCATTCTAATACTTGTATATACACTTATGTATCAAAAAAATTAACCTATTAGGAAATTAGCTTACATGTGTGTCATATTTCATTCAAATCCGTTAAACGTTCTATGCAAATTATAAATATCTAAACATAAATGAACTGTTTAGATTAGTAAAAGTAGGATTATTAATTTTATGAAAATCCTCTATGTAGAAAAGGTTGTTGTGGTAAAACTACTCGTGGCCTAGCAACGGTTTGTTTACCTCTATTCTTTATCGAATTTGGCTCAAATATAGGGTTATGTACTACAACACTACTTATACCCCCTTATTCATAAACCCTGCCTAGTTAACTGGTGATTAGTGATTGCTTAACCCTACATTTTGAAATTTTTCACGTCACTTAACTTTAATCATTTTTTATGAATAAACCCCTTAAACACAGTGGTACTTATTCATAAACGATGATTAAAGTTAAGTGACGTTAAAAGCAGGGATGTTGCGGAGTTTCGACTCCGACTGCGTTAAATCGGAACTTCCGATTATCTTCATACCTTCGGTTCCGACCGTTCCTATACTTTTAAATCGGAGGTTAAAGTATATGTATTAGAATAGCGGCGGCTTGTCGTCTGTTATAAACAGGTTCATTCATATCACGCTGGGAATCCCCTGTTCCCGCTGCGTGCACTCTATCGTCAATTATTTTTTCACTTGTTAATTTGTTAGGCACACGACACGTTCATAGGTTATAGACATTTGTTTTGAACCACTCTGGGCGGAGCGGAAGGGCGTGTCAGACTTTTATTGACTAAAACCCACCGGTGTCTCTTCATTTGCCTGTGCGCCAGGGCCACGGTTTCTTTTTTGAACAACTCGCAACCCTGACCCAGGAGGTATCGGTCTTCGTGGACCCCTCACGATGTGCTGACATCTCTTTGAAGCGCGCGTGAAATACGACGCGCCGTCGACTCGGTCCTGCTCCGCGACCGGGCGTCGAGCTGCCCACTTCCATCGCCCGCAGGCCAGCGCCTACGGTGTCCGGGAGTTCGATTTTGTCTCCCGACCCGGGCGTCTCCTACAGCGGCTAGAGGCGTGAGGGCGCTGGGATTCCTGCTCCCTCACGCGCTCCGCCTTCTCTGCCAGCATCACTGATTCGCAGAAGGAGGTGACGGCCTGCCATGCACTCTCGCTTCGGACCATGGTCTGGATCAGGGTCGGACGAGAGAGATCGCCTCCGATCGCCGCCACGAGGATCCGGCGGTGCTCTACCCAAACTGGGCAGACCTCCACCGTATGCTTCACTGTATCCTCAGGGCGATCCACACAGTGGTGACACCCTAGCGTTTCCTCCCATGTTTTATTTGTCCTTAAATAAAAAATGTCTCCCCTACCACCACTCCCATCACTGTCTCCGCCTCCTGTTCTGACTCCGATAAATTAAATTTAAAAACTCCGACTTCGGTTCGGATATGTTACCTCCGTTACATCCCTCAACAGGTCAAAAATGTATGGTTAAAGAATCGCTAATGACTAGTTCACTTTAAACAACGTTTATAAATAAGGGGGATAGTGTTTACGTTTGGACGCGGCCTCGCGAGCTGCATTATATTATTTTATTCTAGGCTATAATAATATTATATCACAATATCTTAAATAAAGCAGTAATATAAATTATAACTTGCAACAGTTTGGAGGATATAGAATAATGTATTACATTTGCGCTTGTTGAAATGGACTATACGATTATAGCATACGTAGCGCATTGTTCGGACTTGTCCGATGTGACATTCGAGTGTGCGAGCCGCGAGTGTGGCCGGTGGCTCCTCGCGACAGTCGCGACCTCGTCTCAGTGTTGTGTCGCACTCGGCACTCGTCACACGTCACATGTCACACGTCACACGCCTGCAGTTGGTCGCGGAGGCTGACGTTTCGTCTGTTCTTCATTAGGTAGTAAGTTAGTTACAAAAGTGATCGTCAGTGGGACGACCTACGTTGTTTTAATTTATTGTATATCTTGATTCACTCCTGATACATTGTATAGATATCTATAAGGTACCATTACGTAACGATAATATTACGACATAAGTATTTTTTATAATTAAATACAATATTTTAATAAAATATATAATGATTTATTGCGTAAAATAGGCTAAAACCTGTCAAACTATTATTTTATTTTCTCAAAATTAGTGTCTACTTGATGTAATAAATATACACTGGAGCTCCTCTCCTCCGTTTTGGACGTGGCATTAAGTCTGCCTCTGTACATGATGTGTTTGAAACCTCGGCCTCGTGCTAGCGGTACACGTTCTTCTAACGTTGAAACTTTGTATAAATAGTACACAATCCGCTCTCTGAATGTGATATATATATATATTTTTGTAATATTATGTAACTTTAAAAATGGTTTTTAAATATTGATGTTAAAAGAAGAGAATTGGCTCCTAAAAGTATCACCTACTAAATTGTAGTACATAGTTGGGTTGTTTTAGTTGACCGTGTTATAACGCGCCTCACAACGCAGAACAAGTCCTGGACATGTTCACACTATTATTGTTGATAAAGTTGTAAGAGCTGTAGTTGATACGGCGTACGGCGGGGGCTCAGCGTCTCTAACTTATTGATAATCTCCAGATAAGTATTATCGTACTAGAATTAAAAACATTTATTGGAACTGTCGTTTTATTTTCCTCTCCCGCACTGGAACATTTTTTTAGGTATCAACACAGGCCGCCTATTGTCAGTTGTCAACGTGTCTGACGTTTACGCTTGTCAGTGGCTGCGTCAGCGAGCGTGCCCTATCATCGTTATCACCACAGTTATCACTCGCTAGTGGCGTCCTAAACAGGCCAGGCGTATTGTTATTGTTAACACACGCCGCTCATCAAATAACAACAGTGTAATATCTGAGAGCGAGGACTGTCACGCAGTGTCCTGTGACCTTCACACGCTAAAGGTAGGTGACCCCTCTAAAGGTTGATGACACTTTTGGCATACATTATTTGAACATTTTTGGCGTTGCCAAAAATGTTCAAATAATGTATCGTGATCTTAGCAACTACTGCTAATACTCACTTTTAGTAAGTTATTTCTATTAATTATTATATGTCCATTTATTTGTCAATCATTACTGCGAACGCCAATAAAAAAAATTCATACTTAACCTTGGTGTAACTTCCAAACCGGTCTAGTATTTTGCCCAGTTTGAAAGACTAGGTTAGTCAATTTTCAATATCGCATTTTGAATGCACGAACAAATTATATTTAGTGCGAGACCTGGTGGGTTTGGTATCCTGTACCAGGAGGTGTGTATTTCGCAAGTACCACAAAACAGTAACTGCAAGCTGCAGTTGTTTTGTTCAAAATTAGTTAATGTCTATTTTAGCTATAATATCAATATACTTTCTTTGTTACTTTCAATTACGGAATAGGTCATCTGAAAAACACATCGACAAAATGCACCTAGGTATAGTTTTTCGCGTTCATTTACGGAAGACAGCAGGTTAAGCCATCCGAACCAACCGTGAGCCTCAGATAAAGTTAATGTTAAAATCTAATAAAAAAAACTGACAGATTGTAGTAGCTTGCCCCCTTATTCATAAACGCTGCTTAAAGTTAACTTGTGATTAGCGATTCTTTAACCATATATTAAATTATCCTTTATGAATAAACACCACAGTGCTTAAGGGGTTTATTCATAAACGATGATTAAAGTCAAGTGACGTTAAAAGGTCAAAAATGTATTGTTAAAGAATCGCTAATCACTAGTTAACTTTGAACAAGGTTTATGAATAAGCGGAATATGTGCTGTCGTCTGTAAATATTTGCAAATAAGTTCAATCCACTGTAGCACTGTGTCACCGCAATACCGGCGATATAGATAACAAGTGTTAGGTATTATTCGAACGATCATCGACCGCCGCCGCGCCGCTGCCACTGAGTCGAGTGTTGTTTATATCTAATATTTAGGGCGACGACACTTTATCTCTTGTGCCAATGCTACTTTCATCGCTTGTAATTGTTTGTTTATTATAAACAAATAGTCTTGACACTTGAAATGATACAGAGTTTCGTCCGACATACTTGACATAAAAAGGTCCTTGCATTTCGCACTATAGGTACACATGGAACATATGAGTCGAACTAGCCAAATTTCGAAGAAAACTAACAATTCCTAATACTTACCGGAACATTGTCCGACGTAATCGGCACAGCGCGGCGTTTGAATTGAACTGACCTAGCACATGAACACTCCCGGTTACTGAGGCCTACTAGCACCACTCATCACTAAATGCATCATTATTCTGTCTCCGTCATCATCAAAAGATTTACAGAAATAGAAGGAGGTTTGCATTCAGTGACAAGTGAACATTTCAGTGGCACAGTCTGAAACATGCGTCTCATAATCTTGGAGGATGCTGACGTGGTGGCGGACTGGGCGGCGCGCTTCGTGCTGCAGCGCATCACGCAGTTCGCGCCGGGCCCGGGGCGCCGCTTCGTGCTGGGGCTGCCCACGGGCGGCACGCCGCTCGGCATGTACCGCAGGCTCATCGACTTCTATAAGGAGGGCAGAATCTCCTTCAAGTACGTCACCACCTTCAATATGGACGAGTACGTCGGTTAGTACACCACCAGGCTCCTCACATACTCATATAGAATCGAAACTGTCCGAGGTACAGCTAGCAGGTACCTCTTAGTTTGCTACGAAATATATTTCTATGCATCCAGTTATTCTGAAGGATTGTTAGATTAAAAAACTAAAGGTACACACAGGACACTTAAAGACTGGTACAACACAGCTCCAAATCGACAGAGCCCTAAACTAAGACGACTGCTCGCAGTCCACGCGGCAACAGCTAGCAGGCACCCAGCAGTCCACGCGCAAACGGCCAGCTATCCACCCGCCGACCGCTCTCGCTTTTCGCAAAGTGAAAGCAACCGATTGAGCGGCGACTGCTAGTATTACTATACAGTATACTTACTTTACTCTTTGGCTAGTATTGGGCGCGCGGACACCGCACCGACCGCTCATCTAAAATGTTCGGCCAGCGAGGCGTCAACTACCGTCCAGTCTGACGGCGGTAAGAGAGCTGATAATGAGCTGTCTGCTAATTTATGATGAATAATGTAAAATATATCTAAACAGAAATATGTAAAGCCCGTATGTAAATTACCTATATTCTTTTAGCTGGGTGGGAGCAGAGTCCTGCAAGTGGGCTAATGATCTTTTATAGTCGCATTACGTTGTATTATACATGATGATAACACTGAATAATTCACAACAATTTATGCAATATTGCCCGATTCACAAATATTTGCACTGGTCTGGTCGTACCTCAGAAAGCACGTTAAGCCGTTGGCCCCGGTTGCCATACGAACATCTAGTGGCAGTCGTTACTGGTTGTTGGAGCCCTCAAAAGTCTAACAATTGGTCTAATTGAAATGCTTAGATATCGCCTTCGGGTTGTGGAGGTCAGGCGGCAGTTGCTTCATGGAAAATATCGAAGTTTAGCCAAGATCAGCAGTTGGACTGGTAAAGCAGACCCCAGACTCCAAAGCTGAAAGGCTACGGATGCGACTGGGATCAAAGCCGAGATGATGATGATGATTATGTATAATGCTTTTTATCACCTAAAGTCCTTAAAGGTAAGTCTAAGGGTATAAAGTGCCGATGCCATTCATGAGCGCCGGAATTTTGACAGCCAACTCTAAACTCACCTAACTTATCATGGGGACATTTTTACAGACTCGGGCAGAAGTTTCAAAATCATTTCACCTTCCCAACAGCAACCTTATCGTAATGTGAATAGAGACCACTGTGATCTTGACAGTGGTTAAGATGGGACTCTAGAGGCGTTTTCTCTATACAAAGGTGTTCTGCTGATTTCTTCGTGGATAACGCTTTTAGAGCAAATTTTTTTCTATAATTAGGTAGACTTTGATTATACGTGCTCTGTCATATGACTTTTTCCAAAACTTAATAAAAAAATATGATATTTCAAAATCCCGAAAAAAAGAACATTTCTACCGCGATGTTGAGACGACTATTATTTTATTTTTTAGACAAATGTGATAAGTTTTTGTCACAAAGAACAAAATAGACGCATAGCTATACTTTTCACATCATTTTCTTTACATCAATATTTAGAGAATTTTGATGTCAAAATAATTGAGATTTGTCGTGTTTTAAAAAAAAAGAAAACACTGTCTCGCACTTTACGGGAAGAGGTTGAAAGCGGCGCGACGGCAATAGTTACTTCAAATACCTATTTTTCAAATTCGGAATTCATCAATTTTTAAGTGTCCGCGTGAGGTAAAATAACTATGCATTGCAGAGCGATGCTATCAAACCGGCCACCATGCGCAAGCGCACGAACGCACACAGAGCGCGAATCAATTAAGGCTTGTCCAGAAAGGGCGAATTCGTCGCGATTCTCTCGTGAGAATCACGCGCGATCAACTCGAACTGGAATCGAAGTTGAAGACGAAGCCGAACTGTTACATAAATAAGAATACGAATTGTTTCAATAGAGAGTCGATTGAGAAGAATGTTGGGCCGCTTGCAAAATTTTCATTATTTCAATTTTTAATGCTATGCGATTGGCCTCAGGTACCTTAAGTAATTCTTTATGTAAAGTTAAACAGAACAGTTTGTCGTCATCATCTTGCGTTACGCTGGAAGCCAGGGACTGTTGTTGATTCCTAGAGACTATAATTTTGTGAAGCGTTTCTATTGTAGTTGTCATCATTACAATATAATTGATGTTTCTTCTCTATTGGTCATGTCGTACCTCTATAATGTGAAACTAATCATCATAATCAGCCGATATGTTCCCACTCGTGGGACACAAGCCTCTTGTCGGTGAGTGAGCCGTGATCTAAGATGCGGGGCCAGTGCGGTAGTACATGTCTTCGAAGTTTTGCCTCTCGAACATTTGCCGTTTTCCTCACGATTTCCTTCGCCGTTTTGAGAGCAGTTGGGATGAAATAATTTATACAGAGTGAAGCGCCTGATAGGGTTCAAACCTACCAAATGATCATATGATAACCTTTATGTTACAGCCGATACCACCGCTGCTCTCAACTAATAATATACTGCAATTAATTGTTACCTATGGTATTGATCAATAAATAACAGTATCTCATATTTAGGTCTACCGCGCGACCACCCGGAGTCGTACCACTACTACATGTGGAATGAGTTCTTCAAGCACGTGGACATCGACCCGGGCTGCGCGCACGTCCTGGACGGCAACGCGCCCGATCTGGTGGCCGAGTGCCGCCGCTTCGAGGAGCTCATCGCCGCGGCGGGGGGCGTGCATCTGTTCATCGGAGGTAAGCACGGGCCTCGTCGAAGACAACGCCGCGCGCCGGTATCATTTACAGAAGTCTGGTCCCTGTCCGGTCTAGGTGTTCACAACTTCACTGTTCGTCTATATTATGCATGGTTATCGGCCTGCTGACGTGCGACATGTGCGGTGTGCAGGTATCGGGCCGGACGGACACATCGCGTTCAACGAGCCGGGCTCGTCGCTGGTGTCACGCACGCGCGTCAAGACGCTAGCTTATGACACGCTGGAAGCCAACAAGCGTTTCTTCGGCAACGACATCAGCAAGGTGCCGCGCCAGGCGCTTACCGTCGGCGTCGGAACCGTCATGGACGCCAAGGAGGTGTGTACACTCAACTTTTTTATGTTCATGACACCTTTCGAAGCTACGGCACTGACCAGAGCTGAGTAAAGTCAAAATGTATATAGCCTAGGCCCTTTATAAAGTTTTATTTAACTCTCAAGACTATCAGTTGTTCACAAACTAAATCAAAATGTATATAGCCTAGGCCCTTTATAAAGTTTTATTTAACTCTCAAGACTTTCAGTTGTTCACAAACTAAATCAAAATGTATATAGCCTAGGCCCTTTATAAAGTTTTATTTAACTCTCAAGACTATCAGTTGTTCACAAACTAAACTAAATCAAAATGTATATAGCCTAGGCCCTTTATAAAGTTTTATTTAACTCTCAAGACTTTCAGTTGTTCACAAACTAAACTAAATCAAAATGTATATAGCCTAGGCCCTTTATAAAGTTTTATTTAACTCTCAAGACTATCAGTTGTTCACAAACTAAATCAAAATGTATATAGCCTAGGCCCTTTATAAAGTTTTATTTAACTCTCAAGACTATCAGTTGTTCACAAACTAAACTAAATCAAAATGTATATAGCCTAGGCCCTTTATAAAGTTTTATTTAACTCTCAAGACTATCAGTTGTTCACAAACTAAACTAAATCAAAATGTATATAGCCTAGGCCCTTTATAAAGTTTTATTTAACTCTCAAGACTCAGTTGTTCACAAACTAAATCAAAATGTATATAGCCTAGGCCCTTTATAAAGTTTTATTTAACTCTCAAGACTATCAGTTGTTCACAAACTAAACTAAATCAAAATGTATATAGCCTAGGCCCTTTATAAAGTTTTATTTAACTCTCAAGACTCAGTTGTTCACAAACTAAACTAAATCAAAATGTATATAGCCTAGGCCCTTTATAAAGTTTTATTTAACTCTCAAGACTATCAGTTGTTCACAAACTAAACTAAATCAAAATGTATATAGCCTAGGCCCTTTATAAAGTTTTATTTAACTCTCAAGATCAGTTGTTCACAAACTAAATCAAAATGTATATAGCCTAGGTCCTTTATAAAGTTTTATTTAACTCTCAAGACTATCAGTTGTTCACAAACTAAACTAAATCAAAGTCATCTTTTTCTTTTTATTTCATTGAAAAAAGATAGAAAGTAAATATCAGTTTAGTGATATCGTGGTGGGCTAGTGGTTAAAACACCAGCCTCTCAAGTATAAGAGCGCGGGTTCGATTCCAGGTCAGACAAGTATCAATGTAACTTTTCTAAAGTTATATGTACTTACTTTCTAAGTAGGTATATCTTGGACACCAATGACTGAAGGTGAAGGAAAACATCTTGAGGAAACCTGGACTTTTAGTCTGAAATCGCCAACCCGCATTGAGCAAGCGTGGTGATTACACTCAATCCCCTTCTCTGTGTGAGGGGAGACCTGTGCGCGGCAGTGGGACGATGGTATGAGGGGAGACCTGTGCGCGGCAGTGGGACGATGGTATGAGGGGAGACCTGTGCGCGGCAGTGGGACGATGGTATGAGGGGAGACCTGTGCGCGGCAGTGGGACGGTGGTATGAGGAGACCCGTGCGCGCGGCAGTGGGACGATGGTGAGGGAGACCTGTGCGGCAGTGGGACGATGGTATGAGGAGACCTGTGCGCGGCAGTGGGACAGTGGTATGAGGAGACCTGTGCGCGGCAGTGGGACGATGGTATGAGGGGAGACCTGTGCGCGGCGGTGGGACGCGATGGTATAAAGAGAGGAGACCTGTGCGCGGCTTAGCAGTGGAGGACAGTGGTATGAGGAGACCTGTGCGCGGCAGTGGGACGATGGTATGAGGGGAGACCTGTGCGCGGCAGTGGGACGATGGTATGAGGGAGACCTGTGCGCGGCAGTGGGACGGTGGTATGAGAGACCTGTGCGCGGCAATTAGGACGATGAGTATGAGGAGACCTGTGCGCGGCAATTGGGACGATGGTATGAGGGGGCTGTGCGGCAGTGGGACGATGAGTATGAGGGAGACCTGTGCGCGGCAGTGGGACGGTGGTATGAGGAGACCTGTGCTGGCAGTGGGACGATGGTATGAGGGGAGACCTGTGCGCGGCAGTGGGACGGTGGTATGAGGGGAGACCTGTGCGCGGCAGTGGGACGGTGGTATGAGGGGAGACCCGTGCGCGGCAGTGGGACGATGGTATGAGGGGAGACCTGTGCGCGGCAGTGGGACGATGGTATGAGGGGAGACCTGTGCGCGGCAGTGGGACGATGGTATGAGGGGAGACCTGTGCGCGGCAGTGGGACGATGGTATGAGGGGAGACCTGTGCGCGGCAGTGGGACGATGGAAGGAGGGGAGACCAGTGCGCGGCAGTGGGACGATAGTATGAGGAGACCTGTGCGCGGCAATGGGACGATGGTATGAGGAGACCTGTGCGCGGCAGTGGGACGATGGTATGAGGGAGACCTGTGCGCGGCAGTGGGACGATGGTATGAGGGGAGACCTGTGCGCGGCAGTGGGACGATGGTATGAGACCTGTGCGCGGCAGTGGGACGATGGTATGAGGAGACCTGTGCGCGGCAGTGGGACGATGGTATGAGGGAGACCTGTGCGCGGCAGTGGGACGATGGTATGAGGAGACCTGTGTGCGCGGCAGTGGGACGATGGTATGAGACCTGTGCGCGGCAGTGGGACGATGGTATGAGGGGAGACCTGTGCGCGGCAGTGGGACGATGGTATGAGGGGAGACCTGTGCGCGGCAATGGGACGATGGAAGGGTTGATGACGATTAGTTTAGTCCTGTCCAATTAAGATACAACATGACATAGTATTGACGGCATTAAAAATATGGACATTCTATAAGTATAAAATGACGACGACATATAAACAATGCTGAGACGGTAAAGCAGATGGTATCGTACAATGTGCCCGAAACTATAACGTAGAGGATGTACTTATTTTGGCTGTGACTGTAGTTAGTCTCAAGAGTCGTGCCTGCACAAGCAACTCTGTGACGCAGGTGATGATCCTGATCACGGGCGTGCACAAGTCGCTGGCGCTGGCCAAGGCGGTGGAGGAGGGCGTAAACCACATGTGGACGGTGTCAGCTTTCCAGCAGCACGCGCAAGCGCTGTTCGTATGCGACGAGGACGCTACACTTGAGCTGCGCGTCAAGACCGTCAAATACTTCAAGGTGAGCACAACGCATGGTCCCTTCAGGTCGCCGGCGCTCCATTGTGAGCCGCCAGAGACACTCATGTCAACACTTATATTTTTTAACTAACCTAGCTGCTATACCCTTAGAAAATTTAACGCTTTCAACTAGCTGATCATAGATCGATCTGTAGGTAGCTTGGCTCGTGCGGAGGGGGCGCATCTGCCGCGTGTACAGACATGGTGACTGGTGTGGTGGTGGTGCAAGTGTCGCGTGACTGTGTGTCTGTGTGTGTGTGCAGGCGCTGAGCGAGGAGCACCAGCGGATGATCGACGGCGTGCCCGTGGAGGAACAGCGCGTGTTGCACTGAGCCGCGCCCCGCTCCGTCGAGTCACGCCTCGCACGCCCTCCCTCCGCTACACTGATAAACGATCATATCTAATATAGAACTTGCTACAGTGAATATATGTATACAATACTTACTTATGACTTGATATTAAAAAAAGTATTCTTTCAAGAACAAAACATGTAGTACTCGGTATCAAGATATCGTGTAAACGAATGACATTCCAAACCGCAGGACTAGTGCTGCTTGATATTACCTTTCTCTGTGTTATTACTTGTAAGTGCAAGCGCGAGCGATTGACCGCGCCGACGGTTGTGTTGCAGAGTCTCATGGCGGAGCACAACAAGCTGCTCGAGATCATCGCACGCTGAGCGAGGCTCGACGTGCGGAGCAAAGCTCTGGGCGCGCGATCTGATCTAACGGCCCCGGGACACTGTCCCCTATTTTTATACATTGTTAACAATTTTATATTATATCAAAGTGTACCTAATCTGACTGCGGAATAAATGTTTATACCATGTCAATTGATTTCATTTCATTTATTACAATCTCATTCAACATACCTATACTCCGTTTGCGTTAGCTTTAGACAAAAGACAGCATCGAATTTACAAGAAATTCAAACTATTTTTCAAATGTGGACGAGGTTTTTAGTTTCCAGATCCCATGGCGGCAACCCGGCAACGAGACTGTGGTGGTGATCGTCCCGAGCATCATTTGATCCATTGCAATTTGTGCTATCATGTATTGCGGAGCGGTAGTATACTTTCCATCACGCTACAATCAATAGCAGCAGAGCAGTGAAGGGAAATTTTGTGAAAACAGGAGAAGTTACTCCAATTTTTAAGCTTCCGACGCGTGAGCAGCCTTAATGGTTAAAGCTACATAGAAATGATGTATGACAGAAATATTCTACATAAAATTATCTTAAAAATATCGGAGAAGAGGATATGACTATCTTTTATGGTTGACTCACAATAACACGTGTAACTCCCGATAGCTTAGCAGTTCGGAGCTTTCTGCTTATATTTTGTTTACCTACTCTTACGTTTATAATACTCTCACTCATCCATAATAAAAAAAAATAACATTATTATTTATTTATTCTTTCGCACATGACATGTACAGAGCCGGACATAATGCCTTAGGCATTCTCTACCAGTCAACCACAGGTGCTGAAGAGATAAGATGGTAGGTTTACTGTACTTTAGCTTGAAAGAAAATTGTAAAGAAAAAAAAAAGCCCTATTCAAAAAAAGACCTATTCAATAAAAAAAAGAATCATAGAAATCGGTATAGAAACACCAAACCTATACACACTTCGCGCAGGGAAACCCCAAGCATAGCCTTCTCCATTGCCCTTTGAGTGACTTCATATAAGGTCCATTGTTAGCGACCACGTCTCAATTCCATAAATCATTAATAGCAACACACACTGGTCGAAGACTTTTGTCTTGAGACACTGCGGTATTTCGGACGAGAAGATTTTACGTAGCTTCCCGAAAGCAGCCCAGCCGAGTTGGATTCGACGATTGACCTCTTTCTCGAAGTTGGACCTTCCTAACTGGATAGTTTGTCCCAGGTACACGTAACTATCAACAACTTCGAGAACTGAGTCTCCAATCCTTATAGGAGTCGGTACAACATGAGCATTAGACATGACTTTCGTCTTGTCCATGTTCATTTTAAGACCGACTCGCTCGGAAGCTCTACTGAGGTCTTCGAGCATTGTACTCAGGTCCTCCGCGGTCTCAGCCATGACTACGATATCATCAGCAAACCGAAAGTGTGTCATGTACTCGCCATTGATGTTGAAGTTAAGTCGAAGTTTTTGACAGTTACGTGTACCTGGGACAAACTATCCAGTTAGGAAGGTCCAACTTCGAGAAAGAGGTCAACCGTCGAATCCAACTCGGCTGGGCTGCTTTTGGGAAGCTACGTAAAATCTTCTCGTCCGAAATACCGCAGTATCTCAAGACAAAAGTCTTCGACCAGTGTGTGTTGCCAGTGATGACTTATGGAATTGAGACGTGGTCGCAATGGGCCTTATAAGAAGGCTCAAAGTCACTCAAAGGGCAATGGAGAGGCCTATGCTTGGAGTTTCACCGCGCGATCGAATCAGGAATGAGGAGATCCGCAGAAGAACGAGAGTAACCGACATAGCCCGAAGAATTGCAACACTAAAGTGGCAGTGGGCTGGACACATTGCCCGTAGGACCGATGCCCGATGGGGCCCACGGGTTTTCGAGTGGCAACCACGCACCGGAAGACGTAGCGTGGGTAGGCCCCCGAAAAGGTGGACCGACGACCTGGTGAAGGTCGCGGGAAACCGCTGGATGCGGGAGGCGCAGGACCGGTCGTCGTGGAGAACCTTGGGGGAGGCCTATGCCCAGCAGTGGATGTCGTTCGCCTGAAATGATGATGATGATGATGAAAGGCACCTGATGAATCTCCCGCGGATTTTCATTGAACCAAATCCGGCAATTTTGTTTATTAACAAAGCCACTTAACCAGAAATGAGCCTCATCAGTGAAGATGTTTTTTTAAGCTATTGCATAGCTTCTATCGCGGGCCTTGAGCGCGGGGACCGAATCCAGAAATTCCGTAACGAAAAAACCTCACGCTCTTATAATATGCTGACCTACCAGGCCCTCATAAATGCGTAAGAACATTGCAAATATCCAATATCACCACAACAATTACTATACAATATGTAAAGAAAACCCTGTCCGACCCATAAGGATAATAAAGGTTAGGTAAACACTTGACCAAATATAATATAAAATTTTACATAATCATCACAGTAACAATAATAATGAATTTTGAAATAATCTTTTTTTCCCGGGTATTAATTCCAATTTCCCCGAAATTTGGTCATTTTTAAAAAACTGACAACACCATTTGTGAGGGAGCGAATAGCGATGCGACCACGTGCCGCATGCCCCGCCCCCCTTCACCCGCGCATACATGCGCGGGTGAAGGGGGGCGGGGCTATCGGATTATCTACCGCACATGCATTAAGTTACCTCGCTTTTTCGAAATAATATTTATTTTTTTTGGGGGATTTTTTTTTAAGTTTAGCCCAACTTTGTAGGCATTATTAGAATCAGTTAACGATACCTAACAATGCCTTCACGGATCGGACAGGGTTTCTTTACATATTGTATATGCTGACATACCAGGTCCTCATGCGCAAGAACAAAGGAAAAAATATACTGCATAAATAGAATAAATAAATGATTACTAATTGCATAAAATTGATAAACAATGCTATGCAATAACTTTACCGCAGCAGTCCCCGAGTGCCACACGTCTTTCAAATCAAATCATTGTTCAAATAAAACCAGTTACAGGCACTTTTGAATTGTCAGAAGGTCGGTCAGTCAATAAGATGAAGCTAGTCGCATTCAAAGTGAGTACACCTATGGAAGAACGGGCAAAAACTCCATGGACACTCTTTTAAATTTTAAGCTATTGTTACAAATGTTTATTTGATTACATCATTCATGTTGAAATCAACCATGAAACGATGCGAAATATATTGTACGCTGAGGCGTCATTATGGAAAACATACAAAAATCAATTCAGAAATTAAAATGCTCCTGTGCAGCTGCAGCTGCACAAGTGCCGAACTCCTCTGTCAGCGATACAATTCCGTAACGTACAATATGCTTGGCTACATAGTGTGTAATACAGGCTTTGACTAAATAACATAAACAATTACATATTAAAACTACAAGAGGAAAAATCAAAGAACAATCATTGTATAGAAATCGGACGCAGCTCAAGCCCAAGCCTTTTGTCCTCAATATAATCCTTCACACTATAAAATGCTTTCTGACACAACTTACGTTTAATGAAGGATTTGAATTTATTCAGGCTCAGATCTTGAACCACCTCTGGAAGTCCATTGTAAAAATGTATACAATGGCATCTGAAAGAGCCACCTATTTTCTTGAGCCTTGTTGTAGGTACAATAAATTTGTGCCTGTTCCTAGTATTTATATCATGGACATCACTGTATTTTTTAAACAATTTTATATTTTTATGAGCATACAAAAGATTTTCATAAATATATTGAGACGGCACGGCCAGTACATTAATCTCTTTAAATTTTTCTCTGAGAGAGTGTCTCGGACTTAATTTATAAATTGCACGAACAGCTCGTTTCTGCAAAACAAATATTGTTTGAATATCGGCGGCATTTCCCCACAACAGAATGCCGTACGACATTACGCTGTGGAAATAGCCAAAGTACACCAAACGGGCCGTCTCAACATCAGTCAAATTACGAATTGTTCTAACTGCGTATGCAGCAGAACTTAGCTTTTTAGACAATTTTTCTATATGTGAACCCCATTGAAGCTTAGCATCCAGAGTTATACCCAAGAATACTGTGCTGTCGTCAGATTTCAATTCTTCGCCCTTTATCAACACTTTAGTTTCCACCTGCCTCACGTTAGGTAGAGTAAACTTAATGCATTTGGTTTTTTTCTCGTTTAAGAGCAAATTATTAACATTAAACCAATGGACTACTTTGGAGATCGCGCTATTTACATCATCAGTAACCTGCTGCTGACGTTTCAGTTTAAATAAAAGTGAAGTGTCATCTGCAAACAACACTATATCGTGGTTATCCTTTATTAGGTACGGCAGGTCATTGATGTAAATAAGAAACAAAAAAGGACCAAGAATTGACCCCTGTTGGACTCCCATTGTTACTAAAGATCCAGAAGATCTTTTTCCATTAACGTCAACGCTTTGAATCCTACCACTCAAGTAAGATGTAATAAGATCCAGTGCAGAGTTCCGGATCCCGTAGTGGCGGAGTTTCCTGATTAACGCATCGTGAAGAACGCAATCGAATGCCTTGGATAAATCACAAAAGATGCCCAAGGCATCGCATTTATCCTCCCATGCATTATATATATGACCTAGAAGTTCAACACCGGCATCAGTAGTTGAACGACCCCTTGTAAAACTGAACTGTTTGCTATGTAATAATTTATGTTTTATAAAAAAATTTAGCATTTGGTTTAAAATTAATTTCTCAAAAATTTTACTAAAGGTAGGTAGTACAGAAATAGGTCTATAATTTGTGGGGTCTGATGTACT
The DNA here is from genome assembly GCA_017933935.1 of Sesamia nonagrioides. Classification (NCBI taxonomy): domain Eukaryota; kingdom Metazoa; phylum Arthropoda; class Insecta; order Lepidoptera; family Noctuidae; genus Sesamia; species Sesamia nonagrioides. The sequence continues at coordinate 270,435 of JADWQK010000719.1, forward strand.
ACCAGATTTAAACAAAGGTATTATTTTACTATTTTTCATGAGATCAGGAAACTCTCCACAGTCAATACAAGCATTAAAGATAACAGCCAGAGTGGGTGCCACAATATCAATAATAGACTTAGCAACTTCCACCGAATGACCCCATAGGTCAGCAGTCTTTTTTACATTCAGAGTGTGAAAGATTTTAATTATATCTCTACTGATAACATGTTCAAAATGAAACTCCGAATCACAAACATTAACATTTTCTTTAAGCAAAGACTCCGCAACAGAAGGTGATGAGTTTAGTGATTTAGTAGTTGAAACAGGAATATCCGAAAAGAAATTTTCAAATGCCTCAGAGACTTGCGAGTCTGATTTAATTATGTTGTCATTAATAGACAGGCTATAGTCAGTATTTCTATCACTGGACCTTCCTGTTTCACTATTAATAATTTTCCAAGTCGTTTTAATTACATTGCCACTGTTCTTTATCTTTGAACTCAAGTAACGTGACTTGGCCATATAACAAACTTGTTTGAATAATTTTGAATATTTTCTAACATATAAATTGAATTCAACAGTGTTAATATAAATCCTCTCATTGTACAATTCATAAAGCCGAGTTCTACTTTTATGAATACCGATGGTAGCCCAATCAGAGAAAGATGCTTTACCATTAACAGAGATAGTCTTGGGAACAAAGGTGGAATCAAATAGCTTACAGTATATATTAAAAAAATTGTTATAGAGATGATTAGGATCAGCATTAACAGCACTGGATAAGACTGGCAATTTATTGATGAGATCAAATCTAAAAACCTCCAAGCAGCTTTCAGTTTTGGGGTTAACAGTGATATCCTTTTTGGCCACTTTTTTACTATGGTTTGGAATAGTAATCCTTTGTCCGCAGTGATCAGAATCAAGTAAATTTAAAACTTCTTTGTGGATTGGTATTATGTTTGTAAAAATATTATCTAGGCACGTGGCACAAGTAGGTGTTATTCTTGTGGGCTCCAAAAATAGGTTTACAAGATTGTAGGACTGAAATAGACTTATAATTTTATTACAATAACCAGAGTTCTCTAATAAATTAATATTAAAATCACCGCAAACGATAATAGCTTTGTTTGAAACACAAATCTTGTGTAAGACTTCATCCATTACCTTTTCAAAGCAGTCATACAATCCTGAAGGGGGTCTGTACACACTTAACACAATGAAGCCCTCCAACTCTATACAGGCAATTTCAGCTGTTCGTTTAACAGACAGGCCCACAATGTCTTTACGATTTTTAAATTTCAACAGGTTACTAACTAAAATTAATGAGCCACCATGTATAGCATTAATTCTGCTAAACGAACTACCAACCTGGTGATTCTTAAAATTAAACAAGAACTGGTGACTTTTTAGCAAATGTTCGGTTATGCAAAGAATATCAATACCATAATGGTTCATGAATAAATCAACCTCTAAATCTTTGTTCATAAATCCTTGAATATTTTGATGCACCAAATTAATATTATCTATTGACTTTAAATTTCCTCCACAGTTACCTTTGTAATCCTGTATATTGTTATAGCTAGAGGTTGGCTCTATTGTCTTAATTTCTAATTTAAATTATTAATGATGTCAACTGATACCAAATTATTGGCAGAATTAATTCGAATGTCATTGCATTGCTCAAAAGAAGCAAGTTGTTTAGCCAAATTCTTGGCTGTAAACGGTCGGTGTGCACACCGAGTTCTACAGTATGTAGTTAGTAGGATTTTTTTTGCAAGAGCAGGATCAGCTGCCAGATGCTCTAACGCTCAATCAGCGAATACACGGCGCTGCCTGTGGTCATTGGGTTATAGCTCTTGAGTTAATTGAACTTTATATGGATGAAAACCCAAATCTGGGCGCAAAATTCGCCATGTTGATGTCGCAGAAAGACCCAGTTATTGCGCACGACGCGGAATGGATTGCCTGAGGTTTTCTCGCACGCTGTCTCGAACGACAACAATATTCTCCAACGATCTTGCGTTTCTTTGACGTACAGGAACTGCTTCATCGATCACCGATCCGGTTGTCTCAAATTTTTTATCAAACGACTGATTGTGGACTCTGCAGAACAGCCATGAACGCCATAAATTGGACGCAACGCACGTAAGGTTAGGCGAATAGAGCACTGATTTTGATAACTAATTTTTCCATGATGAAATGTCACGACTACATATGTCATCATCATCATCATCTCAGCGTTTATCCCGGTTGCATCCGCGGTTTTCGCGTTGGAGCCTGGGGTCAGCTTTCCTGCATATTCTCCTCTATTTCGTACGATCTTTAGTATCCTGTGGTAAGAGCTTGTTGGCACGCATGTCATCTCTTACAACGTCAAGCCAGCACTTCTTTGGTCTACCCCGCTTGTTCCGGCCCGGCGGAGGCGCCATGGCAAGACATTTGTTACCCACGTAACATGCCGGTTTGCGTAAGACGTGGCCGTACCAGCGTAGGCGACACTCCTGCAGTTTGTCTGCAATGTCACGGACACGAAGGCTGCCCCGGATGCGGGAGTTCCTAATGCGGTCTTTCCGCGTAACTCCACACATCCACCGCAGCATATTCATCTCCGTGACACGCAGCTCCTGCTTGTGTCGCTCAAGCACAGGCCACGCCTCACTGCCATACAGGAGAACAGGTCTAATGATGGTTTTATAGACCTGCCCCTTAAGCTTAACCGGCATTTTGGGGTCACAAATGACACCTGTCACCTCACGCCATTTCGCCCAAGCTGCGGAAATACATGCCTTGACGTCGCAATCAATGTCGCCGGACGCGTGGAGCACAGACCCCAAGTATTTAAACTGGTCCGTGCACTCGACCATGTCTCCGCCTATGCGCACAGACACGGGGTCTGTCGGGTTGCTGGCCAAGTACACGGTCTTCGCCACGTTGAGTTTGAGACCTCCGTTCTCAAGCGAGTCCTTCCACGCATTCACACCCCGCACCAACCGTTCCCTGTCCGCGTCCGCCAGCTCGATATCGTCAGCATACATGAGTAGCCAGGGAGGCTTCTCATGTGAGTCCTTGATGCCGACAAGACGTCTAATATCACGCTGAACAGAAACGGACTAAGGACGGATCCCTGGTAGACTCCGACGGTGATGGGCAAGGGTTCAGTGTCGCCAACAGCGGCCCTAACAACGGAATCGGAATTGAGGTACATGTCTCGAATTATATCAACATAGGCTTCAGGTACCCCTTTGGAACTCAGTGCCCACCAGATCACCTCACGAGGGACACAGTCGAAGGCCTTCTACATATCTAGAAAGAGCATATGCAGAGGCGTATTCTTCGATCTGTATCTCTCCATGGCGATCCTTAGTGTGAAGATAGGGTGCATGGTTCCGTACCCTGGCCGAAACCCATATTGACACTAAGAGACAGCACACTCCTGCCGGATTTGAGAGTCTATAACCCTCTCAAAGATCTTCATGGTGTGGGACATGACCTCGATACCGCGATAGTTGCCACACTCCTCAACCGAGCCCTTGCCTTTAAAGACTGGAGTAATAATACTCAGCCTCCATTGGCTCGGGATTTTGCCGGTCAGGAGAACGCGGTTGAAAAAGTTAGTTAACATGCCCAGACCGCGAGGATCCATCGCCTTTCAGGCCTCTATAGGGACTCCGTCAGCTCCGACAGCTTGCCGATTCCCCATACGACGAAGAGCCGTTTGGACTTCCTCAGGCGTTATCAGAGGCGCTAGTCCAAGGTTCGGAGGGAGTTCCGGTGTCAGCACCTCTTGATGCTGGTTGTTCAGCAGCTCGTGAAAGTACGAGCGTCATCTCTCCTTCACCGCGAGATCCTCGCATAGCAGGTTGCCATTAGGGTCTTTCACATAACGGCACTTGGATATATCCTGTGCCGTTTTGACCCTGGAACGTGCCAACTTGTAAATGAGCTTTTGCCCCTCAGACGATTCCAACTTCTCGTAGAGAGGTTGCAAGTGGTCTCGTCTGGTTCTGGCTACAGCTCTTTTAGTGGCACGTTTGCAAACCTTGTATGCGTTGCGTTCTTCAGGAGATCCGGTCGCTTGCCACGTTTTGAAGAGGGCTTTCTTCACCTTAGTCTCCCTCTGGACTGTGTTGTCCCACCACCAGGTTTCCTTGTCACGTTTGCGGCCGCCGTTAGAGACGCCGAGTACCACCCGCGCCGCCCCCGTAATAGCTGCCTGGATACTGTCCCAGTGACCTTGCACAGGTTCTCCATCGGTACCGACGCACTTGTCGCCAATAACCGACGCAAAATCCTGGGACTTGTTTTCATCAAGCAGCCACCACCGGATCTGGCGCAGACAGTTCTCTACACGTCTACGTTGGGCCTTTACGCAGAGGTCCATGACAAGGAGACGGTGTTGTGCAGTGAGACTCTCATCGGGTAGGTATGACTTTGCAGTTGGCTACTTTGCCGATGTGGTGCCTCCTAGTTGGTAGAAAATCGATCTGAGTAGCGCTTCGCCCGCTCCGGTAGGTGACAAGGTGCTCCGGCTTCTTTTTGAAGTAGGTGTTCACGATTGCAAGGTCCGCAGCCGCACACATTCGGAGAATGCTGTCCCCTTCCGCGTTGCGGCTGTACCCAAAGCCACCGTGAACACGCTCAAACTCGCCACACCTCTCACCCCCACGACTCTTCAAACCACCATCCAGAACGATTCCCTGGGATAACGGAATTCCGTGAAGCAATCCTTCGAGCTGGGTCCAGAACAGCGTCCTTTCGGCTTCACCGCACCCGGCCTGCGGAGCGTAGGCACTTATCAAGTGGGTTATAACCCCATTGACAAGCATCCGCACCGACATCAGCCGATCACTGATGCGATTCACCTCCAAGACGTCATCCTGGAGCTCGTCGGACAACACCACGGCCACCCCATTTCTCCCACTAGGTGCACCCGTGTAGATCAGCTTTTAGCCGTTCGCAATAAGCCGAATAAGCCGGGATCTGCTGCCTTTCCACCGAGTCTCCTGCAGGAACGCTACGGCCACCCTCCGCCTGTGGAGAGTTTCGGCCAGCTCTCTCGCGCGTCCAGTTAGCGTGCCAACGTTCCACGACGCGACACCGCGAAACCGCGGATTTTCATGGTTTGGGCTCGCTTCTTCAGCCGTGTCCGCCTCTGACACGGTAGCTCTAGCCCACAGGTCACAGGAGTCGGGCGAGGCTCCTGCGCGCCGTTTTGCGGCGGCGCCCTAGCTGTGACATGAGCAATTCTATGTAACCTTTCCATGATTGAATGGCTTGTTTGGCTTTTACGAGTGCGACTGCCGTCTGACCACTCAACCCCGAAGGGAAAGCCGGCGTCAGAGCCCCGTTCGTGAGTCAGCAGGTGCACCGTCTGGCAGGTGGTGTTGACTTGGGTCCCATAGATGGAGGTGGGACCCCAAAGCACCCCCCGACTACATATGTATTCATGCCAAATTTGACAGCTATCCCATTACCAAGATGGCTGCTATGCGCTGTCAAAGTTCGAGCGTCCCTATTGAAAAACCCTTTATTATAAATGGGATAGTGAGTTTGTTTGTTTGTTTGTTCTGCTTTCACGCAGTAACTACTAAATCTATTACTTTGAAATTTTGTAGACGTAAAGTTAGAAGTCCGGAATAACTAAAAGGGGAATTTTTATCCCGGAAAAAATTGATATTCCCGAAGTGTCGCGACTTAGCGCGAAATCACTCATAATAATACATAAGAAGACATTCTCGCAAGATTACTGACATTTCTGCACAAGGTAAGCGAGAATATCAAGACTATGGTACTTTATAGTCTGTGGATTTTCACCTAGCGAAGCCAAGCCGGGCGAAGCGCCCTTTTGAAGCGTCGCCGGCATCAAGTACAGTCTTATAAGTGTAGTGTGAATTGAGTGAGTTCCGGAACAAGCTAGAAGTCTCCAGTTAATGAAAGCTAAGTGCCTAGGGTTTATCTAATTACTTGTTGTTAATCTAATCGTATATGTATTACGGTAGTTTGAACTAAAGGAAGTTACTGAAGTCGAGTAGCGCTAATTGTATCAAAAGTTGTATGTCCTGTCGATCTGTGCAAGTTCTGAATAAGGGGGCCGTAGACTTGCTATAGCCACACAAGAAAATCCCATACAGGCAGGGTATGGGTCGCATGTGCAAGAATCTGCATGAGCGGTAGAGTTGCTATCGCTTCAAGATAAATCCTAGCCCGTGGGGTGTAGGTCACATGTGGCGTGTGTCGCATGTGCAAGTTCTAAAAGAGGCGTAGAGTTATTCTAGCCTAACAAAGAAAATCCCGAGCCGCAGGGCGAGGGTCACAGACAAGGGACATCCAATATAATCGTTGAATAGCACAAAGTACTTAAGCCAGAGCGCGAGGCTCTGTAACACACAAGCCCTCATTTGGAGGTTAAAAGTAAATACGAGTAAACAATCGAACAAATATAAATGTCACCCAAGTTATAAAAGTAAGATTGGCCCTGCGCACTTAGTTCCAAAACAAGCAAATAATAATAATAATAATAATAATAATTTTATTCAAAAATCTTACAGGATAAATTACATAGTCTTAAATATAAGCTTAAATCCAAGTCTTGCGTGCCTGAACTAGGATACCCTGTGTTTCAGGCGAAAAGAGCTAAAAACAATTTAAAATTAATAAATAATCAAAAGGATTCTTAACAATACAAATTTGTAAACGATCTGTAAACGTGGGCAAGTTATCTTATACTATTCTAATATTACCAAAGCTTAACTTCTATTTTCTTAATTTACAAGATAGTTATTCTAAAAATTGTATAAAAACTCAAAATATAATTATAATAATAAAAAAAAATTGTAAAAATACGAAATATAAACAAAATCACTTTAGCACAATCAATAAATTCTCTGTATCATCGTAGGACATTTTTTGCAGAGTTTGCTTAACAATTCATGCAATATCAATAAATGATGATTGCTTAATCCCTACAGATCGAGGTCTTGAGAGGTTAACAAAGAACATGGGATAATCATAGCTGGCACACATCTCATAACAAGGCGAAACAGATCATTACATCATCTAAGTACCGGCTGAGACAACTACAAGCTCGGTAAGTCAATGCAAGTTATCATCAGACAAATTAAGTACTTTCGCGGAGTCGTAGTTTAGGGCCAGGATCCTTGCTAATAAGTTTTAAGCGAGGCCTGAAAGGCGACGCCACGACATGGTGGAGATGCCGGGGATAAATCTTGATGAATCCTAAGGTCTGGTGATGCTTGCTTTGACTTATAAGGGATGTAAATTCTTTAAAGCTGAAAGGTTTCAGTTTATTTAAAATATGTGATGCTATTCGTGTTCATTCTAGAAACTTGTTCGCAACTCACTCGCTCATTCACTCAATTTGCCGGTAAAGCTACATACATAAAAAGTTTAAATTTATATTCATAATTAAGCTATATGAATATTATTAGCAATAACGTTGAAAGTCGTTTTGTCATCAAAAGGTTATAAAGGACATAACGTGTGTTGTTGCTTTATGGTATTTGTACTCAATGGCGGGACAATGGTATAAATTTACCACGGCTTGTGATAGTTGTTATAATCATGAAACGGTGATTCAGTGTTAATGTCTGTTAATTGCTGGAGCTTAAAAGAAGCTTGGAAGCTAACAAGTGTATGGAGAAGGCAGACATTCGTTTTGTTTTGTGAAACAAACAAATAACATGCCTAATTGGCATCGGCAAAATTGTCGTATTTTTTTCTTCTCTTTCAAGACAAAGGTCATGTTACCTAAGAAATAGTTAATAGAAAATTCATACGGTTTTAGGTATTGAAATCCTACAAGATACGTATCAAAGTTGATGCTTGGAAGAAAGCTGTGATCGTGTGTATACTGCCTTATTAGAAATGACGTCTCGTTCATTCATTCAAGTTACCGTTCAAAGTTTGTAAGCCGACGCTACTAGACGCCGTCGATATGAAAACTTTTTCAATTACTCAAGAAAGTTGTTAATATTTGCCGCAAAGTTGTTTAACCTGTGAAATAAACATCAGAAGCGCTCATTTAGTGTTTGAGGCTGTGATTTAAGGTATGAAAAGTGATTATTCTATATTTTACGTCTGTAGTACAGAAATTCACGTTCCGCAAAAAGTTGAAATTTTTTGTGCTGTCATGCGGCTCACGTGGTTTGGAAACAGTTTTAATTGATACCCACAGTGAACAAATTACAAAAGGAGGGAATACAAATTGAGAAACTGCTATTAATTAATAATATCCTTCAATATGCAAATGTACCCATTTACATACAAGAAAAGATAATTTAATTCCTTTACTCCTATGTTAAGTTGAAAATCAGGTTTGGCTACTAAGAAAATGGAAGAGAATGTTCCATTGTGTCATAAGTACCCTAAGTGAACAAATGCTTATAGTTAAAATTTAAAACATGTGAAGGCATTATAAGTTCCTAGGTATAGTAGGACAATAGTCATTCCTTGACTGAGTACCCAAGAGAAAATTAATTATGTACTCTACTACTTTGGATTTTCCTAAGAGACTTTAAAATGGTCAATTAACTTGTTTTAAAATCCTTCAATTCTTAACTACTTACTTCGCCATAATTTTCATTATAATTCAGTCATTAACAGCTATATATTTGCTGTACTGCCTATTTTCTTGAAATAAAATAAGCTAAATTAAACAACGGGTAAAACAATAAACAAATACATGCCTACATATGACAAAGTAATTTCAAGGGAAATTTTTAATTTTCTTGTTGAATTAGAAGCAAAATTAAAGTATGAAAGTATTGTTACTTTCATAAAAACCATTTACACTTGCTAGAGATATGATTATATGTGAGTAAAGTCTAGAGTAAGATAATTATGCCTTAATATTAATTTTAAAATAGCATTGGGAAGCCATTGTTATTTCAAGATAATAAGAATTATATTAGAAGGCATGGCAAGGAAAATGACAATTAAGATGCTTAATTTATGAAGATGTTGGCAAATGATAATTAGTAATTGACTGACTATTAGTATGTACTTACAGAGTACTTACTTATAAACAAATATTGGTTTTTTTCTTTTTTTTTCTAATCCATTCTTTAATAAATTATTAATTGAAATTTAAGGTCAAGTGAATTTTAAATGAAACTAGGTAATAGTTAAGGCAAAGTTACATTTTTTTTTTCAAATGAGTTAAAGAATTAGTTGATTAATTAATTTTTTATTATCAATAGAAATGGATAAAATTTGAATTTATAATATACATAATGGTACATAAGTTTATAGTAAAGATAACTTTGCAGAGGAACCTGAAATGAAAGACATATTAATAAAACCGTTTGACTAAAATTGCGGAAGAAATCCAAGCCATTTCTGCATGAGCCTATGATATCTATACAGGTGTATAGGGCTGATGAGTTTGTTTGTCTGTTTGTTTGAACATGCTGATCTCGGGAACCGCTGGTCTGCAATAATTTAAATAATGAATTTGAGTAATTCATGCGCATCATAGAGCTATTAATAATTTAAAACAAGCAATAGAACTTGATGAATGCCGAATCACATTGGACGAAATTCAACGTCATTTAAGAATACTTCAATCCATAGGAGAGAACACTGATACGAATCAGATGAGTATTTTAATATATAATGGAAAAATTCCCTACAGACCTAATCTACGATACCAAGATGAGACTTGGATCTGAAGGTACTTTTACTGTGGAATGTATTCTAAAGCATCTATCCTTGATAATATCCACTAAGGAGGACGCTATGAGGATAACACAACAACCTTGTACGGGTAGTGCTGTTGAAACCCCGTACACTACAGAAACCCTGCATATAAAGGATGCTACAAATCTAGAAAGAAGGAGACCTGGAACGTCAAAGAAAAATTTCACTCACATTAAAATACCGATGGGAAGACCTCAACACAATATCAAACCTAATAATGACAGACTTAAGAGAAGATTTGATCCAAACATAACTAAAGAAAAGAAATACAAGAATTTTGGTAAAAGAAAGAAGCTCTACAATTGTATCTTCTGTAATGGTAACCACTACAATAGCGATTGTGAAAAGGTTAAGACTCTAGAGAAAAGAAAAGCAAAACTTCAAGATAGATGTTTTATATGTTTTAGGCAGGGACATCACCATTCTCGGTGCAATAATAAAAGGGAATGTCACTTCTGTGGCAAGTATGGAATACATAACTCAGCATTATGTCCTACTAAAGTGCAACCCAAGAGTCGAGATGAAAGGGAATCGACAAATGTAATGCACGTAAGCAGAAAAAAGTCCACAATATTGCAAACAGCCGTTGTTGCAGTACTAGGCCACAGTGATAGCAGAAGAAACTGTAGGATACTGTTAGACACAGGAAGCGAGAGAAGTTATATTACAGAAGCTATGGCTAAAGAATTGAATCTTCAAGAGGAAGAACGAAATAACCTTGCAATATTTACGTTCGGATCTCAACAACCTAGAAAGATAACAAGCTCATTAGTAAGGATAGATCTTATGACAAATAATAATACAATCAGGTCAATATTTGCTAACGTCATACCATCAATATCTCCAGGGGTACCATATCCAGAGGAAAATTTACTGGGGTGGAAGAACTCTGGCAAATATCAGTTAGCTGATGATGGGTCATTGCTTGACCGGGTTGATATATTGATAGGTAATGATCATTATTACTCTATAATGGCAACTGATAAAATACAAATAGGACAGGATTTGTATTTGATACATTCTGAATTTGGATGGATAGTTTCTGGCAGAATAAACACTACCAAATGCGTGCAACGATTAACAGTACTCACATATTTTGAAAATTCTGGCAACGATAGTTTTAATGAACTAGATCCACCACTACACAGAGAAAGTTTGAAATGTTTGTGGGATTTGGAGTCCATAGGTATAACAGACTCACCTAAAGCAAATAGGGATGAGGAAGCTATTAAGCATTTTAACGAAACCACAGAGTATAAAGATCACAGATATTATATCAGCTGGCCATGGAGTGATAGTCCATCAGGATTGCAATCCAATTTTGGGCTAGCATTTGGTCGACTCAAAGGCTTACTTAAAAGATTAGATGCAGCTACAATAACGTCGTATGATGACATAATCAAAGATCAGTGGAGTAATGGAATAATTGAGGAAGTTCCTAAGAGACAAGTTAACCATATAGTACATTACCTTCCGCATCACGGCATCACGGCACCAGGAAAGGTACTACGTATAGTCTATGATGGATCAGCACATGTTGGGGACAGTAAAAGTTTGAATCAGCATCTTTGTTGCGGACCTTTGTTATTGGAAGACTTAACAGGGCTGTTAATTAAATTTAAATGTCACGCTATTGGAATAGTAGCGGATGTCGAAAAGGCTTTTCTTCAAATCGGACCTATAGACATAGATAGAGATGTGACAAGATTCTTGTGGCTGAAGAACCCTCATAAACCAGTAACCGAGGACAATATCATCCATCTCAGATTCACCCGTGTTCCATTCGGTCTTACAGCGTCACCATTTATTCTAAATGCCACAGTCAAACATCATCTGAAATGTTCAAAATACGAATACATAAAGAAAATAGCCAATGATATTTATGTAGATAACCTTTTGACTGGATCAAACACTGTTAATGAAGCAGTAATGCTGTACCACAATTTGAAAAATACATTTGAGGAAATTTCCATGAATCTAAGACAATGGAGTTCTAACTCCAAAGAATTTATAAAACATATTCCAGACGAAGATGTATGTCCTGACAAAACGATAAAAATACTCGGTATAGAATGGAATTTAGAGCAAGATACATTAAGCTTGAAAGCAAAAGTAAATGAAGATAATAAACACACAAAAAGAGGAGTCTTGAAAACTATAGCAGCTGTATACGATCCTTGTGGATTTAGCGTACCTAGTATGCTGTCCGCAAAGATTTTCTTACAAGACCTATGGAAGAAAAAGGTAAAGTGGGATAGTCCACTAGATACTGATGCTAAAGAACGTTGGATAACTATTCTAAAAGATATAAAGTACATAGAAAATATTTGCATACCTCGTAGAACTATTGCCTCCATCGAGGGGGTAATTGAGCTACATTGTTTCTCCGATTCTTCATTGCAGGCCTATGCTGCGGTGGTCTACTTGGTGCAAGGAATTAATATACATTTCATAATAGGAAAATCACGACTCGTGCCGATCAAAGATCAACAAAACTTAAGTATACCCAAACTAGAGTTACTCGGTGTACTTATTGGAAGTAGACTGATTAAATATGTTCTGAAATTCTTAACAAAGCAGGTCACTAAGCAAACCTTGTGGACAGACAGCCAGATTGTGATAGACTGGTATAATTACAACAAACTACTTACACCATTTGTGACACGAAGACTAGAGGAAATAAAACTGAATAAGGATTTGATACTTAGACATGTTCCATCACAACATAACCCTGCGGATGCAGCAACGAGACCATACGCTTCGGAAGAGGAAAGGTCACGTTGGTTACTGGGACCAGAATTCTTAAAATTGGACAAATCCAAATGGCCACTCGTCCCAGTAAATACCGTTACTTTTTGGCGGGGGAGGATCTGCCGAATGCAGAAAGTCTACAGTTAAATATTGCTCAAGATGAAGATATGGCTGAAAATATAACTGAAGAACCTCAGTTACAAAAATCGTTAAATAAGTTGTCAGAAGAAACGCATCATGAAAGCATTATATTAAAAGAAATTAAGAACTTACAATCTAAACATTTTGAAGATGAATTAAAAGGAAAAGAAACTAATCTAAGTCGAAATCTAAGGCTCTTTAAAGATATTGACGGTATACTTCGCTGCAGAGGCAGACTGAAATATGCCGGTTGGGCTTTCGATAAAAGATATCCAATAATCATACCGAAAGATTGTGAATTTACCACTAAAGCAATTAGAGACATACATGAAAGAAATTATCATGTAGGTGTCAACCACACATTGAGTATAATTCGTGAAACGTATTGGATACCTCAAGGCAAAAGCCAGGTTAAGAAAATATTGGGTAGATGTTCCCGGTGCATGAAACATGGTGGTGGACCATACAAATTACCATCTACACCGGCACTACCTCCTGAAAGAGTGAACTATAGCCAACCATTTACTTTTACTGGTGTTGATTATTTAGGTCCAATATTAGTCAAAACAGATAGCGGCACAAGTAAGAGATGGATATGCTTATTCACGTGTCTTGCTGTTAGAGCTGTACATCTCGAAGTAGTTGAAGATCTTTCAGCTGAACAAGGACTACTTGCTTTAAGACGAATGATTTCAATTAGAGGAGTTCCTACATGGATAACCTCCGACAATGCTTTGCATTTTAAATTGATTTCCGACATAGTAGCAAAAGCATACTGTGTTGAAAATAAAATAAGATGGCGTTTTATACCCGAACTAGCACCATGGCACGGAGGTTTTTATGAACGCTTAGTTGGACTGATAAAACATTGTATGAAAAGAACATTTCACAAACATCTTTTAAGAGATAGTCACTTGGTAACAATGATAAAGGAAATAGAAGCGGTGGTCAATTGTAGACCACTAACTTGTGTTGATACCGAACTTGAACATATTTTGAAACCATCCGATTTTCTTCATTGGGGCAGATGTGCCACTCTTGAGAGTGCAAAAACTGACGTAATAATACAAGGATCTTCCACAAAAACAAATTTAATTAAAGGCTGGAAGAAGTCTAGAATAATACTAGAGGAATTCAAAGAAATGTTTCAAAACCGCTACTTACATAGCTTAAGAGACAGACATAGTCATTCTCCTAAACAATCACGAGTTACTTCAAATCTTAATCCAATAATAGGTCAAATAGTACAGATAAAGGGAGATAAGAACAGAGAAGGCTGGAAGGTGGGAAAAATAGTGTCCTTAGTAAAAAGCTCTGATGGTCTAGTTCGAGTAGCACAAGTCAAAGTTGGAAATGCAATTTTCACTCGCTCTATTGCACATTTATACCCTTTAGAAGTTGAAGATGACGAAGGTCATGATGAAGCTATTCCAGAAACTAGAAAAGATTCTCGACGCTTTCGATTGCCGGTAAAAACTCATGAAAAGGCAATAAATATAAATACTACTAATGATACAGAAATGAGGAGCACGCGTGAGGCAGCAGTCCGGGCCCTTGAGAAGATAAGGGAGTGGACGCAGAATCTGATGATCACCTTTGTTTAAAAAATTTCCGGCGGGAGTGTCGCGACTTAGCGCGAAATCACTCATAATAATACATAAGAAGACATTCTCGCAAGATCACTGACATTTCTGCACAAGGTAAGCGAGAATATCAAGACTATGGTACTTTATAGTCTGTGGATTTTCACCTAGCGAAGCCAAGCCGGGCGAAGCGCCCTTTTGAAGCGTCGCCGGCATCAAGTACAGTCTTATAAGAATAATTTAAAGTCTAGTGTGAATTGAGTGAGTTCCGGAACAAGCTAGAAGTCTCCAGTTAATGAAAGCTAAGTGCCTAGGGTTTATCTAATTACTTGTTGTTAATCTAATCGTATATGTATTACGGTAGTTTGAACTAAAGGAAGTTACTGAAGTCGAGTAGCGCTAATTGTATCAAAAGTTGTATGTCCTGTCGATCTGTGCAAGTTCTGAATAAGGGGGCCGTAGACTTGCTATAGCCACACAAGAAAATCCCATACAGGCAGGGTATGGGTCGCATGTGCAAGAATCTGCATGAGCGGTAGAGTTGCTATCGCTTCAAGATAAATCCTAGCCCGTGGGGTGTAGGTCACATGTGGCGTGTGTCGCATGTGCAAGTTCTAAAAGAGGCGTAGAGTTATTCTAGCCTAACAAAGAAAATCCCGAGCCGCAGGGCGAGGGTCACAGACAAGGGACATCCAATATAATCGTTGAGTAGCACAAAGTACTTAAGCCAGAGCGCGAGGCTCTGTAACACACAAGCCCTCATTTGGAGGTTAAAAGTAAATACGAGTAAACAATCGAACAAATATAAATGTCACCCAAGTTATAAAAGTAGTTCCAAAACAAGCAAATGATGATTGCTTAATCCCTACAGATCGAGGTCTTGAGAGGTTAACAAAGAACATGGGATAATCATAGCTGGCACACATCTCATAACAAGGCGAAGCAGATCATTACATCATCTAAGTACCGGCTGAGACAACTACAAGCTCGGTAAGTCAATGCAAGTTATCATCAGACAAATTAAGTACTTTCGCGGAGTCGTAGTTTAGGGCCAGGATCCTTGCTAATAAGTTTTAAGCGAGGCCTGAAAGGCGACGCCACGACACGAAGGAAATCTAAAAAGCGCGATATAACCGAACTCCACGCGGGCGAAGCCGCGGGCGGAAAGCTAGTAGTACCATAACTCCGTCATTCTATAGTCTATGAATCCTTGACTGAACGGACCGACGCCATACGTTGTTGCGTTGTTGGGTCCGGAGCGCGCGGCGCCGTGTCCTGGGGTATACCCAAAATATCGGAGGGCCCTGCTGAAGGGCTGGGCCCGGAGTGATTAGCACCGTATTCCCCCCCTCCCCCCTTCATTTGAGGCAAATAGAAATAATTGTATACCCACGCCATAAGGGTGCGGGATTGCAGGTGTAGCAGATATATAGTCGCTACAATACAACAATGGATGGTCCAACTATAGACGACCTTCCGCGAAAGGGTTCACATAAATCACACCAGAGTCACACAAGGATTTCGGAAGACAAAGAGCGTGGGTCCTGACCGCCTACAGCGAGGGTGCCTAATAATTAATCTCACCCCGGAACTCCGGAAGCACATCTGTGGAGCCACGTGCTTGGGAGCATGTGAAACCATAGCGACCGCCTTGCACGTGAACTGAATTGGCGGGTAATGTCCACCGACCAATCGTACGCCACGTCCTCCCATGATCAACGAATCAGCATCAAGGACGGCCGATCGGTCACCCCACTATCGTTTAGAGATAGCTGTGTTATTGTTTAGTATTTAAGGTTATGCATAGCTTATAAGAGACACATTATCGCCACACATTACACATTTTACATTGTACATTTTACGCATCCGCATTCACAGACTGTACATTCTGTAGTAACATAGTCGCGTCTCCACTCTTGTAATTAGTCAATTTATATTATACATTGTACTCTAGACTTACGTGCAATATACAACGTTCTATCTATTCGAGTTTTAATTACGTAACACGACCTACGCGCTAAACAGGCATACAGAATATCCAAAATATCGGAGGATTGTCACGAAGTGCCAGGTCCGGAGCGCGCACCGTCGTATCCCAAAATACCTCATTTGAAGGCTAAGAGAAAACAGTCGATCAAAATGAATGTAATTACTAATAAACAACACAAACAAAACTCAAGGACAAATACACAATATGAGAAATACAGACTCGTCTCTATTACAAAGCCAAATGCGCCTTGCAGTGAAATAATAGCAAACTGCAGAAATACCAAATTGACAAATGAAGACAAAATTATAATATGCATAGGCGAAAATGATAATAATCCAAAACTATTACTGTCACAATTGCAAATTATACTCAATACATTCTTAAATAATACTGTTATTGTGTTAAATGTCGTCAATAACATGTACCTCAATGTCCGTAAGTTAAACTATTGTATAAAGAATATTTGTAATAAATATAGAAGATGTCACTTTTTAAATGAAACATCCACGAAACTCTCCGATGTTTGTGAGTCCATAAATTACATCATGGATTACTGTGACTATAATGATAAATATTTAAATCCGAGTGAAATTCGAAAAATAATAGCAAGTAACAAATCAAGTTCTAAATTAAACGTTTCAACAAGCGAACCCAAAAAAAGGCACAATTCCCTATTACTTTAGTCGTATTAAGAATAGATCAAACACGGATAGGTTCTCTTTACAATGTAACGAAAAGGGTAGAATAGGAACTATACCCTATTACTTTCCTGTGATAAACAAGCGCGACTCATTTTTTCGTATCTCAAAACAAACGGTCCGCCCCAGGTGTCACCTTTTTTGGGGTGACACCCACCCAGTCTCTAAAATACCTAAATCGTTAGCACATTTTTTTTCCAACGATTCCTCCACTGACACTAGCTCAGCTCTATTTATAAATCGGGGATTCCCGCAAAAGAGCCTGACACTGTCGTGGGAGATTCCCCGTGGACCATACTCGCGATTGTGAAGTATGTTGTGTTTGGTTGTCATAAATTGTTAAACGTGTATTATTCTATAATGATAGATAGTAAAAAGAAGAAAATATATTTTCTAATACCATATTTTTTAACATCGGCTGCCTGTAGAAGTTACCACCCACCAGATAAAGTCTTGCCCCCAAGCAATTCGTCGTGTTCCGGCATAATGTCTGGTGAAGCCGTACGGAGGATGGGTTTGTAGCAATGGTCGCAGTTGCTACAATAGAACAATAACACAAAGGATTGCCCAACTATTGACGTCCCTACGATTGATGACTTTCCGCGAAAGGGTGCACATAAATCATACCAGTGTCAAACAAGGATCTTGGAAGACAAAGCGCGTATGTAAGACAAAGCGCGTGGGTCCTGACCGCCTCAGCGAGGGTGTCGCACATTGTCGCACATCTGCTAGTTAACCCATTGTGCGTTGGAGAGAACGCCGCGGCAAACAACACGATTATCCCAACGTACGGAGAGAAAACTTTACAATCCGCGAAAGGGTGCACATAAATCATACCAGTGTCAAACAAGGATCTTGGAAGACAAAGCGCGTATGTAAGACAAAGCGCGTGGGTCCTGACCGCCTCAGCGAGGGTGTCGCACATTGTCGCACATCTGTTAGTTAACCCATTGTGCGTTGGAGAGAACGCCGCGGACAACGCGATTCTGTTAACCCATTGTGCGCCGGACAAAGTGCGCGGACAATATCGAACCGCCTTGCACGTAGACCGAAGGCGCGGGCCCTGGCCACGGGCCAATCAGACGGCACGTTCTCCCATGATCAACAAATCAGCATCAAGAACGCCCGATCAGTCAAGCACCAGCGCGTAGGGCGTGTTATGTAATTAAAACGCGATTAGATTGAACGTTGTATATTGCACGTAAGTCTAGAGTACAATGTATGCTATAAGTTATAAGCAGTTTTGTTGCGTTGTATAATGCGCCAATTGTTGTTGTGTCGGGAGTTTGGTCGTGGAGGGTAGCGAGATCTAGGTATTTGGGGGCCCAATTACGAAGGACGCTTCGAATATTTGACCACCTCAGTGAGGCTGCTGACAATGTGCTGCACCGGCACCCTGACGCACAGTTTGTCGCTCTGGGGGACTTCAATGCCTGCCACCGAGACTGGCTTTTCCCATTCACAAAGGATCGACTATGCTGGTGAGAAGCGCGAAACTTTGCGCTATCAATGGGCCTTTCCCAGCTGGTAGGACAAGCGACTAGGGTGCCTGATGTAGTTGGTCATACCGCCAATTATTTGGACCTTCTGCTGACCACTAATCCGAACAGATGTATTGTAACAGTTCCCTCACCGTTAGGAACTTCAGACCACTGTTTGGTGAAGTCTGTATCATCCTTCGACCTACTAGATTGCGACTCACGTAGTGAACGCCGAATGTGGCGATACAACTCGGCAGATTGGAATGAGATGCGCCACTTCTTTGCGTCTGATCCCTGCTAGCTGGTTCGCTTCTCTTCTGACAATCCGTCGAGCTGTGCGGACGCTATATACGATGTGGTGCGTTAAGCTATGAAGTATTTTATTAGGCCCCTTAAGTGATGTTCCCGTCGGTGGCTCGGCTCGCCAATGGTTCAACGCCGACGGTATTCAAGCGGAACAACGTAAGCACACGGCATTTCTCACCTGGGTTAAAGCTCGGGACCACAGAGCTCCTGGCCACAGGGCCTTTGATCGTGCTGCCAAGTCCTACAAATTGTCGCTTAAGAAGGCTCGCTTCGACCGCATTACTCATAATGGCAATAATTGCTCTCTGCGCAGCCATCCGTTAGCAGATCTTTCTGGTCCCTTGCCAAATCGGTCGAGGCGAACTTCTGTTGCCCCACACTGCCTCAGCTGGTTAAACCTATAGATGGAGCACTGGCTCATACGGCGAGAGAAAGCAGGTCTCTGCATCTTTGCCACAATTCGCGTCTTGACACTAACAGTGCTACTCCACCTAAATTACCCCATTGCGGAACCCTAATGCCGGAGGTTCGCATTAGGAACAAGGAGGTTCTGAGAGTATTGTGTCGTCTGGACGTGAATAAGGCTACTGGTCCTGATGGTATACCAGCGATTGTTCTTAAGGCATGTGCGCCCGAGGTGTCTCCTGTATTGACGCCCTTGTATCGCCTCTCATTTAGGACTGGTACAGTACCCAAGTCCCGGAAGCTTGCCAACGTGCAGCCCGTGCCCAAAAAGGGTAGTCGTGCCGATCCTACCAACTATCGTCCGATTTTAATAACCTCCATACTCTGCAAGATTATGGAGCGTGTATTGAACTCGCGCCTCTTGGCTTACCTGGGAGGTAACGATCTCCTCAGTGACAGTATGGGTTTCGACGCAATCGGTCAACTGGGGACCTACTAGTGTATGCCACTCACATGTGGGGCGAGGCCCTCGAGAAAAATGTGGTAGCGTTTGCCGTCTCCCTTGATGTCTCGAAGGCCTTCGACCGGGTATGGCACGCTGGCCTTTTGAGTAAGTTTCCAGCGTACGGCATTTCCCCTGGCCTGACTGGCTGGGTAAAAGACTTCCTGACTGAACGGTCCCTCTGAGTTGTTGTCGACAGATGCTCATCTGAGCCCATATCGACTAATGCCGGTATTCCTCCGGGGTCTTTTCTCTTTGCAACTCTGTTCTTGCTACATTTTTACGATCTGCTGATGCCCGGTATCTATGGGTATGCAGATGACAGCACAGTTGTGGAGAGATACCTGCTAGTTTTTTACTTTCCATGGGGTGACACCAACAACTTCCGCCCCGGGTGCCACCCAAGCTAGCTACGCCACTGGCCAGACCCTTGTGCGTGGATCGGTTTACGAAACTGTCCATGGTCGAGCAACCTTTGGGTAACTGCTAAAATAGTCCTTGCATTGGGGACAGTGGGGTTTGCAATTCCTAGAGCTCGTATCCTAGGTATACTCTCCGACGCGTACAGGGGTACGGGTTGCACGTAAACTTTCACAACTTTGTAAGTACACTCGCAACATTTCGAAAAACTCGCGGTTCGTGTAGTCTGGCATAGTGACCGATGATTTTTTAAGTTTTTAAGAGATTCATTCGTAAACGGAGCCCGTTAACTGTGGCAGCGAAGTTTGCGCGCGAAATATTGAAACACCGTCAGGATAGCGCACGCGTCAGTCACTGTCGGTGTCGATTCGCAACGAGCTATGGCTTACGGGCCCTACGAGGGCGCGCGGGGTATGGGCGGCAGTAGCGCGCAGTACTAGCATATGTAGGTACAGTACAGTAACACAGTACACACAATACAGTGCATAGTAACAATTAAACCGCGCAGGCGCACGCGGCGCTAATACTACGATATTGATTTTTATTTTATTACTATTTATTTATTTTATGATTATTTAATATATATAAATATTTAAGAACTCAGATAGCAATAACACATACTGCTACCTCGAAATGCATCCTCAGACTGCGGGTCGTTTCGCGATTTTAAATCGTGGTGTGTGCGTCTCGCGCGGATTCGCGGTTGTAGCTGTTAACCGGTAGGCAAAAAAAAAAACGTAGTACGGCCTCAGCCGTAGCCCCCATTTGAATGTGTACTTACTTCCCTACTTTTACGGGTTCTGCCGTCATTAAAATTTCCATGCGTTTCATACTTCTATTTTTTTGTTCTAAGTTCCGCCAGTCAAAATGTAGTGATTACTTGCTCTGTGAACTAACATTGACAAAAATATTAGTTACTGTGTATTATGATTGCTTTTTTGTAATATTCTTAAATCTGTTCATTCATTACTTTAATTGCTAAAAGACTCGCTTAGCATTCTTGAACATAATCATGACTCATGAGTCATGACTAGAAGCGAGTCTTTTAGCTAGGAGCCTAGGACGATCAACCTATCAATGTGATACGTATGGCAGTTGCCAAAAAAAAAAAATAGACGTATATTTGTCGGTCGCTGAAGAGTTTGGCGGGAATGTCAAGATGAGTGTCACGCTCATTTTTCATTGGACTTTTAAAATTGACAAGATTTCATATTTTTAACATAGTTATTTTATGATGCAGTGTAAAATTAGAGCCTAAAATAGGATACCCGTATTTTTTTATTTTACGAAATGTTGTCGTTTTCATATAAAATTTCGGGTTTGAAATTCATTCTATTCAAAAAAGACGTAAGTGCCGAATGACGTCATTTATACGCATGAATAAACCGCTAAACGTTTGCCTGTCCAGACTGAAAAAAAAGCTCCTGTCGACACTATTGTCTATGCTGTGAAGAAAAGGTTAAACTTACTAAACTCCAGGCTGTATGGCGTATCATGCTTTTGCCTTTTCCGTTCAGAAGTACGGAAAGAAGGGAACCAAAAAAAAATTTATGATGTAATAGGGATGTTGAACTTGCTCTAATAATACAGTATATCGATATTCGTATAAAAAGTACAGTACATATCGGCATAGAATAAGTACATATTTTCTGTCTCGGCCGTATCTGAGAATTTAATGACTAAGGCCGCGCGTTACGTTAACATGCGATACGGCTGCGCGCCTCCAGCACTTTAATTACATTTGCCTACTTGGTGTTTCCATTGCTTTATCATTGTTGTTTAAGCATTTCACAGATAAAAAAAATGAAATGACAGACGTAACGAAATGCTTTATTATTGAGTTTTAAGTATAAAAACCTGCATTCTAATATAAAGCCACAGATTACAGAATACTACGATAAAGCTTAATTAAATATTATTTCTATGAACTTAGAATACCGTATTATATTTTTACTGTGATATCGGACACGAAACTAAATACTGTCCTATCTCTAAATTCAGTATCAGCATAAACTGAATCGAGCGTTACGTATTTAGGACACACCGTCACGGTCAATTTTAAGCTGGTAACGAATTTTGAGTTACGATGATATTTAGTTTACGTTGCGCTGCCCGCCTCCATCGGTTTCCCGCAACCTACACCAAGTCTTCGGTCCACCTTGTTGGGGACCTCCCTACGCTGCGTCTTCCGATATATGGCCACCACTCCAGAATCTTACTGCTATATCGGCCATCGGTTCACGTAGAACTGATGGCAATGTGCCCCGCCCACTGCCACTTAAGTTTAGCAACTCTCAACGCTATGTCGGTAACTTTGGTTCTTCTTTTTTATCTCCTCATTTCTGATTCCATCGCGCAGAGAAACTCCGAGCATAGCTCTTTCCATTGCCCTTTGTGTGACCTTGAGCCTCCGTATGAGGCCCATTGTGAGCGACGATTGTTTTAACTTTAATAGCATGCAACACCGTTTCATACCTATAGCCACATAGAATCTGGCTAACGAAAGATGAACCCACTAAAAGCCAGCAATTAAAAAAAAATAGATGGCAATGTTTTTTATATGAAGAAAGGTCAGAAAAAAAAGGACATCTTTCGTTAGCCAGACTCTACGAGTTGCTTAATTTCAAAATCGGCGGTCAGATTTTTCATTAAATCGTTACCTAAAATAATAAATGACGTAAGTTTAATCTAAATAATTCGAAAACACTTTAAAAATTATGATTTTTTGCAATCATGGGACATTGACGGATGAACTTTACTAGAACATCGACATTCGACACATTAATATTTTTCGTACATCCCTACTTTGCGATGAGTTCAGGTTTGACGTTTCGCGGTATTTAGGTTGTTTATTTTTCTTAGGTCTTTTTGTAAAGTTTATTGCGATCCAACGTAATTTTGTTGATCCATTCACACTTTCTTTGTCATCATGAAGTTATCCGAAGGATTTCAAGTTGCTGATACCAGGAACTTGCCGACAGGTAGACTACTTTATGATACTACAATATATGCATGAAAACGAATGTTATAACGCCGCTGAAACACGTAGTGCTAAGTCGTTGATAGTATCACGTGAAGCGTATGTAAACACGGCAGTAGGATACGTGGAAGTCAAGCGAGAAGGAAGTATGTGCACGTGCAAATGCAGGGTAACACCCGAGCACAAAGTCAAAGGTAAATTGTACCAGGTAACCGCAATTATTGATGAAACTGAAGAAAAAATAATTCAGGTGCAATGTAATGACTGTGCAGCGTCTGCAGGTGGATGCAAGCATGCTATATGTTTTGCTATGTGGCTTATCAAAAGGTCGGATGAACCATCAGTTACTTCTACCACATGTTATTGGACTTAACCCAAACTTGCATGAGCTATAGGGGACCAAAAATTCATTACCGCAAAGGACATTATTAAAAAAAGAAGAATTCCTGATAATATAAACATAGACATTCCATTATCTAAGTTTACCGAGGAATGCAAGAAACGTAAAATAAGTACAGGAACAATCCTAAAGTATTGCGGTGACCACCAACATACACTAAATGATTGCAGAATACATAACTTGATGCTCGACTTCCTACATGAGGTTCATAATGATCATAGCTATGAAAATTTCCGAACATTTAGTGAAAATAAATTGACAAATGATGTGATCAACGGCATTGCTGAAGCAACAAAAACTCAATCTGACTCAAAACTGTGGCATTCTTTGCGTCAAAGAAGAGTGACAGGGTCTAGAATCTACGAAGCAATTCATTGCAAAACTCAAGATGGTGCTCTGATACAAAGCATTCTTGGTGGATATAAAGTGCCTGAGAGTAAAGCTATAAAAAGAGGAAAGGTACTAGAAAAAAAAGTTCTTCAAATAATAGAGAAGGATGTTAATACTAAAATAAAAAGTACGGGACTAATTTTAATATCACCAGTATCCAATTACTGGAAACAATTTATTTTTGAAAAGGTTGTAGATAGTGCAAAATAAAACAAATGTAAAATATGTAAATCTCTTTTATTGATTTTTTATAATTGAATCCTGTAGACTTATCAAACCACATGCAACAATCACTGCTTCGTCTGTGTATTGAACTAATTTATTATTTATTACAGAATGTGGTTTTAAAAATTTGAACATCCTTATTCTTCTTATAACCCTTTCTACATGAATACAGAGGCTAGCTATGACTTTACTTTTGATCGCCTCCTGTTTGCTCATTTTAATATCTTTCAATACGCTTGGTGGTCGAAGCAATTTAATTTGTTTTTGATTGAGTATAGTATCAATATGTTTAAATCCTCTGTCTGCTAATATGGTACAGTTAGATGGCAAGCACTCTAAAAACCCGCTGATTTCTACTATTTTAGAGTCTGATACACGACCACCAAAGCCATTAGACACAAAATTAATAAGACCATCTGGAGTTGTAGCCAGCAAATAATTTAAAGTGTTAGCATTTTTATACTGCGACCATGTGAGAGACTGATAAATAGGATCAGATGGTTTCTCTATTTCTATCTCAAAACAATCTATTATACAAAACACATTTGAATATTCTTTATTTATTGTGAAAGAGGATGGCAAGTTTCTTTTAACATCTAGTCTGGAAGGAGAAAATATAAATTGTTTGAAAAATTGTAATAAAATGCACAAAGTCTTGAAAAATATTCTCCATAATGTGGTTAATGAAACCTCAAACACATCGGCTATTTGAAAAAAGGGAGTATTATTTTTAATTTTATATAATGTAATGATAGTATTAAAAGATTTAACATTAAGTTCAGTTTCTATAAAACTGATCAACCAGTAATATTTTTTTGGCAAACCTAAGTATGCATAAGGTTTTCTCTCAATCAAAGTAAGCATAAAGCTTCTGCCTTGGATTCCTTTTTCGACACCAACTTCAGACGAAACTTCAGAAAAATCAGGTGAAGATGTACTTCCTTGTGTTGAAGGCATTGTTTCTTCTGTAGATATACTTTCAACCATAAACCTATCTAATTCTTGTTCCTTTTTTTTCTTATCTTTTATAAGCATCTTAATTGCAGAAGAAGTAGCTCGGTGTGCTGTCTGTATCTTAACTTGCACAGCTTTGTTACATCTGATTGGATTTTCATAATTTGTCCCCTTGTCAACAGTCATTTGTGATGCTGAAGATGTGCTGGGTGTCGGTTCATTTATATCTTGATCAATGTTTCTTGAAGACATGTGTATAAGAGATCGTGGTAGTCGAGACTTTAACCTAGCTCGCCCTTTCATCATACGCCAATACTGGTAGTTTTCTACATCTTCCTCAAAATAAAACAAAATGTTTCATTCATAAGTCAGAGGCATGTTCAACACTAAAGCATTATCAGGGGCTATCCACACATGTATGGGGCACAAAGACAGTGTCGTTGCATGCATTTCTTATGATAACCTTGTTCACACTCATCCCTTGGGCAAACTTGTTCCGGGCCAGGCACAGATAGGTGTAGATAGACCCTTAAAACACTGTCTCAGCCCAGACAATTAACATATGTGAATAAATTCATACGTGCGCTGATATTTTATTTGTTGTACACGGAGCACGGATTTACCCGTCCCTAACACGTCCTTATGAGTGAGAGTATGAGTGGACTGACCCTAATATAGGAAACTTATTAACATGTTATCACTTACATTTAGATGATCTTCACATATGTGTAACGGGCGTTTGGGGCACTCAACACCCACCGCTGTACACCATTCATGTTTCTGCGAGGTAGGTACTGCAAAAAATATTTTCTTGGGATTCTTTATTGAAGTGTTCTTACATGTTGGCAAGTAACAATATTTAGGAACCGGCATGGGGTTATATTCTTTACTCGGATTCATTTTACGAAGAAATCTGGAGCTTTTTCAATTCACTTTTAGTTTTAAAGCTTTCTGGTAAAAACAAACAATGAGGTTATGATAGATCGTATTCGGTGATGATTTTTTTTTTTTTCCTCCTTTGGCAAGTCGCTATTTGCGCAATGCCACTAACAAAAACGGGGAAACTTGGTAGAAATTAAATTAAATTTAGGATACGGAAATTTGGATGGATATTGGATAGGATGTTTTATACGTGGATATTATAAGGATATAAATTACTAAATACGTATGTTATTAAAGGAGATAAATGATGCTAAATACTTGTATATTACTGGATCATTCGTTGCTAATAAGATAGAAATAGAGGTAGGAAAAGGAACTTTATAGAACAACAGACTAGAAATAAAAGCATCTTGATTGAGAAGAGGACAGGAAAAAAACATGTGGTTCAAATCACCCACCTCACCACATTCGCAAAGGGCACTATCAACGATCTGTAATCGTGCAAGGTGGACCTGGGAACAATTATGACCCAACCTCATGCGGATCAGGCAACTGGTAGCAACTTTACTTAGGCTGAATTTGGAGAACCATGGTTTTCTAGGAATACATGATTGGATACGTGCATAATAGCTTCCTTTAGTGATACTGCTATCTGCCCACAACCTGCTCCAGTCTGCCCAAAGATAACTCTTAGGCAAACTGGCCAGGTCGTGGCTATAGTTAATATAGGGAAATAGATCACCACAATTCACCGCCTCGTTAGCCAGAAGATCTGCTTTGATATTTCCAGTTATGTTACTATGGCCCGGAATCCAAGCCAATTCCACTTGAAGGCCTAGTTCAAAATTCAATTTATATAAAATACTTCTGATTAATAGAATTATAGGAATAACTGGTTTTGATCTGAAGGGGTTCCTTTTAATAGCTTGTAAAGCACTTAGAGCGTCTGTAAATATAACTGTCTTTTTTAATTTCAGTAAGTTGATGTACTCAAGGGCCTTAAAAAGGCCATAACATTCCCCAGTGAAAACCGAGGATTCAGGTGGGAGTTTGACTTTCTGAACTATGTTGTATTGTGAGTGGAAAACTCCAACTCCAACATTCCCTGCAGAAGAGTGCTTGGACGCGTCTGTATAAATATGATGCCAATTCTCCCAACGCAAGCCTTTAGAAACGTTAAACAGTTCTTTTGCAAAATTATCGTTTTTACTAATGCCTATGTTCAAGATAACATCCGGAGTAAACACCAATGATTCATAGGAATTGTTATAGAGTGGAAAGTTTATTGACTGGTATGTAGGGGCTTGCAGAGCTATAAACTTTTTATAGCTAACTACAAGACAAGGAAGAGATTTGTGAGACCAATATTGAGAGAAATTGGTTTCATCTAAAAGAGAGGCAAGTTTTACACGTAATAAGTGATTGGTAAATTGTAAGGCACGGAATAAAAATCTGTCAGAAAGATACTGACGTCGGAGAGACAGAGGAGGATCTACTGTTTCAACCTGTAAGGCATTAATTGGGCTGGATTTCATAGCTCCAGTCACAATCCGTAAAGCCTTTGACTGGATAGCATCCAATCTTTTAAAAGCGGCAGAATTTCCGGGTTCTAGTAAAAATGTACCATAATCTAGTACGCTTCTAACTATTGCATTATAAATTAATTTTAAAGAAAATGGATGGGCCCCCCACCAGACCCCAGACAAACATCTTAATATATTTAATCTTTGTTCACACCTTGCAGCAATATACTCACAGTGTGGAATCCCAGTAAGTTTACTGTCTAAAATCACTCCCAAAAACTTTGCTGAAGATTTTACAGGTATGGGAATATTATCATAATACACAGAAACGGGAGGAGGAAGGCGCATTCTAGAAAAAAGTACGATTGTACTTTTTGCGGTAGATAACTCAAGACCATTGCTATCCATCCATTCTTTTAAAAGGTTAAGTCCTAAAGTCAATGTGTTACAGGCCGTTGAAATAGAGCTATGAGGGTAATACAATAGAAGATCATCGGCATATTGGAGCACCTTCACTTTATTATTTAGAGAAGATTCAAGATCATAAGTGTAAATGTCATAAAGTAGAGGACTAAGTACTGAACCTTGAGGGAGACCTTTCCACACGATTCTAGTTTCACAAGAATTCTCAAGAGTAAGTTTTATATACCTCTCATATAATATATTTAAAATAAATTTTGAAAGTAAAATAGGTACTTTTAACTGTAGAAGTTTATATTTTAACGTTGATATAACAACATTGTCATAAGCCGAAGTTATATCGAGAAAAGCTGCAACTATGGAGTAATTGGAAGACAATGCTAATCTAATGTCAGTGACAAAAATACCTAGGCTGTCTAGGGTACTTTTACCTCGCCTAAAACCAAATTGACTTTCGCTTAATATATTCTTACTTTCTATAAACCATTCTAACCTATTTTTAACTAAGTGTTCCGAGATTTTTAACATTACTGATGATAAGGCTATTGGTCGGTAAGATGAGCTGTCAGATGGACTCTTGTTAGGTTTCAAAATAGGGAGAATATCTTGCGATTTCCAAGAAATGGGAATATTTCCAGTAAGCATAATTTGATTGACAAGATTTAAGTAATATGAGAGAGATAGGTCACTCATGTTCGAGAGAAAAGAATACGGAATTCCATCTGCGCCTGGTGCGGAGTCTTTGAGGTTGCAAACGACACCTTTCAGCTCTTCAAGAGTAAATTGATTATTAAGTTCACACGAAGAGTCTGAGAATGAGTACGGAATAGAATAGGTAGTATTATTTTCTGGGACGGACGAGGGAGCTAATTTATCTAAAAAATTATGTTTTAACTGTGATGGAAGAAATGGGGTGGATGATTCTGAAAACGCAGATCTGAACCTTCTGATATTGCGCC
The DNA here is from genome assembly GCA_017933935.1 of Sesamia nonagrioides. Lineage (NCBI taxonomy): Eukaryota > Metazoa > Arthropoda > Insecta > Lepidoptera > Noctuidae > Sesamia > Sesamia nonagrioides. Next base: position 299,144 of record JADWQK010000719.1, read on the forward strand.
AAACAACAGATGGTTGAACATTAGGTGAAATAGAGAGGCAGAATGATCTCCAGCTTTCAAATTTCTTTTTTTTAAATAGTTTTTTAGTCTGTGCAATAACTTCACACAGAATATTAAAATTTTCTTCGGTAGAATTATGATAGTAGTCTAATTCCGATTGCTTTCTTTTGAATATTGCATTTGTGCAATCTTTGTCCCACCATGGTGGTGATGGGATTTTATTGTTATTGTGTGACGTTTTCAATGGGAAAATTTTATCGGCGGTTCTTATAATGGCTTCAGATAAAGCATCAGCGCACAACTGTTCATTTCCACATTTAATTACCGGAAGAATTGAAACTGTTTTATCCAAATGTTCCCTAAAAGTATACCAATTTACATCCGTTAGTTTATATTTCAGCCGCGGAGGTCTTTTAATATAAGATTTTTGGTTGTAAGGAAATGTTAGAACTATGGGGAAATGATCGCTGCCATAAGTGGAAAGCATAACTTCCCAACTTAACCGCGAAGCTAATTTATCAGTGCATAGTGACAAGTCAGGTACACTAGCACCCTGATTTGGAGAGGTGCGTCGAGTAGGGGACCCAGTGTTTAAAATACAAAGATTGAGTATTATATACTTACTATACTCTTTGATTGAGGTTATCTACAATATCTAACAAAGAACTACCAAAGCTATTTGTTGATGAACTTCCCCATACTTCATTTTGGGAATTAAAATCTCCTAGAACTATAAATGGTTTTGGTAGTATAGAAAAAATATTTACAATTTCATTAAAAATTACAGCAGAAGGCCGAGGAATATATACAGAAACAAAACAGATATTATCTACAATTGCTGCAATTATGGAAAAGTTATTATTATGAGATGGGAGTGAGAAGAGTGAAAATGGATGATGATGTTTGATGAGTAAGGCTACACCGCCATACCCATCTGAGCGGTCTTCCCTAAGACAGGCATACCCAGGGACCTTAAACAGAGACCCTGGTTTAAGCCATGTCTCTTGAAGAGCAAATACAAAAGGTTTAAATTTATTTACAATATATATTACATCTGATTTTTTACTTGTTGCACTTCGACAATTCCACTGGATTGCCTTGACTTGGTTGTCCATTAATAATACTAGAAGATTCAGTTACTGTATTCATTACAGTGGCAGCGAAATTCGGTGAGAGGTGTTGTGATAGTGTTAATGTTTTAATTAAAGCAATGATTAATTCATTTACAGATGCTGCAGATATATCATTTCTGGGTATGAGAGCACAACCATCTTTTGGTTGAGGCATGCTTCTATTAAATTCCTCATGGAATTTGTACGGGGCAGGGGTCAGCTTATGCGTTCCGTACTACCCTATGTGTACATGAAGAAACAACACTATTTATGGACTGTATATACTATTTATTTTACTATAAAATCTATAGGTACAAACCACTGTGGGAAACTATTTTATAATGTTGGCAACACTAGCACTATTACGGGTACGGAAATTTACAATTATGGCAACACTGACAACACTATACAACTATGGCGGGAAAGGGATTTAAAAAACGTAATGAAACTATGACGTGGAATATGGCGGCAAACACTGTCACTATTACTGCACTGCACTGTTACTATAATGCACTGTTACTGTTCACTATCACTGTTTACTGTCACTATTCACTGTTCACTGTTCACTCGGAGATCAACTGGAAGATTATTCAAAACTGAATGAACTATTCGCCGGCTAGTTCACGTATTTATACGGTCAAACCGCAAGTCGAGAACTTTCCCGAATTACATTCCTGAATAGTTCCGAATCTTCTCGCGGTTACGCGGACCGGAAGATGATATGTCTGTACTCTTCTTTATCTATCTGTCTCGTTCTAATATTGGTGGTTGGGTGGTTCCGCTACTCGACAACAGATGTCGCTGATGCTAAAGAAGTTGCTAAGTCTGTACTCTTCTTTATCTGTCTGTCTCGTTCTAACATTGGTGGTTGGGTGGTTCCGCTACTCGACAACAGATGTCGCTGATGCTAAAGAAGTTTGTCAAGTCGATAACTGTCAATATGTTAATGTTTTATTATTCTTCAGAATTCTAGATCTTTCGTTTGATTTATTATCTATGGCTATTGCGTCGAAATGTCATCTGTCAGTCTTGCTATTATTTGTTTACATATTTTGTTGTGATAATTTTCTCAAAATGTTTCTATTAATTTTTATGTGAATGTGGAATGTGAAGTGTAATGTTTTCGTCGCGAACATACTCCCGCCGTGCGTTGTCGGTATCGACAGCGCATCTATTCCGGTGAAGCGACGATACTGTCTGTGACTGGAAGCGACACGAGCTTCTACATTGGTCTTCGGAAAATCCCGCCTGCTGTTTTCCATGACTTCTAGGCTCCCGCCGGTATTGCAAATTCGGAAGATACTGTTTTATCCGTCTTCTCCAAAACATATCTGCATGTCTCTGTGATTTTGGGTATTCTTTTGCGTATTTTTCTGCGTGTAATACGGTACGCGGTAATAACGGTGATCTTCTTGCTTCGAAGTTTACGAACTTCAATCTATATTCTGTTGAAGAATCCTCCCGCCGGTGTTTTCGCCACAGAAATCGTAATCCGTCTCTGTCTTTTGTGATACCTATCTGTTTCTCATACCTTGCCTTCAACTCAGGATTTTTTTCAATTTTTTTCTCTATTCCACTCAGTCTCTTTAATGCTTGTTCGTAGCTGTTCGGTAGCTCTATTTTATCCTTCCACAACAGACCTGTCTCATATCCGCCCTCGGGCCGTTCTACGGTTTTATCTCTAAGAACTGCCAGTGCTCTTTCTTCTGGATCGGTTTTCGGTTTTCTTGATGATCCTCCCACCGAGTCTGTCAAAAACTGTTTCTTCATTTCTTCATCTAACTCTTCTAACGAGGTTCTATAGCAGTAGTTGACTTGTCTTCCGGGGCTTCTCGTATTTACTCCATGAAGAACCCATCCTAAAGGCGTTAATGATGCCACTGGTTGATCTGCAGATCCACTTTTTATCGTTTCGGCAATTAAGAATTGCCAATTATCCTGTCCAATCAACAGAGTTGGTCTTCCTTCTTCGTATTGGATTGCGTGTTTAATGTCTTCGAGGTGCATGCAATGATCTATGTCTTCTATTTTTACCGTTTGGGGTGCTAAATTTAGTTGGTCAATAGTACGTGCGTTAATTTTCAGTTCTTTTCCTTGGCCTCTAATTTTAAAAGTGACTCGCTGTGATCTATCTGCTTCTAATTTAGCTCCTGCTACTGCTTCTATTTGCAAGATATCGGTTGGACCTCGACATCCAATTTGGCTTGCTACCTTTGAATCTATGAGTGTTACTGTCGATCCGTCGTCCAATAAAGCATGGATGTTCATTTCTCCACGAGGTCCCTTGACTGTAACGGGTAGGATTTTCAAAAATGCGAACTGTTTCTGGGTTGCAGCTGAAGTTACACGTTCTTCTGTTTTGGCGGTTTGATCTTCTTTCCTTGTTGTGAAATGTAATAGCGAATGGTGCGTACGTTCACACCCGTCGACTTTGCAGGTCTGTGATCGGCAGCTATGTTCTGAAGTCCTTTTCTTCAGACATCGAAAACAAAGGTGATAATCCTTTGCCAGCTCCCAGCGCTTGTTGCTGTCTGCTTCTTTAAATTTCGGACATTCTCTTGCTTCATGCTTTGAATTCTTGCATAGGACGCATGTTTGAGTTGCATTTTCTATCTTCTTATATTTTTCTGCCGCTCTATATGTTCTGTCTCTATGATATTGCTCGAATTCTTTTCGTGGCTCTCTGTATTGTTGTTCCTTTCTGTATTCCTTTTGCTGTGGCTCTTTTCTATATTCCACTCTATGATATTGTTCTCTGCGGTACGGTTGATTGGCATCTCTTCTTGATTGATCGTAATCGCGTTTCTCTATTCTTTCTGGCGATGCAAATCTTCCAATCTTGCGAGCTTCTTTGGTGATAAATTTGCTGAATGTAACTAAGTCTGGTTCATCTTCATTTTCTTCGTCAACAATATCCAGCCACCTGGAACGGAGTGTAGGGGTCAACTTCTGTGTCAGGCTCTTTAGGATTTCAGGGCTGTACAGGTAGTGGCTACGCTTCAGTGCTTGGAGCGTGGCGACGGCGTTCTGTACTTTGCTTGCGAACAGGCATATATCTTGCGCCGATTCTGTTATGCGTCGCAGGTTTTTCAGGCTGTCTAGCTCGGAGAGTGCAATCGAATCTGGTCTACCGAATCGATACTCTAATGTTTCTAACACATCAGCTGGCTTTGCATTTGCAATAAGTAGACAACGGACTGCTTCTTGGGCTCTTCCCTTCAGTGATCGACGCAGTCTTGCGGTATTCTCCACATCTGTATAGTATTCCTCTGTTTCTTTATATGCTGCGCGATAGGCGAGCCATTCTGTATGAGCCCCGCTGAAGTAGGGCAATTCTCCGATGTATCGTGGTTTATACGAACGGGCTGCTTGTGCTATAGCTGAAGCTAAGTCGGTGACATCTATCTTCTGTCTGTCGTCGCTTTCTTCTTTCCTTTTTTCTGAGTTGTGATTTTCTACTTTATTCTGATTTTTGGACCATCTTCTTTCTTCGTGCTTCTTTTCTTTATAGTCTTCATATTCATCATCTTCGTCTTCTTGTTTCAATCTTCTCTTTATCGTGGTCTTCAAATCTTCTGTCTTCTGGTATTTTTCTATTTCTTGTTCTTCAGTCTTTAGTCTTGAATTTTCTTTCTTCAGTTCTTCGGTTTTCATCTTGAAGGATTTTTGTTCTTGAAAATCTTCAGTTTTCATTTTTCTGGGAGTATCTGGTTTCTTTTCTTCAAAATCTTCCCATGTTACGTTGGAGTGTTGATCCACCCATTCTCGAACCCGATCTGTTCTTCGGCTGTTTTCACTGACATGAGAGGAGTTTTCATGCTCCTGTTCTCTATTTTCTTCTATCTGGAGTAGGATTTCTAATTGTTCTCTTTTTAGCCTTTCTTCTTTTATTTTGCTTAGAATAATCTGTTCTTTAAGTCGTAGTGAATTTTCAGAAACTGTAGACTTCATTGATTTAGCTTTTTGTACTGCATCTTCTCGTAGTAAATCACGTGCTGATGACTGTGGTAATACCTGCGGTGGTAGCTGTGGCGCCATCTGCGGTGGCGGGTGTGCAAACTGTTGTGGCGATTGTTCAGGAGCCTGCTCATGTTCATAAGCAGGCTGCTGCATGTCGGCGTGCACTTGTGCTCTCGTAACGGACCTTGTCACTGGCATTTTAAAGTCCTCGTAAAAGTGTCCACAGTAATGTTCACAAAAATGTCCACTAATACACGAACTATAACTGTCTATTCACATATGAAAATGTCTATGATCCACTATTGTCCACTCTATAACTCGGTTATATAACACTAATCGTACGAATAAATGTCTATATTAATCAATTGTCTATGAAACTGTATACTCTAAATGTCCATGTATCTATGTAACTATCAGTCTAATGTCTATACTGTTTTACAAACACTGAAACACGTGCGTGCGGGGTGCCTTTTCTATAGACGGCGAAAATGTCCAATTTTGGCCACGTACTCAAAACACTATTCTGTCTATACTGTCCACACCACACTGATACTCACGAAACTATATCGTCCTTTAAAATAACTATAACGAAACACTGTTTTAACACTCGCGGCGCGATGATACGACACGATACGAAACACTGTCAGAGTCTATATCACGATCTGGTTCACAATCCGGCTCTCGAAGGACCACTATGTACGGGGCAGGGGTCAGCTTATGCGTTCCGTACTACCCTATGTGTACATGAAGAAACAACACTATTTATGGACTGTATATACTATTTATTTTACTATAAAATCTATAGGTACAAACCACTGTGGGAAACTATTTTATAATGTTGGCAACACTAGCACTATTACGGGTACGGAAATTTACAATTATGGCAACACTGACAACACTATACAACTATGGCGGGAAAGGGATTTAAAAAACGTAATGAAACTATGACGTGGAATATGGCGGCAAACACTGTCACTATACTCACTATTACTGCACTGCACTGTTACTATAATGCACTGTTACTGTTCACTATCACTGTTTACTGTCACTATTCACTGTTCACTCGGAGATCAACTGGAACGATTATTCAAAACTGAATGACTATTCGCCGGCTAGTTCGCGTATTTATACGGTCAAACCGCAAGTCGAGAACTTTCCCGAATTACATTCCTGAATAGTTCCGAATCTTCTCGCGGTTACGCGGACCGGAAGATGATATGTCTGTACTCTTCTTTATCTATCTGTCTCGTTCTAACATTGGCGGTTGGGTGGTTCCGCTACTCGACAACAGATGTCGCTGATGCTAAAGAAGTTGATATGTCTGTACTCTTCTTTATCTGTCTGTCTCGTTCTAACATTGGTGGTTGGGTGGTTCCGCTACTCGACAACAGATGTCGCTGATGCTAAAGAAGTTTGTCAAGTCGATAACTGTCAATATGTTAATGTTTTATTATTCTTCAGAATTCTAGATCTTTCGTTTGATTTATTATCTATGGCTATTGCGTCGAAATGTCATCTGTCAGTCTTGCTATTATTTGTTTACATATTTTGTTGTGATAATTTTCTCAAAATGTTTCTATTAATTTTTATGTGAATGTGGAATGTGAAGTGTAATGTTTTCGTCGCGAACAGAATTGCTGTTCATAACCTTTAGAAAATGTTGGTGGTGATCTAGGTTTAATAAAAACTGTTTTTTTATAAGAAGTTTTATTTTTTGATGGAGAGTAATGATGGACTGGAGCATTTATATTACTAGAAATAGTGGGTGTGGAGATCAAGGCATCAGCATATGATAATTTTGAAATTGTAGGATGAAGTTTGGAAGCTTCAGCATAAGAAATGCAAGACTTAGCCATTGACTCCTTAATATTCTTTTGCCTCTCATATTCCAAGCATTTTTTGCTGGTTGCCTCATGATAACCCTTACAAAGGCAACAATGTAAGTTTTCCTCGGAGATGGTGCATTCATCCCCAGAGTGACCTTGACCATACTTAAAGCATCTAGGTGTCGACCTACATTGGCTTTTAACATGTCCATACCTGCAGCAGTTGTAGCACTGTATAGTTGGATAAATATATAAGTCCACAGTGAGAGAGGTGTAACACATATACACCCGCTTAGGTAAGATTTGTCCATCAAACGTCAAAATTACTGTTTCTGTATTTTTCAATTGAGGTATACCATCTGTTCTTACTTTCCGTTTAATTCTCCTAAGCTTTAGAATTTTCCCACAACCAACTGGGACAGAGATATTATCAAGAATTTCGTCATCAGACCACTCCATGGGAACGCCTCTGACGACGCCCATGCGAGTGACCGAGAACGTCGGGATGAAAGATTTAAAGTTTTCCTTTTCCAACAACTTGCTGGTAATGAAAGAATTGGCATCTTGAAATGTTGTAAAAGATATCACGAGCCGATTACGTCCAATTTTTTTCAAACTTCCATTAACAATACAGTTAAATGCGTTTCTCCTCAAGAACCTACCAAATGATATGGGATTTAAAAACGTATTATCATTGGAAGCAGTTTGCTCCCTTTGCACATGCACTAGAAATGGTGCCGCATCTGAAGAATTGTACAATATTCTGGCCACCGAAACGGGTTTCTGTGGTGCTTCATTTAAGTTAATCTGAGAACTAAGAGGAGGATTGGATGGCGTATTTAATGTTTCTATCTCCATTTCCACCTCGCCGCAACTACAGTCGTTGTGACGCTTCCCGCCACTTTTGCGCCTTTTTTTGTTGCAATGTTTGCAAATAATGGGGCGAGTAGAAACCCTTTTTCTTTTTGTACTGGTGGTACTAACAGAACCATCAGTATCTACACTGGTGTCGTTATTTGACACCGTGATATAATGCCCAACTTCAGGCGGCAGTGTCCCTCCGGGATCATCCGGAGGATCCATATTAAATAACGAAAAAACACTTACCAAATAGGAGAAAACGCTACGACTAACTACACTACTTAGTATTTAGATAAAATATATACAAAAACTTAATCTAATCCAATATTTTAAAATTAATTTAAAAACCAAGAAAAAATCACGTCCGCCAAATTTGAGGTTTCCCGCGCTTTTTTTCTTCGGTGATGATTGTTATATTCACGTTTGACATTGACATAAGGCAAACAGATTCTTTTCTGTTTTGCATAGGCAAAGACTTCCATTTTATTCGTGCTATAAGTGACGTCATCACGCGATTTTTATATTTTATTTGTTTTTTTGAAATTTACGCAACAAAAAAAAAAAAAATAAAAAAATATTTTCGGACCCAGGATAAGAAAATAAAGAAATGGTATTTTTATTTTACGGGGTTTTGAAATATGAAATGTTGTCAATTATTTATAGTGTCGTTTACTAAATAAAAACGCGTGATTTATGTAGTAAAAAGTGCATTCAGTGAATAATTCAAAAAGAACAGTGAAATATTGTAGCATAGTGGCCTCATCATGTCTTTACGCTAAACCGCTCCTTATCGTCCAAACGCGTAAAACGAAAGGAGTTAGTTTAGGTTAAGTTATGTTCAGCGCGCGCCTCCGGTCAAACTGCAAAGGCGGCTCCGGAGGCTGCGCGGCGGACTGGCAAAGGCGGCCGCAAAAGCGGTCGCAAGGGACCGGCTGTGCGTGCCCCGCGTTCCGAGGCCGTGACGCTCACGCTTCAGCGTGGCGCTGCGGGGCGCGGCGTAACGTACCGCTCGGTCCTTACCGAGGCCAAGGCCAAGATCAAGTTGTCGGATCTTGGCCTCCAGTCCGTCACCATCAGGCATGCTGCCACGGGTGCGCAGCTGTTTGAGGTGGCTGGTGCTGCGAGCGGCAATGCCGAGAAGGCGGACGCTCTGGCTGCCAAGCTGAGGGAGGTCCTCAACCCTGAGGACGTCCGGATCTCCAGGCCGGAAAAAACCGCAGAGGTGCGGATTGCCGGTCTGGACGAGTCCGTGACTCCTGAGGAGGTGGTGGCGGCCGTTGCTCGAAGCGGAGAGTGTCCGCCGAGCAAGGTGCGGGCCGGCGATATTCGCACCGACGCCACCGGACTCGGTGCGGTCTGGGTTCGGTGCCCTGTGGCGTCGGCGAATAAAATCGCCGCAAGTGGCAGACTGCTGGTAGGCTGGGTTGCAGCGAGGGTTAAACTCCTGCAGCCCCGGGCTTTGCGGTGCTTCCGGTGCCTGGAGAAGGGGCACGTCCGGGCCAAATGCACCGCTGAGGTGGACCGTAGCGATCTTTGCTATCGCTGCGGTCAGCCCGGCCACAAAGCGGCCCAGTGTTCCGCGGCGCTCAACTGCAGCTTATGTTCGGCTGCAGGGAAGCCAGCGGGACACAGAGTGGGTGGAGGGGCCTGTGGCACGCCTGCCAGCAAGAAGGCCACCAAAAAGAAGAAGAGGAGCTCTAAGCCTGCCGGGGAAATCTCGCCTCCCCCACAGGCTAACAGCTCCGCGGCCGACTCCCGGCCCAGGACCGTTGCCGAGGGAATGGAGTGTCAATAATGGCACAACTCCGTTTCCTCCAGGGCAACATCAATCACTGCGCCAGAGCTCAGGATCTTTTATTCCAGAGCATGGCGCAGTGGTCGATCCAAGTGGCTGTGGTCGCCGAGCCGTATTTCATTCCCGCCCGTGGCGACTGGCTCGGATGTATTGACGGCTCGGTAGCCATTATTGGCGGGACTCTGATCGACCCGTCCCGGGGCCGCGGCTGGGTTGCTGCGGTCTCGGGCGGCATCGTCATTGTGGGGGCGTATTTCTCCCCCAACAAGAGTCTCGCCGACTTCGAGGGGTTCCTTGTCGAGTTGGGCGCCGTCGTAGGCCGCTATCACCCTCGTCCCGTTCTAGTGCTCGGGGATCTCAACGCCAAGTCATCGGCGTGGGGATCTCCGGTCACGGACCCTCGGGGCGAGGTGCTAGCGGAGTGGGTGGTGACGACCGGTCTGGTCGTCCTGAATCGGGGCTCTGTATACACGTGCGTGCGGCAGAGGGGCGGGTCGATAGTAGACGTTACTTTCGCTAGCCCCTCTGTCGCCAGCCGTGTCCATGATTGGCGTGTCGCCGTGGAGGTGGAGACGCTGTCGGACCATCGGTATATCCGGTTCGACGTCTCCGCCCAGACCGCGAGCGGCCGCCATCCAAGAGCCCCGATTAACGACGGCCCGCGCTGGGCGCTTAAGCGCATCGACAGGGAACTACTCGAGGAAGCTGCCATAGTCCAGTCCTGGATTTGGGAGTCGGCGACGGACGGCCCCGTCGACGTCGAAGCGGAGGCGCTGCGGTTTCGCGGGGCGATGACGCAGATCTGCGACGCGTCCATGCCCCGCGTCCGCCAACAGTCCGCAAGGCGCAACGTGTACTGGTGGAGCGACCACCTTGCGCGGTTGCGCGTCGAGTGCGTCGCGGCTCGCCGCCAGTACACGCGCTACCGGAGACGACGTCGACGGGATCCCGTCGAGGAAGCCGCGCGGTATGGGGTGTACCGCGCGGCCCAGGAGACTCTGTGGCTGGCCATCGGCGACTCTAAGTCGCGGGCCAGGGAAGAGCTGCTGGGGTCCCTAGATCGGGACCCGTGGGGGCGCCCCTACCGTTGGGTACGGGGCAAGTTGCGTCCCTGGGCGCCCCCACTGGTGCAAAGTATGCAACCCCAGCTGCTAGAGGCGGTGGTATCCACCCTCTTCCCTGAGCGGGCGGGACATGTTCCCCCGGCGATGGTCTCACCCTCAGCCACAGACTCTCCAGAAGAGGAGGGCACCGATGTCCCTGAGGTGACGCAAGCAGAGACGGGAGCGGCCGTGTCGCGGCTCCGGGCCAAGAATAAAGCGCCCGGACCCGACGGAGTTCCTGGCCGAGCTCTCGTCCTGGCTCTGAAGGAGCTAGAGCCCCAGCTGAGGGGGCTCTTCACGGCATGCTTCGGCCAGGGTCAGTTTCCCAGTGTGTGGAAGGAGGGGAAGCTGGTCCTGCTCAGGAAGGAGGGGCGCTCCGCGGACTCGCCGTCCGCGTATCGGCCCATAGTGCTGCTCGACGAGGCGGGCAAACTTTTTGAGCGTATAATCGCAGATCGCCTCGTCGGCCACTTGTGCGGAGACGGGCCGAACCTGGACGACAACCAGTTCGGTTTTCGTCGAGGGCGCTCCACCATAGACGCAATCATGCGCGTGAGAGCCCTGGCGGAGGATACGGTATCCCGGGGTGGGGTGGTGTTGGCGGTGTCTTTAGACATTTCCAACGCCTTCAACACCCTACCCTGGAGCTGTATTAGGGAGGCCCTGAAATACCATCGGGTGCCTCCCTACCTCCGCCGCATAGTAGGGGCTTATCTTGAGGATAGATGCGTCATCTATCGGGGACGTGACGGTGCCAGTCGGCACCAAATGTCGTGCGGTGTTCCACAGGGATCGGTCTTGGGACCGCTCCTGTGGAACATCGGCTACGACTGGGTGCTGAGAGGCGAGCTTCCGTCGGGCGCCGACTTGACGTGTTATGCGGACGACACGCTTGTCACTGCCCGAGGGAGCTCGCACAGGGAAGCGACGTTGATAGCCACGGCTGCGGTGTCACATGTGGTGACCCGCATCCGGCGCCTGGGCCTGGAGGTGGCCCTTGACAAGTCGGAGGCCATGGTATTCCATGGCCCCCGGCGTGCGCCGGCGCCGGGATCACATATCGTGGTAAGTGGTGCCCGGATAGCTGTCGAGTCCACCATGAAGTATCTGGGATTGGTGCTCGACAGCCGATGGGAATTCGGACCCCACTTCCGGCGGCTGGCGCCCAAGCTGATGGGTGCAGCAGGCGCGCTGTCAACGTTGCTTTCCAACATGGGGGGCCCGAGCGCCGCCTGTAGGCGGTTATACGTGGGAATCGTGCGGTCCATGGCCCTGTATGGGGCCCCTGTGTGGGCGATGGACCTGACGGCCGGAACACTTGCCATTCTGCGCAAGCCGCAGAGGGCGATGGCCGTCAGGGTCGTCCGCGGGTATCGCACGATTTCCTACGAGGCGGCTTGCGTCCTGGCCGGATCCCCGCCCTGGGACCTAGAGGCGAAAGTACTCGCGTCATTGTACCGATGGCGCGAGGAAGAGCGGACACGGGGCTCCAGTCCGGCGCAGCGGCAGATCGAGCTGCGCCGAGGGGAGCTCCGTCAGGTCCTGGTGGCGGACTGGCGGCAGAGGCTTATGCGCCCTACCGCCGGCCTCGCTACCGTCGAGGCGATCCGGCCAGTACTCGACGACTGGCTCGGGAGAAGCCACGGCTCCCTGTCGTTCAGGGTGACTCAGGTGCTGTCGGGGCACGGCTGCTTCGGCAAGTACCTGTGTCGCCTAGGCAGGGAACCGGACGCTCGGTGCCACCACTGCGTCCAATGCGGGGAGGACACGGCGCAGCACACGCTCTCCGAGTGTGTAGCTTGGGAGGAGCAGCGCCGTGTCCTCACAAATGAAGTAGGAGGCGACCTGACGCTGCCGGCAGTAGTGCGGAGGATGGCCGGCAGCGCAGAGTCGTGGGACGCGGTGGTGTCCTTCTGCGAGGACGTGATGTCGCAGAAGGAAGCTGCGGAACGGGAGAGGGAGATCTCAACTCCCTTCCCGGGCCGCAGAAGACGCACCGGGCGCCGAAGAAGGGCGGATAACGCCCTCTTCCGCCCCCCATGAATGGGTCCAGGGGCGAGGGACATGGGGAAGTCCCCGCCCCCTATTCGATGGACCCCGAGGCGGAGGCGCGCACGAGTGTCAGCGCGCGCCTCTGAGGCGATGCACGGGGTAGCTTAACACCCCACTACCCCGTGCCGGAGACGAGGCCCGGGCAGACCGGGCCAGCACGAGAGTGTGGGGCTGCGGAAGAATTTAGACTCCCGCGGCCCTACGCGCGCTCGTGATAGAAGAGACACCGGGGTGGTTTTAGTCAGTAAAAGTCTGACAGACCCCGTCGCCCACCCTAGGGCGGCGGACATCCTATGAGGATTTCCACCCCGAAAAAAAAAAAAAAGGTTAAGTTATGTAGGATAAATTGCTCCGGTACCACGGAGTGCCCCTGTATTTACGGGGCCTCCTGGCCAGCTACTTGGAGGACCGTGCTGTCCTCCTCGTAGACGGGGCTGGCCAGCTCCGGCGATACGCTGCTGAAGCCGGCGTTCCGCAGGGGTCTGTTTTAGGGCCTCTTCTGTGAAACGTCGGTTATGACTGGCTCCTGCGGGGAACCCTCCTTCGAGGCACGGGTGTCATCTGCTATGCAGATGACACTCTCCTCACTTCCCGCGGGAGCACCTTCCGGGAGGCGGCCAGTTTAGCGTCGGCGGGCGGATCCTTGGTGGCGGGAAGGATCCGCCGCCTGGGCTTGAGGGTGGCGCTGCACAAAACGGAGGCCGTGTTCTTTCACGGCCCCCGGCAGCGCCCCCCACCTGACGCCCACATTTTTGTGGAGGGCGTCAGGATCAGGGTCGAGGCCCAGATGAAGTATCTGGGCCTCACGTTGGACAGCAGGTGGCGCTTCGGCCCGCATTTCAGCGGGCTGTCGACGCGCCTGCTGAAGGCTGCGGGAGCCCTCTCGTGGCTGATGCCAAACCTGGGGGGGCCCAGCATGCGGTGCCGGCGTCTATACGCCGGCATACTGCGGAGTATGGCCCTTTATGGGGCCCCTATTTGGGCGGACTCCATCAATAGGAGGGAGAACCTCACCGCCCTTCGGACGCCCCAAAGGGCCATCGCCCAGCGGGCATCGCGGGCCTACCGCACGGTGGGCTTCGCAGCGGCGTGCGCTCTGGCGGGCACCCCGCCTTGGGAGCTCGAGGCGTGGGTGCTCGCCAGAGTGTACGAGTGGACGGCGGGGCGCAGGGCGCTGGGCGAGCGTCCGGCCCCAGAAGTGAGGGAAGCCGTCCGCCGGGAGGCGAGGGACGCCATCGTCCAGCATTGGACGCGGGACCTCGCCTCCGCGGTGTTCGGCCGCCGTACCCTCGACGCCGTCGGGCCGGTCCTAAAGGACTGGCTCGACAGGCGTCACGGATTCCTCTCCTTCCGTCTGGTGCAGGTGCTCTCCGGTCACGGCTGCTTCGGCAGGTACCTGCACCGGATAGGACGAGAGGAGACACCGTCGTGCCATGGTTGTGGCGCGGCGGAGGACACGGCGGAACACACCCTCGCGGTGTGCCCGTCGTGGGCCGTGCCGCGCCGCGATCTTGTCGCGGCGGTTGGAGGGGACCTCTCGCTGCCCGCCATCGTCAGAGCGATGGTGGGGAGCGAGGAGGCTTGGGTGGCGATGGCCTCCTTCTGCGAGGTCTTGATGTCGCAGAAGGAGGCCGCGGAGCGCGAGCGGGAGGAGGATCCCCTCGCTCCGGCGCTCCGCAGGCGGCGTGGGGGGAGGAGAAGGCGGGATTTCGCCCGCTTTCTCCCTCCCTGAGGTGAGCGGCGGGCGTGAGGCCGACGCCCGCCTTACATCGCTCACCACGTGGGAGCCATGGCCCCTCCATGGTGGCGGATAGGGGAACGGCCCCCAGATATGGGGGTTACCGGTTTACCGGCGCGGACCAAAACCAGATGCGGGGACCGCTTAGGCGGTCACACGTGCGGCGGGTTGGTCACCACTCGAGGTGGCTGACGTGACCTGAACTCCGGGTCAAAAAAAAAAAAAAAGTTAGGATAAATTAGGATAAGTTAGGATAAGTTAGGATAGTTGTTTAATTGCCTCCGGGCAAACGAGTGGGGCTAAGAGGAAGGACACCTCGCTAAAAAACCCTTGGCTGCTGCGTCTTCTCGCACAAAAAGACGTACCCAGCCCGGCCCCTCCCTGTGGAGTGGAGAGACCACTGTGGGCCCGCCCTAGGCGGGAATCGCCGGCGGGGGATTGGTAGTTAGGCTGTGCCATTTTCCCATGACCCCGCCACTCAGGCGATGTCGTTGTGCTGCTGTGGGTTTAGTGGGTATTCCCGGCTTCGGCTGGGCGAGTCCCACACACGCCCTTCGGGGTATGGTGCGTAAATGCATTACCACAGCGTCAAAAAAAAAAAAGGATAGTTGTTTAATGAAAAAAATTACTGAAGATTTGGCTGTATGGCGTACTATGCCTTTGCCTTTTCCATTCGCCCGAATGGAAAGAAATGAACCAAAAAAAAAAAAAAACGTATATTTGTCATTAGTGTCAGTCAGTTGGGCGAACTTTCATTGTAAAAAAAAACAGCTGATGTTTCTAGATTTTTCATTAGCTTTTTTTAATCATCAAAATCACAATGCCGAAGAAGAAGACAGGCCAGCGCAAGAAAGCCGAGAAACAGAAGCTACGGCAGAAAGAGATTCGCAATGCGCGAGAGAACGTGGACCTGGCGGCGCATCCATGCAACGTACCCATGGATTGTGACAAGTGCCAGAAGTAACTGCTTCTATTGTAATATATATAGACACCACAAAGATTATATCATGGTTCCTCTGGGAAACTTTCCTATTAATTTATCGCCAGGTCAATCTGTTGATCTACTCGTGGAGTTACTAACTTACGCTTTCAATTTATGGAGTGCCCCACTCCTGGACAATGACGATTATGAAAAAAATAACTATTTTTATTGCCATAGGAAGCAGAAGAACCGAGCTTTCTGCTACTTCTGCCAAGCGGTGCAGCGGCTGCCGACGTGCGCACACTGCGGCAAGGTGAAGTGCATGCTGAAGTCCGGCGACTGTGTGGTGCGCCATCCCGGTGTCTACACCACGGGGCTAGCCATGGTTGTGAGTTTGTTCAGATACTACATAAGACAAAGTATAAGGTAAACATAATAGGCAAATTCAATTCACCTGCTTCCTGGAATAGGATCAGCGTCCTGAAGGCAGGCAAAGGATCCTTTAGTTGAGGCGGTATATACAGGGTTCACTAGGCAGAAGGACTTGTAGACTTAGGTCCCCATAGCTTTGAGTGGATAAAGAAACCTCATAGGATATTAAAACTTGATTATTTGGAAGTTATGTGATATAGAACAGGTTAGGCAAGAGCTACTAGATAGACAAACAGAGGATAGGGCTTATAGTATATGATCAGATTTTTGTGGTATAGATCATAGCAAGGAGGATGACATACCTACTCAAATGTCAAAGCTAAACCAAATAGACCAGGAAACCCTTTAGAAAAACTTTTGTTTTTCTACATTTTTGTGAGGCTTCAGTACACATGGAGTGACTATGCCAGCCTCATGGGGGACCTCCAGTACTAAAAAGAATCATCTTTCCTTTTTCCAAGTAGTAGCTCTTACCAAACCTGTTCTATATCACTTAACTCCCAAATTGGCTTGTATCCTAAAAAATAATTTAATGTTCATCAGATAGATTTATAAAAAATATTGAACACGTATTTTTTATTTTTTCTTTCATTTAAATACTTAGGAAGATATATTGATTTGAAATGTCGCATGACGTCACGCCGTGGTGCAAAATATACCACGGCGTGATGTAATTAGCCCCCACTCCGTAACTTTGATACGCTATATCTCAGTAGTTTTTGGTAATTTCGACAAAATAAAAAGTATTCTAATTTTTTTTTATTATCTATAAGACGGACTAATTATTTTTTTGATTTTCATACCTTGGATACATCCCTATTGATTGTTGTTTTGTTTTTTATTATTGTTCAGTATGGCATGCTGGCCTTTTGAGTACCAGCTTCTACCATACGGCATTTCCCCTGGCCTGACTGGCTGGAAGACTTCCTGACTGAACGGACCCTCCGAGTTGTTGTCAACAGATGCTCATCTGAGCCCATGTCGACTAATGCCGGTGTTCCTCAGGGGTCTGTTCTCTCTGCAACTGTATTTCTGCTGCATATTAACGGTCTGTTGATGCCGGATATTTATGGATATGCAGATGACAGCACAATTGTGTAGAAATACCCTGCTGGATGCTCGGACTAGTAGGAAATCAATTCGGTCCGAAAGAGAGGCTATGGTAGAGTGTACGAGTGTTGCACTATAGGTAGTCTTCGAATGGGGTAAAGCCAATCTTGTAGCACTCAATGCCGCCAAAATACAGGCGTATCTTTTCACCGTTAAAGAAAAAAAAGAAAAAGAAAGAAAAAAACGTTTATTTGCATTAAACATGATGCAAGCATTTACAAAAACATAAAAATAAGAAATTGTTGAGGGAAACATGCGTCATATCCACGCAAAACGGCTGTCGCTCAGCATTATGCTGCGACTCTATGCAAAAAACAGCCCAGCGCTGGTTTTCAGCGACAGCCGGCGTCGACGTAAAGACGTCACCTGATGCAACAAACAATTAAAAGTAGCACCGAGCCGGTAATACAATAAAAATAAAAACGTAATAATAAAAACATATAAAAAGTAAATCCAATTGTACAGTGCGGCAAAAAAGAGTAGACAAAAAATGAGGGCGCCACTGTCGTTAACCAGGCAATACCAGGTACAACGACAAACTAGTTTTGATCATTGATGTTTTTGTGTGAATTACTTATAACTTATACATAGCCCTTATACTGCTGGGCAAAGGTCTCGTCTAAAATAGTAAGTAGGAATTGCCATAATCGCCACGCTTGACAGGCGGGTAGGGGATCGCAGTATGTTGTGAAAAAGTGACGAGAGACGCGTGAGTTATTATACGAAAATATAGTAGGTACAGGAAATATATTACTACCTTGAATTTATTTTTAGTAATTTTACAAATTCTCGCACATACATACGCAGATAGAAAGAAATAAGTAAAGTAAAAACAATTAATGTAATGAATGCATTTTAATCATCTTCATCTAACATATTAAAGTCTAAATATTCTACTCCAGAAATGGTTGAACATTGGTTTGACATTGATGTACCTTCCCCCAAATCAACTATGTCATGTTCCGTTTCTAATTCAGATTCATCTTCCGATTCATCAATGCTGCTGTCTTCTTCGCCAACTCGTATGACTAGCTCTTCAATTCTGTTGTATAAAGTTCTCCCTCTTTCGTAATACTCTTTCTCAATTTTCTTTATGTGATCGCAACAACTCTTCCAGTCTCGTGCAGTTATGCTTTGAAAAGCTTCCTCAGTCAACTCCTTGATATCAGTCGCACCAACATTTTTCAAAGCTACTTTTCTTTTGGCTTGTGCCCAAATCAATTCAATAGGGTTTAGATCACAGTGGTAAGGGGGTAATCTTACCACTGTGTGTCCCAACTCTCCCAGTATTTCATCAATTTCATAAACAGGTACCGGCTTATTTTTCTTCACTAGGTTCACAAGTGTTGGTTTCCTCATAGCCGTATCAAATGGCACATTATTTTCCTGTAGCCATAATTTAATGTCAGCTACTTTGCTGGCAGAGGTAGGAGCCTTATTTTTAACAACTGAGTGATATGGGGCGTTGTCCATAACAATTATGGAGTGCTCCATCAAATTTGGTACCAATTTTTCAACTGCCCATTTCGTGAAATTATGCCTGTTTATTTCTGAATGATAATCTTCCTGTTTATTGCGTCCGCTAAAAATCAATAACGCATTAGGGACGAAACCGTTTTCACTTCCGGCGTGAACTATAATCCATCGTTTGCCTTTCGAGACGTCTTCAATCACTCCATCCGTGTCTATGGACTGCCAGCATTTTTTAAACTTATATGAAGAGTGTATGTAGCTTTCATCTAAATATACAATGTTTTTTTGAAGCTCTTTTGGAAGGTTCCTATTATCCATTATGACTCTTAAGTATGCTTCCCTCTTCGCTGCAATATTACTTTTTTCAAGCAAAGCTTTTCGTTTCGACTGACACTTTTTGTATTTGAATCCAATTACTATTAACAGTTTTCGGAGATGTTCCTTACTCCCATCAAAATTAATTTCTTTTCTTAAGAAAACCTTTTCGGAGATGTTCCTTACTCCCATCAAAATTAATTTCTTTTCTTAAGAAAACCAGTAGTTTAGACAATGTAGGCACTTCTTTTTTTACTGTGTAAAAAAAATGAATGTGTTGTCTGATACTGCATATGTCAAAATCATCCAAAAGTTTTTTGGGGCGACCTTTTCTATGTTTTGCAGGTGTGCCAAATTTTCCATTGTTTTTGGCACCCTCTTTGACGATTCTTATGACTGTAGACTCCGATTTCCCTGTAAAAAAAAATATGTATGATAATATTTTTAAACACAAGCTATTATTGTATTGTAGTCTAATTTCCATTATGCAAATTTCAATTAGATTGAACGCCGGGAAGTGGGTCAAAACCAATTTGCCAGATTTTTCCCCAGACACTGGCAGTAAGTTAAATAAAATCAGTAAGTTAAATAAAAGCTTTTAAAATAAAATTATCAGTAGCGTACATTATTGTCAATAAAACGAATAATAATATAATTATAAAGTATCCATGACGATAAAAGTATCAGAATTGTTCATTCTTCCTATAAGCCGTTTGTCACTTTACATGTATCTAGTATAACCTCAAAATTATGAAAATCTGATAAAATGTTATTAATGAGATTACTATTAATAACATTTTTGCACGAAAATACTAAAACACTACGCCTTACTAAATAAAATGTGCTTTACTTACCAGTCATGTCAGATGTTCGCTTGTAAACATCCTCTAAATCAGATAGCACTTTACCAGCTCGAAATTCGTCCATGCAGCGCATAAAAACTTTGTATATCACTTCCCGGGCACCACCACGAATAGTTTTATTCATTTTAAAGCAGCTGAAAGTATTTTTTTGGGAAAACAGCCAAGAACTCAACAGAATTAGTAAAAGCCGCAAACATAAACAAGAAAACAAGTCAGTTTGACAGTTCTTTAGTGTTGCCATCATTAGTAAACCATGTAGTTCCAAAAAACTTTAATTTCTACTCTTTTTTGCCGCACTGTAAGTAGAGGTGGTTAATATAGCGCATAGCGCCATTCTATAGCACGCTATTTTTTCATAGCGCATAGCGCACGCTATGTAGGTGGACGTTAAGACGCTATGACGCTATGACGCTATAACGCTATTTACGCTATGAATGAAATTGATCTAACGACTCGCACAGCGCGCGCCTGCTCTCCGCGGGCGCTGCGCGCTATCTGCGCTATGCGCTATGAAAAAATAGCGTGCTATAGAATGGCGCTATGCGCTATACGGGCAGTCAGTAATCGCGTGAGCGCTGTGGACTATAAATGTATGTTTGTTGTCGGAGCACGCTATTTTCATCGCGCGCGATCTTAATTGTTAGTGTAAATATTAGTATAAAGTTCTGTTGAAAAACGAACTAGTGACGATTATTTAGTGTCTGCAAAGGTATTATTAGTGTGTGTAAATATTAATATATAATTCTGTTGCAAAACGAACTACTGGATATTATTTAGTGTGTACTCTATGTAAAAATGTCTAATCGCAAAGGTGGTGGTTTGCCAATCTGGAACTTTTTGAAAAATCTGCAGACGGCAGCAAGACTGCTATTTGTAATTATTGTCACTGACAGTTGTCCTTTAAATTTATTTTTTCGAAATCAGGATATATTATCAGTAATCGAGGAACACGGTTGTCTACTACAAAAGTAGTTCAACTAATGTTTTTAAATGTAAATAAAATATAAATTAAAGAAGAACTACTGTATATATGTGTGTATAATGTAAATAGTTGTTTTTTTGTATATATACAATCAATGAACTTTTAAATACGCCTATATTTGATTTACGATTTATTAAAATTAATGTTAGAATAACCTTTACCAATTATAGACAGTCCTAAGCCTGAAAAGTATGAAAGAGAGTTCATTGATATCTTTTTATATTGCTTTTTTAGCGTTCCGTTATAGCATGCGGTCTATGTATCGAAGAACGCTATGTAAAGTAACACGCTACGAAATGTAGCGTGTTGCAAGAATTATCGCGCCTGCTGGACGTCCACGTGCTTTCTTAGTTATAGCGCGCTATAACATAGCGCATTTAAAAGCGCGCTATAAATTAATAGTTCATAGTCTGTAGCGTGCTATTTTTTTATAGCCGTTTTGAACAACTCTAACTGTAAGTGGTGAGAGTACAATTTCAACAACACAAACAGGTATATAAAAAATAAAATACAGGTTATATAAAAACTACGAGAATATCATCCTCCGAAATGACATACATCTGATTCCGGTTTGACATTCAGCATTTTCTAATATAGTCTGTGGTTGTGGTCCGTTACCAAAGAGTATAGTAAGTATATAATTAAAGAGTGACAACTCTGTGGTAAAATTTGCATGTATGGAAAGTGCTGCCCCCTTACATTTGGCGGGTGAACAACTACTAGTGAGTGATATACGTAGCTATGCATATGTAGAGTATGTATACTATAGCTACATACCTATGCATATGTAGCTATGTATATTATTGTTACGTACCTATGCGTACGTAGCTATGTATAATATAGGTCTGGGTTTTCAGATGATTAAAAAAAAGTATTCAGTAATTCATTTATTTTATGAGTGGAAACTTCACAGCTGACACACACAGAAATAATATTACAAATTAGCCGAAAGTGTCACAAATTAACAGTTTGGGGTTGAAACTTTGTATGGATTACTTATAAGTATACCTATTATTTTGTAACAACACATAACCATGGTAATTTATCCATCTGCATCCTGTCGTCATGAAGAGACACCACAATTTTGGCATTAACACGTGCACTTGTTACATTAATTCAACACAAGTCAAAATAAAATAAAATTGTTTGATTCTCTATCCGCCATCTTACTTCTTTCATGAAAATTAAAATGAAAAAATATGGCATTGTCATTGACCTTTATTTGACCCTAGGGACAAGATGGCTGCCAAATTGTTCACTCGCCAGAGTTCAGGTGTCGCTGTCGACTGTAAAAATTGATGAAGTACTAAGTGTGCCCCCCCTGTCCGTTACTCCGTTCACCTTGGCTCCTACTTTTCGGAATGTATCCTTGGAGTGTACCAACCGTCTTCAGCTTTTGGGAGTCGAGATTTCCTCGAACCTAAACTTTGGGCGGTACAATGGGTCCAAGGCCAAGTGGTTGCCTGGAAACTTGGCGTTATCGCAAAGGTCCGGCGGTACTTCAGACCAAGGCAGCTTCTAATGTTGTACAAAGCACAGGTCCGTTCGTGTGTGGAGTACTGCAGCCACATTTGGGCTGGTGCTGCAAAACGTCACTGGCTACTTTGGATTCAGTGGAGAGGCGTGCGATTTAACTCGAAACGGTCTCCAAAGCCTGGAGCACAAGCGTAGAGTAGCCAGCCTTTCGGTGTACTACAGGATGCATTTTGGTGAGAGTGCAAGGAAATTGCATGATTTAATTCCCCTCCGTTCCACCATCGTACGACCCGTCATACGGCGAGTTTCTACCTTTACGTTGTTAACAATGGACCGGACGAAGCGTTTTGCCTTCTTTTTTACCGCGTATATCGAGGGACCGGAACAATTTGCCAGCGGCGGTGTTTGCGTCGGACTACAATTTGAGTGTCTTCAAAGCTAGAGTGAATAGGCTCTTAATAAACTAGCGCGTTTTACTATCAACAAATGCATCACTGCTTACCATTAGGCGGGATGGCGGTCAAGCACTAGTTTATAATTTATACAATTTATACAATATGTTCAGTGTGGCGGTAGGCTTGCACCAGCGATCGGCTTTAAGTCCGTACCTCTTCCTGGTGATTATGGACGCTCTTACGTCGGACATCCAGGAGGAGGCACCCTGGTGCATGCTGTTCGCCGATGACATTGTTCTCGTCGGTGAAGATGGACCTGAGATCCAGAGCAGATTGGAGAAATGGCAACAGAAGCTGGAGAATGTTGGCTTGAAAATCAGCAGAACCAAAACCGAATATATGTTCTGCGATTTCGGCGGTCTCTCCACTTCTGGAGCCATAGCCCTTGATGGCGCACTCCTACCAATCTGCTCCGACTTTCGGTATCTCGGTTCACTCGTGCAAAGCGATGGCGAAATAGATCGGACGGTTAAGCACAGAATTAACACTGGGTGGATGAAATGGCGGCAGGTCACGGGAACAATTTGCGACTCCCGCATTCCCCTTAAACTTAAGGGGAAAATATATAAAACCATGATCCGACCTGCTGTCTTGTATGGATCAGAATGTTGGGCTACGAAAGGGATGAATGAAAGGCAATTGCATGCAGCCGAGATGAGAATGCTAAGAGGGATGTGTGGTGTTACACGAATGGATAGAATAAGAAATGAGTACATAAGAGGAAGTCTGAAAGTGGCACCGGTAGCTGAAAAGTTGTGTGGAAATCGGTTGTCATGGTACGGGCATGTGTTACGGAGAACTGAGGAGAATGTCGTGAGGAGAGTCTTAATTATGAATGTTGATGGCTATAAGAGTAGGGGAAGACCAAAGAAACGATGGATGGAATGTGTGAAGGATGATATGGCTAAGAAGGGGGTGACTGCCGAGATGGTTTCTGATAGGGAGGCATGGAAGAAAAAGACATGTTGCGCCGACCCCAAATAAATTGGGATAAGGGCAGGAGAATGATGATGATGATGTAAAGAAAACCTTGTCCGACCCATAAGGATAATAAAGGTTAGGTAAACACATGACCAAATGTAATACAGTATGTTAAATAACAGGGCGTTCCCTTAAACTCGTTAATATATATCATTAATAGATTAAAATAAAAATATCAGCATAGAAAAATAAGCATAAAAAAATCCGAATAAAAAAAAATTCTAATTGGAAATAAATTTGAAACCTCCTGTTTTAAATCAAAATAGTAGTCGTCATCCATACTTCCATACTAATATTATAAATGCGAAAGTAACTCTGTCTGTCTGTCTGTCTGTCTGTCTGTCTGTCTGTCTGTCTGTCTGTCTGTCTGTCTGTCTGTCTGTCTGTCTGTCTGTCTGTCTGTCTGTCTGTCTGTCTGTCTGTCGTGTCTGTCTGTCTCTGTCTGTCTGTCTCTGTCTCTGTCTGTCTGTCTCTGTCTGTCTGTCTGTCGTGTCTGTCTGTTCTGTCTGTCTGTCTGTCTTCGTCTGTCTGTCTGTCTGTCTGTCTGTCTGTCTGTCTGTCTGTCTGTCTTCGTCTGTCTGTCTGTCTGTCTGTCTGTCTGTCTGTCTGTCTGTCTGTCTGTCTGTCTGTCTGTCTGTCTGTCTGTCTGTCTGTCTGTCTGTCTACGCTTTCCCGCCTAAACCTCTCAACCGATTTTGATGAAATTTGGCACAGACAATCTTTAGACTCTGAGAAAGAACATAGGCTACCTTTTATCCCGGAAAATTTGATGTTCCCGAGGGAAATTGAAAAAGCGCGATATAACCGAACTCCACGCGGGCGAAGCGCGGGCGGAAAGCTAGTGTATAAATAAATTGCGACGTTGCCGTCTTTCATGTTCGCGTGTACAGTGTGTTTCTTTTACATGTCAATTTAAAATTTTTATTGAATATTTTCTTATTGGAAAAAATTTTAAAACATTTTGTTTTCGAATGGAAATATTTTTTTAGCATGTATGTATGCTATACTATTTCGGGTTAACGGGAACGCCCTCTGTTAGTTAACATACTTTATAAAATTTTACATAATCATCATAGTAACAATACTAATGAATTTTGAAATAATCCTTTTTTCCCGGGAATCAATTCCAATTTCCCCGAAATTTAATAATTTTTAAAAAAGTGACAATATCGGTATTATTTATAAGCGAATAGCGACGCGCCCACGTCACAGGTGCCGCGTGCCCTGCCCAACGCCGCCCGCGGAATGGGGTTGCTTACCGCATATGTATTAAGTTACCTCTTTTTGCGAAATAATATTTATGTTTTTAGGGGGATTTTTTTTAAGTTTTTCCTGTCTTTGTGGGCATTAGGAGAATCAGTTATCGATACCTAACAATGCCTTCACGGATCGGACAGGGTTTTCTTTACATATTGTATATACAGTATGTTAAATAACAGAGTTCGTTCCCTTAAACTCGTTAATATATATCATTAATAGATTAAAATAAAAATATCAGCATAGAAAAATAAGCATAAAAAAATCCGAATAAAAAAAATTCTAATTGGAAATAAATTTGAAACCTCCTGTTTTAAATCAAAATAGTAGTCGTCATGTATAAATAAATTGCGACGTTGCCGTCTTTCATGTTCGCGTGTACAGTGTGTTTCTTTCACATGTCAATTTAAAATTTTTATTGAATACTAGCTTTCGCCCGCGGCTCCGCCCGCGTGGACTAATATTTTTCGTATCCCACGGGAACTGCATATTTTTTCGGGATAAAAAGTAGCCTATGTGTTATTCCAGACAATTATCTACCCCTGTGCCAAATTTCAACCAAATCCATTCAGTAGTTTTTACGTGAAAGAGTAACAAACATCCATACATCCATACTTACAAACTTTCGCCTTTATAATATTAATAGGATTTTCTTATTGGAAAAATTTTAAAACATTTTGTTTTCGAATGGAAATATTTTTTTAGCGTATGTATGCTATACTACTTCGGGTTAACGGGAACGCCCTCTGTTAGTTAACATACTGTATAAAAAAAATAGTCCTGAAAGCCGTTTTCGCTAATAAATAATTCCCCGAAATGATTTGTATTTGTACTTGTGCAGGGTGCTATCTGCGACTTCTGCGAGGCGTGGGTGTGCCACGGCCGCAAGTGTCTGACGGCGCACGCCTGTACCTGCCCGCTCATTGACGCCGTGTGTCTGGAGTGCGAAGAGAGGTACATCTATGTATATACTAATCTACTTCTGCGAGGCGTGGGTGTGCCACGGCCGCAAGTGTCTGACGGCGCACGCCTGCACCTGCCCGCTCATTGACGCCGTGTGTCTGGAGTGCAAGAGAGGTACATCTATGTATATACTAATCTACTTCTGCGAGGCGTGGGTGTGCCACGGCCGCAAGTGTCTGACGGCGCACGCCCGCACCTGCTCGCTCATTGACGCTGTGTGTCTGGAGTGCAAGGGAGGTACATCTATGTATATACTAATCTACTTCTGCGAGGCGTGGGTGTGCCACTGTCGCAAGTGTCTGACGGCGCACGCCTGCACCTGCCCGCTCATTGACGCCGTGTGTCTGGAGTGCAAGAGAGGTACATCTATGTATATACTAATCTACTTCTGCGAGGCGTGGGTGTGCCACGGCCGCAAGTGTCTGACGGCGCACGCCTGCACCTGCCCGCTCATTGCCGCCGTGTGTCTGGAGTGCGAGAGAGGTACATCAATGTATATACTAATCTACTTCATAATCTACGCGGTGTTGGAATTGATAAATTACATAATCGGCAACCTAGACAAGAAAAATAAAACTATTGGAATTTTCTTGGATTTGGCAAAGGCTTTTGACACGGTCTCCGTGCCCATACTACTGATGAAGCTAGAATGCTTGGGAATCAGAGGTTTACAACTGCAACTGTTAAAAGACTACCTAACGGATAGAATTCAATGTGTCCAGATAGGAAATACGACCAGTGAAGAGGTCCCAGTGACCTTCGGATTCCCTCAAGGAAGTATCTTGGGTCCAACACTGTTTCTCTACATTAACGATCTTTGCCAAATTCAGTTTCCCAACTCAAAAATTATCGCATTTGCAGATGACACAGCTCTACTGTTTAGTGCTAACTTTTGGCCAGAAGTATTTAAGAATGCACGGCAGGGTTTCAATTTGGTAACTCAGTGGCTAAACAAAAACCTTCTCACACTAAATATTGATAAAACTCACTATGTCGCTTTCTCAACTAGGTCCAACAATAAGCCGGATCCGTCACTTCAAATAACATCACATATATGCCCTAACTTTAGTAGTACTAACTGTCTGTACCCTACTCTAAAAGCCCAGTCATATGTCAAATATCTAGGAGTAATGATAGATAGTAATTTGAAATTTCATGTCCACATAGACCTTATTTCGGCACGTGTTCGCAAACTTATGATGATCTTTAAGTCTCTAAGACACGTAACTGAACCGAACGTGATTAAATCTGTTTATTACGCACTGTGTCAATCGCAACTGAGCTACTGCATTACCTCCTCGGGTGGTGCATACAAAACATATTTCCTAAACATTGAAAGGGCACAGCGTGCACTTCTGAAAGTAAGTCTGTCCCTACCATTTGATTTCCCGACTAAGGAACTCTACGAGAAAAGTGGAGTTTTAACTGTCAGACAGCTTTTTGTACACGCCGCTGTATTAAAGCAACATGACTCGGTTAAATATGAACCGGATACATTTCAAAACCGACGTCGCAAAGATAAAATTTGCCTCGTTCCCTTATTTAAAACGAATCTAGCCCAAAGGTTTTTCAGTTACCAAGGACCTAACTTATATAATAAATTAAATCGTAGCTTATCATTCTATTCCCTACCAAAAAGGAAATGCAAAGTGGTGGTTAGAAATGGGTTACAGAAGCTGAACTATTCACACACAGAAAGCCTCCTTCATAATAATTCAATCTCATTTTGATTTAATAAATCCACAACTTACAACACTCACCCACACCTTCAGACATACCCCTTCATACACGCTCATACACATTTCTCACCCTCATACACATAATTTACACTTTGCAACTAGATACACCAAACACACATATACATAAGCGCAGTGAACACAAATTAAAAACACTAAGTTATAACACCGTGCCGCTTTCAAACGAAATCCGCTCCGCTTATTAAACTTAGACCGCACTGTATCACAGCTACAAAACTATAACTGGACAACTGCGCCTGCGGCGAGCGGCGGATCATCCGTCTACCCGCAGTCATGCCTTATGCACGTAATCCCGCACGACAATTCTTTCCGAATGACGGTATGTAAGCTTGTATGACGAGCCAGTGCGTAAGGAAATAAAAATTGCGGGTGACTTAGTTGATATTTTGTTCATGTTGTATTGTGTGCACTGCGCTCTCACAATTACTCATAGGTAATTATAGGCGTAACAAATTTCTTTCTGTATTTAAATCGTTGTTTAGTTCTAGTGAATCAGTCCAGAATTGTACACATTTTTTTTTTGTTCTATTTTGTATAAGTACCTTCACGCTTTATATAAATGTACCCAGTCAAAATTGAATCTACATGTCCGACGGGTGGGGCACTGGTGATCTGTAACACAGGCATCTCACGCCTTTCACAGACACCAGCTCCTCACATATGTAACACATACTAGACTGAGTAGTTGTACCATTATAGTTAGAAACAAAACATTGTGAGGAGAAATAAATAAATTATTATTATATCTTACAAGAATACTTAATTTGTTGGTATGTTAAATAAACATACATTCTTCGCGATTTTTTGAATAACGTACGTAGATACAATAAATAGCCTTTCTTAGATGACTTCCTTTGGGTGGAAAAATATCAGAGAGTGAAATATTATGTCCACCTTTCAAGGTAGAAGGACAAGTTTATCATCTCATAGGTAGCCTCTTATCATTATCAGGACAAAGCCCTCAATCTTTGCAGATATATTTTATATATGATGCTGCCCCCTAATCGGCGAACACACTCGCGCCGGTTAGTCTCACATAAAAAAAATATCGTGTTGGTTAGAATCACGTCGGGCTTGAATTACATCTTTCACGTAGCTCGTCTCGTGAATATATTTACTTGCTTTGAAGGGATCGGAAATGTTATCGGAATGAAAGTCAGTATCACAAAAACACGAATCTATAATTTCAATAACAAATGTGCGCGATACAACTCCAGCGCGCGGACGGGACGCAACTGGTTCAAGCGGCGGGGTTAGCTTACGCTGCAATACATAACCGCTACACATCTGTTAGAATCACGTCGGGGTCACCAATGTAGCGCGTATGTCGTGTTACGTAATTAGAACTCTTATAGATCGAACGTTGTGTATTGCACGTAGGTAAAGGAGTACAATGTATACTATGACTTGTACAATAACGTGATGTAAGTTAAGTGTGAACAAGAATAGAGTGTAAATGCGACTCGATATAAGAAAAGAATGTGTATGTACACGAGTGAAGACAGAAATAGCATGTGTCTCTTACAGGCTATGCACTAACTTAAATAAACTAGCTACCTCTAAACAATAGTGGGGTGACCAATAGTAAATCAGCTTGCTGTGCCGTAGAAATCCTCGGGGTGGCGCGTGCGTCCTCGATGCTGATTCGTTGATCGAGGGAGGCCGCAGCGTGTAATTGGTCGGTATGGAGAGCGCGCCAATTTACAGTTCACGTGTAAGGCGGTTCGCTATGGTTCCCACGGTCCCATCGGCCGTTGGGTTACCAGATGTGCTTCCGTAGTTCCGGGGTTAGTTTTATAGGCACCCTCGCGCTGGGCGGTCGGGACGCCCGCCATGACTTCCGCGATCCCAGTGTGATTTATAGGAACCCTTCGCGGAAGGTCGTCGGAATTGTGTAGCATGTGTGTGGCTGCTACAGAGTATTTCGTTTGAAATACTCCTTAATTGGAAAAATAATCAAACAAGAAATCGAAAGTCCTACTCTGGGTTCTATTCCAAATAATGCCTTGTATGGCGATTGTTTCATCCCTGAATGGTAAGCCGCAAGAAATACCTCATTTCATGAATTGAACTTATCTCAAGCCTTGTGACTATTTCGTAAAAACGTCAGTACACACACACAGTATTTTATTCAGCTTATTTATTTATTTTGACTTTCTATATCTGTCTACAGGTAAATCTTTTTTTTTTTTTTACATATTATAAACCAGCGCTTGACCGCAATCCTGCCTGATGGTAAGCAGTGACGCAATCGTTGATGGTAAAGCGCACTAGTTTATTAAGACCCTATTCACTCTAGCCTTGAAGATACTCAAATTGTAGTCCGACGGAAACACCGCCGCTGGCAAATTGTTCCAGTCCCTCGATGTACGCGGTATAAAGGAGGAGGCGAAACGCTTTGTCCGGATTGTAGTGGTGTTAACAACGTAAGGGTGGAAACCAGCCGTACGACGGGTCGTCCGCTGGTGGAACGGAGATGGGGGAATTAAATCATGCAATTCCATCGCACACTCCCCGAAATGCATCCTATAGAACACCGAAAGGCTGGCTACTCTACGCCTGTGCTCTAGGCTTTGGAGACCGACTCGAGTTAGATCAGGGTCACCAATCAGCCTCTTTGCACGTCTCTCCACTGAATCCAAAGTGGCCAGGTGACACTTGGCAGCACCAGCCCAAATGTGGCTGCAGTACTCCACACACGAACGGACCTGTGCTTTGTATAACATTAGAAGCTGCCCAGGTGTGAAGTACTGCCGGACCTTTGCGATAACGCCAAGTTTCCTGGCAGCCACCTTGGCCTTGGACTCAATGAACCGCCCAAAGTTAAGGTTCGACGAAATCTCAACTCCCAAAAGCTGAAGGCGTTCGGAACACTCCAAGGACACATTCCGAAAAGTAGGGGCCAAGGTGAACGGGCTCCTTTTGGCGGTGAAAAGACACCGCCTGTGTTTTGGTGGCATTGAATGCTACAAGATTGGCATTGCCCCATTCGGAGACTGCCTGCAGTGCAACACTCGTTCGCTCAACCATGGCCTCTCTTTCGGACCGGGTTGATTCCCTACTAACCCGAGCATCCGGCAGGTATCTCTCTACAACTGTGCTGTCATCTGCATACTCATAGATACCGGGCATCAGCAGATCGTTAATATGCAGCAGGAACAGAGTTGCAGAGAGAACAGACCCCTGAGGAACACCGGCATTAGTTGACATGGGCTCAGAAGAGCATCCGTCGACAACAACTCGAAGGGACCGTTCAGTCAGGAAGTCTTTTACCCAGCCAGTCAGGCTAGGGGAAATGCCGTACGCTGGAAGCTTACTCAAAAGGCCAGCGTGCCATACCCGGTCGAAGGCCTTCGAGACATTAAGGGAGACAGCTTCCCCATTCTTCTCGAGGGCCTCGCCCCACAACCCCACAAGTGAGTAGAGTGGGGACCTACTAGTGTATGCCACTTGGCATACACTAGTAGGTCCCCAGTTGACCGATTGCGGCGAAACCCGTACTGTCGGTCACTGAGGAGATCGTTACCTTCCAGGTATGCCAAGAGGCATAGCTTGACGCACCACATCGGTTATAGCGTCCGCACAGCTCGACGGATTGTCAGAAGAGAAGCAGACCTGCTGCCAAGGATAGGACGCAAAGAAATGGCGCATCTCATCCCAATCCGCTGACCTGTATCGCCACATTCGCCGTTCACCACGAGAGTCGTGATCTGGTGGGGAGAAGGACGATACAGACTTACCAGACAGTGGTCTGAAGTTCCCAACGGTGAGGAAACTGTTACAACACATCTGTCCGGATCAGTGGTCAGCAGAAGGTCCAAACAGTTGGCAGTATGGCCAACTACATCAGGCACCGTAGTCGCTTGCTCTACCAGCTGGGAAAGGCCCATAGAAAGCGCGAAGTTTCGCGCTTCTCTCCCAGCGTGGTCGGTCCTCTGGTAAGGGAAGAGCCAGTCCTGGTGGCAGGCGTTGAAGTCCCCCAGAGCGACGAACTGAGCATCAGGGTTCCGATGTAGCGCATTGTCAGCAGCCTCACTGAGGTGGTCAAATAATCGAGTTGTCTCCTGATCACCGCTGTGCGATCGGTAGACACATGTGTAAACAATTTTGTCCACACCAGTGTCAACCAACAGCCATAGGGACGAGAAGTGAGGGTCTTCGAGGTGACGGAGGCGCCGGCAACAGATGACATTGCGGACATACACACAGACCCCGGCACGCTGCAGGAAATGATGCTCCAAAGAGTATCCCGGGTAGCCGAGGTATGCCGCATCAGTCGGACATCTGATCTGTGTCTCCGTCAAGAAGGTGGGGCTTTTCAGTCTCAAGGTGGTGATGGACTGCATCGATATTGGAGTGCAAACCTCGGATGTTTGAGAGGTGCACTATGAACGAGAGGACGTGCGCCCGCTGTGCACACCTACTTTTCCTTTTGTAATCTTTCATAAGTTTATATACTGAGTGAATAGGAAGGAAGACGGCAGTTGAGTGAGGTGATGCAATTATAAACCCAACAATACGACCAACGATGCTGGGCCAGAGGGAGATTGTTCTGGAGACTGCGGGGACGCCCGAACCCCCCCAGGGATCGCCATCGGGTCCTCTCGTCCGGTCGCCAACCGGCACGATGGGGCCACCCTGGGATTTTTCGCAGTTGGCGGGGCAGCCTTTCGTATGTGGCTGGCACACTACTTGGGCCCCCAACTACCTGCGGTCGGCCAGCGGAGAACCGTGCTTCGGATCCCGCTACCCTCCACGAACAAACTCCCGACACAACACCATCTGGCGCATCGCACCCGGCACACACTGCAACACAACTGCTCAGACCCGTCCTTCGAACGGCTTCACCAGACATCATGCCCGAACACGACGAATCGCTTGGCGGCATGTCTTTGTCTGGTGGGTGGTAACTTACGCCGGCGGTCGATGTTGTGACCTACCACCGAGAGAATCTCTTTTCTAGTGTGCAAAAAAAATGGGGGGCTCAGAATCAATAACAGAACAAATCTATATCTTTAGTTAAAAAAAAGAAACATTTTTTTGTCCGGCCTAAAATCAGGAAATGACAGACACCAAATTTTATTTAATATTAGCGCCGGCCGCGTGCGCGGGCGCTGTCACGCGGTCACCACGCGCGCCCTCCACCTACCCAGGGCCAGTACCCCGTAAGGCGGTGAAACACGACACTCGATAGTGAGTCACGCGCGCAAACTCCGAGCAGTTAATGGGCTCCGTTACGATTTGTGAATCTCTTTAAAGCTTAAAAACGCATCGGTCACTATGCCAGACTACACGTACCGCGAGTTTTTCGAAATGTTGCGAGTGTACTTACATAGTAAACAACTAACAATTATTAAAATACAGTGATTGATTTAAGATTGAGTGACATTATTTAGGGGTGAGGACAATGATATATAATATTAACACATATGATATGTTCTAACAAACTAACCAAAATAAATGTGCCGTTCGAAGCAGCAGCGTCCTCCGTGGCGCAGCGGTCAACACGCCTGCCTGCGACGTGGAGGCCTCGGGTTCGATCCCCGGCCAGGTCATGACGGGAAACGATCTTTTCCTGATTGGCCTGGGTCTTGGATGTTTATCTATATATTTATCTATTATAAAATATAGTATCGTTGAGTTAGTATCCCATAATACAAGTCTCGAACTTACTTTGGGGCTAGCTCAATTTGTGTGATTTGTCCTTAAATATTTATTTATTTTTAAATTTTTTATTCTGCGTACATTTCACACGTTGATAGAGTGTGAGTGAGATGGGGCGCAATCTAAAGCATAGAGAAGAAAAAGATGGCTAGTGTGTGTCATTTGCGCTTAAATGGAAACAGCAACAAGGTGGCCAAAGAATAACAAAAAATACAGATAGGAAATATAACAAAGTTAACGGTAACTGGTAATGGGGAAGAAAACTGACAAATCTCGCCACTGGAGGCGCTGAAATCGTTTGACCCAAATAAATTGTCAAAACCCATTGTAATTTGTACGAGTTTACGTTGTTTATAAAAATTTTAAAAATATGTCGCGTTGTGTAGCAATTTCTTGCAATAATAATGGAAATCACTCTTCCCCAAATGTATTCATTTCAGTTAAGAACAGAATATATGTACGTATAAATAAATTTCAGTAAAGATTATGTTGATATCTCTATAGCTTTCTGGGGGCGGTAAATCAATATTTTTCTCTTGAATTTCTTGTTCTTGATGAACCTCGAAGTTAAAATTGCGGTCATATGATTCAAGTCTGGATAATAATTTTAGGTTAATAGGGTTGAAACTTTCAAAATATGGCAATAGTAAATACATTAATATTTACTTAAATATAACTAAAGAAACATTAAACCTAATACAAAATAAATGTAACTTAAAACACTAATAAGTCTGCATTCAGTTTAAAGTCTGGGCATTGTTATTTGCCTGGTAATTAGATTAGCTTTTCGTCCTTTTACTGAAGCTCCTCTAGACTTTTAACTCCTTTTTTAACTTGAAACAGTCCATGTACAATACATTGCTCTGCTTTACCTAAAAAAACTCGTCAAACACAAAAAAAAAAACTCAACATAAAACGTGATACGACTGACAGCTAATATTGTTATGAGTTTATATTGTTATGATGGCGTTTGACGCCATCGCACAGTGTGTCGACTAGAACATGCTAGCTGGACAAAAATATTTTTTGACTTATATCACTTATGGTGAATGAAAATAAGCCAAAATTATTATTTTTCCTGAGTTCTGGTATTATTGGTATGAATTAAAAAATATAAATATATTAATGACCGGTTTAATTATATAATTAATGATACACACTAAATTAAAATGAATTTATGCAAAAAATAACTACAAAAACATTACAAATACAAAAACAAAACGTTACTTTATGTAAAAGGCTGAAAATTACTACTTACAATCTCATTAGATACGTCAAAAAAGTCATCTAAAATGTTTTTTTTTTTTTATGAAAATGCAGAAATAAATTTAAATGAAATGCAAATACCACTAAGAACTTATGTTAATATTATGTACAAGTACTAGAAATTTCTATTTACAACTTGATTATATCTAAAAAAACATATAAACCGAATAAGATTTTTGTAAGTATTATATAAATAAATATTAAATATAATTATAGTAAGTCCTAATACCAATTTATAATTAATCACTCTCACGTTCAGATTCAGATGAATCAGGTATCAAATAATTTTCATCAGTATGACCAAGGTTACTTGGTACCTGTAATGGTGGCTATGAAGGCGGGATAATCATGTCTAAAACTTCTGCGGGTGATTTATTCAACCTTTTAACAGGGTCTGCTCTGAGGGAATTAATCAAAGGATCAGACGTTAATAGAAGCGTATGCAACAAGTCTGTGTTTGCGGCAATACGTGACCTTTTCCTAGTGTGGTGCTCGCGGAAACGACGACAATCTTTATTGCGAGCCTCTTGCGCTTCTTCCGATAGTCGTCCTATGGGAAGAAGTGAAGATTTGACTACTTCAGTGCTATGCACAAGTATTTTGTGTAAAGTAACTGACACGTAGTACCACTAATACAGACACAAAACAAAAAGAAAAAACAAACAGAAACTCATCTGTAGCTTCCACGTTTTCAAATTTCTGTTTATAAGTACTGTGGCCAGATCTTCCATCAAAACCCCATTTACTGACTAATGTGAACGACGACGATTTTGAGAGCACACTTCTAATAACTTCATTTTGAACTTTTGCTAATCGATTGGTGGTTAAATCTAAAATAGCTTGAAGCCTAATGTCCGCGCGTGATTCTGTTATAGAAATGCGTTCCTCTAGTGGATAACAAGATAATTTTGACTTACATAAGCTATAATATAGAAAGAAAGAAAAGAAAGAAAAATTGTTTATTCCGCACAAACAGAACGCACATAACAATAATGATACACTTAATTAATAACAAACACGTAATAAAGAAAAAAAAAGAACAAAGAAATATAATCTACTTACTAAAAAACCTCTTACTCAAAATAAAAACTGATGTCATAACCCGGGTCAAAGACACACATGTATTAGACATTGACAGTTTAAAAAATCAAAACATCTGTCTGTCACATTGACATAAAGTAAGTTATGTATTAACGTCAATGATCTGTCATGTCATCTGTCACACACATTGCGCCCGCGCCACCGGTAGATGACAACATAAACATTATTTTTATCAACAACAATTATGACATAAGTACAATAAAATGAAATAAAAAAAGGCAATAACAGTGTCGGGAACCAACTGTTTGTGTTACAAAACAAACAGCAATTAAGCTGTGCGTCGCATCTGCGCAGGAACAGGTCGTTGCTCAGCAAAATGCTGTGACTTCAGAGTCAGACGAACCTGTTGTCAACAGCGCTGATTTTCAGCAACTACCTCTCGAATGACGTAATGACGTCCCACTGTGTGCGACAGTAAATTGAATTAGTTTAATTTTCCGCTGGAATAAGTAATACAATACATACAAATAAATAAATATGGTGAAAATATGCATATAAGCGTGTATAGAAACAGGAATGTTCAGTGTGTGCGATGGTGCCCATTTGCTTTATTGGCGTGGCGACGGCAACGATAACCATGCTTTTTCGACATACCTACTGAAAGGAATTGAAAACTATACCGCCTTCAACGCCCACATGATTGTGATGGTAAGTATTATCAGTGCATTAATATTAAGGAAACACTCGATGTCCCGCCTTCATAGACCACTTCCTTGTCTGCTTGTAAGAGTGAGTGGTGCACTTAGAGTCTATATAATACGCTAAAGCTTCATCACTACTTAATTTCTGCCACCAACACAAGATTCCGACGTAGATTGGTTACCCTTGGCTGGGCTGTTGCTACTTCTAATAGCTTTTACTACATTCCTGTATCCTGCCTTTCTATGAGCTATCTTAGCAGCTAACGTTAGCTCACTTGCGCTACGCTCACTAATGAGTTCTTCGTACGCGGCGTTTTTTAGTTTTCTCAGAAGCATTTTCGAAATCTATTGGCGGTCTTCCAGGATGTAGCTTAAGCGGTGCCGATGTGGAAGCCTGTGGTCTGTGAAAAGCAACCTTAAACTCTAAGTCTGCACCTTCCAGCCACATCTTATTTTTCTCCAACATCCTTTTTTTATCGAATCGACAAGAATTCCATTTTTCAGTCAATTTTGCCGAAAATCTTGATATTTGTAATTTAATTTCTTTTTCTGATGTATCTACAACATCCTCCAAGCTCCATTTCTGCTTTATATACCTTAGCATTAAATTATTTTTATCCTTTTTATCTAATTTGACCCACTCTTGCAAAAATTCCATACGAGTAAGTTTGTATGTAAGTTCTGAAAAATAAAAATAAAACTATGTTGGACTGTGTTCGGGGTAAAAAAATATACATTATTTAAAAGCTTAAATATGTAGCTACCTTTAGAAAAAAAAAGTAAACTGGGGTAGACTGGGGGTTTTTAGTTACCCTCCAACAAACCTTTGAAAGTTAGAAAAATTACGCCTTGAAAGACGTTTGAGGGTAGGTTTCTTTTATAAATTTACACAGTTAAAATTACTGTATCATGTATATATAATAAAAATATACATACCTTCTAGTATATAATCCATCACTAGTAAAATAGACTCAATCACAAAATTTCTTTGGAGATGTTAACCAACGTAGTGCTAAATTGCAACTGAATAAATGTGCATTTGTGATTTACACAATAAAGGGTACTTACTCATTTCAAACAAAACAAATCCACAGTGTTAAACGAAAACAATTCCTAGAATTAGCGCCTCTATGGTGTTGTTTACGTTAAACGACACTTTGTTTTCGAGTGTTTGATAACGATTTCTGTCCAGCTAGCATGTTCTAGTCGACATACTGTGCATCGCCGACATCTGCAAATACACACATCAAAAGTGTCTAGGGATCAACATATATTTTTGCAATAACTTTTCTCCTGATTGATATTAATTAAAATTTTCTTTAAGGATTCATCAAATAAAGTGTTTTCGTTTGTCACAGTAACGATAAACCAAGTCACCTTTGCATTAATAAAGAAATTTGCCATTTTCCTAATAAAGGGATATTTGACATTTGAACCACTAACACAAAAGTTCGAAAAAAAGACTGAAATAACAGTTTTCTCTAAAATTTTATTGGGTAACTTAAACAATTAATAATCCGTGTTTCTACCGCGAACACTAACAACACAAGAACATCGGTTTGGCATACTCAAAATGAGTTCATCCAAATCACGCTGTGGAATGGCCGCCCATGTTCATTGCAACAACAAAAAAAGGTCTTCTTGCGACTGGATACCCTCCATATTCGGCAGAGCTCTTCTCTGTAGCATATCCCATGCATGCTCAATCGGGTTCAAGTCTGGCGACCGAGCAGGCCAGGGCAGGACATTGATGTTAGCTGCGGCGAGAGTCTGTCTTACAACTCTTGCGGTGTGCGGTCGTGCATTATCATGCATTAACTGAAATAAGGGACCGATTTGCACCTGTAGAGGAACGATGACGTCTGATACAATCGTTTCAGCATAAATTTGAGCGTTGAGGTTGCCTCTGATCCAAATCAACTCAGTTCTTCCGCCGATCCAAATACCCGCCCATACCATGATGGTTCCACCACTATAAGGATGGACTTCCTGGCAGGATTTTAATAGCTGTTGGCGTCCAGGGGTTCTCCAGTGTCGTATACGTCTTGTATCCGGTCTCATACCAAAACGAGACTCATCAGAAAAGCACACGAAACGCCATTGTTCTTCTGCCCAATTTCTGTGTTCAAGAGCCCATTGATATCGAATCCTACGATTGTGCATTGCTATAGATGGTACCCGTAGCGGTCTTCGGGAATGAAGGTTCACTTCATGCAAGCGGTTTCTGACTGTTTGGTCGCTAATTAAGTTCCCTGAAGAGTGATGAAGCCTCACGGCTAACATCATGGTGGTTATTGTTGGAGCTCTTCGAGTTAAGATTTGAATGTATCGGTCTTGTCTCCGTGTGGTGCAGCGATACCGTCCTCCATGGCGCTCAGCCACGGTACCAGTGCTTCGGTAACGTGTCCAAAGTCGACTGATAACACTCTGACTTGTATTCAGAGCTAAAGCCACAGCACGTTGCCGGGAACCAGCTTCTATCATTCCCACGGCTCTGAGCATTTCTTCCCTGCTTAAATGACGTCGCCGCTCCATAATAACGTTGGTTTTAATCAGTAGTAGGGAAACAGTAGCACTAATAATGTCTTCAATGCGTTGTATGTTTTTATAGGGAAAATATTGACAGCTGATTTTCATCTTTTACTCGAATTTGATTCACAGTTCCGGATTCAAATTATGAAATGCACCAAAAAGGATCCATATAAATTTATAAAATCATAAATTTATTACAAAGCCACATCTCAATCTCAAGAAATCCGCATAAAAATGCTTGATCCCTAGACACTTTTGATGTGTGTAGCTTTGCGTTTTCTTTCCCATTTCGTAGGTGGTAGTGTAGTAGGTGCTCAATAGGTGCATATATTTTTTTTATGAAAAGTTTTACACTTCAATTAAGTATTACAAAACTTTAATGCTTGTCATTGAAGTTTTGTAATACTTGATTAAAATGTATTATATATTTTGTGACTTTGATCAAAGGAAACCTAATGCAATAAAATAAACAATTATAAACCATTGTAATTAGTGAAATTAATTCGGTTTAATCTATATTTTTTTTTTTTTTAATAGTTATAAACTAGTGCTTGACTGCAATCCCGCCTGATGGTAAGCAGTGATGCAATCGTTGATGGTAAAGCACACAGTCTCGCGCGCGCATCTTTCGGTGTCGGACGCTGAGAGGGTAGTCCGTGTGCCGTGTTTATAAACGTGCTAAAAATGTCGGAAATTATCAAGTGTAATTCATGTAATATAGTGATCAACGAGCTTTTATCGTATATTCAAAATAAAATATCGATAATAGACGAGGAAACACTGGTGCGAATATGTTCAACGTCATTTTCGAGCGAAGAAATTAAACAAGCTAAGTCGTTATTGTTTGAATCTATTCCTACGGACAAAATCAAAACAAATCGTAAGAACAAGGGGAAGGAGGGAAGAGACCTAGTCGATATACTGAGCCTATATAAGTCGACCGAACCAGACCTCATACCTATTTTTGTAGCCCGTGACTTGGAAAAGCTACCCCCTATTCTTTTCGATCATCTTGATTGTACGAAACTACTGAAAGACCTACTAAAGGTACAAAGCGAACTAGATATAGTAAAAGCTAACTACGTTACGAAAGAACAGCTGAGTGAGTGCAGATCCGAGTTACTGCAGTTAAGGAATGACTCATTACTACCTGTGTCTCCACAGAATGTGAATAGAAGGCGCGGTGCATGGCACCTGCATGATAGTGGGCCAGTTGGTCTCTCGCACGATATAAACGATTCCAATATAAACAAGTCTACGTTAAATGAGCCATTAGTTAGCCACAAGAACACTTCTAGTGACAATGTACAAAAATACCGTGATATATTGAGGGTAAACTTAAAACAAAATATACGTAAATCAGCTGTTCCAACACAACGGTCACCGGTATTGAATAAAGGCGAAAATCTAACGACGAGCGGAGTGGAACGGCAAGCCGAGGTGACGTCACCGCTTCCTACGGCGGTAGCCCGCCAGTTTACCGATAACTGCATAACATCTGAGAAAAGAGTCGAGCGCCACAGTGCAGTAAATACAGTAGGTGAATCTGAGCTAAATGAGAAACATAATGAGGGCTGGAAGACCGTATCGAGACGTAAGAAAATCAATTACCGTTATCATGGGAAATCCGGTATTTCGAGAGA
Source organism: Sesamia nonagrioides (assembly GCA_017933935.1). Classification (NCBI taxonomy): domain Eukaryota; kingdom Metazoa; phylum Arthropoda; class Insecta; order Lepidoptera; family Noctuidae; genus Sesamia; species Sesamia nonagrioides. The sequence continues at coordinate 339,424 of JADWQK010000719.1, forward strand.
TATGGAAGGGGGCTTCAAAGCCGCTGACATTAAAATTCCGATATTTATAACAAAGATTCACAAGGACGCAACAGATAAAGACATAATAGACTATGTACATAGAAAGACGAACGAGTTGATAACTTTGGAAGAAATTACATTAAAACAAGGAATGGATCATAAAGCTTTTAAGTTTTTTGTATCGGAGCAGAAGCTAAATGTGTTTTTAGACAGTAATTTGTGGCCAGAAGGAGTCATATTTAGACGCTTTATAAATTTTCGTCAGAGGAGTACGAACACTAATTATGTTGTGTCAACCGATCAAGTAACAAAATGAAGATGGCAGATAAGGAATCATACAGCTTTATAAGTTTCAACTGTAAGAATGTGAAGCGCCCAGTAGATGATGTCCGGCGATTATGTCGAACGTCACACATAATTGCTTTGCAAGAACATTGGCTGCTGCCGCACGACATTGATTACCTGAGCTGTATAGATGATAACTTCGCTTATACGGGTGTATCACCCATGGATACATCAAAGGGAATGATCTCAGGACGACCATGGGGGGGCGTTGCATTGTTGTGGAATAAAAAAGTCTTTAATAATGTTACGATAGTCCGATGTGATAATACGCGGGTGTGCTGTATTAAAGTGACGATAGGGCAAAGGTCATTCTTAGTGTTCAGTGTGTACATGCCGACTGACACCACGGCGAATTTAACTGAGTTTACTGACTGTATGGCAACGTTGAGCGCAGTGGTGGGTAGTGAAGGTATTGAGTGTGTTTACATGCTGGGTGACTTCAATGCCCACCCGGGTGAGCAATTCTATTACGAACTTTCAAATTTTTGTAACGACTTAGATTGGAAATGTGCTGATGTCAATAAATTAGGTTTAATGTCTGACACATATAGTTTTATAAGTGACGCTAATGGTGCTCTAAGATGGTTAGACCACTGTGTAGTGACTGAATCGGCTTTTGAAACTATAGTCGATACACACATCAGATACGATCCGTTGTGGTCTGACCACTTTCCACTCATTATTAAGTGTAATATAAATAATGTAAAACCAAAGATTTTGTTACAAAATGTTAAATGTAACAAAATAAAATGGGGGGAAAGAAGCAACGAACAAATTGACTTGTATTATAAATTATGTAATGACAGTTTAAGAGACATTGATTTTCCGACTGAATTCAGTAACTGTAGCGGTAAACGTTGTGACAGCAGAGACCATAAGTGTGTAATTGACAGTATGTATCATGAAATTGTTGATATATTGTGCAAAGCCGCCTCTGAGAGTCATACTATTGTTAAACCGAGAAGTAGACGGCCCGTAATCGGATGGAACAGGCATGTTCGTGATGCTCACGGGGTAGCTCGGTGTAAGTTTATGGATTGGGTTCGGTGTGGTAAACCGAGTGAAGGACTTGTTTGGGAGGAGATGCGAGAGAGTCGTAGAATCTTTAAATCACGATTAAAGTGGTGCCAAAACAATAAGGAGCAGATAAAGATGGACATCCTCGCTTCTCAATATTCGAAACATGACTTTCGTAACTTTTGGAATACTACTAGTAGGCTCAATAATAAGCCGGGTTTACCCGTGAGCGTCAACGGTGTGAGTGAACCGAAATGTATTGCTGATATATTTAGGGATCACTTTTTAGTTAAGTCGCCATTGGGACCATCACGGTCATTCAGTGCAGAGGGGTCACACGGACAGGAGATAAACACCAAATTCACAGCCAAGAGTGTACGGGAAGTTATAAAGACAATGTCACGTGGTAGGTCTCCTGGCCATGATGGACTGAGCATTGAGCATCTGAGGAATGCTGGCGTTCACCTGCCCAGAGTTCTTGCCATGCTATATACATTCTGTATAGGACATGCGTACCTACCAGCGGAAATGATGAGGACCGTGGTGGTACCAATTGTGAAGAGTAAGACCGGGGACTTAAGCGACACCAACAACTACAGACCAATCTCATTGGCAACAGTGCTTGCTAAGGTTCTTGACGGTTTGCTTAATACACAGCTTGACCGGTATTTGGTCACTCATGATAATCAATTTGGGTTTAGACCGGGACTGTCTACCGAGTCGGCTATCCTGTGTCTGAAGCAAACTGTCAAGTACTACTCCGATAGAGGCACATCTGTCTATGCCTGTTTTCTCGATCTGTCGAGGGCGTTTGACCTGGTTAACTATGACATCTTATGGGAAAAGTTAAATAGCATCTCAATGCCCCTTGAAATAATAAACATCTTCAGGTACTGGTATCTTAACCAGGTCAGCGTCGTCCGATGGTCGGGTGCTCTGTCGGAGCCGTACGGGTTGGAGTGCGGGGTGAGGCAGGGGGGGCTGACCTCGCCGAAGCTGTTCAACCTGTACGTGAACGCACTGATTGAGGAGCTCAGTAGCACCCGTGTCGGCTGCCATATTGACGGTGTTTGTGTCAACAATATTAGTTATGCGGACGACATGGTGCTGCTGAGCGCTTCCGTGTGTGGTCTGTCTAGGTTGCTGGGCGTCTGCGAGCGTTACGCGCAGGACCATGGCTTGGTATATAACGCACAAAAGAGTGAATGCATGGTCTTTCAGGCCAGGGGTCGGAGCTGTTTGGATTCTGTTCCACCTATTACGTTGAACGGTGTTGGGTTGAATAGAGTTCAGCAGTTTAAATATCTTGGGCATATCGTGACCTCAGACCTGAGGGACGATGCGGACATCGATAAAGAGCGGAGGGCGTTGTCTGTGAGGGCCAATATGATCGCCCGCAGATTTGTTCGTTGCTCGGGGGCCGTCAAAATAACTCTTTTCAGAGCGTTTTGTATGTCCCTGTATGCGGCGGGCCTGTGGGTGTCATATACCCAAAAGCAGTACAGCGCTCTCCGTGTTCAGTATAATAATGCGTTCAGGGTGTTGTTGGGGCTGCCCCGGCACTGCAGCGCCTCTGGAATGTTTGCCGATGCCCGTGTCGACTGTTTTTACACGACGATGCGAAAGCGGTGCGCGTCTCTGGGGCGCAGGCTCCGGATCACCTCCAACACTATCCTGAGCGTATTTGCGAATAGGTTTGATTGCCAGTATATTAACCATTGTTATATGATTAATGTACTGACAAACAAACAAATGACTCAGAGGCAGGCGTACTACTAAATATTTATTTTCTCTTTTATTTATGTATGTTTGACGTTTAAAATTTGACATTATATATTTGTACATTGTGGTTGATTATGTTTTATATGTATTTGTATTTCAGGATATTATTTTAATATTGTATTGTTTGTGTGTGTATGGGCTTTAATGCCTGACATGGATGAATAAATAAATAAATAAATAAAATATGCAAACATTGTGTATATATTTCTAAATGCTAGGCTAATTGGTGTGAGCGTAGGAAATATTTATTTATATTATTATACAGTATGTTAAATAACAGAGGGCGTTCCCTTAAACTCGTTAATATATATATCATTAATAGATTAAAATAAAAATATCAGCATAGAAAAATAAGCATAAAAAAATCCGAATAAAAAAAATTCTAATTGGAAATAAATTTGAAACCTCCTGTTTTAAATCAAAATAGTAGTCGTCATGTATAATAAATTGCGACGTTGCCGTCTTTCATGTTCGCGTGTACAGTGTGTTTCTTTTACATGTCAATTTAAAATTTTTATTGAATATTTTCTTATTAAAAACAAATGTAAAACATTTTGTTTTCGAAGGGAAATATTTTTTTTAGCATGTATGTATGCTATACTATTTCGGGTTAACGGGTACGCCCTCTGTTAGTTAACATACTGTATACTTGGGAGTGTGCGAGGAAATTGCATGAATTCGCCTCCTCCTTTATACCGCGTACATCGAGGGACTGGAACAGTTTACCAGCGGCGGTGTTTCCGTCGGACTACAATTCGAGTGTCTTCAAGGCTAGAGTAAATAGGCTGTTAATAAACTAGTGCGCTTTACCATCAAGGACTGCGTCACTGCTTATCATCAGGCAGGATTGCGGTCAAGCGCTTGTTTATCCATACTAATATTATAAATGCGAAAGTAACTGTCTTTCTGTCGGTCTGTCTGTCTGTCTGTCTGTCTGTTACGCTTTCCCGCTTAAACCTCTCAACCGATTTTGATGAAATTTGGCACAGACAATCTTTGGACCCTGAGAAAGAACATAGGCTACCTTTTTATCCCGGAAAAATATGATGTTCCCGAGGGAAATCTAAAAAGCGCGATATAACCGAACTCCACGCGGGCGAAGCCGCGGCCGCGGGCGGAAAGCTAGTAATGTATATGTATAAAAAAAAAAACTTCATGTTCATTTAATATCGACTCACACTTTCCCATTTTATAATTTCATGTCATTTGACTCTATTACTTAGCAACGCAAAATAAACACTTTTTTTTTTGATATGGTATCTCGTAGGTGGCTACTAAGAGACCGTAACTACTTAATCGGACTTTCCTGTGGATGCTTTAATTAAAATTAAAGCCTCCAGCCAGGGGCACATAAAACTAAATTAAAATTAGGCGACTACGCACTAAGGGCACCCCCCGTGGGGTACGAACCTCGGCTTAGGGCGTCGCTAGAGAGGACAGCAAGGGGCGGCTGGATCGAAAGTTATACTTAATGGTTTGATGACCACGGCGTTTCCTAGTACTAGCTCTGAGAAGAAACGCCGAAACAAACTCAGAGATCATTGTTGGGACATTATGATAATTACTGACTCAGCTGCGGCGCGGGCTGGCCTTCCTCGGACAGGGGACGGGGGAGGGGGTTGCTACGGGGAGCGCGTCGCGATGGACCTCGGCGGCGAGGTCGGTAGGTCGGTCTGTTTTTGTGTACTGTGCTGGTGGCCCTATTGGCCTCTTGGAGGAGGGTAATGGGGTCATCGGGGTCTGTGAGGGCATGCCGAGGACGGCGAAGTCGGGAGATGGTGGAGGGGGTGTAATTGGCGGCCGCTGCTATAAGAGGATTGCGGTGCTTGGTGGCAGTATCAAAGAAGCGTTTGGAGAGACGTTTCATGAACTGCTGGATGGTGGGGATTTTGAGATCAAGGTGGAGGATCTCATTACGGACGAACCAAGGGGCGTTTGTGGCTTTACGGAGGAATTGGTTTTGGACTAAACAAAATAAACACGTAATTTTATAAATGTTTTACTTAACTGTTGCAATAAGAGTTTCATAAATAATATTAAACAGAACTATAATTGTAGGTATAAAAGTCACCATAAACATTATCGCTTCTGTGCAACTAATCTATGTCTAATGCCATCGCGTCTTTTTCACACTCGCAAGAAATCCAATTAGCTCTCTCTTTTTTTACTTACTATGGCAACCTAAGCATCATTTGTAAGAATGTTTGACAAAATAATCGAAACTATATTATTTATCTAAATATTTTGAAATAATTACTTATGATATGTGATTCCATGAGTTTTGTTGGTTTTTCTAAAATAATTCGTGCATTTACGCATTACACAAAACGCCATTTTGAATGCGGAAAAGATTTTCTTAGCCACCGAGGACAGACGCGCGTACGGAACGAGAGTATCGAGAGTGACTAAAGCGAGATACAGGACTTACCTACCTTCTTTTGTACGCTTCATTTTCAGTGCGCTAGTGACATATCATACCTTAGTTTAATATTATATCAATGGGTGAGGATTTTTTTACTGATTTTGATTGAAAATGTAACACATGTAGCTGATTCCAATGTTTAAATACGCTTAATGCAGAAGTATGGACGCCAGCAGGTCAACCTACCCGAAACTGTCAAACTTTCCCAATCAAACTTGAACCATAATGCGATAAAGTTAAAAATCTATTAAAGAAATCTGACAGATTGTAGTAGCTTGATGTGCGGCGACTGTGTTGCGTTGACCTGATGCCAACAATTTGAATTGATTTACGTTTTTATTAAAAGTGCACTAACTAATTTTTTCGATAAACGCCAATCCTTAACGCGTTGTTCATAAGATATAGGGCGGGTTGTTTCACGTTCACTTAACGCATGCGTAAAAGTTAAAAATGGTGCTAACCATCGTCAAGTCAAAAAATGAGTTGTTTCACAATACGTAAACGTTAACGCACGCAAAAAAAGATACGATAACTGACGGGTTGTTTCACGTTCACTTAACGCATGCGTAAAAGTTAAAAATGGTGCTAACCATCGTCAAGTCAAAAAATGAGTTGTTTCACAATACGTAAACGTCAACGCACGCAAAAAAATACGATTACTTTAACCGATGCTCTGAGCACTGGTTAACGTAACACTCCCTTTTGTATTCGCGAGTTTGGTCTCTAATTGACGATAGTAGGTAGTTCATCTGATGATGATACAAGTACCGTAAAAAGAAAAAGAAAGGTGTTTAGCAGCCCAAGTTCTGTTTTTTTTTTTATATTACTGTTGTTGTCTGTTTCTTTACAGAACAACACATCTTTATATTTTTCAAGCGAAGATTGAAAGCGATCTTTCTCATTTTTTGTGAAGTTAGTGAAATGAAATGAAATCGTTTAAGGATCACTGATCACTTTTACACGTCATGTTTTATTTTTTTTCCGTTCTCTAAAAAAAAATATGTTTACATTATAGAATATAGGTACGTGTTTTGTTAGATTGCAATGTTTAACATATACCTACTTATTAAGGCCTTAAACATAGTAACTATGTTTAAGTGTATGTAGTAGTACGAGTGTAGTAATTTACTTACTTTGGTGTGTATGGTGGGGGTTATATAAATAATAAATAAATATATACGAACAAATCACACAGATTGAGCTAGTCCCAAAGTAAGATTGAGACTTGTGTTATGGGATACTAACTCAACGATACTATATTTATAATAGATACATATATAGATAAACATCCAAGGCCCAGGCCAATCAGGAAATGATCGTTTTCCATCATGACTTGGCCGGGGTTCGAACCCGGGGCCTCCACGTCGCAAGCAGGCGTGTTGACCGCTGCGCCACGGAGGACGACAATGTTTATGTTTGGTTACTATGTATTATACCTTAGCCGGCTATTAATATTGTAACATATAATTGGTTTTTGTCCCAAATATATAAAATAAAAATAAAATGTATCCATTTTTCGTCAAAGTATAGCTTTTCTATAGGTACACAGTTTTCTAGTATAAACGGATTTAATTTATAAAATGGCACGAAGTTATTTCCCACAACAATAAACAATAATACCAAGAAAGTTAGATAAACTACAGCACATGACAGTCGCCTAGATAAAATTTGCTGGGGCGATGTATGTGGCCGGGTAGGTACATCGTTGCAACGCAATGTATTCGTTCGCAGACGCTGTAGCATCGGGGCGCTGTCGGTAAAGTGGCGCGCTTCAAAGGACTTGTCGCGACAATATTCGCTGGAGTAGTCACACGGTCACACCTACGTCACTTCAGTGTCGTCCAGACTTTGAAGTAGGACTGACGTTCTTTTTGCATATTTTTTACATTGTTTTTGTTTTATTTGTTGTGTAAACATGTTTCAATAAAACTGCAACTTGTAAAGATCAATACAATAATTTTATTCTTCACGACAGGTAACAGCCAATATATTATACTTAAATCGAATACAAATACATAACTGCCAGACTCCAATATTCCTTAACTATTATGTCCGAGTGATTCGGATGACCACCAAGAACTGAACGTACTCGCTCTAAAAATGCTTATTTATAATTTCATTCCCGCCACCACTCTGACGAAATAAATGAGGGTACTAGAGAGTTGGCGCGATTTCCGGTTTGGCTATTTCTAGATAACAAAAATTATGAAATTTAAACAAAAACTGATCGTTGAAATACAAATAAATGTTCTTAATAATTTAGAAAGAATCATTACATTACATTCGGCCATCCTACATAGTGCAGCCTCCTGGCGCACTACAGCTAATATCAAGAATTCATAAATTACATAATATAGAAGTACACAACTTAGATTCTATCGGACTTCCTACTTCAATAATATACAACAATAGCAAATACTATTCCACAATATTATACTCAAAATCTCAGTTGATTATCAAATCAAGAAAAAGAATCATTACATTAAATTAGGTACCTTATTTAATTAATCATAATATAGAACACCTACTTGAGAATCACACAGTTCATTATTTTTGTGATCTGGCTTAATAATCATAATTTAATTAATAGAGCAAACATTTTTTTAAATGGCAATATTAAATATATAAAAAGACAATTTGGATACCAGAAAGGCATTGGTTGTTCTGATGCAATAAACCCTTATATATGACATCATTAATAAATTAAATGACAAAATGGAAGTGGCTGGGCTATTTATTGACCTCAGCTCGGCTTTTGATACTATTGACTACGAATTATTACTGACTAAATAAGAACATTACGGTATCAGAGGAGATTCCTTAATAATCTTAAGATCCTACTTACATAATAGAAGAACAGCTGTAAAAATAAAAAGTATCGATTGAAACAATCACGAAGTTGTATACACTTCATAACGTGGGTACCTCAAAAATCAACCATCACAAAGATATAACGTGGGTACCTCAAGGCTCAATTTTGGGGCCTATTCTATTTATCATATTTACAAATTACTTGAACTTTATGCATCACATTCAACATTATGTAAAACTTCCCAAGCTGTAAACGAAACGCTTAACAATCTTTACGATTAGTTTACAGCTAATAACCTTTTGCTAAATACAAGTTTAACCAACATTACTTTATTCAAGAAAACAACTCTTAACAATAACAATCTAGACGTACAAATTAATGAAGACAAAATTTGTTTAGTGGACAAAGTCAAATTCTTAGGTATTAACATAGATGTGAACTTAAATTGTAAACATGAGCTAGCTGCTATTGACCCTTCTATTTCATCAGCATGCTATGCACTCAGGAGCCTTAAAGATATTTTAGATTTAAAGCATATAAAAGCTCCATATTATGGCGCTTATCGAAGCTAGATTGAGGTATAGCATCATACTTTGGGGTAACAGCTACAACTATGATTGTCAGAAAGCGTTAATCTTACAGAAACGTGCTATAAGGACTTTAGTAAGGATCTCACAAACAGAATCTTGTAGCATTTAAAAAAGTTGAATATTTTGACAGTACCAAGATTATATATATTGGTTATTCTTTGTTACTTTGCCAAGTATAATCATCAGCATGAATAACAAGAGGAACGTAAGGTAAGCGAAAGCACATGAAGAACGGAGTTTAAACACAAGTTGTCATCAATTTTTAACGTGGTCAGGCATTGCTATCAGTATCAGAATTCATGTAAAATGATACAAAATAATTAAAGCACCAGTGAACACGCTTTCGACTGAATTCCTTTGACTGTAACAATATGCTTTGACTGTAACTACGCATTTGACATTTATTTATTATTATTATTTCTTGTAATCGTATCTGACATTTATTTATATGTCTATTGACATACGGTATAATTGATCGACTTGTTATGTTTGTCTGTGATTATGATTTATTTATATTTCAATTCCACATTTTTAATTTTTTTAGCCGCATGTGGTATTTCTATTTTAATTTTATATGCAATGTTCAACACAATGTTAATTTTTATGAATGAATAAATGCAGATGATGAATAGAATCTATTGTTCAATTGGGTAATTGACGAAAATGAAATAATGACAACTTGTTTGCCTTTCTTTGTCTGATTTGGTCTAGTGGTTCCATAGTAGCAACGTCGGTTTTTTTTTTTTTAATTAACGTAACAGGATTCTAGCTCGTTAACTGGCAATGCCCTCGCTAACAAGATATCAGATTCTAACGTTGTGGTTTGTTGCTAAATTAGTAACAACAATATTACCCTTCCCATTCGATAACCAATAAATACCTTGTAGTAAACTAAATTCCCTTTTAGGCCCAACAGAGTAGTAACCTTCTATATAAATATTGCCTGAGAAGTTACAGTCCCTGGCATGAATTAGTACAACACTCGTTTGTGTAAACTTAGTGGGAACCGTAGTAGGTATCGTAAGTAGGACTCCTATACAATGTTAGTCTGCAACTTTATACAATTCTGCCCAATGATCAATGGAGTATGTATGAATTCGTCGTTGATTATTAACACATCGATAGAAGTCTCAATTTCGTCAACCTTCAGAGTCACAGACGATTTAAATAAAGGCTGTACAGCAGAGTTACCAAAATCCCGTACTATTGGAATTTTATCATAATGACTACACTGACTCCCGAAGTCAATATAAGCTTTAAAAACTTTCATCATTGAAATTAGTACTACCCTGACCAGTGGTCGTTACATTATTTGAATTGCGAAATGTACGAGCTTTACGATCACGGAACCTTGGTTGAGTAGGAAAACTAGTCTGCGAACGTCGAGAGCATAGAAAATTTAAAAGATCTTCAGGTTCAGAACAATTAAAGAGTTTGAGCGCCACTCCTAACCTCCCGACCATCAGTCAACCCATGAACAATACAGTCTACCGCCTTCTTACCATTAATTTCGCATCTGCTCAATAAACTTAATTTATCGTAAAATAGTCGCGAAGACGTTTTTCATTTCGTGAAGTCCTATTAAGCATCAGTTAAGCATCAGCAGTTCAGAGAATGCCGTTCGAAAGTTTTCTTGCCATTCGACCCATGTATATACTACAGTCGCAAGGTCTCAAACCATCTTTTAGCTAGTTCCGTAAGTTTTAGAAGTGAAAAATGGACTATTTGTTTTTCATCCCAGCTATAAATGCCTGCGAACTCGTTCACTTTCCTAAGCCAGCTGTCAATGGTTTGAGCCCTATTGGCCGGGTCGAATTCGGTAACTACATTATTTTAAATTTGTATAATTAAAAACTGAACTTGATTCTTCTTTGAAGTCTGAGAGCAGCTTCAACAAGCCTTCTGCGGCCAACCGACTCGATGCCCTATGAGCCTTCCTTGGTGTGGCCTCTCCGCTAGAAGTAGGAAGTCGTTGTCCTTCTTTTCTTCTTTGATTGCCTCCTAGGCGGAGTAGTTGGAAGTGCCCCTCCTTTTTATCATCCTCGCTTGGTACCATGGCTGAAAGATAAATGGAGCCGAGTAGAAATCCATACCCTCATTATCCAAATCAGTACACAAATTTTCATTGCTAATAGTTTCAAAGCTTTAAGCCAACTCATTAATTTTATCCAAGCAACTACTGAACATAATCCACTCAGTCCTCGCAATAATCCGGTAGACAAACATAGTCCACTTAATCCTAATAATAATCCAGCGAACATAGATAGTCTCCACCCAGTTCTAGCAGTACTCTATGAACTAACACTGAACAGGCATAGTCCACGCAATTCTGACATTAATCCTGTGGACCTAGTCCCCGCAATCCTGACATTAATCCCGTGGACAACCTAGTCCACGCAATCCTGACATTAATCCCGTGGACAAACCTAGTCCACGCAATCCTGACATTAATCCCGTGGACAAACCTAGTCCACGCAATCCTGACATTAATCCCGTGGACAAACCTAGTCCACGCAATCCTGACATTAATCCCGTGGACAAACCTAGTCCACGCAATCCTGACATTAATCCCGTGGACAAACCTAGTCCACGCAATCCTGACATTAATCCCGCGGACAAACCTAGTCCACGCAATCCTGACATTAATCCCGTGGACAAACCTAGTCCACGCAATCCTGACATTAATCCCGTGGACAAACCTAGTCCACGCAATCCTAGCATTAATGCAGTGAACAAACCTAGTTCACGCAATCCTGACATTAATCTCGTGGACAAACCTAGTCCACGCAATCCTGACATTGATCCCGTGGACAAACCTAGTCCACGCAATCCTAGCATTAATGCAGTGGACAAACCTAGTCCACGCAATCCTGACATTAATCCCGTGGACAAACCTAGTCCACGCAATCCTGACATTAATCCCGTGGACAAACCTAGTCCACGCAATCCTAGCATTAATGCAGTGAACAAACCTAGTTCACGCAATCCTGACATTAATCTCGAGGACAAACCTAGTCCACGCAATCCTGACATTAATCCCGTGGACAAACCTAGTCCACGCAATCCTAGCATTAATGCAGTGGACAAACCTAGTCCACGCAATCCTGACATTAATCCCGTGGACAAACCTAGTCCACGCAATCCTGACATTAATCCCGTGGACAAACCTAGTCCACGCAATCCTAATATTAAAATCCAGTGGACAAACCTAGTCCACGCAATTCCGACATTAATCCAGTGGATAAACTTAGTCCACTAAATCATTTCATGTTCGATTCTTCAGTTCGTGTGGGGTATCTACCGATAGGTCTTAAAAAATGATATAGAGATTTCTAAAATATTTTTTTTTAACAGAATAGTTTCCGTGACAGAAGATTCCAAAGCGGAAAAAAACATTGGTCCCCCCTCTAACTTCTAAAAATAAGAGAATGAAAAATCTAAAAAAAAAAACATTTTCATAAATCAATGGTACGGAACCCTTTATGCGTGAGTCCGACACGCACTTGGCCGGTTTTTTTTCTTTAAATTAGTAATAATAAATTTATTTTCAAAAAATAAAAACATTTCAAGGTACACCAATAATATTTTAACTAAAAAAATCAAAAAGTACAGAAAATAATGTGGCGTTGGTGCCTGTACTAATGAATTAAATCGCTGTATCACAGCCACCAGAAACCAGCCTTTGTTTTATTTTTTAATTATTTTTTTAAACTATCATTTTTTTTTCATACCTTATCCTTATCCTAGTAATAATCCAGTGAACAAGCACAGTTACTGTATCTGATCAGTGTCTAAAAATGTATTTTCAAACCATACCCTCATAATATAATTATTATGTCCATAAAAATAATAATTCTAAACATCTAGGTACCCAAATTACATACAGTTTCCTGTAGCCACCACGTTCCAACAATATTAAGGAGTAGCCTTAACCAAATGTTCGCCGTGATAATCTACAAAATGTGAACAAATAGCATTGTCAAGGAGTTGCCCTGACCGAACGCTGCCCATCCATGATTAGAAACTGTACGAACTTTGAATCCAAAATTTCAACGTTTGCATATTATCACCAAAACACCATGAGGGAGTTGCCCTCACCAGATGAATCAACGACAATAAAACCACAGATTCGATTTGGTTCCCGTAAAATTAATATTTAAATTAGTACATGGCATGGTTTGAAATAACGATAAATTATATATATTATATATTTTTTTAATTATAAAGGAATGAATATTGCTTTCACATACCTTTACTATATGGGCTGAATCCTCTTCTCACTTCTGAGATTTCAATAAAACTGCAACTTGTAAAGATCAATACAATAATTTTATTCTTCACGACAGGTAACAGCCAATATATTATACTTAAATCGAATACAAATACATAACTGCCAGACTCCAATATTCCTTAACTATTATGTCCGAGTGATTCGGATGACCACCAAGAACTGAACGTACTCGCTCTAAAAATGCTTATTTATAATTTCATTCCCGCCACCACTCTGACGAAATAAATGAGGGTACTAGAGAGTTGGCGCGATTTCCGGTTTGGCTATTTCTAGATAACAAAAATTATGAAATTTAAACAAAAACTGATCGTTGAAATACAAATAAATGTTCTTAATAATTTAGAAAGAATCATTACATTACACATGTAATAAATAATAATTTATTGACATATAATGTAAGCCACTGCTTCCTCCATCGTCTCGTCCGCACAACTAAACAACGAATATTCGCCGTAGGCCGATTTCTGAATCTTCGCCCGCCAATGAGAAGAACATCGTGTATGTCTGACAAGGACAACAGATATTTTGCGCGCCAACGCGACACGAATCTTCGCCTGCTAATGTAGCCCCGGCATTTAACGAACGTTAAACATCATCAAAGTTACGTTAACGGACGTAACTTTTTGACGTACGTATATTACGATAACCAACCGTTTGAAACAACCCGCCCTTAGTTTTTAAAAAACATAGCAGTAAGTCTCAAATTTTGTATTCAATAAATTGTGCCTCATGAGCTACCACTAATAGTGTGCGTTCGCGCAGCGGAATATTGTTGAATTTAAAGATTTTAAATAAGCAGATATTTAGTGTATGACGTCGTGTAATTATGTATGGTAAAAAAAAATTTGTGCGTGCAGCCATTGTGGAGAAATTCACCAAAAACTGATTCCGCTGGGCGAACGTTGTCCTGGCGGAACTTTTTTTAATCCATTGACTTTAGAAAAAAGAGATGTGTAAAAAAATTAGTGTGTATTTGTGTGTAATTGTGTATGTATGAATAAAATTTGTGCATGCATAGACTTCGGAGAAATTCAAGTTTCCGCTGCGCGAACGTTTGGCCATTAGCTAGTTTTCATATAAAGCGCTTACATAGAGAGCTGTAGATTTTTACATACGTTGTTTTGAATTTGTGCATATTTGTGTACAAAACAGATTTAGAAAAAATCGTAGGGCTAAAAAGATAAAAATATAAACGTAAAACACGCTTTTTAGGTCATAGTTCTTAAAGTATGCACTTTGGGGTCTAGATTTTCACGTTTATACAAACCTTGTAAGTGTCTGCAACATATTGCCAAATATCAATGATGTTCCTTTAGTAATTAAAGAGATATAGGACAATTTACCATGACAAAATCACTGTTTACAAAACAGTCAAATATCACGACATTCTAAAGGAATTGCATGGTAAAATGTATGCCAATAATTAGTGTATTCATTCAACTATTCACATGCAAAATTTCATGTCATTAAATTCAGTAATTAAAGAAGAACAATTAAAATACTGACGAAGCATCGAAAACCTACATAACCCGACCAAGTTCGGATAGCTATAAAAAAGCGGCCGTGCCATATATCATAAGAACGTTCTTAACCTTCCAATATAGTATTTATTAATATGGCACAGTTGCGTACACAAGCGTTAGATAAAAATAAAACAATTGATTTCTTGAATGAAAAATGTTTTTTTTATAATAACGCCACTATCTACGACAAAAATAAATCTTCAATTAACAAGTACTTCTCTATTTAAATATCCGTGTACAAAAATATTTTTAATTACATACAATGCTTAATTATGTAATTATAATAACGTTAACAAACGCTTGCAACGGCAGCAATAGAGTTAAATGTGTTTTACTAAAATAGGTTTAATAAACTATTATGAATATCAGGGTAAGACGTATAATATTTCGAGCTTCAATAAAAATTAAAATCACATCAGATAACTGGACTATTCAGTCGTATTATATTTGATCAACATTACAGATTAACAATCACAGATCAATAAAGTAGACTATTCAGTTGTTTAGGTTTGAGAGTCTGCCTAATATAAAAATAAATCAACCTTTTTAACACAGTAGGTAGTACTTACTTGTGGTAATTATTTAATTTCCCTGAGGGATCTATAGTAAGAATCCAGATCCGTGAAATATTCAATAGAAATTAGCTGTATGAATTTTATTTGCCTAAATTAATATATTTAGATTATATCTCAAGTCTCAAGCGCATACTTAAATAAAGTAACTACGTAAATAGTACCTACTTTGTCATAGTCAAATACATTTAAAAAAGTAGGTGTACAAAAATAAATGACCTTTATATTATATCGAAACAATTGTGTTATCACCTATACCAATTCAATACCGGTATTATACTGTAAATTTTGGAATGTTACCTAAATATATTGCACGGCCGCTTTTTTATAGCTATCCGAACTTGGTCGGGTTATGTAGGTTTTCGATGCTTCGTCAGTATTTTAATTGTTCTTCTTTAATTACTGAATTTAATGACATGAAATTTTGCATGTGAATAGTTGAATGAATACACTAATTATTGGCATACATTTTACCATGCAATTCCTTTAGAATGTCGTGATATTTGACTGCTTTGTAAACAGTGATTTTGTCATGGTAAATTGTCCTATATCTCTTTAATTACTAAAGGAACATCATTGATATTTGGCAATATGTTGCAGACACTTACAAGGTTTGTATAAACGTGAAAATCTAGACCCAAAGTGCATACTTTAAGAACTATGACCTAAAAAGCGTGTTTTACGTTTATATTTTTATCTTTTTAGCCCTACGATTTTTTCTAAATCTGTTTTGTACACAAATATGCACAAATTCAAAACAACGTATGTAAAAATCTACAGCTCTCTATGTAAGCGCTTTATATGAAAACTAGTAATGGCCAAACGTTCGCGCAGCGGAAACTTGAATTTCTCCGAAATGCATGCACAAATGCAATACACTATACAATTACACACCACTAGTTTTTTCTAAAGTCAATGGATTAAAAGTTTGAGGACAACGTTCGCCCAGCGGAATCAGTTTTTGGTGAATTTCTCCACAATAACTGCACGCACAAATTTTTTTACACCATACTCAATTACACGACGTCATACTGCATATTTAAAATCTTTAAATTCAACAACATTCTTTGCGCGAACGCACACCCACTAATAAGGAAAATAATTGATACTAATGAATTACTAATAAACTAGTGCGCTTTACCATCAACGATTGCGTCACTGCTTACCATCAGGCAGGATTGCGGTCAAGCGCTAGTTTATAATATATATAAAAAAAAAAAAGATTAGAATTGCGTAAATTCAGATCTCAGTCTGCATTTCGATGGTTCTAAACCCATAAAAGTATGAAGGAAACATTGGAATTGCTCTGCAAATAACAGCTAATTCGAACCTGATGAAATAGCTAATATTCAAAAACTTTTAAAAGAGCAATTTTTTTTTCGGAAACTATTAGAGCTATACTGTTGCAACTTGGTAGGTAGATGTATTCTGTGAACCGCATTAAGATTTTAAAAACAAAATAATAATAATAAATATTGGGGGCTCCCCATACTTAGAACTAAAACTCCAAAAATTTTTTTTCATCAAACACGTACTTGTGGGGGTCGTTGGCAACCCGCATTGAGCAAGCGTGCTGATTACATTGAGCAAGCGTGGTGATTACATTGAGCAAGCGTGGTGATTACATTGAGCAAGCGTGGTGATTACATTAAGCAAGCGTGGTGATTACATTGAGCAAGCGTGGTGATTACATTCAGCAAGCGTGGTGATTACATTGAGCAAGCGTGGTGATTACATTGAGCAAGCGTGGTGATTACCGCTCAATCCTTCTCTGTATGAGAGGAGGCGATAAATAGGTTGATGATGATACGTGTGGGGTATCTATGGATAGGTCTTCAAAAATGATATCGAGGTTTCTAAAATATTTTTTTCTAAACCGAATAGTTTGCGTGACCGACGCTTCCAAAGTGAAAAAAGTTGGCCCCCCTCCCTCTAACTTCTAAAATAAGAAAATGAAAAATCTAAAAAAAAAAACATATGATGTACATTACTATAAAAACTACCAACGAAAATTGTTTTGAACGAGATCTGCTAAGTAGTTTTTTTTTAATACCTCGTAAATCGTAAACCGCTTATTACCGCGTAATCTTTCATACAAATAAATCCTTTAATTTCATAAATCAATGGTACGGAACCCTTTGTGCGTGAGTCCGACACGTGGCCGGTTTATTATATTTTTTTATTTCCAAAATTAATCTGATAGGCCCTTGAGAAGCTAAACCCTTGCGGCTTCATTGTTGGTTCCTATGGACTTTTCCGCCGTGCTGACCTCCTGGCGGTTCTGATTTATCCGCTTCGCCTCCGCCTCCGTTACTGCGGAAGTTCCGCAAGAAATCGTATCTTCGCCTCCGCCTCCGCACAATTTTATGCGGAGTTATAACGGAGGTTTATTCACATATTCATAAAATACTAGCTTTCCGCCCGCGGCTTCGCCCGCGTGGAGTTCGGTTATATCGCGCTTTTTAGATTTCCCTCGGGAATATCAATATTTCCGGGATAAAAGGTAGCGTATGTTTTTTCTCAGGGCCTAAAGATTGTCTGTGCCAAATTTTTATCAAAATCGGTTGAGAGGTTCAGGCGGGAAAGCGTAACAGACAGACAGACAGAGTTACTTTCGCATTTATAATATTAGTATGGATTAACGAGCAAGCAACGACGCTCGACAACCGTCCGGCCGCGTATTGCGCGAAATCAGCGAAATGTTCTAGAATCAACGAGTGCAAGGCGGGAACGCGGTTGAGTGGGGGTGTGATATGTCGTTTCGTTTGTCAACACGCCTGCCTGTGACGTGGAGGCCCCGGGTTCGATCCCCGGCCAGGTCATGATGGAAAAAGATCTTTTCCTGATTGGCCTGGGTCTTGGATTTTTATCTATATATGTATCTATTATAAAATATAGTATCGTTGAGTTAGTATCCCATAACACAAGTCTCGAACTTACTTTGGGGCTAGTTCAAACTGTGTGATTTGTCCGTATATATTTATTTATTTAATTAATGATACACGACAGGAATCAACCTGTAGAAGTGCTATGACGTAGTTTTCCCGATGTTTATAAATAAAAACTACGTAAATTAAAAATAAGTAAATAAATATATTACGCAAATTACTAATTCTATAAAACAGAATTTTTTTTTCTATATCCTCTTTCACCTCCGCCTCCGTTAACCTCCGCATCCGCGGAGGTGAAACACGTCGCCTCCGCATCCGCCTCCGCCTCCGCTATAAGACCTCCGTTACAACCCTAGACTAGACGTATGTTTGTAGACTAGCTGCTAATAATTGATTTTGTCTCTATTAGACACGATGCTAGGTGAGACAGTTTGTTTTATTATCGGTCAGTACGCTCAAAGTACTAGTTACTAGTCTAATATACAATACACTTATATTTGTATATGGTAAGTGCTTCTACAACGTGTAACATAAAGGGTATATACATAACAAAGGCATGGTATCTTTACATGATATCAAACGATATTGGAAGGGTTTTTTAATCCTATCTCTTTATGTTAGGAAGTTATCAAATCAAATCATTTATTTCAAATAAACCAGTTACAGGCACTTTTTAACCGACTTCAAAAAGGAGGAGGTTACTCAATTCGACCGTATATATGCTTTTTTTTTTTTATGTTTGTTCGCGCATAACTTCGTTGTTTATGAATCGATTTTGATAATTCTTTTTCTGTTGGAAAGAGGACGTTCCCAAGGTGGTCCCATGATAAGGATATCAGAGTTTGATGGTGGAAGACCAGAGAAAACAAGGGGAACTTTCAAAAGTTGCAGGGGCGACTAGTGCATTTCTTAGCATTTTCATTAAGTATTATAAAGCACTACAATTTAATAAAGGTCTGGAGTAGATCTGAAGATGGAGCCGGGAGACAGTCGAAGGAACTCCTCAACAATTCACAGCAGCTGCCTTGTGTTTGGGCTCGATTAATTTGTATTGATAAGAGCTTTGCACCTAGATGGGTTGTGACTGTCATAAAAGCTCTGATGATGAAGGCAAAGGCCAGTTCCGGGAACTCCTCAACGGTTTACAGTAGCTACTTTGTGGTTGGACTTCATTCATTTATAATGATGAGACCTTTGCACCCATTGGGTTAAAATAATGGTCTGCAGTAAATTTGATGATGAAGACCATAGGCAGTTGAGGGAATACTTACGGGTAAAAATTAAAGTAGGTAAAGAAAATTACGTTGTTTCCCAACTATATTTGCGTCAGCTTCCAGTCTGACCGGATGCAACTGAATACATAGTACCTACTTTTAACAACTAAAAAGTGTAAAATAAAAACTTTTTTACAAAAAACAACCGACTTCCAAAAACCACTACAAAGTGAAAAATAACTAATTTCGGAAGTCGGTGTCAAAAAACGAATATACAAAACCAAAGACACCGACTTCCGAAATTAGTTATTTTTCACTTTGTAGTGGTTTTTGGAAGTCGGTTGTTTTTTTGTAAAAAAGTTTTGAATTGTCAGAACGTCGGTCAGTCGAAGATGAAGCTAGTCGCCCATTCCAAAGAGTAGGTACCTATGGAGAAGAACGGGCAAGAAACTCCATGGACACTCTTTTAAATTTTTAAGCTATTGTTACAAATATTTGATTACATCATTCATGTTGAAATCAAGCGCGTGAGAACGATGCAGAAATATATTGTGCGCCGAGAGCGTCCATTATGGAAAACACACAAAAATCAGTTCAGAAATTAAAATAAGCAGCTAAGAGATGACCAGTCCCCTCTGACGGCGTCCGTTCACGAACATGACGTATGGATCAGCATCATTCAGCTCAACCATATCGAAGGGAACCCAATGACCCAAAACACACGCCACCATCAGCGAGACATTTGAGTGAGCATGACATACTCTCAACAGCCAGAGCACAATTAAGTCAATAAAAAAGACTAACCCAACAAATGTAATGTAATGTGTAATGTCCAGGGGTTCAAGCTACTGAGCAATGAAAGACAAGCTAGACAAGAAACACAAATTTACTTGACGACCACAAGTTTTCTTACAATGTGGAAAAGTAGAACCAATATACTTAAACAATAAAATTAGTTTGGTACTGTTCCAAGACCACCTAGCTTCCCGTGTACCGTGGCGAGTACGTCACTTTGTAAACGGTCCGAATCCCGTGGGTAGCGGAAGGGAATCAGGGTCGAGCAAGTCAGCAAAGGCCGGACCTTAATCCACAATAAGTTGCCAGAAGGGTAGTGGCGTTTCAATAGGCTGATGACAAAATAAAACAGTCAGCCTTGTTAAACATACAAGCTAAGCAACCTACACTTCGTTAAATAGTCGTAAGCACTTACCCCGTTTCTCCTGTCACGAGCACAATAATTAACGAGTTTGCACCAACGACAACACGTATATATATTTCGCAGTAATTTCCGAAAATCGCTTTAATTTAAAGGACTAATGTGCAAATCACAAGAAGTAACCATCTCGTTTCGTCTGTCACCTCTTGACAGTACTCCAACCGTCTTTTTTCTTCATTTTATTTTTAATTTACCGTGACTTGTCCGTTGTCTCATCTAACTACTGGAGGGAGCCTAGTAGCGCCACCTAGTGTTGGCTTACGAGCTACAACAGATCATTACAATATCCCCTCTCCTCTAAAGAATCCAACCGGATTCAAACCAAACGTTTAAGGTCACAGGAATGCCATTTTCCTAAATCTTTGCCTCTGAGACTCTTTAATCTGTAAACGTCCCTTGACACCTGCTCTGCTATGACTGCCTTTTCGAACTTAGGGGCCAATTTAGCCATGAAACTCTTATTAGCATTCGATAGGAGCTTAGTGCGTTTCCAAACTAGATCACCAGCTCTATAATTACATATGCGGCGTCTCTTATTGTACTGTTTGCTGTTGGTCTCATGTGATTGCCGTATTTTTTCACCAACCTCGTTATAAATCCTAGTTCTGAAGGCTATATTTTCTTTAAATGTTCCTTCGTTGGGGACAATCGGTTCGTCTGGTTCAAAACTATAGGGTTTCATACCTTGGATCTTCGTCTCTCGTCCAAAGAACAAATATGATGGTGTCTTCCCAGTTACTTCATGAACTGATGTCCTGATTGCGTGTCCTATGTGTGGTATGTACTTGTCCCATTCTTTGTGATTGTCTTCAACGTAAGAAGCTATAGCCGAGCCAATTACTTTGTTTACCCGTTCAGTGGGGTTGGCCTGAGGGTGGTAGTAAGGGGTATACCATAGTTTCACTCCATACCCTGAAACTAGTTCTTTGAACTGATTGGATACAAATTGCTTTCCATTATCACACACAATTACACTAGGGGTTCCGAACATTAGAAATATTTGTTCTTCCAGTATTTTCGTTATAGTAGATGACTTCCCATTTCTGAGTGGATATAGAAAACAGAATTTGCTGAACCAGCATGTAATAACCAGCAGCATAGTATTGCCATGCTTGGATTTTGGGAAGGGACCCATCAGATCCATAGATATTATCTGGAAGGGTTCCGTTACCTCTCGTTGCTTTCCCATTAGGCCAGCTGGCCTACTTTGTGAGTTTTTGTATTTCGCACACACCTCACATTTACTTACATAGTTTTTCATGTCCTGAATCAAATTCGGCCAGAAATATTGCTGTCTCACGCGGTTGACTGATTTTTTGACACCGAAGTGACCAGCTGTGGGGTCATCGTGGCATTCTTTTAGGATTCCTTGACGAAGCTTTTCTGGAATTACAAGTTTCCAACTGTCATTTTCATTGGGAAACTGTTTCAATTGTATATATTTCCATAATTGTCCTTGACTGACTATCCAATCCGGATCACTCTTCCCAGACAGTACCAGATCCTCTTTTGATTTATACCACTCATCTTTATGTTCTGGTCTTATTTCTATAATGTTAATTTCTTCTTCAATCGCTCTTGATAAGGCGTCTGGTACAGTGTTATATTTACCTTTGCGATGGACTATCTCGTAATCAAATTGTTGTAAGCGCATAGCCCATCTCGCTAAACGTCCATGGGGGTCTTTGTTTCGGTGTAGCCACTGAAGGGCACTATGGTCGGAAATTACCTTAAAATGATTTCCTTCTACATATGGTCGAAACTGTTCTACAGCATGCAAAACACTTAACAGTTCTCGTTCCGACGCTGAATACTTGCATTCTCTTTCCGACAGTTTTTTGCTAGTGTAAGCAATAGGAACCTCCAGATCATCGACTATTTGGAACAAAACTCCCCCAGTTCCCCTGTTAGAAGCATCACATTGAATAGAAAAGGGTTTTGTAAAGTCTGGTACCCTCAGCACTGGTGTGGAAGTTAGTGCAGTCTTTAATTTTAAGAAAGAATCTTCTGCCTCCTTATTCCAAACAATGCGTTTAGTCTTCTTGCCACCCTTAGTCAGTTCATGTAATGGAGCTGCAACAATGGCAAAATTTTCCACAAAACGCCTGTACCAGCTTGCTAAACCAATAAAACGCTTTAGCTCCGTGTATGTCACAGGCCTGGGATATTCGAGTATAGCTTTAACTTTGTCCGGGTCTGTACGTAACCCTTCCTTATCTACAATATAGCCTAAGTATTTTAAGGATGACCTTGCAAATACGCATTTCTCCAGATTGATCGTCAAGCCTGCTTTCTTAAGCTGATTTTTTACATGTGTCAATGACGATAAATGACTGTCAAAATTGTCGTCACAAATGACGATATCATCCAAATAAGTGAACACTCTACTTTCGAATTCCGGCGTGAATAAACGATCCATCAAACGTTGCTGTGTTTGAGATGCATTACTTAGCCCAAATGGCATGACTTTGAATTGAAAAAGCCCTTTTCCAGCGAGTCCTAACGCAGTCTTTTCCTTGCTTGTTTCTTCTAGTGGGATCTGCCAGAAGGCCGATCGTAGGTCGATAGTTGATAGGAAGCGAGCATTTTTTAGGCTATCTAAGATGGTGGTAACTCTAGGTAGTGGATAAGAGTCTTTTACTGTAACCTTATTTAACTGACGACTGTCGAGACATAAACGATTCTTTCCAGAAGATTTCTTCACTAATAATACCGGGGAACGCCATGAACTGAAAGAGGGTTCTATTACGTCATTGTTTAGCATTTCCTGGATTTCCTTTTCAATTTCCGCCATGATTGGAGGAGCCAAGGGATACTGTCTGTGTTTGATGGGCAAACTTTCTCCTGTGTCAATTCTATGCTTGATTAAGGTGGTTCTTCCTAAACCTTTACCAATCTCTGCTGCCATTTCCTCTAATAATTTGTCCAGGCGCTCTGCCTGTTGAACAGAAAGTTCGTCCCTCGAAATCACAGGTTGTGAGACGTTAATTTCCGTAATGTCAGCAACCGGTTTTCCTGCTCCTACAATTAAATGAAATGACTCAAAAAAATTCATACCTAATATAATATCATGTTTTAAGGAGTTCATGATATAAAAATCTACCACGTTGTATTTCCCCGAAAATTCAACAGGTAAATGTACAATGGAATCCATTGTATGGTAGGTCCCATCAGCCGTCGATATCATTTCTTTGTCGACTTTACGTTCTGAAAACCCCAATTTCTTCATTTTAGTTGCAAAGTTCTGCGAAATGACCGATACAGTTGCTCCAGAATCCAATAATCCCACAAACGCTTGATTCAAGATTTTTATTTCCGCATAATATCGATTGTCTTGGTAGTGCTTATTAATATTACAGATCTTACCTGTTTTAAAGAAAATCGAAATGGTATGTAGCCATTGTTGCCACTCATCCGTAGTGGAGTGACTTAGTTTTTCGGGGTACGACCGGCCGGCATCGACCCCGTATTGTCGTTTCCCTTATTGATAGCATTGCATGAACATTTGTTTGTGGTTTTTCCGAAACGTCCACATCTGTAGCAGAAGAGTCTTTGTTTTGGCAACTTACAATCTCTGAAACGATGCCCTGGGGTTCTGCAGTTCCAGCATTTTGTTGAGGGTACTTCCTTGTTATCTATGGCTGCCACCTCAGTCGTGTTATCATTTTGCGATGTCTTAGAAGTGCTTCCTTGATACGCTAAATCTCTTTCCAGAGATTGATCACCTTGGGTAGGTTCCTTGAAATTATCTCAGCTTAATTTGGTGCGTTCAATAATCCTTAGAACGGATGTTAATTCGCTCACTGAATCGAATGTGTCTCGGCATATGGCCTTCTGGAAGTAGGGTTGTAAATTCCTTTTAAGTATTGCCAGTTTTTGTGTTTCGGCGATAGGAGTGGGTAACCGATTAAACATATTCTGCATAATAGCTATGTATATCAAAATACTTTCCTGATTGCTTTGTGTTCTCCGTTTAATCTCCTCTAATAGTTCCTCTTGGTAGCATGGATGCTGAAATGTGTCTAACAGTAGCCTCACTAATTGAGCCCAGTTAGTTATTGCACCTTTATTGGCCCTAAACCATATTAGCGCTTCTTCTTCGAACAAGTCTATGGCATAACGAAATAAGTCTTCATCGGCAGCATTCCGTGCTTCTTTAAGTTCCTCAATTCTTTCCAAGAACGCGTTTACACTTACAATACCCTTACCACTAAATTTGACACCCCAATCTTTAATGGGGACCAACTTACGTTTGCAGAAGCCATTATCAAACGTGGATGACCTTTGTATGCCCTGATGATGTGAGAAAGGACTACGTTCCTCTAAATGTGTCCGTGGTAAGTCAGCGTTGGCAACAGCAAAGTGTAATGCATGATTCTGGTGATTTTCCGTATCACCGTCCTTAAGTAAGGAAGATTTTCCTGAGATTCGGTGCTTTTCCAATTGATCCATTATCTGAACAGCTTCATCTACCAGAGATTTCTGTAAGATGTCTTTGTCATGTTCCGAAATTAAATCTTCTTCCTCACTTTCTTCTCGCTGAAGTTGCTTTAGCGACGACAAGGTACCCTGAATGTTCTTTAACAAAGTCAAGTGTTTTTCAATGTCACTAGGCTCAGAAGGAATAATAAGTTTCGCACGGTTCGATAAGTGTGTCAAACGAGAGTGTATACGACTATAAAACGAATGTTCGGGACTGTGCGATACTTCAGTTACAAGTAAAATTATTTCCGATAATTTTTTTTCACAAACCAATAACTCATTACTCGGGTTATCAATGCAGGATTTTGGAGCCCTAAAGGAAATAGTTGACTCGCCCGACTGCTCTCGTACTAACATTTCCCGTAAAAATTTTCGCATAGTCGCCACGGTCTTACAATCAGAGACTCCTCGACAAGCCAATTCGAACTCGAGCTCATCTTTATGCAGTGAATTAACATCCATGATCAAACACAGTATTACAATTTTAATAAACAATAATATGTAATATTAAGAAACAATAGTAGTTAATTTTAATAAACAATAGTATCTAGGTAGTTTTTAAAACAACAACAACAACAATACAACAATAGTAGGTAATTTAAAAATTCAAAAAAAAAAAAAAACAAATCTGCAATTAGGCTTGTCGTGCAAAATTATTTTTCAAAGTTGTAACGTTTATCTATAATATTTACCAAAATATACTGATTACCATACCTAGTTCATCTTTCATTCAGTAAACCCTTGGGCGCCAATGTAATGTCCAGGGGTTCAAGCTACTGAGCAATGAAAGACAAGCTAGACAAGAAACACAAATTTACTTGACGACCACAAGTTTTCTTACAATGTGGAAAAGTAGAACCAATATACTTAAACAATAAAATTAGTTTGGTACTGTTCCAAGACCACCTAGCTTCCCGTGTACCGTGGCGAGTACGTCACTTTGTAAACGGTCCGAATCCCGTGGGTAGCGGAAGGGAATCAGGGTCGAGCAAGTCAGCAAAGGCCGGACCTTGATCCACAATAAGTTGCCAGAAGGGTAGGGGCGTTTCAATAGGCTGATGACAAAATAAAACAGTCAGCCTTGTTAAACATACAAGCTAAGCAACCTACACTTCGTTAAATAGTCGTAAGCACTTACCCCGTTTCTCCTGTCACGAGCACAATAATTAACGAGTTTGCACCAACGACAACACGTATATATATTTCGCAGTAATTTCCGAAAATCGCTTTAATTTAAAGGACTAATGTGCAAATCACAAGAAGTAACCATCTCGTTTCGTCTGTCACCTCTTGACAGCACTCCAACCGTCTTTTTTCTTCATTTTATTTTTAATTTACCGTGACTTGTCCGTTGTCTCATCTAACTACTGGAGGGAGCCTAGTAGCGCCACCTAGTGTTGGCTTACGAGCTACAACAGATCATTACAAAATGCCTTACAGCACATACGTACATTGTGCTCACACGTTTGCCATGCAATTATACAATACTAAGAAATTGAATCTACACAATGCTAAGATAGTTTTGTCCAAGGTTCAGCAGCTCCAACAGTGTTCCCGAATCTGTGGAAAGTTTAGCTCCTGTGTAGCTGTACAAGTGCCGAACACCTCTGTCAGCGATACAATTCCGTAACGTACAATATGCTTGGCTACATATGTGTAATACAGGCTTTGAATAAATAACATAAACAATTACATATTAAAACTACAAGAGGAAAAATCAAAGAACAATCATTGTATAGAAATCGGACGCAGCTCAAGCCCAAGCCTTTTTGTCCTCAATATAATCCTTCACACTATAAAATGCTTTCTGACACAACTTACGTTTAATGAAGGATTTGAATTTATTCAGACTCAGATCTTGAACCACCTCTGGAAGTCCATTGTAAAAATGTATACATTGGCATCTGAAAGAGCCACCTATTTTCTTGAGCCTTGTTGTAGGTACAATAAATTTGTGCCTGTTCCTAGTATTTATATCATGGACATCACTGTATTTTTTTAAACAATTTTATATTTTTATGAGCATACAAAAGATTTTCATAAATATATTGAGACGGCACGGTCAGTACATTAATCTCTTTAAATTTTTCTCTGAGAGAGTGTCTCGGACTTAATTTATAAATTGCACGAACAGCTCGTTTCTGCAAAACAAATATTGTTTGAATATCGGCGGCATTTCCCCACAACAGAATGCCGTACGACATTACGCTGTGGAAATAGCCAAAGTACACTAAACGGGCCGTCTCAACATCAGTCAAATTACAAATTGTTCTAACTGCGTATGCAGCAGAACTTAGCTTTTTTGACAATTTTTCTATATGTGAACCCCATTGAAGCTTAGCATCCAGAGTTATACCCAAGAACACTGTGCTGTCGTCAGATTTCAATTCTTCGCACCTTATCAACACTTTAGTTTCCACCTGCCTCACGTGAGGTAGAGTAAACTTAATGCATTTGGTTTTTTTCTCGTTTAAGAGTAAATTATTAACATTAAACCAATGGACTACGGAGATGGCGCTATTTACATCATCAGTAACCTGCTGCTGACGTTTCAGTTTAAATAAAAGTGAAGTGTCATCAGCAAACAACACTATATCGTGGTTATCCTTTATTAGGTACGGCAGGTCATTGATGTAAATAAGAAACAAAAAAGGACCAAGAATTGACCCCTGTGGGACTCCCATCGTTACTAAAGATCCGGAAGATCTTTTTCCATTAACGTCAACGCTTTGAATCCTACCACTCAAGTAAGATGTAATAAGATCCAGAGCAGAGTTCCGGATCCCGTAGTGGCGGAGTTTCCTGATTAACGTATCGTGAAGAACGCAATCGAATGCCTTGGACAAATCACAAAAGATGCCCAAGGCATCGCATTTATCCTCCCATGCATTATATATATGACCTAGAAGTTCAACACCGGCATCAGTAGTTGAACGACCCCTTGTAAAACCGAACTGTTTGCTATGTAATAATTTATGTTTATTAAAAAAATTTAGCATTTGGTTTAAAATTAATTTCTCAAAAATTTTACTAAAGGTAGGTAGTACAGAAATAGGTCTATAATTTGTGGGGTCTGATGTACTACCAGATTTAAACAAAGGTATTATTTTACTATTTTTCATGAGATCAGGAAACTCTCCACAGTCAATACAAGCATTAAAGATAACAGCTAGAGTGGGTGCCACAATATCAATAATAGACTTAGCAACCTCCACCGAATGACCCCATAGGTCAGCAGTCTTTTTTACATTTAGAGTGTGAAAGATTTTAATTATATCTCTACTGATAACATGTTCAAAATGAAACTCCGAATCACAAACATTAACATTTTCTTTAAGCAAAGACTCGGCAACAGAAGGTGATGAGTTTAGGGATTTAGTAGTTGAAACAGGAATATCCGAAAAGAAATTTTCAAATGCCTCAGAGACTTGCAAGTCTGATTTAATTATGTTGTCATTAATAGACAGGCTATAGTCAGTATTTCTATCACTGGACCTTCCCGTTTCACTATTAATAATTTTCCAAGTCGTTTTAATTACATTGCCGCTGTTCTTTATCTTTGAGCTCAAGTAACGTGACTTGGCCATATAACAAACTTGTTTGAATAATTTTGAATATTTTCTAACATACAAATTGAATTCAACAGTGTTAATATAAATCCTCTCATTGTACAGTTCATAAAGCCGAGTTCTACTTTTATGAATACCGATGGTAGCCCAATCAGAGAAAGATGCTTTACTATTAACAGAGATATTCTTGGGAACAAAGGTGGAATCAAATAGCTTACAGTATATATTAAAAAAATTGTCATAGAGATGATTAGGATCCGCATTAACAGCACTGGATAAGAATGGCAATTTATTGATGAGATCAAATCTAAAAACCTCCAAGCGGCTTTCAGTTTTGGGGTTAACAGTGATATCCTCTTTGGCCACTTTTTTACTATGGTTTGGAATAGTAATCCTTTGTCCGCAGTGATCAGAATCAAATGATGAATAAAATGAATATGAGGAAAAACACCGCCTGTGATAGGCTACTATCATACTAGTCGCACAGAGATATTGAAGACATTTATCGGATTTTGGCAAGTAACGTGACGTAACGAGTTAACGTATGTAGTGTGCTGCCACGTTTTTATTATTTGATTTTAAGAAACACACGAAACCGAAAATTTGGTACTAATTTTTTGAGTATTTTATTTTTAGTTGAAACCCTTCCGATATCGTTTGATATCATCTAAAGATGCCATGCCCTTGGTATGTATATACCCTTTTTGTTACACGTTGTATAATTCACAAAGGTTTATTTTTGACCGTTTTTTACAAGAAACCACCGAACAACACGGCGTTCTTATATTTTTACAAGTAACCACCGAACAACACGGCATTCTTATATTTTTACAAGTAACCACCGAACAACACGGCATTCTTATATTTTTACAAGTAACTACCGAACAACACGGCATTCTTATATTTTTACAAGAAACTATTGTATATAAGGGGTTTTGGGGAAATAACACAACTTCATTGAATGCTGTATATGGTCGACTGACGAACCGTTTATTGAGAAGACAGCGATTGATACACACGTAGATGTTGAGGGTACAATGTTGACACATTTTATAACACTACCTACTTACAGCATACATTACAGAAACCACCAAACAACACGGCATTCTTATATTTTTACAAGAAACCACCGAACAACACGGCTTTCTTATATTTTTACAAGAAACCACCGAACAACACGGCTTTCTTATATTTTTACAAGAAACCACTGAACAACACGGCATTCTTATATTTTTACAAGAAACCACCGAACAACACGGCATTCTTATATTTTTACAAGAAACCACCGAACAACACGGCATTCTTATATTTTTACAAGAAACCACCGAACAACACGGCATTCTTATATTTTTACAAGAAACCACCGAACAACACGGCATTCTTATATTGTTTCTCGATTACGATCGAAAGTGCACTAGTTCGTGGAGACGGCCCTTGTCTAGAGCATGCTCATTTTTACCCGACTACGGCAAAGCAAAAGGAGGGTTATGATTTTGACAAGCTATGTATGTAGGTATGTATGTATGTTCATCTGAATTCGATAAATGACATATCATTAGAGGCGTCTTAATTGTCCGCTGGTTATAGGCTATAAGGGGTTTCACAAAATCTAATGTGGCGCCCTCTAGCGGACAATACATATAGAGTAAAAAAATAAAGTTAAGATAAATATGCCGTGTTTGGTATCATTTGAAAGCGCTTTACTTGTACATTTTGAATATATATTGCTAGCATTTGCTTGTGATTTTACCTGTATTCATGGGCTGGTTGCATATAATTCACATCTTTTCGTTCATAGCTTCTTTACTACTTATCAGAATAAGACCACTGCAGTACCATTAGAAGGGCCTTGATATTCTGTTAGTTATGAGCTATAAAGCTTGTCACCAAATTTAGTATAGCGCCCTCCAGCGGACAAAAAGTTCTATGTTAATATAAAATTAAAATAAATATACCGTGTTTGGTATCACGTGAAAGAGCTTCACGAGTACTTTATGCTAGTACATAATTACAAGAATGCTTTAATGATGTTAAATATGAGCGATAAGAGTAATTTTTACCAGGTACCAATTTTTTGAGTATTTTATTTTGAGTTGAAACCCTTCCGATATCGTTTGATATCATCTAAAGATGCCATGCTCTTGGTATGTATATACCCTTTATGTTACACGTTGTATATAGCTAGACGTTCTCCCGTGTGGTCCGCAGGTGTGTGGGAGCACGGCGGCCGCGTGTTCCGTTGCTGCTTCTGCCAGGGCTTCCTGTGCGAGGACGACCAGTTCGAGCACCAGGCCTCCTGCCAGGTGTTGGAGTCTGAGACCTATAAGTGTAAGTACCAACACACTGCGACAATGCAGCTGCGTGCTCAGCTCTTACTGTTATGAACATCCAATGACTCGTCCATACTCTGACACAATTGTTGTGTGGGCAACTATCTTACGTGCGACAAAAATTGACTTAAGACGGATTTGGATATGCAATACAAGAAAATCATTCATCGGCATAATTTTATTTTATTATCTTTGGGGAAATAATCAGATACAGATCATACCGTCTCATATCCTCCCGTGGGTGTCGTAAGAGACCACTAAGGGAACTCACCAGGGAAGCGGGCAGCAGCGCTTCTCCTTTGGAATAACAAACTACTGCAATTCCCAATCCGCCTGCCAAGCGTGGAGATTATGGCAAATCCCCTCAACTTGGGGTAGGCTTTTGTCCAGCAGTGGACGTCTATAGGCTGAAAAAGAATTAGACACAATGTTTACTAAACCGTTAACACGGTGATGGCCAATTACACACTGAAAATTTTCGCATTATGTATATTCGCATAGATATGATGCAAGTGCTATGCTAATTGTCAAACAAGTGATTGTAAACATGCTTCCTTAATATAGGGTTACTAGTATTAAAAAGAGCTATGTCAACCTCCTCCAACAGACGGGTTTACATCGCGTCGCCCTATTTTGCCCAGCACCACGAGGTGTCGTTGGATCCTTTTGCAATTCTGTATAATATATTCGGAAGTTGTTCTTCTATCATAAAGTGGGAGAACATAATAGTCCAAGAGCCAGTGAACTCTGCGAGTAACAGTCCTCCTGTAAGATGGTCTACTTATGATTTATAGCATGCTAAGGGCAATTGCCACGACCTGGCAGGCGTTAGCCCTGCACGTAATAAGACCCTTTATTTTTTGAATTGTAAAATAAATTGGGTATAAAAACTTGTTTCTATAAGCTTAAAAATTTGTTTATTGTAAATCTTGTAAACATAATATTGAGAGGCGATTATAGAGAGCAAAAATATGTGACAGATGAATTGAAAAAAGCATAGTTGATGCGGTAAAATAAACGTTTTAGAATGAATATGTAAAATGGCAGGCGGTATAGAATGAATATGTACAATGGCAGGCGGTATAGAATGAATATGTAGAATGGCAGGCGGTATCGAATGAATATGTACTACAATGGCAGGCGGTATAGAATGAATATGTACAATGGCAGGCGGTATCGAATGAATATGTACTACAATGGCAGGCGGTATAGAATGAATATGTACTACAATGGCAGGCGGTATAGAATGAATATGTACAATGGCAGGCGGTATAGAATGAATATGTACAATGGCAGGCGGTATAGAATGAATATGTACTACAATGGCAGGCGGTATAGAATGAATATGTACTACAATGGCAGGCGGTATACAATGAATATGTACTACAATAGCAGGTGGTATAGAATGAATATGTACTATAATGGCAGGCGGTATAGAATGAATATGTACTACAATGGCAGGCGGTATAGAATGAATATGTACTACAATGGCAGACGGTATAGAATGAATATGTACTACAATGGCAGGCGGTATAGAATGAATATGTACTTCAATGGCAGGCGGTATAGAATGAATATGTACAATGGCAGGCGGTATAGAATGAATATTTACGATGGCAGGCGGTATAGAATGAATATGTACAATGGCAGGCGGTATAGAATGAATATGTACTACAATGGCAGGCGGTATAGAATTAATATGTACTACAATGGCAGGCGGTATAGAATGAATATGTACTACAACGGCAGGCGGTATAGAATGAATATGTATAATGGCAGGCGGTATAGCATAACACCTTGACAGGCGCGAGGAAAGAGGTGTTACGTGAACGCATATCGCTCACACAGTGATATTGACAAATCTGCAAAAAATGTGAAACTGCACTGCACTAGGTAATTAGAAACGTGAACTACGTTCACGTTATTGCGTTATCGTGAACAGAAATTTAAAAGCTTGGATGTGTTATCGTGATGCCGCGTCTCGTCCCTTCCCGCAGGTCAGTCGTGCAACCGCCTGGGGCAGTACTCGTGCCTGCGCTGCAAGACGTGCTTCTGTGAGGAGCACGTGCGGCGGCGCGGAGTGCGCTGCGACCGGCGAGCGGCTCCTCCCTGTCCGCGATGTGCCTACCCCACGCACGTGACGGCCGACCTCAGCATGTCCACGCGCTCGCACCGCTACGGCCGGCAGGGCGCCGCGCTCGCCGACGACGACGACTACGGAGACACTGACACTTACGGAGACGCAGGTGAGGACAACTACCGCTCCCCACGCCCGGCTCCTCCCTGTCCGCGATGTGCCTACCCCACGCACGTGACGGCCGACCTCAGCACAAGAAAAGTAACTTCGATCATTCATCATCATCATCATCAACCTTTTATCGTCCCACTGCTGGGCACAGGCCTCCTCTCATACAGACAAGGATTGAGCGTAATCACCACGCTTGCTCAATGCGGGTTGGCGATTTCAGACTTAAAGTCCAGGTTTCCTCAAGATGTTTTCCTTCACCTTTAGTCATTGGTGTCCAAGACATACTTAGAAAGTACATATAACTTTAGAAAAGTTACATTGGTACTTGCCTGACCTGGAATCGAACCCGCGGACTTATACTTGAGAGGCTGGCGCTTTAACCACTAGGCCACCACGACTTCACTTCGATCATTATCTTGTTGGAATCTGCGGTTGCATTTGTTTATACTACTCTTTTTTTCATGATTTAATTTTTTGGCCAGAAAGTGTACACTTCGCAGGCGATTTATTTGACTTGAGCCGACATTGCGCTTCTTTGTGTAATTAGCGAATTAATTATTTTTTACTTTAAAAATCTTATCTATACTAATATATAAAGCTGAAGAGTTTGTTTGTTGATGCGCACTAATCTCAGGAACTACTGGTCCGATTTGAAAAATTCTTTTTAAAAAATTTTGCGTTGGATAGCCCATTAATCCAGGAACGCTTTAGGCTATATAACATCACGCTGCGACCAATAGGAGCGGAGCATAACTAAACCACGCGAACGAAGTCGCTGGCGGCCGCTAGTTGGGTTATAAAACTGTAACAAATTTTGAACGGTCTAACGTGAAAAAACAGCATATTTTTTTTAAATCAGTTCTATAAAAAATTCCGCCACCGGGGGTTCGGAATCATCTACTGGATTCATGGTACTCGTTTGTGCGTCGATATCGGGACACCCGATATTATATTTTGTATATTTCTGGGAGCTAGCAGTATAAGTTGTCTCTAATAACATAAGATACGTAGTCTCATGTATACCTGTGCTGTGTTGCAGGCTACGCGGGCGCAGAGGGCGGCGATTACTCGTCCTACTCGGAGTCTGACGACGACGACGAGGACGACGACGACGACGACGACGACGGGGAGGAGGACGAGGAGGAGGAGGACGCCGCGTCCCCCGCCGGGCCCGCCCCCGCCCCCGCCGCGCCGCCCTCCAGGGGCGAGTGACCGGCACGTCCACGAGCGAGCCCTCTCATACTGTTTACTCGCTAGATCAAATTATATTCTTTGCTAAACCATTGCATTTCATTTATCGAATCTTACAACGACCTGAATGCAGCGAGCTGTGGTACAGGCTCCTACACACAGCTGTAAAGCAAAACGTGTTATAACTTTATCCAAAAGTGCCAATAAATTAAAGAATATTTTACCAATTTGAATGAGAACGCTTAACAAATACATATAGTCAGTCTATAAAGTCGTGAAAATAAATGAGGACGCTACGGTCGTTCATATAGCAACCCTGTTGACTTGTCTGACATAATTTTGATACTAGCACATTATTTTGTACAAGACATCCGACGCCTTGGATCACAACACAGCGCCACCATCCCGACTCACAGGTCAATCTTCGAAGACAGTTCCGACTCACCGTGAACTACGCGGCAACCGGTTCCGACTCAATGGAACCTCAGCTGACCTGGCAAGCATCGCAAGATACAAGACTCAGCCTACTATCGACCTCCGGGCTCCGGAGGGGAGTGATGTAGACACCACATGGAACAACGTGTCATAATGACGTCACACGAATTCTACATCTCGCAATCAGAGTTTACCGTGCAACTAGCATACATACAACTTCCCAATTTTAAGCAAACGGCAAGTGCCCGCCAGACATAACACCCGTCTGGTCGGAGGATCTTCCCTTTTCTATGGAGGAAGAGTGAACTTTACTCCCTGTTCATCATGCCGCCACAAGTACCCGCCAGACATAACACCCGTCTGGTCGGAGGATCTTCCCTTTTCTATGGAGGAAGAGTGAACTTTACTTCCTGTTCCTCATGCTGCCTCCACAAAAAGTATTCCAAAACATAATAATTGCTTTCATCATCTGATTCCAAATATTGTTCGTTAAAAAGTATTTTCATTGTCAGCTGCATCACTAACAACGTCTCCGCTACTGCTGTCATCAGCCTGCTACCTTCGCTTAGGCGAATAACTGACTCATCTATATCTTGATATAGGGTTCACTCTCACATTTTTCTGAAATTTTAAAAATAATAATATGTTATTTCTGTCAGAAGATGGATAGCACTAATTTTATTTCCGAACCTAATATAATTCATTTTTAAAATGAGTGGTAAATTAAATCTCCTAAAGTACAACCATATAATCTAAGTTGTTCGGAGCAATACAACCGAACAGCGCAGCACTTTTGCTTTCGTGCATTCCCATAAAATTAGTACAATTACTAATTAAAATCAGTGCGTATTCGGCCGTCGATCGCGTAACTCAAACCATACCAAAACCATACAAACCATCTTTTAGGTTAGACCAACATAGCTTACTCACATAGAACCATTATTTTGTCTAAACCATAAAACCATCACCTTCAGTCATTGGTGTCCAAGATATACTTAGAAAGTACATATAACTTTAGGAAAGTAACATTGGTACTTGCTTGATCTGGAATCGAACCCGCGCCCTCATACTTGAGAGGCTGGTGTTTTAACCACTAGGCCACCACGACTTCACGACTGAAGGTGAAGGAATACATCTTGAGGAACTACACTTTCAACTTTCAAGTCTGAAATCGCCAACCCGCATTGAGCAAGCGTGGTGATTACGCTCAATCCTTCTCTGTATGAGAGGAGACCTGTGCCCAACAGTGGGATGATAAAAAGGTTGATGATGATGATAAAACCATAACCAAATTAAAGTCGTATCATTTAAACCAAATCAATACCAAAGCATAACCATCAACTAAACCAAAACCATCATTCAATATAGAAAGTTGGCATCGCGCAGAAGCCATACTTTCTACATAAGTACTTATATTTGTAATGTAACCTATAAATGCGCAATGTAAAAAATCCTCATTTTAGTCTTAAAATCGTTCACTTGTTATTAATATTCTTGTATGTAATATTCCTAATTACCTTTGTAACGTTTAAAAATCTAATAAACTCGTAAACGAGATGAGTAGCGACATCAAGCGGCAAATGGTGGAAAGAATTTATGTTCGGTGCCAAGTACAAACTAGAAACTGAATAGATGGCGTTAAAAATTATGAGAAATCGATCAGTGAGCAACTAATCGATTTCTCTTAAAATAATTTAAATTAGAAGAAATGCATAATGGATGCATAAATGAATATAATAATTAAATTCTAAAATAAGTTTTTTTCTATGTAATTAGTATTGTTTATTAGGAAATGCCGGCATCATCTAGTTAAAAAAATAAAATAAAAAATAAACATGACGTGTAAAAGTGATCAGTGATCCTACTTGCTTAGTAAACGATTTCATTTCATTTCATATTGTGAAAAGTATAAAAGGTCTGTGGTCGTTAGCGATGACCAAGAATGCGATGATTTTTGAAGGAAGCTGAGCACCACAGAGTACTTTTTTTATCTGAGCACAGAGTACTATAATTTATGAAGAAGCTG
This sequence comes from Sesamia nonagrioides, assembly GCA_017933935.1. NCBI lineage: Eukaryota > Metazoa > Arthropoda > Insecta > Lepidoptera > Noctuidae > Sesamia > Sesamia nonagrioides. Next base: position 376,380 of record JADWQK010000719.1, read on the forward strand.
AGGCTGTAGTCTCTTTTAGAAGGGGAGATTTTTTATAACCTCTGATCTAATTAAAATTTAAAATATATTGAACTAGCTTTCCGCCCGCAGCTTCGCTCGCGTCGAATTCGGATATATCGCGTTTTTTAGATTTCAGGAGATCAATTTTTCGCGGTCATTAGTTACGGCGTGAAAGAGAAACAAAAAAAAAAAAACAAACTCGCATTCCGATTTATAAAATTAAGTAAGGATTAGTAAGGATGTCGCGTGAGATGCAAGAAACCTGCGCGAAGATGAAAGTCGGTGTTGGATATTGGACCACGATGTGTATGTAGAACTTTGATTTAACTCTTAACACCATGAGGCTGCAACATTGAGGGGCTGTCATTTTCTTTTATTGTCAACAGGTTTCATTTGCCTACTTTAATGGCATATTCCAATAGTTAATTATAATAACTTAAAAATTTTAAAATTAAAAAAAATAGTCTCCTCAAGAATGGCATATAGCTGCGTACAGGTCCGTTGATAGCATACAAAATTTATAAGTAACACACGGACTGGAGATGCCCATATGCGCTACTTGCAGTGAACTGCAAAGAACCGCATATCGGAGTGGCATGAAGCTAGCTGGGACAAGTTGCTGAGCGAACGAGAGCCAAACCACCAGCCTTCTGGAACCTTCAAAGGAAACTGAAATCCAGAGAAGTAGTCACCGTACCCCCCCTAGTCCGACCGGATAAAACCATCGCCGTTGACGATGATGACTAGGCTGAATAACTAGCCATCAGACTTGAAGCGCAATGCTCTGCCAGCTCTCAACCAGTAGACCCAACTTACCTCCTGGAGGTCGAACGCAGAGCTTCCCTCCCATCCGTCAAAGACCCTGAAGATCCTCTGCCTCCCGTCCTCCAGACGAAGTGCAGTATATTATCAGAGGTCTCAAATACGAAAAAGCTCCCTGTTCTGACTCACCAGTAAAGTGATCCGACTTCTCCCTGCCCACCTGATCATCCTTCTGACCACCATCTTCAATTGAGCCATGGGCAACAATATCTTCCCACAAACGTGGAAGGAAGCGACTGTTATAGGCATTCCTAAGCCCGGTAAGCCAAAGCCGTGCCTTCAAGCTATTGTTTTATAAGCTTACTTAAAGTTCTCGGCAAAATCTATGAGAGCCTTATTTACAAGCGTCTCAAGCGTATGCCGAAAACAAGGGCCTTATCCCCGACGAACAATTCGGGTTCCGTTCCCGGCACTCTAAGTGTCCAACAAGTCCTCCGCATCACCGACATCCACGCAGGATTCCGACGCGGTATGATGACAGGTGTTATCTATTTCGACATAGCGAAAGCCTTCGACAAAGTCTGGCACAACGGCCTAATTTACAAGCTGTATCAACTCGGCGCGCCTGATCGTCTCGTGCTCATCATGTGAGACTTTCTGTCAAACCTCACTTTCCGCTCTATGACCAAAGGAGCTCTCTCCCCCAACACAACCCTCTGGTTGTCGCGGCAGCAAAATACACCCCCTCCAATATCAGTAAGTTTCGCCGACCCAGGCACGTTTTCACCGACCCTGACGACCTCATAACCTTCCTCCAAGAGGCCAATAGGGCCACTAGCACAAAATACAAAAGACCGATCTTCCGACCTCGCCGCCGAAGTCTCTCAATCTGGCTGGAGGCTTTAAATTCATTTAAGGTAGCCACAGGATAGTCCGGTTAAGTAGTCATGACCCTTCAAGGTCAACTACGAGATGCCATATTAAAGAAAAAAAAAACTCAACCTTAAGACTTCATGATTTAGCAATAGGTAGTGTAGCAGCCACACACATGCTACACAATTCCGACGACCTTCCGCGAAAGGTTCCTATAAATCACATTGGGATCGCGGAAGTCGTGGCGGGCGTCCCGACCGCTCAGCGCGAGGGTGCCGACCGCCCAGAGCGAGGGTGCCTATAAATCTAACCCCGGAACTCCGGAAGAACATGTTGACCAACGGCCGATGGGAGCATGGGAACCATACTCACACGTGAACTGTAAATTGGCGCGCTCTCTACACCGACCAATCACACGCCGCGGCCTCCCTCGATCAACGAATCAGCATCGAGGACGCACGCGCCACACCGAGGATTTTTACGGCACAGCAAGCTGATTTCCTATTGGTCACCCCTTTTTTGTTTAGAGATAGCTTGTTTATTTAAGTTAGTGCATAGCCTTTATGAGACACATTCTATTCCTATCTTCACTCGTGTACATACACATGCTTTTCTTATATCGAATCGCATCTACACTCTTGTAAATAGTTATCTTACATTACGTTATTGTACACGTCATAAACATTGTAAGTACTCCTTTACTTAAGTGCAATATACACGTTCGATCTATCCGAGTTTTAATTACGTAACACGACCTACGCGCTACAGTAGGTTGACAATCTAATAAAGAAAGACAGCTTGTAGTAGCTTGATGTGAAATAAACCAGTTACAGGCACTTTTGAATTGTCAGAAGGTCGGTCAGTCAGTAAGATGAAGCTAGTCTCCCATTCAAAACATTAGGTATCTATGGAGAAGAACGGGCAAGAATCCCCATGGGCTCTATTTTAAATTAATAAGCTATTGATACAAATATTTGATTACATCATTCATGTTGAAATCAACTGTGTGAGAACGATGCAGAAATATATTGTGTGTTGTTTATGATCGACACAAATAGAGGCGGTTTTTGAATGAAAAATAATAATGCCAGTACTAACTTTTAGTTTTAACCCCATTATTGAAAGTCTCGATGGTAGGCCATAATATCGGCTGCCGGTAGAAGTTACCATCCACCAGACAAAGTCTTGCCGCCAAGCGATTCGTAGCGAAGCCGTACGGAGGACAGGTCTGAGCAGTGTTTCTGTTGTGTTGCGATGTCTGCCGGGTACGATGTTGTTGTGTCGGGAGTTTGATCGTGGAGGGTCTCCAGACCGATCTTTCTCTGGTGCAGCATCGTTGGTCGTAACGATGGGTTTAAAATACTATTCACTCAGTTTTTTTTTTAGTGAATGGGCTCTTAATGAATTAGCGCGCTTTACCATGCGGGATTGCGGTCAAGCACTAGTTTGCAATCTATACTAATATAAAGGGTGTCCCAAAATTAACGCAAGATTTGAATTTGCCGCCATTTATGTAGTACAGTGTTGCCAACCCTAAAAACAAAATAAATCGACAGTTGACAGTTTAGGGTTAGTAAAAATGGAGCGTTAGGCAATAGAACAACGTGTCTTCATTGTTGAGCAATATTTCAAAAATAATGAATGCTTGGCGGCCGTAGTTCGAAAATTTCATACAAAATATGGTCGGAAATTCGGAATAGTGTTTTAACTTCGTCAACTGTGAAGCGATTAATTGAAAAATTCCGAGAGACAGGATCCGTGGGAGACGCCAAACACACTGGTCGTCCAAAAACAAGTCGTTCAAATGTCAATATAGAGGCAGTGCGTGCGAGTGTCGGTGACAATCCAGGAACCTCAATTCGGCGTCGTGGACAAGAATTGCAAATTTCAAGAAGCTCTACAGCGTATACTCACTAAAGATCTGTGTCTCCATGCTTACAAAATTCAATTAACACAACTACTGAAGCCCAATGACCATGCACAGCGAAGAGAGTTTGTTGAATGGATTATTGAGCAACAACAATTGAATGCTGATTTTTCGAGCAAACTCATCCTAAGCGACGAAGCACATTTTCACCTTGATGGCTTTGTTAATCGCCAAAATTGCCGCTTTTGGGGTTGATTACTTCTAGACCATCTTGTGGTATAATATACTCGTATCTTTATACACGGTATATACCATTATTTACAATATTAATTAATGACAATATATTAAATGTTATAGTCTTGCACCCTTTGTGCGCTGTAAATATTTTTAGTAGAAGAAATCTTTTAAAACAATATTTTTAATGGCAACTTTGTATTTTAGTATGACAATTTGACATGGCTTAAAGGTCTTATAAACCAGGCCTTAAAATCCATTATAATCACAAAAAAAAAATGTCAATTTGACAGCTACGCAGTAATCGTCAGTCTCGGAGACTACTGACTGATATCGTTTTTATTCGTTTTGCTCAATAGTGTAGTGTTAGATAGTAGTGGCTAGTTTTCAGTTTATTCTGATTCCAATCCGTCCAGTAGTGGCGAGTGCGGGGCGTCTATTCGCGATGCTGAGGCCGGACCGCGTTCGGTGAAAGTGCATGGTGTTGTGACCGTGAGCCAGCGAAGCTCGTGCGCGAGTGGGTGACGATGGGCGTAGGCCTGCAGCCGCTTGAGTTTACCGAGTGCCTCGCGGACAGCCCCCAGTTCCGGGAGAACCTGCAGAGGCACGAGAAGGAGTTGGAGCGCACCAGTCAGCAGATCAAGCGGCTCATCAAAGAAGTCAAGGATGTGGTGCAGGCTGCCAAGCGTAAGTGTTTGTGCAGGATTCATGCTGGGTAGCAAATAGATCGTAGTAGAGCTGTTATGTTATAGCAGCTTCTCCATCTGTTCCATGTTTGGCAAAGAGGATACATAGAAGGTGTGACATTGTTTTCAAAATGTGTGAGTGTTTGTCACTGAGCTATGGAGATGTATACATTGATTAGCATGTCAAGTCTTACTGGCTGCACCTTGTTGTCTATAGCTGATAACAGAGAACCAGTTGTTAGTGTGCTGTGGGAGACTCAACAGAAACACACAGGCGAGTGTCCACAGTGCATAGTGTGTGTCACTCAGTAAACCTGTTGTGTTTGTTTATTGACTTGTTTACTCTGAGATTTTTGTATTGTAGAAGTGTGTTACATTATGTTATGCTTGGTAACATTATCAGTATAAATCATTTAATTGTTTTGTTAATCTCTCTAACTCTAACTAACTTCCTTGTCAATGTATCCTGTATGTTCTATCTTTGATTACTATGTTGTCCTATGCATATCTTGGTCGGCTATCACCCGTACAGTTATTAGGTGTTTGTGCAGCTCGTGAGGTACACAAATGCATCCCTGTGGCTGCAGTGACTCATGTGGGTGTTGTATGTATGTCAACGACTGTTAATGAGTATCACTACTCACTGCTACATGTGATAAACACACACATGCATAGTTATTGTATTTATGTTCATATAGTGGTCATACTATGGGGTCGTTCAAATATTATGTAAGCACTATTGGGGGGCGGTGGGGTCTTTGTTCTGCTTATTTTGGATGACATGGGGGGTAGGGGAGTCTAGTTGATGATTACGTGATGGTAGTTATTTACTTTTTTACGTTGAATACTGTATCAGTAAAATTTAATCTGTAATCTAAATCTATTTTCTTATTTTTAAAATTATAAATTTAACATTATAATTTTAAATAAAAAAAGATACATTTATAATTGAAAAATGTTTACTAAACGTAAGCATGGGGGGAGGGGGTAAGCACTTTGCTTACTTTTGCTGACATGGGGGGTGGGGGGGAAAATAATTGTAATAAATCTGCTTACGTAATATTTGAATGGCCCCTATACTATTGGTATCCAGTTTCATAAGTTCTAGATTATGCTAAGATTAAGTTCATTTAAGTTTCTCTTATCAGGACTATGAAAATAATTAACATTTAATAAATGTTTGTATTTGCGGCGTAGCGTACGCAGTTACGTATGCATGGGTCTGGCATGTCGCACTCGTCACTATGGCGCGTGAGTCAGACGACTGGGCCGTGCTGCTCAGCCCCTTATCAGCCTCGCCCACTCGCTCATTTCAAGGTCTACTGAGCCTTATTTGCCGCCCTCGATCTCCGCACTAATGTCAAATAAAGTGTCGCGCTCGCATGGCTTGTCTGCGGGTAGCACAGTCGTAGGTAATTAACAATTGACAAAGTCACCAAGCAGAGCCATTTCCCGAATGATATGTTACATACTTGAAAGTTGGTTGTCGCGCTAGATAAGACGCAGCCGATAGTGAGTGGCGTCGCTATCGCCACGTATCGCGATATTGGACAACTTACTCTCATTATCTGCACGTTTCTTAATCTCGTCGTTGGCAGGCGGCTCGGGTGGCTGGTGGAGTGGTGGCTCCCCGAGATAACCACGTAATTAACGTTAAAATGTTACATAATGGGCTTGTGTGGATTTCTTAACAATTTTTTTTAGTTCTGGTAAAGTAAGTAAGTAAGGTAACAGTTTCGGCAATGTTCACACATGTATGGATGAGTCACAGGCGCGGCCCACGACACGTTTACACTGTCATACGCTTATATAATGAGCTTAACATAAAAAGGTGACCCTGGAGCATCCTTGTGTAATGACTATGGTAAAAGTAATCCATACACATGAATGGGATGTCCGCGAGTTACCGCGACTGTCGCGACCGAGGTGGACTAGGTAAAAGTAATCCATACACATGAATGGGATGTACGCGAGTTACCGCGACTGTCGCGACCGAGGTGGACTAGGTAAAAGTAATCCATACACATGAATGGGATGTACGCGAGTTACCGCGACTGTCGCGACCGAGGTGGACTAGGTAAAAGTAATCCATACACATGAATGGGATGTACGCGAGTTACCGCGACTGTCGCGACCGAGGTGGACTAGGTAAAAGTAATCCATACACATGAATGGGATGTACGCGAGTTACCGCGACTGTCGCGACCGAGGTGGACTAGGTAAAAGTAATCCATACACATGAATGGGACGTACGCGAGTTACCGCGACTGTCGCGACCGAGGTGGACTAGGTAAAAGTAATCCATACACATGAATGGGATGTACGCGAGTTACCGCGACTGTCGCGACCGAGGTGGACTAGGTAAAAGTAATCCATACACATGAATGGGATGTACGCGAGTTACCGCGACTGTCGCGACCGAGCTGGACTAGGTAAAGTAATCCATACACATAAATGGGATGTACGCGAGTTACCGCGACTGTCGCGACCGAGGTGGTCATTTGTAATTTATTGTATCCATTGTTAGATTACATATACCCCTATTAAGTATATTGTTATTGTTTTTATTTTACTCTTACTATGTATGATGATGATGTTCCCGACCCATTTCGGCCACGGCGACCACTTCGACTCCTAGCCGATGATTTGGCGCTCATGCGCCCGAAGATGGCTTATGTAGCCTATCTTGGCGGCGAAACTTCGTGCACACTGAGGGCACGTAAGCACGCCGTCGACGTAGTTGTATGCCTTTAATTAGTCGCGTTTGGTATCGAGGTCAGCTTTGCGCTGCTCCTCAAACTCGCGTACTTGTCCGTACACCATTCTGCGCCATTCTGACCGCTTTGCTGCCAAACGCTCCCATTTAGAGGGTTCTATATTGCACCTCTTCATGTGTCGTTTTAAGACATTCTTGAACCGGAGGAGTTGTCCGCCATGCTTTCGCTTGCCCTCCTCCAGCTCAGAGAAGAAGATGCGCTTCGCCACTCTTTCGTCCGCCATACGTGATACGTGCCCGCACCACTGAAGCTGTCGACGCATGAAATAAGCCTCAATGCCACCAACATTGGCTCGTCGCAGGACATCAGTATTTCGCACTCTGTCAGACCATTTGATCTTCATAATGGATCAGAGACATTTAAGGCGAAAACGATCTAGAGTACGTATGTGGTGGCGGTACACACCCACCATGTCTCAGCGGAGTATAGAAGGTTTGGCAGCACAATTGCCATATATGCCTACGGATATTTTCGTAGCTAGCTTAAGGTCATGTGAGCAGAAGACCTTGGAACACAATTTGCCAAACGCTGCAGCTGCAGCTCCGACTCTGCTGTTGATCTCAGCATCAAGGTCACACTTAGAACTTATAGTGTTCCCCAGATAACGAAAGCTGTCTACTTGCTTCAACACATCCTCACCAAGCTTTATATGCAAGCAATTTGAGTGTCTTCAAGGCTAGAGTGAATAGGCTCTTAATAAACTAGTGCGCTTTACCATCAACGATTGCGTCACTGCTTACCATCAGGCAGGATTGCGGTCAAGCGCTGGTTTATAATTTATAAAAAAAACAAAAAAAAATTATATTCAGCGTCTCGTGACCGTGAATGTCTAGGTACATCACCTCCGTCTTGTTGACGCTGATTTTCAAGCCGTACTTACGGCAGGCTTGATCAACTGTTGTAGGCCGTTTGGGGATTCTGCTAAGAAGCACAAATCATCAGCATACATAATGTCAGTAATCAGTGCATGTGAGACTTTGGTGCGAGCCTTAAGTCTAGCCAGATTGATAAGACCGCCGTCGGTGCGGAAGCGGATGCGAACTCCTTGTGGAACAATTTGTAAGACCTCTTCCACTACCACTGCAAAGTATAAGGGATCTTACTATGTATATATTCCCAAACAACCTTAAGCCTTAATACTTTAGCAATAAGGTTGAAAATGTAATAAGGAAATTTGACAGATTGGAGTAGCTTGATATTCTAACTATACTTTCAAGATACAGAGAATTTACTAATTAACGATCTGCTGATGTCCAGTATCTATGGGTATGCAGGGCTAGTATGGAATCAATCCGGTCCGAGAGGCTATGGTAGAACGTACGAATGTTCACTACAGGCAGTCTGAATGGGGCGAAGCCAATCTTGTAGCATTTTTTTTTTTAATCTAAACTTTTGCGAGGCTTCAGTACACTTGGAGTGACTATGCCAGCCTCATGGGGGACCTCCAATACTAAAAGGAATCATCTTTTCTTTCTTATCTCTCTCCACAAACGAAATACGGCCCTTGCCGCGTGTGAACATGGATTGCTCCCCAGCCAAAACCCTATCCCATAGAGTCGCATATTGACCACATTCCAGCAACACATGTATCAAGTTTTCCTCTACACCACAATCAGTACACAAATCAGTTTGAGTTACACGCATTAATGAAAGGAACTTATTTACTGGAACATGGCCAGATCTAACTAAATGCACAGATAAGAAGTTCCCTACAGAAGCCGACACTGCCATACCAGGGCACCAGCGTAGGTGAGTCTTGGATTGTCTTATACCATCTTGTAGCATTCAACACCCCCAAAAGGCAAGCATCATATTCACCGCCAAAAGAAGCCCATTCACCTTGGCTCCTACTTTTCAGAATTTATCCTTGGAGTGCACCAACCCCCTTCAGCTTTTGGGAGTTGAGATATCCTCGAACCTAAACTTTAGACGGTTCATTGAGTCAAATGCCAATGTGGCTGCCAGGAAGCTTGACATTATCACATAGGTCTGTTTGTGTGTAGAGTTCTGCAGCCACATTTGGGCTAGTCCTGCAAAATGGCACCTGACAACTTTGGATTCGGGGAAGAGGTGTGAATAGGCTAATTGGAGACTCAGACAGTCTCCAAAGCGTGTAGCACAGGCGAGGAGTAGCCAGCCCACACGCACAATGGTCCACTGGACGGACTGAGTGCGGAAACCAAACCAATAACATAGAACATAGAGTAGCCAGCCTGTTGGGTGTTCTATAGGATGCATTTTGGTGAATGTGCGAGGGAATTGCATGACTTAATTCCCCCATCTCCGTTCCATCATTGGACGACCACAATTGCCTCACTGCTTACATCATTGGAAGCACCACACCTAATGGTGTGATTGTAGTGAAACAAATTGATGAAGTAATTATATCTGGCAGTACTTCACACCTGGGCAGCTTCTAATGTTATACAAAGCACAGGTCCGTTCTTGTGTGGAGTACTGCAGCCACATTTGGGCTGGTGCTGCCAAGTGTCACCTGGCCACTTTGGATTCAGTGGAGAGACGTACAAAGAGGCTGATTGGTGACCCTGATCTAACTCGAGTTGGTCTCCAAAGCCTAGAGCACAGGCGTAGAGTAGCCAGCCTTTCGGTGTTCTATAGGATGCATTTCAGGGAGTGTGCGAGGGAATTGCATGATTTAATTCCCCCATCTCCGTTCCACCAGCGGATGACCCGTCGTACGGCTGGTTTCCACCCTTACGTTGTTAACACCACTACGATCCGGACGAAGCGTTTCGCCTCCTCCTTTATACCGCGTACATCGAGGGACTGGAACAATTTGCTAGCGGCGGTGTTTCCGTCGGACTACAATTTGAGTGTCTTCAAGGCTAGAGTAAATAGGCTTTTAATAAACTAGTGCGCTTTACCATCAACGATTGCGTCACTGCTTACCATCAGGCAGGAAGCGCTGGTTTATAATATGTAAAAAAAAAAAAAACTATTAACAAACAAATTAATTTAAACTTATTACTTACAAACAAATTAAATAAGTTGAATAGTAAGTACTGTATACTATTCAACTAATAAAAAATGTTAAATATTTTATTTATTAAATGCATCAGTTAGTAGAGCTCGCTTCAAACACAGGGTTTAGTTCAAGCTCGCAAGTCTTACATGCCTGAACTAGGAAACTGAAGAGCTCGCTTCAAACACAGGGTTTAGTTCAAGCTCGCAAGTCTTACATGCCTGAACTAGGAAACTGAAGAGTAATAATATCTCAACACCCCTCTCTGATGTTGATTCAGAGAGAGAGAGGTGTGGATTGGATGGTGTTGATATTATTACTCTGAGATGAAAGGCGGAATCGGAATTAGTACATATTATTAGTAAACCTAGGTTACATTACAACAGTGTGAGGTGTTACAGATAACTAGATCCTTTATGTGTGGGGAACACAGGCATACTATACTTCAGTGAATGTTCATGTTCATGGCACATATTATGATGTTTATTTTTCAATATATTATAGGTACTACATATATTAAATTATATTTTTATTTATTTCAATATATAACAATGTATTTTCTGGCAAATAAATATTTTGATTTGATATAAAAATTGATAAAAAGACATTTAAAAATATAAAAAACTAGTGCTCCGTGTCGGGAGCAGGGTCCAAGCTACCGGTGGTTAGGGCTCCAGAGCCAGGAACCTCCTCACGATGCAGGCCGTATCGAGGAATACTGCCTTTTGAATCAGACCCTTGATCAAACTGCCTAATGAGAAAATGAACCTCATGAAAATGCCTCGATTGAGATGTTGGTCGAGGCTCTTGGCTATCAGGCCATTGGTCGATACGACAATCGGCACAGTAACAGCCGAGTTCACATTCCACATGTCAGCAATCTCGTGTCTGAAGTCGAGATATTTAATGCTCTCACGAGATTCCCGTCAAGTGGAATGGTAACATTGACCATCATTGCGAGACGATCTATCACTACTATATCAGGCTTCTTACAGTTTGGTCACTAACCAACAATTGGTGGTCAGATCGGATCGGTCAATTGAACCATTTGCATAGCCCTACTATATATAGAAAACGGTCCTGACTGACCAGACAGGGTGCACTGACACTACATAAGTTTTATCGTAAGAGATATAAATGTAAGGTATTGTTTAGTTGAGGGTAGTTTTATAAAGGCAAACTAACATCAACAATAACAGTAGGCCCAGTATGAGTTTTGATTACGAAACTCGATCGTCTCATTGGTTGACAGTTCTTACAACATTGAAGCGGGCCAATCGACGAGTCAAACGCGCTCGATATCGACTATCGTGTTTCGTAATGAAAACTCATACTATAATAGGCCTACTGTACAAATTTAGTAATGTAAGAAGCTTTGTAGATTTATTGCGAATTTTTTAAAATCAAGAATGACTGATTTGACTCTGCGCGATATTCGTGTAATAATGTTATCATACATATAATAATGTCAAGTGTGGCTTGACTATTTTAAAAGGATCTCACTGAGTTACTCTATCGGGAGATTGGATCGCTTTCTGTTAAAGCTATACATCATAAACACTGTTCTAAAACACCATGTATGTACCATACGATCCTGATAGATGAACAAGAAGGCGTAGATATGTTATAGCACACGTTCCACAAACTAAAACTAAATTTGCTGCGCTTCAATATGGTACACTATCATGTCAACTCTATAATAGGATCAATAAAAAATATCACAGTATAAAAATCATACAGTACCTAGGTCGATGCCTTTGATCTCGTGTAAAAGGCCGACATCGTCTAGACTCTAGACAGTAACGCATTGGCCAGGGTTGTCACAAATAAACAATATTTATGAAATTATTTATTTATTGGAGATCAACATCGATAGCTGTATTATATTTAATTAATTTGCTATTTTTACTAAGGGAACAACTCGAGACGGATTTAAGTTATTTAGATGGCATTTTTGTAACCAGCACCCCAGTCCACCTCGGAATTAACACGCATATCACATTGTGAATATTAGGGTTGTAACGGAGGCTTGTTAGCGGAGGCGGAGGCGGATGCGGAGGCGACGAGTGTCACCTCCGCGGATGCGGAGCTTAACGGAGGCGGAGGTGAAAGTGCATATAGAAAAAAATTAAAATTTATTTTTTTTTATTTTAAATACGTACATTAATAGTAGTATACTTGTTAAAAAAAATTATACCTTCTTGTAATGAAAATTAAGGAGAAACAAATTGTGTTTGCCGCATTCCCGCCTCGCACTAGTTGATTCTTGACCATTTCGCGCTCAAACGCGGCCGGACGGTTATCGAGCGTCGCAGCTTGCGCGTTATTTATTTTATAAATAGGTACGTAAATAAACCTCCGTTATAACTCCGCAAAAATTGTGCGGAGGCGGAAGCGAAATACGATTTCTTGCGGAACTTCCGCAGTAACGGAAGCGGAGGCGAAGCTCCGTTACAACCCTAGTGAATATGTACTTACATATATTGTGAATATGTACTTACATTTAAATTGGCATCCGCCATCTTGGATTTCAAAAAGGATAGCCTTTTCTTAACAAGCACCCCAATTATATTTACTTAAATTTGATTAATTATAAAAAAATTACGTCCGCCATCTTGGAAGTTAAAATGTCTTGCTCATAAAATGGATGGCTTTTTCGTAACAAGCACCCCAATTATACTCAAAATTGACACTCGTATCAAATTATAAAACAAACAAATAAAAAAACAAACACGCGTCAGCCCTTAATGATAGATACCGAGCTACGAACATCGTTTTGTTCGCAGCTCGGGTGCCGCTTACCCGCGTCTCGCCCCTCACACCCCGCACGATTGCTCTGTCTAGACGTCTTCGTTGGACGACTGTATGATTGTTAGTGTGTGATAATATTATACAACGTTATTTTTTGTTTATACGAAACCTGAATATAGTTTGTTCAGAATAACCAACTGAATAGATTCCAATCAGTTTTACACCATGTTATTTTTTTCCCAAATACATTTACGAGTGAGATCGTAGAGTGGTTACCGAGCGGTTACGATAGATAACAGCTGACGCCCGAGGTCAACGCCCGCGCTCGCCCGCCCGCCCGGACCTTTGACCATATTTTTGTTGAGACAACCAAGTAGAATAGCTAGCTCATAACTTGGTGGTTTTTCATATCTTTTTGAAATTTTGTACATATATTCTTTACATAAAAATACTGAACACGTGTTTCGGGTTTCGTATAAACAAAAAATAATGTTGTATGTGTATATGTATAGATGTATACAATAAAAATTATATGAATGTAATTTAAAAAAAAAATGGATAAAGACACGTAATATAATTACTCAGACACTGAGGAACTATTGAACCACATAAAATGATACTTACTCACACACACGCACACATAAACACACTTGCATGCTGATTCATAACGTTTTGAAAATTATTCTGTAATCTGTGATACTTGCTATGGAAGAGTGGAGTCTCCTAACACAGGCATTACTTGCTTAACAGGAGGCTCCAATCACCAACTATACAGTATGTTTACTAACAGAGGGCGTTCCCGTTAACCCGAAGTAGTATAGCATACATACATGCTAAAAGAAATATTCCCATTCGAAAACAAAATGTTTTAAAAAATTTTCCAATAAGAAAATATTCAATAAAAATTTTAAATTGCCATGTAAAAGAAACACACTGTACACGCGAACATGAAAGACGGCAACGTCGCAATTTATTTATACATGACGACTACTATTTTGATTTGAAACAGGTTTCAAATTTATTTCCAACTAGATTTTTTTTTTCGGGTTTTTTTATGATTATTTTTCTATGCTGATATTTTTATTTTAATCTATTAATGATATATATTAACGAGTTTAAGAGAACGCTCTCTGTTATTTAACATACTGTATAATCCATACTAATATTATAAATGCGAAAGTAACTCTGTCTGTCTGTCTGTTACGCTTTCCCGCTTAAACCTCTCAACCGATTTTGATGAAATTTGGCACAGACAATCTTTAAACCCTGAGAAAGAACATAGGCTACTTTTTATCCCGGAAAAATTTGATGTTCCCGAGGGAAATCTAAAAAGCGCGATATAACCGTACTCCACGCGGGCGGAGCCGCGGGCGGAAAGCTAGTGTAAAATAATTTGGAGTTCTAATAAATTTGATTTGATTTCATTAATGTTCACAGTATATTTGGTTATATTTATATTAACTTTAAAAATATATAATTAAAATAAAATAAATATTGAAGGGGGGCCCATACAACAGACGTGACTTTTTGTATGGAACACTTCGTGCGCGACTCCGACTCGCACTTGACCGGTTTTTTAATTTTAAGTCCTTTGAACTTTAAATCGCTTCTTTAAATTCTCGAGAAAAACATCGATCAATTCCTGTGAAGTGCCAGCAATCATACCATCGTCAACATACAAGGCTAGAAGAAGTCTGCGTTCTCCCTTTTTCAAAGAAAATATACAAGGATCTTCTCTAGGTTTGAAACCTTGTTTAAGGGCAAGGGAAAGGCCTTGATGTAATTGTTTCTAACACAACGGTGCTTGTTTAAGTCGGTATAAACTGCTTTTCAATTTGCATACTTTGCTAGTTCCGTCGATATATCCCTCTGGTTTTTTGACCTAAATTTCTCTATTTAAACGTCCATAAAGAAATGTAGCAAACAAATTGCGCAAGAATCATGCTATCACGAGCAGCAATACTTAGTAGTGTCCTGATTGAATCATGCTATCACGAGCAGCAATACTTAGTAGTGTCCTGATTGAATCATGCTATCACGAGCAGCAATACTTAGTAGTGTCCTGATTGAATCATGCTATCACGAGCAGCAATACTTAGTAGTGTCCTGATTGAATCATGCTATCACGAGCAGCAATACTTAGTAGTGTCCTGATTGAATCATGCTATCACGAGCAGCAATACTTAGTAGTGTCCTGATTGAACTCATTTTTGCAACTGGACTAAATTTGTCATAGTCAACGCTTTCTGTTTGAGAATGTCCAACAGCAACTACCACCCGCCTGTGGCGGCTAGTGCGTGAGGGCGCTGCGATTCCCGTTGCCTCACGCGCTCCGCCTCCTCCTTTGTCAGTATTTGCCTGGACCAGGGTCGGACGCGAGAGATCGCCGCCCGATGGTGACACCCTGGCGTTTCCTCTCGCCTTTTACGGAACAGGAACCTCCCAGAACAACCGTGTCAGGTGAGGACCTGCCTCTGGCGGAAGGTGAGGGCGCCGTGGCGCCTCTCTAGCCACTCCTCAAAGAGGGGACTTACCGCCGCTATTATGGCGTGCCCACAGCAACTATCCTGGCTTTATACTTTTTGATATGTCTAATAGAGTTAAGTTTAATCTTGTAAACCCATTTAGTTGAAATGACTTTACGTCCTTTGGGCATGGAATTAAGTCCCAAGTTTCATTATCCTTCAGGGAACTTATTTCATGATACGTAGCGACGCACCATTTACTTCTATCAACAGAATTATTTGCATCTTTATTTCCTTAAATGTCTGTGCTCCTTCTTTATTTTCCGACTGCCAGGAAGGGTTATTTATTTTTATAATTATAAACTAGTGCTTGACTGCAATCCCGCCTGATGGTAATCAGTGATGCAATCGTCGATGGTAAAGCGCGCTAGTTTATTAAGAGCCTATTCACTCAAAAAAAAACTGAGTAAATAGGAAGGAAGACGGCAGTTGAGCGACGTGGTGCAATGTTAAACCCAACAACACGACCAACGATGCTGCGCCAGAGGGTGATTGATCTGGAGAACCTCCACGACCAAACTCTCGACACAACAACATTTGGCGCATCGTACCCGGCACACATCGCAACACAACTGCTCAGACCCGTCCTCCGTACGGCTTCACCAGACATCATGCCGGAACACGACGAATCGCTTGGCAGCAAGACTTTGTCTGGTGGGTGGTAACTTCTGCCGGCGGCCGATGGTAAGGCCTACCACCGATGTACCGATTGTAAACATTTTCAACAAATTAAGAACAAATTCATCAGACTTGTAACCTACAAGTCTGATGAATTTGTTCTTGTTTGGTTCTTGAACGATCTTTTAAAGTCATTCTATGTGAAAGTTGTTCTCGAACGTCTTGAGATGCTCGTCGAGTTCGAACATCTTCTTTTAATGTCATCTCTAGACTCGTATTGTAGATCGCAGTTAGTGTCACGATGTGATAAAATACTTCCAGAAGTCAGATTCGACAGCTTCTTGACTGTGGGCAATTGGTATATCAAAACTGTTTTTGTCCACCTTAGGTGAGTTTAAATATAGACAGAAGTATTAACTATAGGGGCCGCCCAAAGGCCTTGTAGTATTTCATTATGAGTATGCATTATTGCCCTTGTAGTATTTCAGTATTTCATTATGAGTATGCATTATTGCCCTTGTAGTATTTCATTATGAGTATGCATTATTGCCCTTGTAGTATTTCATTATGAGTATGCATTATTGCCCTTGTAGTATTTCATTATGAGTATGCATTATTGCCCTTGTAGTATTTCATTATGAGTATGCATTATTGCCCTTGTAGTATTTCATTATGAGTATGCATTATTGCCCTTGTAGTATTTCATTATGAGTATGCATTATTGCCCTTGTAGTATTTCATTATGAGTATGCATTATTGCCCTTGTAGTATTTCATTATGAGTATGCATTATTGCCCTTGCAGTTTCTACTCATCATCATCATCTTAGCGTTTGTCCCGGTTGCATCCGCGGCTTTCGCGTTGGAGCCCGGGGTCCGCTTTCTTGCTCAATTTCCTCCATTTCGCGCGATCTGTAGCATCCTGTGGTGTGAGGTTGTTGGCACGCATGTCATCTCTTACAACGTCAAGCCAGCACTTGTTTGGTCTACCCCGCTTGTTCGGACCCGGCGGAAGCGCCATGGCAAGACATTTGTGACCCACGTAACAAGCCGGTTTTCGTAAGACGTGACCATAACGAACGTTGCAGTTTCTACTATAGTCCTATTATCTCGTTCAGAGCATCTATTTTGTTCAGTAGTATAAGTCATTAATAAGTCGAGTGGTTAAAACACCAGCCGGCGGGTATGATTGCGGTACGGGTACGATCCAGGTCGGGCAAGTACCAATGTAATTTTTTAAGTTATATGTACTTTGTAAGTATATCTTTGACACCAATGACTGATTACATGGTGAAGAAAAAGTCTTCAGGAAACCTGAACTTTAATTCTGAAATCGCCCGCATTGAGCAAGCGTGGTGATCGGTGGGATATCCATAAGCGATAGACATTATATACCATCGCCAACTTTTCTGTAGACCTCTTCAATGTGTACAATATTGAGTACACTATTTTGATAAATCTCGTAGGGTTTCAGCCTGCGTTTCACTGCAAACACGGAAAAAAAATTAAGTTATTTACGACATCACATTAGAAACCTCAAAAATAATAACTTACATATTTCTCCACTAATTAATGGATGTTATTATCTATACTAATAAAAAGCTAAGGAGTTTGTTTGTTTGAACGCGATAATCTCAGGAACTACTGGTCCGATTTGAGAAATTCTTGTTTCGTTGGATAGCCCCTTAATCCAGGAAGGCTTTAGGCTATATAACATCACGCTGCGACCAATAGGAGTGGAGCATAACGAAACCTACGCGGGTGAAACCGCGGCGGGCAGCTAAGTAGTACATAAATAAACCTTCCTCTTTAATCATTCAATCTATTAAAAAAACGCATCAACATCCGTTGCACAGTTTTAAAGATTTAATCATACAAAGAGAAATAGGGAAAGAGAAAGTGACTTTGTTAGGATTCCGTAGCCAAATGACAAAAAAACGGAACCCTTATACATTCGTCATGTCTGTCTGTCCGTCTGTCCGTTCGTATGTCACAGCCATTTTTTTCCGAAACTATAAGAGCTATACTGTAGAAACTTGCCAGGTAGATGCATTCTGTGATCCGCATTAAGATTTTGATGCAAAGATAAAAAAATAATAATAAATATTGGGGGCTCCCAATACTTAGAACTGAAACTCAATTTTTTTTTCATCAAACACATACGTGTGGGATATCTATGGATAGGTCTTCAAAAATGATATCACTTGGTTTCTAATTTTTTTTTTTTTTTCTAAACCGATTAGTGACAGACGCTTCCAAAGTGGAAAAAAGTTCGTCCCCTCCCCTCTAACTTCTAAAATAAGAAAATGAAAAATCTAAAAAAGCATATGCTGTAGGTACATTACTATAAAAACTACCAACGAAAATTGTTTTGAACGAGATCTAGTAAGTAGTTTTTTTTTTTAATACCTCGTAAATCGAAAACTATTTATTACTGTGTTATCTTTCATACCCTAACCTAGGACATTTCTCCACCATCAACCGACTAGGTAAACAATACAATGCCTTAGTCAAGAAAAACACAAGCATTGATATTTTCTCAAATAAGTACTCCGTCTTCCGTCGTAGCATTTTATCATCGTTCACCACCTAACAATGATTGAGCCTTGTCCTTTTATTCTATGTTCTGTTGATAAATGGCATTCTTGTTGTTTTCTCTTAATATTATATAAATAAATAAAGATCCGACCACAATATGATACATGCTGTGGCAACCTATAACTAAGTCTGCACTCAACATAGGATTTGATATTATTGTAATACATAAATGTAACTAGTGTAAGATTAGTTGGTTGTCCTAAATAAATAAATACAAATAACTTAAATCCTTTAATTTCATAAATCAATGGTACGGAACCCTTAATGCGTGAGTCCGACACGCACTTGGCCGGTTTTTTTTTTATAATATGTAGTGATTTAGAAACAAAGGCGCTTCTTCTGTCCATAGGAACATAGGGAAAGAGGAAGCGCCTTTGTTTTATACTATGTAGTAATAAAAAAGTCGTTTAAGTGTGCTATGACCTTAATTGCCTGTAATGGTAATGATAGTTTAAGTGGATGAATAAATAAAACTTTCCTAAAATGTTTATTACGCGAAATTAATTACTTACCTATAAAATGTTCTTCACTCAATACTTTCTGGCGAGTGGCGTATTTGCTCTTCATCGATCGATGAAGTTCAAAAACGGTTCCTTCTTCTATAAATGCTATGGCGAGCTGAGTTGCGAGTGCGACCCCACTAACAGACTCTTAACATTCTTAACGTTACCGAGCTCTCAGTGTATACCTACTGCCCATTGTCGGTGTAGTACAGCCAGTGATCTCAAGCGCGTGTTCTGTGCAGGGCTGGGTGCCGCGCAGATGGCACTGGCGACCAGCATGGAGCAGTTCGAGTTCGCGTGCATCGGCGCTTCCATGACGGAGGACGAGCGCGTCATCAGCCGCTCGCTGCACCACTTCGCGACGCTCATCCGCACCATTGAGGACGAGCGGGATCGCATGGTCAGTACTTTACTACCAACACTCACAATACGCACATTGTAGTCTCCGACCCTTCAGACAGTAGCGTCATGTCACGGCAGACAAGATCTTACATCTTGTTATGATTAATATCGCACTGGTCTCCGGTTACGCTCGTGTGGCCTTATGTAAAACGTGAACGAGTTTCTAAAATCAACGGATAGCGGAACACATACTTAAACCATTATTAGCGCTGCTGTTGATTGACTCCGTTTGATGTCAAGGAATAATAATGCGTGCACGTCACCGTTACGACGAGTCGGCGGGAGTTGGAACACGTGGACAAACGGCCTTGTTGTCAACAAACGCCGACCTTCGGGAATCACTTTCGATGTCGCTAGCCAACGATCAGGTCGCGCGCCTCACGCGCCTCGCGCGCTCGCGGGATGAATGCTAATGAGGCCGTTGACATAATTAGTGCAGCATTACGTGAGGGAGCAACGCGCTGCCGGACGACGCCAGGACGGCTTGTTCTAACGTATCCTGATTAGCTTCGACTTTCAAGTCGTTGTCGCTCTTTTATGTGAAGACTTGATGACATACAGTGGTTCGGACGGCTGGCTCCTAGTAGATATTGCGGGTGGCGATATGTGTCATCTCATGGAGGACTATCTACCCGTGCCGAGCCGAGGCGAAAGTGGAACTGCTGTCAATGACTTGATGTGCTCATGTTCTTAACTAACCTGTATTTCCACTCTCGGTTTTTAATATTAGTTTTGCTATCGAGTGTAGAACTTCTTTAGCCACATAAGTATGTTAATTACAAATATATACCGTATCGAATTTTCAAAATTTAAATTTTTATATTATTTTCTCGTGTATTTTGATATAAAATGGGTTTTGATGTGAAAGAATTGTGTCTTCGAGTAGCTTCATTTCATTATAATTTGATAGTTTCGTTTGGCTTTTCCAAATAACTGTAACGTATGATGTATAGGATCCTGAATTATTCCTGATAATTTACAATTGACAGTATCAGTCAGGGCGCGCCGCATTCGAGAGCGCCCTTCCGACTCGCGAGCTCCCTTGTAGTCCACTCAGAGTTATAGAATCCATACTAATAATATAAATGCCGTCTCCGTGGCGCAGCGGTCAACCCGCCTGCCTGCGACGTGGAGGCCCCGG
Organism: Sesamia nonagrioides; assembly: GCA_017933935.1. Lineage (NCBI taxonomy): Eukaryota > Metazoa > Arthropoda > Insecta > Lepidoptera > Noctuidae > Sesamia > Sesamia nonagrioides. Next base: position 397,098 of record JADWQK010000719.1, read on the forward strand.
GTTCGATCCCCGGCCAGGTCATGATGGGAAACGATCTTTTCCTAATTGTCCTGGGTCTTGGATGTTTATCTATATATGTATCTATTATAAAATATAGTATCGTTGAGTTAGTATCCCATAACACAAGTCTCGAACTTACTTTGGGGCTAGCTCAATGTGTGTGATTTGTCTGTATATATTTATTTATTTATTTATATAAATGCGAAAGTAACTCTGTCTGTCTGTCTGTTACGCTTTCCCGCTCAAACCTCTCAACCGATTTTGGTGAAATTTGGCACAGACAATCTTTAGACCCTTGGAAAGAACATAGGCTACTTTTTATCCCGGAAAATTTGATATTGCCGAGGGAAATCTAAAAAGCGCGATATAACCGAATTCCACGCGGGCAAAGCCGCGGGCGGAAAGCTAGTAGAATACAATACTCTTTATTATGTACTCCATATACATAGATTATAGAACATGAATATAAAGACTTTACAAAGGGTGACACAATAAGCTATAATAATGCACTATTTGCTGGTGGAATAGTGGTCGCCCACTACTGCTATTTACGTATTATACATAGATCGCAGGTTTGAACCCCGGAAGGCGCTTCACTCGGTGTTTGAACCCCGAAAGGCGCTTCACTCGGTGTTTGAACCCCGAAAGGCGCTTCACTCGGTGTTTGAACCCCGAAAGGCGCTTCACTCGGTGTTTGAACCCCGAAAGGCGCTTCACTCGGTGTTTGAACCCCGAAAGGCGCTTCACTCGGTGTTTGAACCCCGAAAGGCGCTTCACTCGGTGTTTGAACCCCGAAAGGCGCTTCACTCGGTGTTTGAACCCCGAAAGGCGCTTCACTCGGTGTTTGAACCCCGAAAGGCGCTTCACTCGGTGTTTGAACCCCGAAAGGCGCTTCACTCGGTGTTTGAACCCCGAAAGGCGCTTCACTCGGTGTTTGAACCCCGAAAGGCGCTTCACTCGGTGTTTGAACCCCGAAAGGCGCTTCACTCGGTGTTTGAACCCCGAAAGGCGCTTCACTTGGTGTTTGAACCCCGAAAGGCGCTTCACTCGGTGTTTGAACCCCGAAAGGCGCTTCACTCGGTGTTTGAACCCCGAAAGGCGCATCAGTCGGTGTTTGAACCCCGAAAGGCGCTTCAGTCGGTTTTTCCATTGCTCTTAAAATCGTGGAAAAGAAAAACATCGTGAGTAAGCCAGCATGTTCAACAACTAAACATTGTAAGACTTAACATTAACGTTAACTGTATTTCGTTGGGTCCGCCTGGTGAATTACGGCCCACTATCATAGACAAGATACCTGTGTTCTAGCTGTGGGAATATTATAGGCTCATTATGCAATGTAGTACCTACTAACGGCCTAGTAGGCCTCACGTCAATGTATCTATTAGCGGCCTAGTAGGCCTCACGTCAATGTACCAACTAGCGGCCTAGTAGGCCTCACGTCAATGTACCTACTAGCGGCCTAGTAGGCCTCACGTCAATGTACCTACTAGCGGCCTAGTAGGCCTCACGTCAATGTACCTACTAGCGGCCTAGTAGGCCTCACGTCAATGTACCTACTAGTGGCCTAGTAGGCCTCACGTCCATGTACCTACTAGCGGCCTAGTAGGCCTCACGTCAATGTACCTACTAGCGGCCTAGTAGGCCTCACGTCAATGTACCAACTAGCGGCCTAGTAGGCCTCACGTCAATGTACTTACTAGCGGCCTAGTAGTCCTCACGTCAATGTACCTATTAGCGGCCTTGTAGGCCTCACGTCAATGTACCTATTAGCGGCCTTGTAGGCCTCACGTCAATGTACCTATTAGCGGCCTAGTAGGCCTCATGTCAATACACCTACTAGTGGCCTAGTAGGCCTCACGTCAATGTACGTACTAGCGGCCTAGTAGGCCTCACGTCAATGCTTAAATTCAAAGTGACTCCACCGACTTGAGCTGGATTTTACTAACAAATATCTGCAGAAAAATTGAAAATGTCGGAAATTTGGGATTGTTGTCGGGATAGAAATATATCCCCTTATTCATAAACGCTGCTTAAAGTTAACTAGTGAATAGCGATTCTTCAAACATAAATTTTTGACCTTTTAATGTCACTTAACTTAAATCATTCTTTATGAATAAACACCACAGAGTTTAAGGGGTTTATTCATAAACGATAAATAAATTTAAGTGACGTTAAAAGGTCAAACATTTATGGTTAAAGAATTGCTAATCACTAGTTAACTTTGTTTATGAATAAGAGGGATATTACATTAGTTTGTTTTTTTTTAATTACAAAAGCTTAAACATTGTTTACTGACAGCCAATATAAGCAAGGACACTTAATATTTAACCGACTTCAAAAAAGGAGAATGTTCTCAATTCGACATTTTTTGTTAAAATTTTTGATTGTTACCAGGAAATTTCGGCTGTTTGAATGTATGTGTTTAGATGATTTCTTTTTCTATTTGTGTAATGAATCAGATCCTCTGGCGCGACTCTTATTGTTTCTCTCGTACCTGCTACTTGCACAACGTTTATCAAACTGTTAAAGAGCATCTTCTAAGGACTTGAGCTACTTACACCGTCGCACAAGGAGCACATTCACTATTTTCGCCAATGTGATGTGCAAGGCGCTTCGGAAGCCTTAGTGGGGACGCGCACGTGCCCAGAGAGGTGAAATGTTGCCGCCATGAGGTCCAGCTGAGTTAGATTCAGAGTGGCCTTGCCAATCGATTCTGTAAAAATATCACCATGATCAATTAGGTACCATGATAGGTTAGCTAGGTAATTGATATTGAAAATGTTTTATTTGAGACAATACTACACGGACACTTATTACCAGTTCTTGCGTGTTGACTGGTGACACAAGCTCTGTGTTGCAGTTGGGGCGCGCGCACGAGCAGATCATCCAGCCGCTCGAACGGTTCCGCAAGGAGCACATCGGCGCTGTCAAGGTAACCTGCCATCGCCAACTCATTACTTGCAACTTTAATCATTTATTTATTCACTGAAAGTTTAATAATAAACTTGGCCTACTTAACACGTCAGGCAGCTAAGTACCAATGTTCAACTGAATGGACTAGAGTTGATCCCTGTCAAGTCGACGGTTTTTCTTGGATTAACTATTGACGCCAAATTACAATGGGGTCCTCACATTGAGAAGCTGTCGGGTAGACTCAGTTCCGCCGCCTTTGCTGTTAAGAAAATTGGACAGATAACTGATATATATACAGCCAGAATTGTTTTTAAGTTATTTTCATAGACTTATAGGATTCTTCTCTGGGGAACTTGTGCGCCATCAATACCATCTTCGTTTTACAGAAGAGGGCTGTTCCAGCCATTTACAACCTTGGTCCTAGAGATTCTCTTAGAGAAAAAATCAGAGAACTGAACGTTCTGACTGTAGCTTCACAATATATATTTGAAAATCTTATGTATGTACATACAAATATATTGGATTTTAAGAAAATAAGCGATATTCATAATATAAATACCAGGAACAAACACAATCTTGCTGTACATCACACTCGTCTCTACAGAGTAGGCAACTCGTTCATGGGTCAATGTGTACACTTTTACAACAAGCTTCTCATGGACATTCGAAATTTACCCATTAAACGATTTAAAAACTATGTAAAGGCTAAACTTTGCAAAAAGGGGTATTATAAAATCACAGATTATTTAGAAGACAAAAAAGCTTGGGACTGAGCTGCTCGCTCTGTTAAGCATTGTTATTAAGCAATGTGCGTAATTATAAGCTAAATTATTGTAAACGTTTTCATTTTTAATGTCTGGACTTGAAAAAAGACGATGATCCCTCAGTTTGTTTCGGCTATTTCTTCTCAGAGGTAGTCAGTTAGGAAATGCCGGCTTCATCTAGTTTAAAAAAAAAAACCATGACGTGTAAAAGTGATCAGTGATCCTACTTGCTTAATAAACGATTTCATTTCATGTATCGTCCATGTTACAGGAGGGGAAGAAGAAGTTCGACAAGAAGACTGCCAAGTTCTGCCAGAGTCAAGAGCGCACGCTGTCGCTCTCCACCAAGAAACCAGACGCTGTGTTTCAAGAGGTAGCTTATCACCTGATTAGTTCCATCCGCCCAATGGCTATCCTGGCGTTTGACCAGATCAGGCAGCTTGTCCCGCTATCTGCCGAGGGCAGGGTCTGGCTCTTATGCACTAGTTAAATATGTAATTATATAATGTCATAAAAAGTCGTGAGTTTATATTTGTATGTTCATAAAATTTGATCCAAAATGAAATACCATAGGTGGCTAAATTAATAGGGACAGTGTCCAGATTTTTGAATTTTAGAGTTTAATTGAAATTCAATGACAAATCATTCTTTATTATTTTCTTCGTATGATTAAGGAAAAAATATTAAGATAAGTTTCAGTATTTAGTTACTCCGCCCTTTGAAAAAATATTAAGATAAGTTTCAGTATTTAGTTACTCCGCCCTTTGAAAAAATATTAAGATAAGTTTCAGTATTTAGTTACTCCGCCCTTTGAAAAAATATTAAGATAAGTTTCAGTATTTAGTTACTCCGCCCTTTGAAAAAATATTAAGATAAGTTTCAGTATTTAGTTACTCCGCCCTTTGAAAAAATATTAAGATAAGTTTCAGTATTTAGTTACTCCGCCCTTTGAAAAAATATTAAGATAAGTTTCAGTATTTAGTTACTCCGCCCTTTGAAAAAATATTAAGATAAGTTTCAGTATTTAGTTACTCCGCCCTTTGAAAAAATATTAAGATAAGTTTCAGTATTTAGTTACTCCGCCCTTTGAAAAAATATTAAGATAAGTTTCAGTATTTAGTTACTCCGCCCTTTGCTGCAATGTGGGCTTCTATGCGTCGAGGCATGCCCTCAATGCATGCTTTTGCATTTTTTTTTATTATTAGAGGAAGTGCAGCATATTTGGAATACAAGTTTGTTTTTAGGGAATATCGAATAGAAAAAATGGGTTAATAAATTGAAAAATTCATGAAATAATCAATATTATATTATATTTTAATAATCCAAATTATAAAATTAAACAAAACTAAGGAACCTTCTAAAAATAATTATTTTAACGAAAATTACCAAACTTCTTTTTTGACAAAGGGTGCAGATAATTTGGAATATAGTATTCCAAATTAACAGCATGTTTTATCTATAGGTAAGATTAACATATTTCTTTTAGAAATCTAGGTAAAATGGTGTTCAATTATTATGAAATTTTAAATGGTTTAAGAAACAATTAACAATATTATTATAAAATGTTTAACAGAATAGTATTACTTATTAATTCTTAATTAAATCATTATGTCAATCACAGATACATGTTAATTTGAATCTACAATTCCTATAAATTAATTTTTGCAGTAATCACAGATGTACACACCGGTTTCATAACCGCCACAAGCACAGTGAACCCATAGTTCACACATTAAACATTGCACCCATTCTTCACCTTTTTTATCATCACTGTATTTTCCATTACAGAAAAAGCATTCAGCATCTTCATCAGAAGGGGCTGCACTCTCATTTGTTACTGCCTCATCATCGGACAAGTCTGTGTTATATCCAAAATTATCATCTAGATTCGAGTCTGATGATTCACTTTCTGTCCTATTCCTCTTTTGTCTTTTTTTCGGAATATTTTTTTATCCTTTCTCTTTGCAGCTTTTTCACGTTTTTTCTTTTCTTCATTAGACTTCTTTGACTGCGCATTTTCTAAATCCTTCTTATAAGGAGAACTTGAAATTATTGCCGATCTTGCCGGCTTTCGGCCTCTATTGCTAGATGTTTTCCTTCTTATTGGCACTGGGGAAATATCAGATGGTGTAACCAGGGAACCGTTTCCTATTTCAGTAGTAGCAGCAGATGGTCCTGGTATATTTTCATTGAAATTGCTGAGTTGCAATGAAGTTACTGTAGTTAGGGCGGATGAAGTGGGTAGTGTCGGAGTTGTTGGCGGATTTTGTTCTTCGAAATTGTCAGCAGCAGCTAAATAATCAGCTTCAGTAAATATATTACGATTAAATGGGTATATGCCACCAACTTTAAAACCATTTGCTGCAATTTCTCCTGTTTGACACTTTAAATATGCCTTGCCGAATAGCTCCGCAACATAGAAATGTGATACTTTTTTTTTCTGTTTGTTTCATAAAAAGACGGACTTCTTCGCTATAGTAGGTTTTTAAAGGACCCATAAATGTTCGATCGAGTGGTTGGATTTTATGGGTGCAATGAGATGGCAGTGACAAAATAGTTACATGATTTTGTCTGGCTAAATCTATTAGTTCTATATTCTTCGTATGGCTGTAATGCCCGTCGAGAATCAAGAGCACTGGTGACGCTTCTGTAGGTTTGACGTATTCAACAAAATGTTGAAACCATTGCGTAAAAAGGTTCGTTTGGATCCAACCTGATGGGTGTGCTTTACCTATAGAACCAACAGGTGCTCCTCTCATCAAAACATCAGACATATTTTTACGCGGAAAAATTAACATAGGTGGAACAAATATTCCTGCAGGGCTCATACATACCACAACAGTTATTAGGGATCCCCTTTCAGCTGATGTCATTGCTCCGATTTGTTTTTTCCCTTTCCGAGCTATGATTTTTGGTATTTTACTCTGAACTATAGAAATTCCACTTTCGTCAACGTTAAAGATGCGTGCTGCAGGAAAGGACTTTTCGGTTTGGATTTTGTCTAGATTGTCGTAAAACTCGTCCATTCTTTCTTTAGTGAAGCCATTGGCTCTTGCTTGAGAAGTTCCAGTTGGTTGTCTTATGGACAAAATTTGCTGATTTCGTTTTAAAAATCCCTTCAACCAGTATCTCCCAGCAAATCCCTCCTTAAAAGGATTATTTATATTATTTTTCACAGCTAACTGGTACGCTAAGCGGCGTAAATCCATTCTTGTCAGCCCATAAAATTTATTTTCCATAGTTAATATGTACTCGACTAGTTGTTTTTCTATAAGTGGTCCCAAAACTGGCCTTCGACCAATTACTTTATTCAATGTCGATTCGATCGGGGAATCTTTTTCATTGACCAGTCGAAAAAGTGTTGATCTCGGGACATTAAAGTGTTTGGAGGCCTTTAAGTACCCCATCTTTTTTTGACGAACTGCGGTGATTGCAGCTGCCATCTCTTCTTTCTCCCACTTCTTTCTTTTCTTATATTTGCGTTCGGTAGACATGACTTAAACAAAAAAAGAAAACAAATTACAAATCGCTAAAAATGTGAATAAAATTTGGAATATTCCAAATTATGATCACATTTGGTATTCCATATTACCAACATGGCAACTATTACACAAAGAAATTTTTAAAAACTTTAATTTCACAATTTATCACAAAATCAAAGCAAAACAATAAACTAAATGGACCATTCAAAGTAATTAATAGTTTTAACAAAGATTTTTTGTAAAATGGATAATGATTAACAAGGATTATATTCTTACCGAAAAAAAATATGATTTTGACGTTTGGCTCTTGGGTGGTTTTTCGGCCGAAATGTCAATATGGCGCCCCGGCATTACAACTCAATCACGAGAGATGTCGTGTTGCGTTAAGTTTACGGAGACAAAATACAGATGCCGCCTACAGAATTTTGTAAACACATCTATTCCAAATTTTCTGCACTATTTCAAATATGCTGCACTTCCTCTATTTATAAACCAGCGCTTGACCGCAATCCCGCCTGATGGTAAAGCGTGCTAGTTTATTAAGAGCCTGTTCACTCTAGCCTTGAAGACACTCAAATTGTAGTCCGACGGAAACACCGCCGCCGGCAAGTTGTTCCAGTCCTTTGATGTACGCGGTATAAAGGAGGAGGCGAAACGCTTCGTCCGGATCGTAGTAGTGTTAACAACGTAAGGGTGGAAACTCGCCGTACGACGGGTCGTCCGATGGTGGAACGGAGATGGGGGAATTAAATCATGCAATTCCCTCGCACACTCCCCAAAATGCATCCTATAGAACACCGAAAGGCTGGCTACTATACGCCTGTGCTCTAGGCTTTGGAGACCATCTCGAGTTAGATCAAGGTCACCAATCAGCCTCTTCGCACGCCTCTCCATCGAATCCAAAGTGGCAAGGTGGCCTCGTCGGCCACTTGTGCGGAGAGGGGCCGAACCTGGCCGACAACCAGTTCGGTTTTCGTCGGAGCGCTCCACCATAGACGCCATCATGCGCGCGAGAGCCCTGGCGGAAGATACGGTGTCCCGGGGTGGGGTGGTGTTGGCGGTGTCTTTAGACATTTCCAACGCCTTCAACACCCTACCCTGGAGCTGTATTAGGGAGGCCCTGAAATACCATCGGGTGCCTCCCTACCTCCGCCGCATAGTAGGGGCTTATCTGGAGGACAGATCCGTCATCTATCGGGGACGTGATGGTGCCGGTCAGCACCAAATGTCGTGCGGTGTTCCACAGGGATCGGTCTTAGGACCGCTCCTGTGGAACATCGGCTACAACTGGGTGCTGAGAGGCGAGCTGCCGTCGGGCGCCGACTTGACGTGTTATGCGGACGACACCATTCATAATCATTTTCACACACATCATTTCACATTTTAATTCATTTGAGATTGTAATCGGTGGTAGGCCACAACATCAGCCGCCGGCGTGAGTTACCACCCACCAGACAAAGTCATGTGAAGCCGTACGGAGGACGGGTGTGAGCAGTTGTGTTGCGATGTACGTGCCGGGTACGATGCGCGAAATGTTGTTGTGTCGGGAGTTTGGTTGTGGAGGGCCTCCAGATCAATATCCCTCTGGCGCAGCATCGTTGGTCGTGTTGTGGGGTTTAACATTGCATCACCGCGCTCAACTGCCGTCTTCCTTCCTATTTACTCAGTTCTTTTGAGTGAGTAGGCTTAATAAACTAGCGCGCTTTACCATCAACGATTGCATCACTGCTTACCATCAGGCGGGATTGCAGTCAAGCGCTAGTTTGTAATTTATATAAAAAAAAACACGCTTGTCACTGCCCGGGGGAGCTCGTACAGGGAAGCGACGTTGGTAGCCACGGGACGGGCCCTGGAGGTGGCCCTTGACAAGGAGGCCATAGTTTTCCATGGCCCCCGGCGTGCGCCGGCACCGGTATCACATATCGTGGTCAGTGGAGCCCGGATAGCTGTCGAGTCCACCATGAAGTACCTGGGATTGGTGCTCGACAGCCGATGGGCATTCGGACCCCACTTCCGGCGGCTGGCGCCCAAGCTGATGCTTCCCAACATGCGGGGCCCGAGCGCCGCCTGTAGGCGGTTGTACGTGAGAATCGTGCGGTCCATGGCCCTGTATGGGGCCCCTGTGTGGGCAATGGACCTGACGGCAAGCCGCAGAGGGTGATGGCCGTCAGGGTCGTCCGCGGGTATCGCACGATTTCCTACGAGGCGGCTTGCGTCCTGGCCGGATCCCCGCCCTGGGACCTAGAGGCGAAAGTACTCGCGTCATTGTACCGATGGTACGAGGAAGAGCGGACAGGGGGCTCCAGTCCGGGGCAGCGGCAGATTGAGCTGCGCCGAGAGGAGCTCCGTCAGGTTCTGGTGGCGGTATGGCGGCAGAGGCTTATGCGCCCTACCTTATGCCTCTCTACCGTCGAGGCGATCCGCCCAGTACTCGACGACTGGCTCGGGAGAAGGCACGGCTCCCTGTCGTTCAGGGTGACGCAGGTACTGTCAGGGCACGGCTGCTTCGGCAAGTACCTGCGTCACTTAGGCAGGGAGCCGGACGCTCGGTGCCACCACTGCGTCCAATGCGGGGAGGACACGGCGCAGCACACGCTCGCCGAGTGTGTAGCTTGGGAGGAGCAGCGCCGTGTCCTCACAAATGAAGTAGGAGGCGATTTGACGCTGCCGGCAGTAGTGCGGAGGATAGTCGGTAGCTCAGTGTCGTGGGACGCGGTGGTGTCCTTCTGCGAGGACGTGATGTCGCAGAAGGAAACTGCGGAACGGGAGAGGGAGATCTCAACTCCCTTCCCGGGCCGCAGATCAGAAGACGCACCGGGCACCGAAGAAGGGCGGATAACGCCCTCTTCCGCCCCCCATGAATGGGTCCAGGGGCGAGGGACATGGGGAAGTCCCCGCCCCCTATTCGATGGACCCCGAGGCAGTGTCGCGCGAGTGTCGACGCGCCTCTGAGGCGATGCACGGGGTAGTTTAACACCCCACTACCCCGTGCAGGAGACGAGTCCCGGACAGACCGGGCCAGCACGAGAGTGGGGCCGTAGAAGAATTTAGACTCCCGCGGCCCCACGTGCGCTCGTGATAAAAGAGATACCGGGGTGGTTTTAGTCAGTAAAAGTCTGATAGACCCCGTCGCCCACCCCAGGGCGGCGGACATCCTATGAGGATTTCCACCCCGAAAAAAAAGGGTCACCAATTAGCCTCTTCGCACGCCTCTCGACTGAATCCAAAGTAGCCAGGTGACATTTCGCAGCACCAGCCCAAATGTGGCTGCAGTACTCCACACACGAACTTACCTGTGCTTTATACAACATTAGAAGCTGCCCCGGTGTGAAGTACCGCCGGACCTTCACGATAACGCCAAGTTTTCTGGCAGCCACCTTGGCCTTGGACTCAATGAACCGCCAAAGTTTAGGTTCGAGGAAATCTCAACTCCAAGCTGAAGGCGGTCGGTGCACTCCAAGGATACATTCTGAAAAGTAGGGGCCAAGGTGAACGGGCTCCTTTTGGCGGTGAAAAGACAAGCCTGTGTTTTGGCGGCATTGAATGCTACAAGATTGGCTTTGCCCCATTCGGAGACTGCCTGTAGTGCAGCACTCGTACGCTCTACCATAGCCTCTCTTTCGGACCGGATTGATTCCTTACTAGCCCGAGCTTCCGGCAGGTATCTCTCCACAACTGTGCTGTCATCTGCATATCTATGGATGCTGGGCACCAGCAGATCGTTAATATGCAGCAGGAACAGAGTTGCAGAGAGAACAGACCCTGAGGAACACCGGCATTGGTCGACATGGTCATCCGTCGACAATAACTCGGAAGGCCCGTTCAGTCAGGAAGTCTTTTACCCAGCCAGTCAGGCCAGCGGAAATGCCGTACGCTGGAAGCTTACTCAAAAGGCCAGCGTGCCATACCCGGTCGAAGGCCTTCGAGACATCAAGGGACACGGCAATCGCTTCCCCATTTTTCTCGAGGGCCTCGCCCCATATGTGAGTGGCATACACTAGTAGGTCCCCAGTTGACCGATTGCGTCGAAACCCGTACTGTCGGTCACTGAGGAGATCGTTACCTTCCAGGTAAGCCAAGAGGCGCGAGTTCAATACACGCTCCATAATCTTGCAAAGTATGGAGGCTATTGAAATCGGCCAATAGTTGGCATCAGGATCGGCACGACTACCCTTTTTCGGCACGGGCTGCACGTTGGCAAGCTTCCAAGACTTGGGCACTGTACCAGTCCTAAATGAGAGGCGATACAAGCGCGTCAATACAGGAGACAACTCGGGCGCACATGCCTTAAGAACAATCACTGGTATACCGTCCGGACCACTAGCCTTATTCACGTCCAGACGACACAGTACGCTCAGAACCTCTTTGTTCCTAATGCGAAACTCAGGCATTAAAGCTCCGCAATGAGGTAAATTAGGTGGAGTAGCACTGCCAGCATCAAGACGCGAATTATGGGCAAAGAGAGATGCAAAGAGACCTGCTTTCTCTCTCGCCGTATGGGCCAGTGCTCCATCGGGCCTAACCAGCGGAGGCAGTGTGGGCCGACAGAAGTTCGCCTCGACCGATTTGGCTAGGTACTAGAAAGACCTGCTACCGGATGGTTGCGCAGATAGCTTGTGGCCAAAATGAGTAATGCGGTCGAAGCGAGCCTTCTTAAGCGCCTTTTTGAAGGACTTGGCAGCGCGGCTAAAGGCTCTCTTCTTAGATCCGGAGCTCTGCGGTCACGAGCGTCAACCCAGGTAAGAAATGCCGTATCCTTACGCTGTTCAGCTTGAATACCGTCGGCGTTGAACCATGGGCCAGCTGAGCCACCGATTGGAATATCACTAAAGGGGATAAAATACTCCATAGCTTGACGCACCACATCGGATATAGCGTCCGCACAGCTCGACGGATTGTCAGAAGAGAAGCAGACCTGCTGCCAAGGATAAGACGCGAAGAAGTGGCGCATCTCATCCCAATCTGCTGACTTGTATCGCCACATTCGCCGCTCACCACGCGAGTCGCAATCAGGTGGGGAGAAGGACGACACAGACTTCACCAAACAGTGGTCTGAAGTTCCTAACAGAGAGGAAACTGTAACAACTAAAGATGGGCGGGTGGGTAAAAAATGGGTAGGTAAAAATTGGTAAAAAAGGGTAGAATAGGTAAAAATTAAAAAATACCCATTTTTACCGGGTATTTATAATAAATACCGGGTATAAAATGAATTGTTATTTAATTGGCTTCGTCATCAATACTACGATCAGGTACTGGAGTGCTTTGGGGTCCTACCACCATCTTTGGGACCCAAGTTAACCCCACCTGCTGACGGTGCACCCGCTGACTTACGGATAGGGTGCTGACGCCAGTTTTCCCTTCGGAGCTGAGTGGTCTGACAACAGTCGCACTCGTAAAAGCTAAACAAGCCAGACTATTATGCATAGGAAAGGAAGAAATGCACGTGACACAGTTAGGGCGCCGCCGCAAACGGCGCGCAGGAGCTACGCCCGACTCCTGTGACCTGTGGGCTAGGTCTAACGTGTCAGAGGCGGATACGGCTGAAGAAGCGAGCCAAAACCAGGAAAATCCGTTGTGCTTTTCCTGGTGTGGTGACGCCGAAAGTATGTTGTTCTGGATCCAGCTCGAAGGACAGTTTCACGGGATACCGTTATCCCAGTGAGTGGTTCTGGGTGGTGATTTGAACAGTCATGTGGGTGAGAAGAGTGTCGGGTTACGGGTGTCGGGTACGGCGGCCGCACCGCAGAAGGAAACAACATTCTCCAAACGTGTGCAGCCGCTAACCTTGCAATCGTGAACACCTACTTCAAAAAGAAGCAGGAGCACATTGTCACCTTTCGCAGCGGGCGAAGCGCTACCCGAATAGACTTTCTACCGACTAGGAGACACCACATCGGCAAAGCAGCCAACTGCAAAGTCATAGCCGGTGAGAGTCTCACTGGACAATACCGCCTCCTTGTCATAGATCTCTGCGTAACGGCCCATCGTAGACGTGTAGAGCACTGCCGGCACCTGATTTGGTGGCGGCTGCTTGATGAAATAAGTCCTAGGAGTTCGCATCGGTTATTAGAGACAAGTGCGCTGGACCGATGAAGAATATGTCCAAGACCATTGGGGCAGGATCCAGGCAGCTATTATTGGGGCGGCGCGGGTGGTGCTCGGAGTCTCTAAGGGCGGCCGCAAACGTGAAAAGGAGACCTGGTGGTGGGACGACACAGTCCAGAGGAAGACTAGGGTGAAGAAAGCCCTCTTTAAAACGTGGCATCCAGATCGTGACGCATATAAGGTTGTCAAACGTGCCACTAAAAGAGTTGTAGCCAGAGCCAGACCACTTGCAAGCGCTTTACGAGAAGTAGGAATCATTTGAGGGGCAAAAGATCTTTTCCAAATTGGCATGTTCCAGGGTCAAAGCGGCATATCGGCGGATATATCCAAGTGCCGTTGTGTAAAAGACCCTACTGGCAACCTGCTATGCAAAGGCCTCACGGTGAAGGAGAAATGGCGCTTCTACTTCCACGAGCTGCTGAATAAGCAGCACCAAGAGGTGCAGACACCGAAATTCATACCAAATCTTGAATTAGTGCCCCCGATAACGCCCGAGGAAGTCCAAACGACTTTTCGGCAAATCAGAAAGCTGTCGGAACTGACGGAGTCCCCATTGAGGCCTGGAAGGCGATGGGTCCTCGCGATGCGGGCATGTTAACTAACCTTCTGAACCGCGTGTTCCTGATCGGCAAAATTTCAAGCCAATGGGGACTGAGTATTATTACTCCAGTCTTCAAAGGCAAGGGCTCGGTACACACCCTGAAGAATTTTGAGAGGATTATAGACTCTCAGATTCGGCAGGAGTATGCTGTCTTGGGAGTGTCAATATGGGTTTCGTCCAGGGTACGGAACCATGGATTCTATATTAACACTAAGGTTCACCATGAAGAGATACAGATTGAAGACCACGCCTCTATATAATGCTCTTTCTATGTAGAAAGAGCATATGCAGTCCCCATACAGGCCTCAGCATCCATGATCCACCTCCCTGGTTGCTCATGTATGCTGAGGCGATATCCTCACTGTGACTGTCCCCTGTCCGCATCGCGCTGGCTGACCCGGACAGTTGGAGCGGCGTGTGAATTAGGCGGCTGACCTGTCCCACCGGACCGGACCCACAGTGGCGGGCCAGCATCAATGGAGGATTGCGGAAGCAGTTTTCGTTCTCGCAACCCCCCGGTGTAGGTGTGAGATGAAACACTGGGGTGGTTTTCAATCATTAAGATTCCGACAGACCCGTCGCCCGCCCCAGGGCGGCGGACATCGCATGAGGATGTTCCACCCCGGAAACAAAAAAAAAAAAGGATTTCGGGGCGGCGCCGGCAGCGGCGCGGGAGCCGGGCGGGCATCGAAGACCCGTTCTCGAAACTAGCGGGCAGATCGCGCGTCACTATAGCCGCGTAGTATTGTGTTCACGATTGTGTCGACGAGATATTAGTTTTTATTCGCGAAAGAAATGTTTGAACAATGGCGGCAACAGCTTTTTCATTCAAATTTATTCCTAACGCTCGATCACCGCTTGACTTTAAGTACACCGCTCGCTGCCCGCCCGCTGCCCGCAAGATTCGAGCGCAAGAAGTACACCGCTCGCTGCCCGCCACCGCCCCGCTGAGCCGCGCCGCTGTTTTCGAGAACCAGTCCGTTTGATTTAACGCATAAGATCCTGCCGCTCACTCGCCGCCACCGCCGCCGCAACGCTGCCCGCAAGATTCGAGGCAGAGGCCTAAAAAGAAACCGTGGCCCTGGCGCACAGGCACACACAGGCACAGGCCTAGAGCGGGAGAGGTCATTTGACGATTTCTCATCCAGAACAAAAAAATGGTAGTAGGCTATTTGACAGTATTCATTTTTTTGGGATTTTTGCTTTAATTGCATAAAATGAGGGTTCTTTATGTCATTTACACGAGTTTTAATAAAAAATGCAATAAATGAGTTTGAGTTTGAAAATAATAACAATTAATACATACAAAACACAAAAATATGTTTAGCTTTTCGTTTCTCGCGCCACACATTGTGAAACGATCCGGATTGGCTAATGTCGCGATGACGTCATACGCGCCTCAACGCTTGTTTTCGGCAAACTTATAAACTGTTTTTTGGGGGGTTTTTATCGATTTATTTGTACAAACCGGTACAGCACACCACTTGTAAACCATTTTATTAGATAACAACAACAAACAATAAATAAAAACAAACACCACTGAGAACCGAAAACCGTTTGTGACGTCAATTACAAAGCTCGACGCCATATTGCTGAATAAATCGTTTTCGCGGCTTATTTGAATTTTGAATTTTTATTTACATATTTCTTACGAAATACGTATTTAAAATAAAAAAAAATACTTTCGGTGAACTTCTTAACCGCAACCAAGTAATTCGAGATAAAAATTATAAATCTGTCAAATAGCCTGTTCCGTAGTGGCAGCCCGTGTAATTCAGATTTTGTCGAGTTTTTTGCAATTTACTGGTCAGTGTCAGGTTGTAACTTGATCAAATTATGATCTGCGATAATAATAACGATGTAACTACGGATCTACCCTAAATTAAACTGATTATAATTTTTACCCGGTAAAAATTAAAATTGGGTGGGTAAAAATAGGTATAAATGGGTATTTACCCATAGTTCGGGTTTTTACCGGGTAAATGCCCATCTCTAGTAACAACACATCTGTCCGGATCAGTGGTCAGCAGAAGTTCCAGACAATTGGCGGTATGACCGGCTGCATCAGGCACCCTAGTCGCTTGTCTCACCAGCTGGGAAAGGCCTATTGATAGCGCAAAGTTTCGCGCTTCTCTCCCAGCGTGGTCAGTCCTCTGGTATGGGAAAAGCCAGTCTTGGTGACAGGCATTGAAGTCCCCAAGAGCGACGAACTGTGCGTCAGGGTGCCGATGCAGTGCATTGTCAGCAGCTTCACTGAGGTGATCAAACAATCGAGTTGTCTCCTGGTCACCGCTGTGCGATCGGTAGACACAGTAGACAATTTTGTCCACACCAGTGTCAACCAACAGCCATAAGGACGAAAAATGAGGGTCTTCGAGGTGACGGAGACGCCGGCAACAGATGTCATTGCGAACATACACACAGACCCCGGCACGCTGCAGGAAATGATGCTCCAAAGAGTATCCCGGGTAGTTGAGGTATGTCGCATCAGGCGGACATCTGATCTGGGTCTCCGTCAAGAAAAGTAGATGCGGCTTCTCAGTCTCAAGGTGATGGTGTACTACTATGAGATTGGAGTGCAGACCTCTAATATCAGAATGGTGCACTTTGAAAGAGAGGACGTGCGCCCGCTGTGCACACCTACTTTTCTTTTTGGACCTTTTCATTGAATTGTTTTGTTGTTTTTTTTGAGTGAATAGGAAGGAAGACGGCAGTTGAGTGAGGTGATGTAATGTTAAACCCAACAATGCGACCAACGATGCTGGGCCAGAGGGAGATTGATCTGGAGACTGCGGGGACGCCCGAACCCCCCCAGGGATCCCCATCGGGTCCTCTCGTACGGTCGCCAACCGGCACGATGGGGCTACCCTGGGATTTTTCGCAGTTGGCGGTGCAGCCTTGTGGCTGGCACACTACTTGGGCCCCCAACTACCTGCGGTCGGCCAGCGGAGCACCGTGCTTCGGATCCCGCTACCCTCCAGGACCAACCTCCCGATACAACAACATTTGGCGAATCGTACCCGGCACACATCGCGACACAACTGCTCAGACCCGTCCTACGTACGGCTTCACCAGAAATCATGCCGGAACACGACGAATCGCTTGGCGGCACGACTTTGTCTGGTAACTTACGCCGGCGGCTGATGTTGAGGCCTACCACCAAGAAATCTGAATGAAGAATCTTCCTGTAGTTTAGGGTTATGATGCCATTCTTTGATTAAAGTTTTTATCAGCTACTGCTTGGTTGTAATCACTTCTTTCGCAACTGCCCGTTTGGTGAGTTCCCACATGTTTTCTATGGGATTCATATCGGGCGAATCTCCTGGCCAAGGCAAAACAGTGACATATTTTATAGTCAAAAATTCTGTAATACTTCTGGCTTTGTGGCACAGTGCCGAATCATGCATAGAAACGTATTCGTCATCATCATCAGGAAACCATTCATTGACCTGCGGCAGTAGTTGCGTTTCTAGTACTCTTTTGTATTGGTCTTGCTTCATTGTCCCTTCTACGATCAGGCGCGCATGCTCCATATAGGCATATAAGCACTGCATACCCTAATAATTTTCGAATTCGGAGTATCCGAATCGTATTAATTAATTTATATAAAAACAAAGTTACATATTGATAACACTGCCATCTATAGAGGCTAGAGAGAACTTAGCCGCTTGCGTTACCAGCGCCAGCGCTGGCTAGCGGCGAAGGCACAAACTACATGAGATTATTTCTTCGCGTGTGTAGTCCTGTGTGTGAATAAAATTATTTGATTGTGTCTGTTAACTTTGCGTACGTGTGCATGTAATTTCATTGAGTTTACAAGGCGACGTAAGCTTTGCTTCTAATCTCTAACCGACCGATTAAAGAAGTTGACAAATATACCATGATTGTTGCTCGTTCAAATACCTTTTTATGTTATCAGCTTATATTGTTTCGTTATTGGTGTATTTGGTAATATAAATATGTTGGTTGTTTTAAGCGGAATTGAATGTTCATTTACTGAGTTTAGATACATTTTTTTTTTCTAGAATATGGATATATATGTATATGAATATTCTACGTTAAGTTTTGAGGAAAAATATAAAACTGTGTGTTCGCGATTTTGGTTTAACTCAAAAGAAAGGTTGTTTTAATAAAAAGTATTATGAAAATTATATCTGGTTAGCAGGCTGTGTAGTGTGTACACACAAATAAATTGTTTTGTTTCTCGTGTTACCTACACAAGAAACAAAACAATTTTAAAACTATTATTTTAAACCTATTTGTAAGGTCGGAGTAGACCAAACAGCGAGCAAGTTGGAGCTGCGCATTGTTCAGGTTTGGATGCTAGTCGCTGCACGGGCACTACATACTTATGGCAATTGGAATTGAAGAGACAGTCGAGGGCGGCTGCGGGCTGGTGGTCGACCTGCGGTTAAAGAGAAAGTCGAGGGCGGCCGCGGGCTGGTGGTCGACCTGCGGTTGAAGAGACAGTCGAGGGCGGCTGCGGGCTGGTGGTCGACCTGCGGTTGCCTGTTAATGGCGTACCACACTATCACTATCAATGAGTTTCAAATGGACAGTTCAACAACATGCGTTATTTACTGTGTTGAAGAGACACATCTTTAAAACATATTTAGGACAACAATTTAACATTGCCTTCACAATAACTCAGACAGAAATTGATAGTGTGTTACGCAATTAGGGTTAATTGTCATCGGGACTTGTAGGAAAAGTTATTAGGACATAAGTGATGAGTGTGGCGCCCGTCACCACGGCGCCAGCGTGCTGTTGGACACCAACTATACGGCTGTAGTGTAGCATGCTCCCAGAAGTATCTGATGACAAACAAAATAAACTAAACGTGATGAGTGTGGCGCCCGTCACCACGGCGCCAGCGTGCTGTTGGACACCAACTATACGGCTGTAGTGTAGCATGCTCCCAGAAGTATCTGATGACAAACAAAATAAACTAAACGTGATGAGTGTGGCGCCCGTCACCACGGCGCCAGCGTGCTGTTGGACACCAACTATACGGCTGTAGTGTAGCATGCTCCCAGAAGTATCTGATGACAAACAAAATAAACTAAACGTGATGAGTGTGGCGCCCGTCACCACGGCGCCAGCGTGCTGTTGGACACCAACTATACGGCTGTAGTGTAGCATGCTCCTAGAAGTATCTGATGACAAACAAAATAAACTAAACGTGATGAGTGTGGCGCCCGTCACCACGGCGCCAGCGTGCTGTTGGACACCAACTATACGGCTGTAGTGTAGCATGCTCCCAGAAGTATCTGATGACAAACAAAATAAACTAAACGTGATGAGTGTGGCGCCCGTCACCACGGCGCCAGCGTGCTGTTGGACACCAACTATACGGCTGTAGTGTAGCATGCTCCCAGAAGTATCTGATGACAAACAAAATAAACTAAACGTGATGAGTGTGGCGCCCGTCACCACGGCGCCAGCGTGCTGTTGGACACCAACTATACGGCTGTAGTGTAGCATGCTCCCAGAAGTATCTGATGACAAACAAAATAAACTAAACGTGATGAGTGTGGCGCCCGTCACCACGGCGCCAGCGTGCTGTTGGACACCAACTATACGGCTGTAGTGTAGCATGCTCCCAGAAGTATCTGATGACAAACAAAATAAACTAAACGTGATGAGTGTGGCGCCCGTCACCACGGCGCCAGCGTGCTGTTGGACACCAACTATACGGCTGTAGTGTAGCATGCTCCCAGAAGTATCTGATGACAAACAAAATAAACTAAACGTGATGAGTGTGGCGCCCGTCACCACGGCGCCAGCGTGCTGTTGGACACCAACTATACGGCTGTAGTGTAGCATGCTCCCAGAAGTATCTGATGACAAACAAAATAAACTAAACGTGATGAGTGTGGCGCCCGTCACCACGGCGCCAGCGTGCTGTTGGACACCAACTATACGGCTGTAGTGTAGCATGCTCCTAGAAGTATCTGATGACAAACAAAATAAACTAAACGTGATGAGTGTAGCGCCCGTCACCACGGCGCCAGCGTGCTGTTGGACACCAACTATACGGCTGTAGTGTAGCATGCTCCCAGAAGTATCTGATGACAAACAAAATAATCTAAATGTGGATGTTGAAGTGCAGTGTCATGTACAGTGTCATGTACAGTTTGGAGTTGAATACTTAAACTCGCAATTATAATTTTAAATCAATTTAATGATTTCAATTTCTTTTTTATAATAATTACAATTTCTGAAATTAAGGTTAAGGAATTATAATTTGTGAGTGCTATAGATTGTGTTAGGTCAGAAACCTAACGTAGCTAGTCTGTAACGTTAATACTCGATGATGATGGCACAACGTACATAATATACAGCATAAAAATTATGCAAAACCCGAAACACTTGTAAGAATCTTATGTACAACATTTTAAAAAGGTATATCCCAACAATATAATAAAATATCGACTTGGTTGTTCCAACAAAAATATGGCCAAAGCTTTGATCGGACGGGCGAGCGCGAGGCGTTGACCTCTGGCGTCAGCTGTGCACACAGTAAAGAGCGGGTTAAAAATTGTTTCCATTATTATATTAATATGTATGTGTGTGTATGTTGTATGTATGTATATGTGATATCGATGTTCATCTGTAATAAATAAATAATTTCATAAATATTGTTTATTTGTGACAACCCTGGCCGATGCGTTACTGTCTAGACGATGTCGGCATTTTACACGAGATCAAAGGCGTCGGCCTACTGTATGAATTTTTATACTGTGTTAATACGCTAGCGAGTGCCGATACTACAAGTTACTAATGGCAGATCTAGAGATTCATGTGTCATGGAGTCAATGAACAAGAAAAGGTTATGTTTAAAATTTCATGAGCTTTTAGCGCGTAGGTCGTGTTACGTAATTAAAACTCGAATAGACAGAACGTTGTATATTGTACGTAAGTCTAGAGTGCAATGTATAATATAAGTTAACTAATTACAAGAGTGGAGACGTGACTATGTTACAGAACGTGAATACCGAGGTAAAAGGTACAATGTAAAATGTGTAATGTGTGTCTTACAAGCTATGCACAACCTTAAATACTAAACAATAACACAGCTATCTCTAAACCATAGTGGGGTGACCAATCGGGCGTCCTTGATGCTGATTCGTTGATCATGGGAGGACGTGGCGTACCATTGGTCAACGTAGATAGTGCGCCAGTTTACAGTCACTTGCTAGGCGGTCGCTATGTTTCACATGCTCCCAAGTACGTGGGTGCACAGATGTGCTTCCGGAGTTCCGGGGTGAGATTTATTAGGCACCCTCGCTGTAGGCGGTCAGGACCCACGCTCTTTGTCTTCCGAAATCCTTGTGTGACTCTGGTGTGATTTATGTAAACCCTTTCGCGAAAGGTCGTCAATAGTTGGCATCTGTCTGGCTGCCACAGTACTCCGATTTAGTTGGACCCTTTCGCGGAAGGTCGTCCATTGTTGTATTGTAGCAACTATCTGCTACAAGATGTTTTTGGAACAGAGGACGGTTCTGTGAGTGTACAGTACAGCGGTGTTGCAGGCCGACGCGGCAATGGACATGGCGGAGCGCGACTTCTGCCAAGCGTCGCTGGAGTACGTGTTCCAGCTGCAGGCGGTACAGGAGCGCAAGAAGTTCGAGCTGGTGGAGACGCTGCTGGGCTTCGTGTTCGGCTGGTGGACCTTCCACCACACGGCGCACGACGTGCACGCCGACGCCGAGCCGCGTGTCAAGGACCTGCAGCTGCGCATCCAGCGGGTGAGTCCACCGCGCCACTCGTCACAGCGGACAGCTACTGTGGCTGGCTAACTTTTCACACTGAAGTTTTTTCAGAAGACGTCGGCTGCTCTCTAGCGGCGACAGCCTGCGTGTCCGTACGTGCCGCGTGTCGTGTGTGTGTGTGTGTGTGTGTGTGTCCAACTAAACAACACTAACGACGTTTTGATGAACGATGAGTCTGATGCTGTTTGCTGATCTATCTCACACTTGTACGTAGATTCATGAAGGGGGACGCGCTAAAGTAACTCGCACATGGAGTAGTCATTCAGGTCATGTGAGCCTGGACAGTTCTATTGGTCATTCTAAAGAATATGATTCTATTATTACATATTTGTGTTATATACGATCGCGAATCATATTTTGATCGCTGCCCTACACTAAGAATGTCTCGTGTGTCGTGGGTGCCTTTACAAACATATAAGTCCACATACACAAACATCCAGACCCGGTATAACAATTGCTAAAAACGCGTTGCTATGCTAATGACGTGTGTGACACTGGTGCTCCGAGCGCCACTGGTCCATCATTGTGTGAGGCGTGTTTTACGAACAGTGTCGTGCGTGAGTGTGCTGTGTGTGTGTGTGTGAGTGAGCTTGTCGCACACAGTACGTACTACTATTGCGTATCTACTGCTGACTGCATGAACCGTAGCCGAAATGAAACTCGGTGCGGGTTAGCATGGCGAAAGCGATCTCAACACTTGTAAAGGAAACTATTTAAAATGTATCCAGCTCTGGCGGTAATGACTTGTACGTTACGAGTACTGTGTGGTGTCCTGCCAAGTCGAGCATCAACAGACTACAAACAAACAAATACAGTAGTACCTATTTTAGAAAACGATCTTTTCCTGATTGGCCTGGCTCTTGGATGTTTATCTATATATGT
This sequence comes from Sesamia nonagrioides, assembly GCA_017933935.1. Taxonomy (NCBI): domain Eukaryota; kingdom Metazoa; phylum Arthropoda; class Insecta; order Lepidoptera; family Noctuidae; genus Sesamia; species Sesamia nonagrioides. Next base: position 419,620 of record JADWQK010000719.1, read on the forward strand.
ATCTATTATAAATATAGTATCGTTAAGTATCCCATAACACAAGTATCGAACTTACTGCGGCTAGCTAAATCTGTGTGATTTGTCCGTATATATTTATTTATTAATAATAATAATAATAAATAAATATATACAGACAAATCACACAGATTGAGCTAGCCCCAAAGTAAGTTCGAGACTTGTGTTATGGGATACTAACTCAACGATACTATATTTTATAATAGATACATATATAGATAAACATCCAAGACCCAGGACAATTAGGAAAAGATCGTTTCCCATCATGACCTGGCCGGGGATCGAACCCGGGGTCTCCACGTCGCAGGCAGGCGGGTTGACCGCTGCGCCACGGAGACCGACAAATTAAAGCCCAATTAAGGGAACTTCTCAAAAGTTTACAGTAGTTACCTTGTGTTTGGACTTAATTCATTTATATTAAGGAAAACTTTGCACCCATATAGGTTTTTTTTACGGATCACACAGATTGAGCTAGCCGCAATGTAAGTTCAAGACTTGTGCTATGGGATAAAGTAGTAAATCTGATGATGGAGCCGAGAGACATTTGAGGCACTCCTAAACGATTCATAGTAGCTACCTTGTGTAATAACTTGATTAATTTGTATTGATAAGAGCTTTACACCTAGATGGATTGTAATGATCATTAGGAGTCTGATAGTGAAGACGAAGGACAGTTGAGGGAACTCCTCAAAGGTTTATAGTAGCTACTTTAGTAGTTCTTCTTCAGCCTATATATGTCCACTGCTGGACAAAGGCCTCCCCCAAGGCTTTCCACGCCGACCTGTCTTGCGCTGCCCGCATTCATCGGATTCACGCGACCCCACTCCCTGCGCTGCGTCTTCCAGTAGGTGGCCGCCACTCCAGAACCATACTGCCCCATCGGCCATCCGTTCTACGAGCAATGTGCCCTGCCCGCTGCCATTTAAGTTTAGCGGTTGGACTTATGTAATTCATTTATATTGATAAGAACCTTGCACCCATATGGGTAAAAATGAAGGTCTGAAGTAGATCTGATGGTGTAGACCATATACAGTCGAGGGAACTCCTCAAAAATTAACAACATTGAACTTTAACATAGGAAAAACACTACCTACTCGTCATGCAACAATCAATTAAAATCTGACAGAATTTAAGTTGTGTTATTTGATTGCGTTATTTGTAGCAATGCTTATACTTGCATTGTGGTCTCATAGGACTTTTATAGAAATCGGTTCAGTAGTTTGGTTTTTAAACCGAAATTACGGGTAAAAATTAAAGCAAACGAAATTATGTCGGTTGCTTGCAGGCCTTTTTCCAAATATGTTGGCGTCTAAAAATAATATGATTTCTCAGTCTTGCCTGAGCCCAAAAAAACATCAAGTCTTTTTTTATATAGGTATCAATCCTGCAGTAATTTATTTGACTCTGGTTAGGTTTAACCTTAAAATAATATATGATGATAAATTAAATTTAAATTTTTCTATCCCTTGTACCAACTGACTTACCTAACTTTCATCAACAAAACTAACTTCCAACCCTGAAGTTACAGTCGTAACATATTTACTTGTAAATGTTTAATCAATACAAATTAAATAAGACCAAACACGTGGCAGTTGCTTCCGATGTGGAGTTACATTGATTCTCTGTCATCTCTGTCAGGCCCCAACCTTCACGGTTTTATAGTATCACCCGATATACACACAAGTATCAAGTTTTCACCCGAAGCGTGCTGACAATTTTCGAGAATTGCCCTAAATTTCTCAGAATTTCCATTATCGATACTGACGTGGTACCAATGGGATTACCTCGGCACCATACCCTTTCATATAAAAAAAGAATGGTCAAAATCGGTTCAGAAACGATAAAGTTATTAGCGAACACACATAAATCGAATTGAGAGCCACCTTTTTGGGAAGCCTGTTAAAAAATAAACACCGCAGAATTTTTATTATGAAGTATCGTCAACATTTGTTTGAGTTCATAATAACCAAAAATATTAGGCACACCAATAAACATAAATTCAAATGCCATGTGACATGTCTATTGCTTCTATGGTCTATGAAATTAACGTGTATTTATTATAAGTAGGTAGTTGCGTAGTATTGTAGAGGTGGGACGCGGTGAAGAGGGAACACCTGCTCAAGGTCATTTGCTCAGGGTATGGTCTTAAATAAAAATTAAAAGGCTAGACAGATGACGACATGTATGTAATATGCTGTCACGTCGCTCTATCGGGTTATAATTAACTAATTCTGTTCTGATTAGTAACAAACTCATTTTTGGATAAATATAAATGTTATCATTTATATGAACTGTATTTCGCACACAAGTCTATCCCTAAACCTTAAAAGGAAGCAAACTAAGTGACAGGAAATGTATTAATGAACAAAAATTATAACAATAATTCTCGATGCGTATTAAAAGAGAATAGATTGCAATACGGGTACAGGACTACTACTGAAATCGATTCATCGTATCTATTGTTTGGATGGTTACAAACACATATTAGGAAAAGGGAACGCTATTGCCACCGCCAAGCAAACACGCACCAAGTGAGCACACGAGCGCCGAGCGGCACTGAGTTGTGAGTGAAGCGCTTCACTAACCTGTACGCGCTTACAGACGCGGAGCAACTTCGACGAGATGAGCAAGCAGACAGAGTCGCTCATGAAGAAGATGATGGAGGTGCGCCAGATGGTGAGTGTGCCTGTGTGTCCGCCGCGTGTGTGTGTACTGTGTGTAACGTGCGTGTGTGTGTGCAGAACAAGGAGGAGGAGGCGGCCGCCGAGGAGGCGGGCGGCGGGGGCGCGCGCGCCGGCTACCTGTTCCTCATGGAGAAGAGTGAGTACTTGTCTCCGAACATACTCTACCATAAAACCACTTTGCACGTGTATGAACTATTTTGTAAACAGAGTATCTTTTGTACTTAAAATAGTTGATTCATATCAGTAAGATGATAAGTTATGTATGTGTGCGCAGAGGCGTTCGGCACGACCACGTGGAACAAGCACTACTGCACGTACGAGAAGAGCTCGCGACAGCTGGCGCTCACGCCGTACAACCAGATCAACGTGAAGACGGTCAGTACACCACGTAGGGCGGTCTTCTAGTCGTTAGTACTAATAGTGTATATCGGAGGGGTCATTTCAACGTGAAGACGGTCAGTACACCACGTAGGGCGGTCTTCTAGTCGTTAGTACTAATAGTGTATATCGGAGGGGTCATTTCAACGTGAAGACGGTCAGTACACCACGTAGGGCGGTCTTCTAGTCGTTAGTACTAATAGTGTATATCGGAGGGGTCATTTCAACGTGAAGACGGTCAGTACACCACGTAGGGCGGTCTTCTAGTCGTTAGTACTAATAGTGTATATCGGAGGGGTCATTTCAACGTGAAGACGGTCAGTACACCACGTAGGGCGGTCTTCTAGTCGTTAGTACTAATAGTGTATATCGGAGGGGTCATTTCAACGTGAAGACGGTCAGTACACCACGTAGGGCGGTCTTCTAGTCGTTAGTACTAATAGTGTATATCGGAGGGGTCATTTCAACGTGAAGACGGTCAGTACACCACGTAGGGCGGTCTTCTAGTCGTTAGTACTAATAGTGTATATCGGAGGGGTCATTTCAACGTGAAGACGGTCAGTACACCACGTAGGGCGGTCTTCTAGTCGTTAGTACTAATAGTGTATATCGGAGGGGTCATTTCAACGTGAAGACGGTCAGTACACCACGTAGGGCGGTCTTCTAGTCGTTAGTACTAATAGTGTATATCGGAGGGGTCATTTCAACGTGAAGACGGTCAGTACACCACGTAGGGCGGTCTTCTAGTCGTTAGTACTAATAGTGTATATCGGAGGGGTCATTTCAACGTGAAGACGGTCAGTACACCACGTAGGGCGGTCTTCTAGTCGTTAGTACTAATAGTGTATATCGGGGGGGTCATTTCAACGTGAAGACGGTCAGTACACCACGTAGGGCGGTCTTCTAGTCGTTAGTACTAATAGTGTATATCGGAGGGGTCATTTCAACGTGAAGACGGTCAGTACACCACGTAGGGCGGTCTTCTAGTCGTTAGTACTAATAGTGTATATCGGAGGGGTCATTTCAACGTGAAGACGGTCAGTACACCACGTAGGGCGGTCTTCTAGTCGTTAGTACTAATAGTGTATATCGGAGGGGTCATTTCCGTATTTTTAAGAAGACTTCTAATGTTGGTTCAATCTGCCAAAAATATCGAATACTCGAGAAATGGTATTACATATCTTTTTGCCTAGGTAACAATGATTTTATTAAAAAAATAAAACGACTATGGAGATGGTATTACAATTAATTTTGAAAGTTTCGATTACGAGAACTGGCCTTTTGATTCGAGATCGTAAGTTGAAGTGTTACTGTTGACTGGTGGTGTTGGTGGCGGCAGGCGAGCGGCACGGAGGCGCTGTGCGTGTGCGGTGCGCGCGCCTGCTCCGAGCCCGTGGAGCGGCGCTTCTGTTGGGAGGTGGTGCCGGCCGAGCGCGAGCGGCCGCCGCTCGTGCTGCAGGCGCTGGGCGAGAGGGACCGCGCCGCCTGGCTGCGCACCCTGCAGGCCGCCGGCCCGCTGGAGCCGCGCGCCGCGCCCGGCCCGCGCGCCGGGCCCGAGCCCGAGTGCGCGCTGGACGACGCGGGCTTCGCCTTCGTGCGGCGCCTGGTGGGCGCCATCGAGGCGCGCGGCCTGGAGGAGCAGGGCCTGTACCGCGTGGCGGGCGTGGCCAGCAAGGTGGCGCGCCTGGTGGCGTGCGCGGCGCCGGGCCGGCGCGTGCCGCCGCTGCACGACCCGCTGGAGTGGGAGACCAAGACGCTGACGTCGGCGCTCAAGAGCTACCTGCGCGCGCTGCCCGACCCGCTGCTCACGCGCGCGCTGCACGCGCAGTTCATCGCCGTCGCCAGTAAGTATCCAATTTACCTCTCTGATAAGATACCCGCAGTGCTCTCCCGCCACAAGCAGGCGGTCACATTGGCTGCCTGCCGCCGATGGGTCACGAAGACGTCTTTAAATATAATAAAATATGCTCGTTATCTATCCTGATGAAGTCCATCATGTCTCTGGGAACGTTCTCGGAGCTGTGCCACCTCTTGTTTCTATTCGGAGAACGTGTTTATCAAGACTATTTGTCGCATTTTTGTATTTGGTCCCATATTGCCCTAATGAATAGTTACTATGCCAAACTGCCGATATCTGGTAGGTACGGGGTTCGAATTGTATGACATTTATATGTATCATCATCATCAGCCTCTACTCGTCCACTGCTGGACATAGACGTCTTCCATAGCACGCCAACAAGCTCGATCCTGAGCAGTTCTCCGCCAGCCACTACCAGCCACCTTTTTAATGTCGTCGCTCCATCTCGCCCAAGGGCGTCCTGCGCTACGTTTGCCGAGACGCGGTCTCCACTCGAGGACTCGTTTACCCCAACGGTTGTCGGTATATGTGACCAGCCCATTGCCACTTGAGCTTGCTAATCCCCCCAGCTATGTCGATGACTTTGGTCCGCTGTCGGATCACCTCATTTCTGATGCGGTCCTTCAGAGAGACGCCTAACATAGCCCGCTCCATAGCTCGCTGAGCGGCTTTAAACTTATGGACTAGTCTCAAATCAAATCAAAATCGTTTATTTCAAATTAACCATCACTTAGTACTTTTGAATAGTCAATGTCGGTCAGTTCAAGAAAAGTAAAGCTAAATTGCACGTTCCAAAGCGTAGATCTCTATGGAGAAGAACGTGCAAGAAACTCCATGGACACTCTTTTAAAATCATAATATAGGGGTTACATTTCTTCGTTACATATTTATGTTGCTTCTATCATGTGAGCACAATGTAAAATTAATCCATACTAATCCATACTAATATTATAAATGCGAAAGTAACTCTGTCTGTCTGTCTGTCTGTCTGTTACGCTTTCCCGCTTAAACCTCTCAACCGATTTTGATGAAATTTGGCACAGACTATCTTTAGACCCTGAGAAAGAACATAGGCTATCTTTTATCCCGGAAAAAGTTGATGTTCCCGAGGGAAATCTAAAAAGCGCGATATAACCGAACTCCACGCGGGCGAAGCCGCGGGCGGTAAGCTAGTATTATAAATGCGAAAGTAACTCTGTCTGTCTGTCTGTCTGTCTGTCTGTCTGTTACGCTTTCCCGCTTAAACCTCTCAACCGATTTTGATGAAATTTGGCACAGACAATCTTTAGACCCTGAGAAAGAACATAGGCTACCTTTTATCCCGGAAAAATTTGATGTTCCCGAGGGAAATCTAAAAAGTGCGATATAACCGAACTCCACGCGGGCGAAGCCGCGGGCGGAAAGCTAGTTAACATATAAAAATGAATTAAGCCCACTGGCAGCTAAGAAATGACCAGTCTCCACTGACGGCCCCCGTTCACGAGCATGACGCGCGCATCAGCCCCACTTAGCTCAACCATATTGAAGGGAACCAAATAACCCAACAACACGCGCCACCATCAGCAAGACATTTGAGTGAGCATGACAACTCTCAACTGCAAATCTCGCAATGTCAAACAAGTTATATACAGTATGTTAACTAACAGAGGGCGTTCCCGTTAACCCGAAATAGTATAGCATACATACATGCTAAAAAAAATATTTCCATTCGAAAACAAAATGTTTTAAAATTTTTTCCAATAAGAAAATATTCAATAAAAATTTAAAATTGACATGTAAAAGAAACACACTGTACATGCGAACATGAAAGACGGCAACGTCGCAATTTATTTATACATGACGACTACTATTTTGATTTAAAACAGGAGGTTTCAAATTTATTTCCAATTAGAATTTTTTTTTATTCGGATTTTTTTTATGCTTATTTTTCTATGCTGATATTTTTATTTTAATCTATTAATAATATATATTAACGAGTTTAAGGGAACGCCCTCTGTTATTTAACATACTGTATATATATGTATATAAAAAAAAGTATAGTCCATGGTGCCTCACATTCACGTATTCATTTATTTGCTTTTACATTATACAATACTATTGCAAAATAATGGTAACAAAATCTCACCGTTAGTGTCCACGTCTCGGCTCCGTAAGTCATGACGGGTAGGACGCACTGGTTGAAGATTTTAGTCCTCAAAGATTGGGGTATGGGCGACGAAAAATACCCGTCGAAATTTACCAAATGCTGCCCATTCCAGCTGGATTCTTCTATTTGCCTCCTTCTCGAAGTTGTTTTTCCCTAATTGCAACGTTTGCCCGAGGTATACATATTCTGAAACAACTTCGAGTGGCATTCCGTTTACGGCAACCGGTCCCGGAGTGACCCGTTCATTGAACATAATTTTGGTCTTGTCTGAGTTCATCCGGAGACCAATGCTTTGGGAGGATTCAACTAAGTTAAGGTGGGAGGCCACAACATCAGCCGCCGGCATAAGTTACCAACCCCCAGACAAAGTCGTGTCGCCAAGCGATTCGTCGTTTTCCGGCATGATGTTTGGTGAAGCCGTACGGAGGACGGGTCTGAGCAATTGTGTTGCGATGTGAAATGTTGTTGTGTCGGGAGTTTGGTCCTGGAGGGTAGCGGGATCCGAAGCACGGTGCTCCGCTGGCCGACCGCAGGTAGTTAGGGGCCCAAGTAGTGTGCCAGCCACACACGAAAGGCTGCCCCGACAACTGCGAAAAATCCCAGGGTGGCCCCATCGTGCGGGTTGGCGACCGGACGAGAGGACCCGATGGCGATCCCTGGGGGAGTTCGGGCGTCCCCGCAGTCTCCAGATCAATCTCCGTCTGGCGCGGCATCTTTGGTAGTGTTGTTGGGTTTAACATTGCTTCACCTCGCTCAACTGCCGTCTTCCTTCCTATTCACTCAATTTAAAACAAAATGAAAAGTACAAATAAGAAAAGTAGGTGTGCACAGCGGGCGCACGTCCTCTCGTTTAAAGTGCACCTCTCAAACATTCGAGGTCTGCACTCCAATATCGATGCGGTCCACCACCACCTTGAGACTGAAAAGCCTCACCTACTTTTCTTGACGGAGACCCAGATCAGATGTCCGTCTGATGCGGCATACCTCAACTACCCGGGATACTCATTTGGAGCATCATTTCCTGCAGCGTGCCGGGGTCTGTGTGTATGTCCGCTATGACATCTGATGGCGGCGTCTCCGTCACCTCGAAGACCCTCATCTATCGACCTTATGGCTGTTGGTTGACACTGGTGTGGACAAAATTGTCTACACCTGTGTCTACCGATCGCGCAGTGGTGACCAGGAGATAACTCGACTATTTGACCAACTCAGTAAAGCTGCTGACAATGTGCTGCATCGGCACCCTGACGCACAGTTCGTCGCCCTGGGGGACTTTAATGCCTGCCATCAAAACTGGCTTTTCCCATACCAGAGGACTGACCACGCTGGGAGAGAAGCGCGTAACTTTGCGCTATCAATGGGCCTTTGCCAGCTGCTGGGACAAGCGACTAGGGTGCCTGATGTAGCTGGTCATACCGCCAACTGTCTGGACCTTCTGCTGACTACTGATCCGGACAGATGTGTTGTAACAGTTTTCTCACCGTTGGTAACTTCAGACCACTGTCTGGTGAAGTCTGTGTCGTCCTTATCCCCTCCAGATCACGACTCTCGTGGTGAACGGAGATTATGGCGATACAAGTCAGCAGATTGGGATGAGATGCGCCACTTCTTTGCGTCTTATCCTTGGCAGCAGGTCTGCTTCTCTTCTGACAATCCGTCGAGCTGTGCGGACGCTATAACCGATGTGGTGCGTCAAGCTATGGAGTATTTTATCCCCTTCAGCGACGTGCACGTCGGTGGCTCAGCTCGCCCATGGTTCAATGCCGATTGTGTCCAAGCTGAACAGCTTAAGCACGCGTCATTTCTCACCTGGGTTGACGCTCGTGACCGCAGAGCTCCGGATCTAAGCTCAAAGAAGAGAGCCTTTAACCGCGCTGCCAAGTCCTACAAAAAGGCGTTTAAGAGGGCTCGCTTTGACCGTATTACCCATATTGGCAACAAGTTATCTGCGCAGCCATCCGGTAGCAGATCTTTTTGGTCCCTTGCCAAATCGGTCGAGGCGAACTTCTGTCGGCCCACACTGCCTCCGCTGGTTAGGCCTGATGGAACACTGGCTCATACGCCGAGAGAGAAAGCAGGTCTCTTTGCATCTCTCTTTGCCCATAGTTCGCGTCTTGATACTGGCAGTGCTACTCCACCTAATTTACCTCATTGCGGAGCTTCAATGCCGGAGGTTCGCATTCGGAACAAGGAGGTCCTGAGAGCACTGTGTCGTTTGGACGTGAATAAGGCTAGTGGTCCAGATGGTATACCAGCGATTGTTCTTAAGGCATGTGCGCCCGAGTTGTCTCCTGTATTGAAGCGCCTGTATCGCCTCTCATTTGGGACTGGTATAGTGCCCAAGTCCTGGAAGCTTGCCAACGTGCAGCCCGTGCCCAAAAAGGGTAGTCGTGCCGGCCCTACCAACTATCGGCTGATTTCGGTAACCTCCATACTCTGCAAGATTATGGAGCGTGTATTGAACTCGCGCCTCTTGGCTTACCGGGAAGGTAACGATCTCCTCAGTGACCGACAGTACGGTTTTCGGCGCAATCGGTCAACTGGGGACCTACTAGTGTATGCCACTCACTTGTGGGGCGAGGCCCTCGAGAAAAATGGGGAAGCGATTGCCGTCTCCCTTGATGTCTCGAAGGCCTTCGACCGGATATGGCACGCTGGCCTTTTGAGTAAGCTTCCAGCTTAGGAGTTCTCCCCGAAAAAAGAGCAGAATTAAATATACGCTGAAGCTCTTTTAGCAAAGGCGTGCAGCTTTCAAGAGCTCCGAGGTGCTCTCCCGGGGCCGAGAGGTACTCTCCCGGGGCCTTCCCATTTTTAAGCTGTCTAAGAGCCACCACGATCTCGGCTAGGCTGATCTCTATGTATAATAACTTCCAAATTGTCGAGAAATACTATTATTTTTGAGTATTCTAAATTTTTTCCCGTTTTTTATACGTTTACAGTTTTTCTGTAGTGTATTATTTAGTATCAGCATTGCACCCGTGCGAAGCCGGGGCGGGTCGCTAGTTAATTATATGGGACACGCAGCTAGCTACTCCATTTTCTGAAGTGTATTTAGTATCAGCATTGCACCCGTGCGAAGCCGGGGCGGGTCGCTAGGTAATTATATGAGACACGCAGCTAGCTACTCCATTTTCTGTAGTGTATTTAGTATCAGCATTGCACCCGTGCGAAGCCGGGGCGGGTCGCTAGTTAATTATATGAGACACGCAGCTAGCTACTCCATTTTCTGTAGTGTATTTAGTATCAGCATTGCACCCGTGCGAAGCCGGGGCGGGTCGCTAGGTAATTATATGAGACACGCAGCTAGCTACTCCATTTTCTGTAGTGTATTTAGTATCAGCATTGCACCCGTGCGAAGCCGGGGCGGGTCGCTAGTTAATTATATGAGACACGCAGCTAGCTACTCCATTTTCTGTAGTGTATTTAGTATCAGCATTGCACCCGTGCGAAGCCGGGGCGGGTCGCTAGTTAATTATATGAGACACGCAGCTAGCTACTCCATTTTCTGTAGTGTATTTAGTATCAGCATTGCACCCGTGCGAAGCCGGGGCGGGTCGCTAGTTAATTATATGAGACACGCAGCTGGCTACTCCATTTTCTGGTGTGATATGTTGAAATCCTTCTTCAAAAGCTTTTTTACTTCTGTCATTTTGAACATTTTGTTGTCTTGCAATGACCTTAGCCTGCGCCCATACAAACTCAATGAGATGAAGCGGCAAAAGTAAAATCAGCTAACCACGTTTTTCGGGAGAAGTCTCTCGAAAAACGTTAAAAAGCCAAAAAAAACGTGAAAAACTTTTAAATTGTTAATTTACTTTGTATACAATATGTTAAGAAAACCCTGTCCGACCCGTAAGGATAATAAAGGTTAGGTAAACACATGACCAAATATAATATGAAATTTTACATAATCATCATAGTAACAATACTAGTGAATTTTGAAATAATCTTTTTTTTCCCGCGAATTAATTCCAACTTCCCCAAAATTTGGTACTTTTTAAAAAGTGATAACATTATTTTGACGGTATAATTCTGAGCGAATAGCGATGCGACCGCGTGCCCTGCCCCCCTTCGCCCGCGCCTCTTTTTGCGAAATAATACTTATTTTTTAGGGGGATTTTATTTTTAAGTTTAGCCTGTCTTTGTGGGCATTAGTAGAATCAGTTATCGATACCTAACAATACCTTCACGGATCGGACAGGGTTTTCTTTGCATATTGTATACTGTAAACTAAAGTCACACCAATTTCCAAAATATCAGCTGTTTTCGATACACATTCTTTTTTTTTTGGGAACTTCAGTAGGTAATTGTGAAGCAACTTTTCCTCAAATATGTGTTTGTGGGCGTTTTGTATCATAAGCTTTTCGTTGGCAGCTGCATCAGACCGAAAAAAATTCTTGTCGCATACGGACGCCCGCCTCGCTCGGCGAGGCAGAATAGATAAAATAGAAATACAAGATGTCGGAAGCATCGTAAGCGTATGGACGCATTAGTGTGATAATTCAGTAGTCAGACCGAAATGACGTGATCTCGCGCGCGGGTGCGTACGTCGCTGGGGCGACGTGGAATATATACAATATGTAAAGAAAACCCTGTCCGACCCGTCAAGGTGTTGTTAGGTATCGATAACTGATTCTACTAATGCATACAAAACCTTGCCAAACTAAAAAACCCTAAAAATAAATATTATTTCGCTAAAGGTACACTTACGTATGGCAATACAGAGCGCGGGTGACGAAACAGGTCACCCGGTCACGCGCTTATCCGTAGCGGTGTCAGATCATGAACTCACTTGACCTCATGCATGACCTTCCACACTTGCATATGGTTAGTGCCCAGCTCTCGTGCCACAGAATGAGTACTCAGAGTGGGGTCGTTGAATAATACGCACACTCACACGGGACCGGTATGCAAAACAGATCTCATAGTCTCTACGAGCTTCTGCAGAAATGCAGCCACTTCTCACACCCAGTCACATGAGCATGTAGAATACTCTACCTACGTTAGAAAACGACATGATCACACAATAAACGATACGACTACACTGACGCAATGTCTACGCGAAACTAATAAATTTAAAATAAAAATTATTTTTATTTCATAAAAATAGGTACTCTAGCTGCACGGCGGTACCCTTTGACTAGGGATGTGAAAGTATTCAAAATATTGATGGATCGATCGATACGATTACTCGTAACAATTTTTGGTATAGTTTAGTATTGCGGAATCTCACGCATCGATTCAACATCGCATGGCATTCTTTAGATTTTAGAACTTTCACATAACTTAAATTAGGTAAACTTATATGCTTTACATTGTTTATAATACTTCACTAAAATCGTATTTCATAAGACCTTTCTAGTTTCTGTTTACTAATACCTGTGATATAATAATGTTATTAGTAATTAATCGATAATTAAACAAAAGCACTTTTACTATTAGGTAATCTGTGTTTTTACATTTTTATATATACATTTTTATGATCTCCCAAAAATAATTAAGCATAAGATGGTTCTCTTTGCAGATGACAGCACCGCAATAATAGAATGCAATGACATAAATAATTATGAAAATGACATTAATGAATCTCTAAGTAAAATAATAAACTGGCTTGATGACAATAATTTGAAAATTAATCTAACTAAAACCAGCATCATGCAATATCATCAACGTTGCAAAAATAATGAACTTAATATCCATTATAAAGATTATAAAATACAGGAAGTTCATAATGCTAAGTTTTTGGGAATCATTATTGATAATAAATTGACATGGAATTCTCATACCGACAGTGTATGTAAACGATTGGGTAGGTCGTCGTATTCGCTATTTCAATTATCAAAAAAGGTTAACATTGAGACATTGCTCACAGCCTACCACGGTCAGATAGCTTCTGTTTTACGATACGGAATTATGTTCTGGGGGCAGTCAGTTAATAGGGAGGTTGTATTTAGGATGCAGAAACGCTGTGTGAGGTCTATGTGTGGTTTAAAAACTACAGACAGCTGTATTCCACACTTTAAGAAACTAAAAATATTGACACTGCCAGCAATGTACATACTGGAAACGGCATTATTTGTTAAGAAGAACCTGCATTTATTCGCCAGTTTATCTAAAGTCAGAAAAAATCCATTACGTACCCAATATTTTCATAAACTATGCAATGTAAAATGTAAGACAGCTCTAATGCGTAAAAGTTTTCTTGGCAACGCTCCAAAAATTTATAACAAAATACCTAATGACATTAAAGATATGCCACTGATACAATTTAAAAACGCACTTAATAAATTACTTATTGAAAAATGTTATTACACGTTAGACGAATTCTTGAATGATGGCTCAATGTAAAGAATATTGTATAATAATATTGTATATAATTATTATACTTTTGAATTATAATATTGATGATGTATTTTTTTTTGTCATTTTAATTATTATGACCTAAGTTTTTTTTTTTTTTTGACATTTATGTAATAAGAAATAATTCCTCATTTGGTTCTGACATTTTAATTTAAATAGTAATTATGCATGATTTTATATTGATGATTTTGATTATTTTGACTTAGATTTTTTTTTACATTAAATTAATGAGAAATTGTTCCTCATCTGGGCCTGTCACTTTAATTGAAAGAGTAATTGTGCATGATTTCTAAAAGTATATTCTTATTGCTTGAAATTTTGTTATGATGAGCCACATGGACACTATATTTTTGTACGCCTACTGCCATAACACAGCGCGTTATTCTATGTAAGATCTGTAAATATTTACCTGTGTTAACAAATAAATGATTTGATTTGATTTGATTTACAACAAATCATTGAACCACTAAAAAAAATGTTATTACCCAAAAAATTGTGCATCTGACATCTCTAGTCATTCTTTTGACGTCGGCGAAAATGTCACTGCTTAGCGCTCATTGGTCAGCGGCTAAATATACAGACGCCGCCAAAGAATGAAAGGCGACCTCCGTGGCGCAGTGGTCAACACGCTTGCCTGCGACGTGGAGGCCCAGGGTTCGATCCCCGGCCAGGTTATGATGCAAAACGATCTTTTCCTGATTGGCCTGGGTCTTGGATGTTTATCTATATACGTATATATTATAAATATAGTATCGTTGAGTTAGTATCCCATAACACAAGTCTCGAACTTACTTTGGGTCTAGCTCAATCTGTGTGATTTTTCCGTAAAAAAAAAGGAAAGTTATACCGTCCAAAATGGTGTTGTCACTTTTTAGAAATTTACCAGATTTCGGGGAAGTTAGAATAAATACGCGGAAAAATAGATTGTTTCAAAATGGATTGTCATGTGATTATCTAACCTTTATTATCCGTTTTTTTTAATCTATTTTATTTTTAGAGGGTTTAATCACAAATTGATTATGTCACCCTCATCGGTACAAACGCATTACTTATGATCTAAATCCTATTTTTGCAATAATCTGGCATTCTTTGACAATGGGGATGCAAGAATACTGTTACACCTTCCAACATCTATTGATTTGGGTAACAATATGGTTCTTTCGAGCTCATTTCGGATGCACTCCATCAGTATATGGTAAGTGTCTTCCACTATATTGCACTCCGGACAATTTGGTGACGCAACTTTACCCACGAGGAAACTAAAACTGTTCATAGGGATGTGTCCCGATCGAAGTCGAAGAGCCATAACAATTTCTGATGACTCATATTTGTATGGTCGAACCATACACCTCGCGAAAGTGTTGGCTGGATCGTGTGATACCAGATTCCCTTGCTCAGTGATCTCTGATCGAAGTGTTCGTGCCACATTTTTGCGCATTCTTCTTTAACATAAAAAAAAAATCACTGTGCACGGGAAAGAGAGAACAATCCAACCCATCACCACAAGCCTCTTTTGCCAATCGATCCACTACTTCATTATCTTCCAAGCCAACATGAGCAGGTATCACAATGTTCTTGTTCTTAGCAATAAGTTTACAAATTGATTTGATCACGCTGTAGGCAATCGGGGTGCCTCGAAAACCCGATGTACACCGAACCAAATGTTTAAGATCGCTTCTCGCATCACTCAAAATAACATAATTACCATTCTCAAGTGAGTCAATGTAAGATGATGCTTCACCTATTGCCACAAGCTCAGTACACATTATATTGCATTTGGAGTTTACCTTTAATAGTACTGTCATTTTGGTTTGTGGATCGAAAAATGCTGCACCCGAACCTGAACCTTTAGAACCAACGGTGAATATTTTATAAAATTCCGAGTACGTATTATTTAAAAATATGGTACATAACTCACTGAGTTTGGCATTGTGATAGTACTTTTTATCTGCAATCAAACCTAATCTGGGTAATATTACTTGAGACATATCAATTCTTTGAACCCAAGTATTCAATGAGAACATTTCAAACATTGGGCTCGTGTAAATAGGTAGCAAATCAAGAAACCCATGAATTCTGGCTAACAACGGTGTCTTTCTTTTCCAGTGAGGTGGATGACAATGTGCTCGTAATTCCTTTAACACAGCCTTAATATTATTATCGGCATATGATTTTATTTTGACCCAAAATTTACCCGCTAGATAATACCTGCGAAACTACAACGGCTGGAGAAACAGTTCTTTTACCATTACGTGGATCGGTGTAGTTTTATTAAAGCCACCGATAACCCTCATGCAGACGTTTTGAACCCTGTCCAATTTACTTAAGTGAGTTTCACAGCTACTATCATACAGAAAACAAGCGTAGTCGATTCTACTCCGAATTGTTGAGATGTATAACCGCCTCAGATGTTTGGGATGTACTCCCGATCCAGAACCAGTAAGAATTTTAAAAATGTTAATTAATCTCGACGCCTTCTCTCGAGTCTCATACATGTGCTTAGCCCACCTTAGTGAACGGTCAAGCCAAACCCCCAAATATTTTAAATTGTTTACCACTGGCAGCGATGCGTTATTAATTTTTATAGAGACTGTCTCTCTTGAGACTCTGTTCTTAAAAATACAGGCGCTGCGTTTCAGACGAGATATCTCCAGACCCAAATTCAAAAATAATTTAGTCATCTTATCTATAGTGGGTTGTAAATGTTGTTGGGCCGTTGCGGCATCACTGCAAGTGGTATACAACACAAAATCGTCTGCATACTGCGACAGAAACGTGTCCCCCCCACTGCTATGACATACATCCATGGTAGCTATGTAAAAAGTAAGGGTGACAATGGATCGCCTTGTGCCAATCCCCGACCGGACGTACGACTAATGACGTTATTTCCTGTTGTAATTTTAAGGTTTCTCAGTTTAAGAAAGTTCCAGATGTAACTGAAAATCCTGGACCCTACACCAATTCGTTTCATGACTTTCAGAAGACCTTGTCCATCCACGTAGTTATATGCGTTGTTGATGTCTATGAAAGCCGCCACAGTAATAAGTAAACCTTTAAAACCAGGCAACCGATTTCGATGCGATCCCTTTAAACAGATAGAGTGATTCAAGAGGAAGGCTCACACGTATAGTACATGCACCCGCGCGAAGCCGGGACGTGTCGCTAGTCATCTGATAATTGTTTACACACGAATTAAAATTTGCAGATCGAGGGTAGTTCAGCATTCTATTATCACGAAGCGAGAAATATATTGTTCAATAAAAAGAAATTGTTCAGTATACAATGCGCTTGCACAACTTATACCCTGTATACGTACTATCGCGTTACATACACACGCGACACCAATGAAATTACAAATAGCTTGACAAGGGAACATTTAGCACGGTGATCACATAAGAATAGTAACGACTCACCGGATTGTTGCAATTAAATTACCCGCAAATACTTGGAATACGTGGATACACCAGGTTATAATTTTACTCGAAACGAGTCGACTAAAACAGTATTGATTAAATCGAGTTACGATCTTTCTTATTAGTCGTAATAATCAGCGCGCCGTCATCCATCCATACTATCCATACTAATATTATAAATGCGAAAGTAACTCTGTCTGTCTGTCGGTCTGTCTATCTGTCTGTCTGTTACGCTTTCCAGCTTAAACCTCTCAACCGATTTTGATGAAATTTGGCACAGACAATCTTTAGACGACGACCTTTGGCCCTGGCAACATTTAACACGCGCACACTACGGACCGATGAGAAGATTGTCGAACTGGAGGAAGAACTGAGCCGGTTGCGCTGGGACATTGTGGGGTTATCTGAAGTCCGAAGAGAGGGAGAGGACTCGATAATCCTGAAGTCTGGCAACCTGCTCTTTTTCCGGGAAGGCGACCAGCTGTCCCAGGGTGGTGTCGGGTTTATTGTCCACAAGTCCCTCGTGAACAGCGTGGTTAAAGTCGGGAGCCTTTCGACTCGGGTGGCGTACCTTGTACTGAGAATAACAAAACGATATTCGTTAAAGGTTATACAGGTCTACGCCCCGACGTCTAAACACTCTGACGATGAGGTGGAGGCTATGTATGAGGACGTCAGTAGAGCCATACATTCCTCCAAAACCCACTACACCGTTGTCATGGGGGACTTTAACGCAAAACTGGGCATGCGAAAGGCGGACGAGACGAAAGTGGGGCAATTTGGAGTTGGAAATCGGAATCCCAGAGGTCAGATGCTAATGGATTTCATGGAAAGGGAAGGACTCTTTGCGATGAATTCTTTTTTCAGGAAACCATTGCACCGCAAGTGGACCTGGCTCAGCCCCGATGGTCAGACCAAAAACGAGATAGACTTCATAATGTCAACGAGAAGGCAAGTGTTCAACGATGTCTCCGTGATCCATGCGGTAAAAACCGGGAGTGATCACCGTATTGTTAGAGGCATCTTGAACCTCAACATTAGGCTCGAACGCTCTCGACTTATGAAGTCTACGCTCCGTCCAGCGTCAACACAACTCCAAAACCCCGAGAGCTTTCAGATCGAACTACAAAACCGCTTCGAATGCCTCGTTGAATGCGTAGATGTGGACGACTACAACAACAGGTTTGTGGAAACTCTCCAAACAGAAGGGTCTAAGTTCTACAAAACCCTCCGTTCAAAAAGACAGAAGAAGATCTCCGGTCCCACCCGCCGGCTAATGGAAGAAAGACGGGAGGTGATCTTAAAATCCCCTGATGACGCTCCGCGCATCAGATGTCTTAACAGACAGATCTCAAAGTCTCTGACTCGCGATATACGCCAATTTAATACAAATTGTATTAAAGAGGCTATCGAGCGGAACAAAGGCTCCAAAGTGTTCGCACGAGAATTGTCTGTTGGACAGAGTCTACTTGCGAAGCTGAAGACTGGGGATGGTAGGATCGTCACTTCCAAGCCCGAGCTTTTGGGTGAGATGGAGAAATTCTACGGAGAGTTATACACATCAACACACGCACCTGTTGTAAGCCTGGCTAATGATCCTAGAGCCAGACTAACCCGACACTACACCGACGATATCCCGGACGTCAGCCTGTACGAGATTGGTATGGCCCTGAAACAGCTCAAGAACAATAAGGCGGCTGGAGATGATGGAATTACGGCTGAGCTTCTGAAAGCGGGTGGCAAACCGGTTCTTCAAGCGCTTCAGAAGCTATTTAATTCCGTCATTCTTAAAGGCGAAACGCCTAAGGCGTGGCACAGGAGCGTGGTGGTTTTGTTTTTCAAAAAAGGTGACAATACCCTCCTGAAAAACTACAGACCGATATCCCTCCTGAGCCATGTCTACAAGCTGTTTTCTAGGGTCATCACGAATCGTCTCGCTCGCAGGTTCGACGACTTCCAGCCTCCCAAACAAGCAGGCTTCCGAAAACGTTTTAGCACCATAGACCACATTCATACGCTGCGGCAAGTTATACAGAAGTCCGAGGAGTATAACAAACCACTATGCTTGGCGTTTCTGGACTATGAGAAGGCCTTCGATTCGATTGAGACTTGGGCCGTGCTACAGTCTCTCCAGCGGTGCCAAATTGACCATCGATACATTGAGGTGATAAAGTGTTTGTACAAAAACGCCACCATGTCAGTCCGTCTCCAGGATCAGGACTCGAAACCGATCCAACTGCAGCGTGGAGTGAGACAAGGAGATGTCATATCTCCTAAATTGTTCACTGCTGCGTTGGAAGATGTCTTCAAGCTCCTGGACTGGAAAGGACTTGGCATCAACATCAACGGCGAGTACATCACTAATCTCCGTTTCGCAGATGATATCGTGGTCATGGCTGAGACCCTGGAAGACTTGGGCAAAATGCTCAATGACCTCAGCAGAGCTTCCCAACAAGTGGCTCTAAAAATGAACATGGATAAGACGAAGATCATGTCGCACCCACTCCAATTGTAGTTGGTTGCTCTGCACTCGAAGTTGTTGACGAGTATATATACTTGGGACAGACAGTCCAACTAGGGGGGATTCGGATCGCTGTCGAGTCCACTATGAAGTACCTAGGATTGGTGCTCGACAGCCGGTGGGACTTCGGCCCTCACTTCCGGCGGCTGGCGCCCAAGTTGTTGGGGGCGGCTAGGGCGCTTTCAACATTGCTTCCCAACCTGGGGGGACCGAGCGCCGCTTGCAGGCGGCTCTACATGGGAATCGTGCGATCGATGGCCCTGTATGGGGCCCCGGTGTGGGCTTTTGACCTGACGGCCGGCAGCATCGCTGTACTGCGAATACCGCAGAGAGTGATGGCCGTCAGAGTCATACATGGGTATCGCACGATCTCCTATGAGGCGGCCTGCCTACTGGCTGGAACCCCGCCCTGGGACCTGGAGGCGAGGGTCCTCGCGTCTCTGTACCGGTGGCGTGAGCAGGCGCGAGAACGGGGCGAACGGCCGATGCAGCGTCAGCTTGAGCAGCGTCGGTCGCAGCTCAGCGAGGTCTTGGTGGCGGAATGGCGGGACAGGCTTTCACGCCCTACCGCCGGCCTCACCACCATCGAGGCCATCCGGCCGGTACTGGCGGACTGGCTCGGGAGAAGGCATGGCTCCCTGACGTTTCGGGTGACACAGGTGCTCTCGGGGCATGGTTGCTTCGGAAAGTACCTGTGTCGCATAAACAGGGAGCCGGACGCCCGGTGTCACCACTGCGTCGACTGCCGGGAGGATACGGTGCAGCATACGCTGGCAGAGTGTGCCAGTTGGGAGGAGCTGCGCCGTGTCCTCATCTCTGAAATAGGCAGTGACTTGTCGCTGCCGGCCGTAATCAAGTCGATGGTCGGCAGCGAAGAGTCCTGGATGCGGTGGTTTCCTTCTGCGAAACAGTTGTCTCGCGGAAGGAGGCTGCGGAAAGGGAGAGGGAGATCTCGTCCTCTCACCCGACCCGCAGCAGGCGTACCGGGCGTCGTCGGAGGGCGGATAACGCCCTCTTCCAGCCCCCCTAAATGGGTTCAGGGGCGATGGACTCGGGGACATCTGTCGCCCCTCAAACATCAGGACCCGAGGTGGCGGCGCGAAGTGTTCCACGCGCGCTACTCATAGACGTCACGGAGGGAGTCCTACACCTCACTCCCCCCCTTGACCCGGGGAGGCCTACGGTGGTGGGCCAGCACCAATCGGGGGTTGCGGAAGCAGTATTAGTTCTCGCAGCCCCCGGTGTAGGTGTGAGAAGGAACAACCGGGTGGTTTTTAGTCAGTAAGAGTCTGACAGACCCCGTCGCCCGCCCCAGGGCGGCAGACATCCATGAGGATTTTCCACCCGGAAAAAAAAAAAAATGTAGGTCCAACTTCGAGAAAGAGGTGTCTCGGCGAATCCAGCTCGGTTGGGCAGCGTTCGGGAAGCTACGCTACATCTTCTCGTCGTCCAAGATACCACAGTGTCTCAAGACTAAAGTCTTTGACCAGTGTGTGTTGCCAGTGATGACTTACGGAACTGAAACGTGGTCGCTCACAATGGGCCTCATACGAAGGCTCAGAGTCACACAAAGGGCAATGGAAAGAGCTATGCTAGGAGTTTCTCTGCGTGATCGAATCAGAAATGAGGAGATCCGCAGAAGAACCAAAGTCACCGACATAGCTCTGCGAGTCGCTAAACTTAAGTGGCAGTGGGCAGGGCACATTGCTCGTAGAACCGATGGCCGATGGGGCAGCAAGGTTCTGGAGTGGCGGCCACGTACTGGAAGACGCAGCGTAGGGAGACCCCCAACAAGGTGGACCGATGACCTGGTGAAGGTCGCGGGAAGCCGATGGATGCGGGCAGCACAAGACCGGTCATCGTGGAAAGCCTTGGGGGAGGCCTTTGTCCAGCTGTGGACATCTATAGGCTGAGGAAGGAAGAAGAAGAATCTTTAGACCCTGAGAAAGAACATAGGCTACCTTTTATCCTGGAAAAATTTGATGTTCCCGAGGGAAATCTAAAAAGCGCGATATAATCGAACTCCACGCGGGCGAAGCCGCGGGCGGAAAGCTAGTATATATATATTGTTTTGCTTTGCTAGTATTTTGGCATGGTAGCTGGCATATGGTAAATAATTTAATTGTTGTATTTTCTTGTGTTCATCACTATACATACTATTGTATAAAGTCATGTGTTTTTTAACCGACTTCAAAAAGGAGGAGGTTACTCAATTCGACCGTATATATGCCTTTTTTTTATGTTTGTTCGCGCGTAACTTCGTCGTTTATGAAGCGATTTTGATAATTCTTTTTTTGTTGCAAAGAAGACATTCCCAAGGTGGTCCCATGATAAGGACATCAGGGTCTGATGATGGAAGACCAGAGAAATCAAGGGGAACTTTCAAAAATCGTAGGGGCGATTAGTGCATTTCTTAGTATTTTCATTAAGTATTTAAAGCACTACAATTTGATAAAGGTCTGGAGTAGATCTGATGATGGAGCCGGAAGACAGGCGAAGGAACTCGTCAACAATTCACAGCAGCTACCTTGTGTTTGGGCTTGATTAATTTGTATTGATAAGAACTTTACACCTAGATGGGTTGTGACTGTCATAAGAGCTCTGATGATGAAAACAAAGGCCAGTTCCGGGAACTCCTCAACGGTTTGCAGTAGCTACTTTGTGTTTGGTTTTAATTCATTTATATTGATGAGAACTTTGCACCCATTGGGTTAAAATAATGGTATGCAGTACCTAAATCTGATGATTAAGACCATAGGCAGTCGAGAGAATTCTTCAAAATTACGGGTAAAAATTAAAGTAAACAAAATTACGTCATTTCCCAACTATATTTGCGTCAGCTTCCTGTCTGACCGGATGTACCTGAATACATAGTACCTACTTTTCACAACTAAAAAGTGTAAAATAAAAACTTTTTTACAAAAAAACAACCGACTTCTAAAAACCACTACAAAGTGAAAAATAACTAATTTCGGAAGTCGGTATCTTTGGTTTTTGTATAGGTATTAGTTTTTTTTTGTAAAAAAGTTTTTTTTTTTAAGTGAACAGACAGCTGTGCTGCTGGGGAGTTTCTTCCGCCACTTCTTCTTCCCAGCGAAAACACTAGGAAGTGTCGATGGGTGGGCGTAAAATTGACGTTCAAAAAGTGCTGATTCTCAGCCTAATTTTAATAAATGACTTTTGATTTGATTATTATAAATTTTTTGGATATCTGCGCGAATCGTACACTTTTTAACCGACTTCAAAAAGGAGGAGGTTACTCAATTCGACCGTATATATGCTTTTTTTTTATGTTTGTTCGCGCATAACTTCGTCGTTTAAGAACCGATTTTGATAATTCTTTTTCTGTTGGAAAGAAGACGTTCCCAAGGTGGTCCCATGATAAGGATATCAGGGTTTGATGGTGGAAGACCAGAGAAAACAAGGAGAACTTTCAAAAATTGCAGGGGCGACTAGTGTATTTCTTAGCATTTTCATTAATTATTTCAAAGCACTACAATTTAATAAAAGTCTGGAGTAGATCTGATGATGGAGCTGGGAGACAGTCGAAGGAACTCCTCAACAATACACAGCAGCTACCTTGTGTTTGGGCTCGATTAATTTGTATTGATAAGAACTTTACACCTAGATGGGTTGTGACTGTCATAAGAGCTCTGATGATGAAGACAAAGGCCAGTTCCGAGAACTCAACGGTTTACAGTAGCTACTTTGTGAACTTAATTCATTTATATTGATGAGACCTTTGCACCCATTGGGTTAAAATAATGGTCTGCAGTAAATTTAATGATGAAGACCATAGGCAGTTGAAGGAATACTTACGGGTAAAAATTAAAGTAAACAAAATTACGTCGTTTCCCAACTATATTTGCGTCAGCTTCCAGTCTGACCGGATGCAACTGAGTACTTTTAACAACTAAAAAGTGTAAAATAAAAACTTTTTTACAAAAAAACAACCGACTTCCCAAAACCACTACAAAGTGAAAAATAACTAATTTCGGAAGTCGGTGTCAAAAACGAATATACAAAACCAAAGACACCGACTTCCGAAATTAGTTATTTTTCACTTTGTAGTGGTTTTGGGAAGTCGGTTGTTTTTTTGTAAAAAAGTTTTTATATAAGTAGTTTGAAATGATTAACTATTCTCACTGATTATTCATTCATCTGATAGAACGAGAACTGAGAGCAACACTATTACTTTAAATATGGCAAAATTATTTTACAAAGTGACATTAGCTACTGTCAGTTAGCTTCGTCTAATTGAAAATACGACTATAGTTAAATATACATATTAAGTAAAACATCATCTTTGGCTATTCATAACTTATGATTCGAAGTAACGTCTCGTCTAACCATTTGGCGGCGCGGACATCTTTTTGAGTCTTCGAGACTGCGACAGGTCTCGCTGGCTATAAAATAAAATAAAATGTAATTTCTGTGTTTGTGGTGGACATTGAATAGTTTTTTCAATGAGACACAGAACGGATTTCGTCACTGTGGCACAGTTGAAGTTGTACCGAGAAACATTCGGCGGCCAGGGTTTTATGTCTCTGCTGCTGCATAATGGAACTACATAGCGATCGCGAGCGCTACTACTTAGCGTGACATCCTCGGTTCGACTGCCGGGTTTGACAACGTGTTATAGGTTTTTTCGGTCTGTTTAAGACCCGGGAAATAGACACATCCCCCATAACATAATAACCCTTGGGAGAATACAGTGAGCTAATTGCTTGATTCCTTATCAGTAGTTTAGGGTTTCATTTTGATGATGCTGTGTTATGTTCTGCACAGAATGCGAGCGTCGATCGGAGCGCGCGGCAGGCGTGGCGGCGCTGGTGCGGGCGCTGCCGCCGCCCAACAGAGACATGTTAACGCTCGTCGTCACGCACCTGCGCAAGTGAGTAGCGCTAACACCTTCTGCACACAACCGACCGCGACATGTTGACGGCAATTTTTACTATTTCATGTTTCTAATTGTCTCTCTACTTTTGCTGTCTTATGCTAGATGACGTCATGAGACATGGATCACAGTTTTTGTATGAAATTTATTTTCATACCCTGTGTATTGTATCTGAAATCTGTTTGAGCGATCCGTGAGTCATGTGCGTGTGTGTGCAGCGTGGCGGCGCGCTGCGATAAGAACCTGATGTCGACGTCCAACCTGGCGGTCTGCTTCGGGCCCACGCTGCTGCGGCCCGAGCGCGAGACCGTGGCCTCCATCCTGGAGCTCAAGTTCTACAACGTGCTGGTGGAGACGCTGCTGGAGCACTACGAGCAGGTGTTCGAGGCGGCGGTGTCGGCGGCTCCTCCAGCGGCGCCGCACAACGGCGCGCTCAGGTACGTGCCCGTGCGCCTGCGCTCTACTCACTTCTAGCTTCATGTCAACAATAAGTCGCGAACCCGTTTATGTTCCAACCTGTAATGCAACTTATCTGACACTCGGTCAACGTATAGGTAAACCTTTTTCCATGCGACGTGTAACGGAAAGGGCACGGCTTCTTTAGATGATACTAGCTACGCCCTGCGGTTCCTTCCGCATAAGTTTCGATCCCTTATGAATATTGGGATAAAAGGAGCGTAGAATTACGGAAAAAAATCATGGCGATATTAGCTAGTAACGTGACGTATAACGTTAAGTTATTGACTTCCATATTGAATTTAAGAAATATATGAAATCAAAAACTTTGTATTTATTCTAAAAGTATTTTGAGTTGAAAGCCTTCCAATATTGTTTGATATTGTTACGAATGCACCTTATGTTAATGGCATAAGGTTCAATATCGCATTGCCAGCGACGGTGTTTCCGTCACACTACAATTTGGGTGTCTTCAAGGCTAGAGTGAATAGGCTTGTGGAGGTATGAGGAGCAGCGTGTAAAGCTCACTCATCCTCCGTAGACTTGGGAGGATCCTCCGACCAGACTAGTTGTCTGGCGGGCCACTTGTTCGCCGGTTGATGTCGCGAGCTTGTATATATGCTAGTTGCACGGTAAACTCTGATTCAGACGTCAGTATGATGCGTTGTTCGCATGTGGCGTTGTAGGCACCGCTACATTACTCCCCTCCTGCTGAGAGTTGTAGGCACCGCTACATTACTCCCCTCCTGCTGAGAGTTGTAGGCACCGCTACATTACTCCCCTCCTGCTGAGAGTTGTAGGCACCGCTACATTACTCCCCTCCTGCTGAGAGTTGTAGGCACCGCTACATTACTCCCCTCCTGCTGAGAGTTGTAGGCACCGCTACATTACTCCCCTCCGGCTGAGAGTTGTAGGCACCGCTACATTACTCCCCTCCGGCTGAGAGTTGTAGGCACCGCTACATTACTCCCCTCCTGCTGAGAGTTGTAGGCACCGCTACATTACTCCCCTCCTGCTGAGAGTTGTAGGCACCGCTACATTACTCCCCTCCTGCTGAGAGTTGTAGGCACCGCTACATTACTCCCCTCCTGCTGAGAGTTGTAGGCACCGCTACATTACTCCCCTCCGGCTGAGAGTTGTAGGCACCGCTACATTACTCTCCTCCGGCTGAGAGTTGTAGGCACCGCTACATTACTCTCCTCCGGCTGAGAGTTGTAGGCACCGCTACATTACTCTCCTCCGGCTGAGAGTTGTAGGCACCGCTACATTACTCTCCTCCGGCTGAGAGTTGTAGGCACCGCTACATTACTCTCCTCCGGCTGAGAGTTGTAGGCACCGCTACATTACTCTCCTCCGGCTGAGAGTTGTAGGCACCGCTACATTACTCTCCTCCGGCTGAGAGTTGTAGGCACCGCTACATTACTCATTGGTCATTTTGTGCCATTATTTAAATATTTAATATTAGGCATTTAATTTGTCGTTCGTTGTCAAGTCGCATTACAAAGCCGACCTATTAGTTATATTATGTATCAGCGCATGTCGTGACAGTACATACAAGGCATTCAGCTCGTACACATGTTTATTATTGACAAACACTATCGGGCGCCTCTCCCCTGACATTACAAAGCCGACCTATTAGTTATATTATGTATCAGCGCATGTCGTGACAGTACATACAAGGCATTCAGCTCGTACACATGTTTATTATTGACAAACACTATCGGGCGCCTCTCCCCTGACATTACAAAGCCGACCTATTAGTTATATTATGTATCAGCGCATGTCGTGACAGTACATACAAGGCATTCAGCTCGTACACATGTTTATTATTGACAAACATTATCGGGCGCCTCTCCCCTGACATTATCTTGTGTGGGCTCCGTGAGGCACACATTGATTGTCGTCTCTATAGTATTATGTATTTTACAAAGTTATTTTATGTTTATGCGAAATCCGAAACACGTGTCCAATATTTTAAAGTAAAGAATCTATGTACAAAATTTCAAAAAGACATAACATGAAAAACCACGAAGTTATGGGCTTGTTATCTTGCACCGGCCGCCCGCGCGGCGACCGTTCTCACGCGCCTAGTACTATGATCTCAGCTAAGTGATCCGTCGACTGCGTTGCGCGCTCGGTAACCACACTGTAACAATTTCTAAATGTATTTGGGAAAAAATATATCGATCGGCATCGATTCAGTTCTTTATTCTGAACAAACTAACTATATTTAGGTTTCGGAAAAATAACGTTGTATACAGAGTGGTGCTGACAATACCACAATAAATGAGAACACGAACAATGCGGGTCCATAGGAATAATCCTATGCCATAGAAAAAAACTAGCATCAAAAATAAAAAAATGAAAATTTCAATCAAACTAAATCGCATAAAATTGCAAACGGAATAGAACCTCCTTTAAAATATCGGTTCACTGACCTCCGATCGGCGACAGCGATCCTGTATTGCCTTGCTTTTTTCACGGAATTATTATTAAAGTTTAGTACCGCTGGATGTGGCGGTCATTAACCTGTAAGCGCTTCCTTATCAACATGTAGAAAATGTGAAAAATAATCTGCCTTTTTTTGTGTTCCCCTAATTGTGCCGGTGCGTGTATTTATATTAATGATTTTTTATGGGTAGACTGAGAATGTGTTGAGGACTGAGGTACACGATGTTTAATGTTTGTCCTATTGTTAGTTTATAAGTATTTTTATGTTATAGTTTGTATTGTATTCCAAAGTATTCGGGACTTGATTCAACCTATTCAAATGTGAAAAATAATATTATCGATAACTTTATAACTAAATGATCAAATCTCTACCACAGGTTTAATAGTTTCTACTTAGCGTCTCCCATATTGCCATTTATAAGAATTTGCAAATAAATGTGCAAAAAAAGAATCCAAAAACGAAATGCAATCCACAATTTAAAAAAGAAACGTGTTTTATGACATAACAGAGCTACTTGACACAAAAAAATGCAATAAATTGAATGCTATAATAATTCGAAAGCAAAGCACATCTAAAATGATTTCATTTTAAAATTTACATTTAAAAAAAAAACACATTTGTAATTGATACCTAGACATAGACTGACAATGAATAATAGCAAATAAAATTCCGAAATGATTTTTAGTGTACGAGACGAGTTTTAGATATTTTTCACAGTTTTCAAAATGTATTTACCCGATTTCAATGCACGGATTAAAGTCGGATCTGTCAACATTGACCACACTGGCCACCTACGGAGCGATAGCTGAATATATATTGTTACGAATGGACCTTATGTCGATGGCATAAGGTTCAATATCGCGTGACATGCAGTGCGTAACTTTTAAGCCCTATATTTCCAGATCTAGACATTTTAAAAGTGCAATATAAAAACGCATTGCTAGACTTAGGATGGCCTATCGAATGGTACAGGTCTCGACAATTTTGACAACAAAGTGTCGACATTGAAATTTCCAGAAACCCGTTTCCGGGAATTACCGTAGGTACTTACTAAATGACCTCGACCTTATGCGGTATTATTATTACGTCTAGATGAATCTGGAATGTTCGATCAGCTGATCTATATAAAGGCCCGCGACGCCAGCCCGCAGTCAGTCTGCATTCGATTAGCGGTACAACAACAAGCGACAGTTAAGAAGCGATCTTTGAGAAGACCTACTGCGAAAACTATAAAGAGAACTTTGAGTACTACGTGAAGAAACATCTGTAGTGTTATTGTGTGTTTACGACACGGACTTCGTAGACGTAAGTGAAGACTTCGGTGCAACGTCAGCGACATTCTACTTGTCATTGCCTACAATCGACTGTACCTTCGTTGCCAATAAACTTCGCAACCCTTAACCGGCGTTTTAGTACCCCCAGCCCGTAACAATTGCTGTCAGAAGCGGAATGCCGGTCACGCCAAGGGAAGACGAAAGAGTTCGCACGCGACGACAAGCAGCGATGGATTTGGCGCGTCAAGAGGAAGAATCGCTTGGTGTCCCTGCACCCGAAACAGAAGCGGCCGTCGTAACACCTATAAGTGCGCCTACTACCACCACTATTCCCGGAAGCAGTGGATGCGATTTATCGGCGTTGCTGGCTCTTATACTCTCTCTTATATCGTGCAAATAAAAGGTATGGCAGAAACCCAGGCACAGATTAAAAGTATAGCAGAATCCCAGGCAAAATCCCAGCAATTAGTATTAGAACTTAACGAAAAGTGGGAAACAAGCAAAGAAGAGGTCAACGAACTTAAAATAAAAACAGCACAACAAGATGTCCGTCTGGACCAGCAAGATACTCGCATAGACCAGCAAGACGCTCGTATAGACAAACATGATGCGCGTTTCGATAAACTAGACAATACCATCATGGAGTTTGGGAAGGAAGTAGAATTTTTGCATGAGAAGGTACAAAAAGGAGTTATTAAAGGTGTGGTACCGGTACCTTGCCGACTTTCAAGGTACCTCATTTTGATGGAACAACGTCATGGGTGGCCTTCCGTCTACAGTTTGAAAAGGTCGCAAAAGGCTACAAATGGGACGACGATCAAGCTGTAACCGCCCTTACGCTTGCTCTGAGTGGTGAGGCGGTACAAATCCTCGAGAATATTTCCGGCGATTGTAATACCCTAGCCTGTTTATTGAAAGCGTTAGAGTCTAGAATTCTAGATACGGGGAGAAACACCTCGAACATGTCTACAGGGCTCAACTCCGCGACCGCATACAGCAGTGAGCAGTGAGGGTCTGCAACAATGGGCAACGGAAATAGAACGTATGGTGCGGAAAGCGTATGCATCAACACCGGGATTAATTGATGCTACTACGGTGCAAGCTTTTACTGATGGAATCCGAGATGCGGAAGTCAGGGCTGCAGTTCGTCTGGGTCACCATCAGACCCTGAAGGCAGCCTTGACACACGCCCTGGAGGTAGAAGCAGTACGTCAAGATGGCCGACAACACCACCGCATTCGTGAGGTTACCCCAATAATAAAAACTCGGCAAGGGCCAACCTGCTATGAGTGCGGCGAAAAGGGGCATATTCGGGTCAATTGTCCCAGAAAATCTAAATGAAGAAGTACTTCTGGGACACAGGTGGAAGCCGACGATTTAAACTAGGAACAGCCAGGGCTATGGGGCGAGTACTGGCTGGTCGTCCCGAAGCCCCCATTATAACAGTATCACAAGTGGGTGACGGAAACAGTCTTATTATAGAAGGAGAACTGAATGGTAAATCATGCAGTTTCACATTGGACACTGGTGCATCAAGAACTATTGCACGACCGGAGCTATTTCCTCGCACGATTGCATGGAAAAGAGGATCTTCACAATGCCGATTACAAACCGCCACCGGCCAACCAGTACTCGTCCTTGGTGAAACGAATGTGACCTTGAAAATGGGTGATAAGACATTTTCGCATCCTGTTTTAGTAGCGAATATTACAGATGATTGCATAATAGGACTGGACTTTTTGAAGAAACAGCAGTGCGTCCTTAATGTAGCAAAAGGAGTATTGAGTTTTCCAGAACAAGAAATATTTCTTCAAGGTGGAAAACAAGGGTCAGTGTACTGTTTAAGGAGAACGGTATTACCACTACGGTATTACTATCACCAATAGGATGCCGTAAACGTTGCATTATAATAGATGATTCTGGAGACCGCCCGGACTGGATAACAGCAAGGACACTGATGATGATTTCCGATAAACCAAAAGTACGCATTATCAACGTTAGTAACAAAGAAATAATTCTTGAAAAGAATTGCATGGTGGGTGTGTGCGACCATGTAGCATCGTTGAGAAAAACAGAGGCGCACGAAAAGGAACGTGATAAGAAGTGGCAGGAACATGTATCGACGCTACTCGAAAATTGTATGGGCAATTTAAACAAGTTCGAAAGTCACAAAGTTAAGCAACTGTTGCATAACTTCCATGACATCTTCTCTAAGATCGACAGTGACGTGGGAAGGACCGGGCTCGTCAAACACCACATAGATACGGGTGATACACAGCCGATAAGACATAGACCACGGCGTATCCCCTTTGCAAGAGAACAGGAAGTCACGGAAATGTTAAGAGATATGGAGAAAAACTGGATTATAGAAGCATCCACCAGCCCTTGGTCATCTCCAGTTATCCTAGTCAAGAAAAAGGATGGCAGTACAAGGTTTTGCGTTGACTACAGGATGTTGAATAATGCCACGAAAAAGGATAGTTATCCTCTGCCACGTATAGATGACACTTTGGACTTGCTAAGTGGCATGAAATGGTTCTCCACAGTTGACCTCAAAAGTGGATACTAGCGGGCGGAAATCTGTCAGCAGGATAAGGAAAAGACCGCTTTCGCCACTGGTCCTGGGAACGGTCTCTGGCAATTCAATGTCATGCCTTTTAGACTGTGCAATGCTCCAGCTACATTCGAGCGCCTAATGGAGCGCATTTTGGTGGGGTTGCTTGGTAATGCATGCCTAGTCTATTTGGATGACATCATCATTATGGGACGAAGCTTCGAAGAGCATCTACGCAATTTGGAGAAAGTTTTCCAGAAACTGCGTGAAGCAAATTTAAAACTCAGTCCTAGTAAGTGTACTCTATTTAATTCCAGAAAGAGGTTGAATACTTGGGACACATTATTTCGTCGCAAGGAATTCGAACAGACCCTTAAAAAATAAAAGCCGTGTCGAAGTGGCCTACCCCTCGTAATAAAACTGAGGTACGCTCTTTCTTGAGTCTCTGTGCATATTACCGTCGGTTTGTGAAGAACTTCTCCGAGTTAGCGAAACCGTTGCATCGTTTAACAGAGGAATAGTGTCAATTTGAATGGAACTCTGACTGCGAACAGGCATTTGTGCTACTGAAAACTTACTTGTGTGAGGCTCCTGTTTTAGGTTACCCTAGTAGGGAAGGCCTATTTTTCGTAGACACAGATGCCAGCAATGTTGGTATTGGAGGAGTTCTCTCCCAAACACAAGGAGGCAGGTCCTTATCGCATATTTCTGCAAATGCCTTTCCAAGCCAGAAAGAAATTACTGTGTTACCCGCCGAGAACTTCTAGCCGTTGTTAAGACCTTACAACACTTCAAGAAATATTTGATTGGGAGGCAGTTTACACTTCGTACCGATCACGCTGCCTTACAGTGGCTCCTCCAGTTCAAAGACCCAGAAGGACAAGTAGCAAGGTGGATAGAGCAGCTGCAAGAATTTGACTTTGTCACTGAACATCGAAAAGGCAAGTCACACAATAATGCTGTTGCTTTGTCTAGACGACCTTGCGAAGAATCTTTCGTGTCAAACAGGAAAAGAAAGAGAACGTAAGGATTATCCAGGTAAACGCTTTGGATGAAGACTGGAATAATCAATCATTGAAAGACGCACAAAAGGAAGACAGTTACTTGAAGGCAGTAATCGAGTGGAAGCAACGTGGCCAGAGGCCCGCTTGGAATGATACATCAGCGCTTAGCCCAACAGTAAAAAGTTACTGTGCTCAATGGGACAGCCTGATAATTGATAATGGAGTTCTCAAGAGGAAATGGGAATCACCCAGTGATCAGGAGGTCACCTTACAGATAGTTGTCCCCTGCGATAAAGTCGCGTCAGTGCTAAGGCAGGTGCACGAAGGAGTATCCGGAGGACATCTAGGAGTAAAGAAAACCATGGAGAAGGTGAGAAAAAGATTCTTTTGGGTGCATTGTCGCGAAGACGTAGAGGACTGGTGTAGAAAATGTGTAGCCTGCTCCTCAGTAAAGGGACCGCAAACGAGACCCAAAGTCACCGACATAGCTGTGCGAGTCGCTAAACTTAAGTGGCAGTGGGAAGGGCACATTGCTCGTAGAACCGATGGCCGATGGGGCAGTAAGGTTCTGGAGTGGCGACCACGTACTGGAAGACGCAGCGTAGGGAGGCCCCCAACAAGGTGGACCGATGACCTGGTGAAGGTCGCAGGAAGCCGATGGATGCGGGCAGCACAAGGCCGGTCAGCGTGGAAAGCCTTGGGGGAGGCCTTTGTCCAGCAGTGGACATCTATAGGCTGAAGAAGAAGAAGAAGAAGAAACGAGAGCCAGAGGTCGACTTAAAGTGTACAATGTTGGTGCACCATGGGAAAGAGTTGCTCTCGATATAGCTGGGCCATTCCCTGTTACTGAAGAAGGGAATATGAATATCATCGTCATGCAAGACTATTTCAGCAAATGGCCAGAAGCTTTTGCAGTACCTAACCAGGAAGCTCATACAGTCGCCAAAGTGCTAGTTCACGAGGTGTTGACACGAGACGTTGGAGAATCATTTTGCCAAAGTAGTGGAAGAACATCAAAGGGATTGGGACCAATACATTCCACTCGTTTTAATGTTATACCGCTCAGCAACACATGATAGCACAAATTGCACACCGGTGAAAGTCAACTTCGGCCGAAAAATTAGCCTACCCATAGATGCACTAACCGGAACACCTCCCGATACTCCTATTCTAGCCGTCGGCTATGTGGCCGGCCTGTGGCGTAAATTAGATGGAATACATGAGCTAGTGAGAGAGAATGGTCTGAAAACCAATGAGAAAATGAAGATCCGATACGACCGCAAAGCTAACGTGCCCGGATTTTTAGAGGGAACTTTGGTATGGTTACATAATCCCATTAGAAGAAAAGGAAAGAGTCCAAAATTCCAAGCCAAATGGGAGGGTCCGTACACGATAGTAACCAGAATAAACGATGTCACCTACAGGATTAGGAAAGGACCTAGAGGGAAGCTAAAGATCGTACACGTAGACCGCCTAGCTCGCTATTATGGATCAAATCATGCTCGGGACGAGCATGACTAAGAAGGGGGGCAATGTTACGAATGGACCTTATGTCGATGGCATAAGGTTCAATATCGCGTGACATGCAGTGCGTAACTTTTAAGCCCTATATTTCCAGATCTAGACATTTTAAAAGTGCAATATAAAAACGCATTGCTAGACTTAGGATGGCCTATCGAATGGTACAGGTCTCAACAATTTTGACAACAAAATGTCGACATCGAAATTTCCAGAAACCCGTTTCCGGGAATTACCGTAGGTACTTACTAAATGACCTCGAACTTATGCGGTATTATTATTACATCTAGAAGAATCTGGAATGTTTGATCAGCTGATCTATATAAAGGCCCGCGACGCCAGCCCGCAGTCAGTCTGCATTCGATTAGCGATACAACAACAAGCGACAGTTAAGAAGCGATCTTTGAGAAGACCTACTGCGAAAACTACACACATCAAAAGTGTCTAGGGATCAACATATATTTTTGCAATAACTTTTCTCCTGATTGATATTAATTAAAATTTTCTTTAAGGATTCATCAAATAAAGTGTTTTCGTTTGTCACAGTAACGATAAACCAAGTCACCTTTGCATTAATAAAGAAATTTGCCATTTTCCTAATAAAGGGATATTTGACATTTGAACCACTAACACAAAAGTTCGAAAAAAAGACTGAAATAACAGTTTTCTCTAAAATTTTATTGGGTAACTTAAACAATTAATAATCCGTGTTTCTACCGCGAACACTAACAACACAAGAACATCGGTTTGGCATACTCAAAATGAGTTCATCCAAATCACGCTGTGGAATGGCCGCCCATGTTCGTTGCAACAACAAAAAAAGGTCTTCTTGCGACTGGATACCCTCCATATTCGGCAGAGCTCTTCTCTGTAGCATATCCCATGCATGCTCAATCGGGTTCAAGTCTGGCGACTGAGCAGGCCAGGGCAGGACATTGATGTTAGCTGCGGCGAGAGTCTGTCTTACAACTCTTGCGGTGTGCGGTCGTGCATTATCATGCATTAACTGAAATAAGGGACCGATTTGCACTTGTAGAGGAACGATGACGTCTGATACAATCGTTTCAGCATAAATTTGAGCGTTGAGGTTGCCTCTGATCCAAATCAACTCAGTTCTTCCGCCGATCCAAATACCCGCCCATACCATGATGGTTCCACCACTATAAGGATGGACTTCCTGGCAGGATTTTAATCGCTGTTGGCGTCCAGGGGTTCTCCAGTGTCGTATACGTCTTGTATCCGGTCTCATACCAAAACGAGACTCATCAGAAAAGCACACGAAACGCCATTGTTCTTCTGCCCAATTTCTGTGTTCAAGAGCCCATTGATATCGAATCCTACGATTGTGCATTGCTATAGGTGGTACCCGTAGCGGTCTTCGGGAATGAAGGTTCACTTCATGCAAGCGGTTTCTGACTGTTTGGTCGCTAATTAAGTTCCCTGAAGAGTGATGAAGCCTCACGGCTAACATCATGGCGGTTATTGTTGGAGCTCTTCGAGTTAAGATTTGAATGTATCGGTCTTGTCTCCGTGTGGTGCAGCGATACCGTCCTCCATGGCGCTCAGCCACGGTACCAGTGCTTCGGTAACGTGTCCAAAGTCGACTGATAACACTCTGACTTGTATTCAGAGCTAAAGCCACAGTACGTTGCCGGGAACCAGCTTCTATCATTCCCACGGCTCTGAGCATTTCTTCCCTGCTTAAATGACGTCGCCGCTCCATAATAACGTTGGTTTTAATCAGTAGTAGGGAAACAGTAGCACTAATAATGTCTTCAATGCGTTGTATGTTTTTATAGGGAAAATATTGACAGCTGATTTTCATCTTTTACTCGAATTTGATTCACAGTTCCTGATTCAAATTATGAAATGCACCAAAAAGGATCCATATAAATTTATAAAATCATAAATTTATTACAAAGCCACATCTCAATCTCAAGAAATCCGCATAAAAATGCTTGATCCCTAGACACTTTTGATGTGTGTATAAAGAGAACTTTGAGTACTACGTGAAGAAACATCTGTAGTGTTATTGTGTGTTTACGACACGGACTTCGTAGACGTAAGTGAAGACTTCGGTGCAACGTCAGCGACATTCTACTTGTCATTGCCTACAATCGACTGTACCTTCGTTGCCAATAAACTTCGCAACCCTTAACCGGCGTTTTAGTACCCCCAACCCGTAACAGTATTTTAACAAATTTATTAAATTTTTACTATTTCATGTGCCTAATTTCCGCTCTAATTTTGCTAACCTAAGCCAGATGACCAAAACCCTCCGTTCAAAAGGACAGAAGAAGATCTCCGGTCCCACCCGCCGGCTAATGGAAGAAAGACGGGAGGTGATCTTAAAATCCCCTGATGACGTTTCGCGTATTAGATGCCTTAACAGACAAATCTCAAAGTCTCTGACTCGCGATATACGCCATTTTAATACAAATTGTATTAAAGAGGCTATCGAGCGGAACAAAGGCTCCAAAGTGTTCGCACGAGAATTGTCTGTTGGACAGAGTCTACTTGCGAAGCTGAAGACTGGGGATGGTAGGATCGTCACTTCCAAGCCCGAGCTTTTGGGTGAGATTGAGAAATTCTACGGAGAGTTATACACATCAACACACGCACCTGTTGTAAGCCTGGCTAATGATCCTAGAGCCAGACTAACCCGACACTACACCGACGATATCCCGGACGTCAGCCTGTAAGAGATTGGTATGGCCCTGAAACAGCTCAAGAACGATAAGGCGGCTGGAGATGATGGAATTACGGCTGAGCTTCTGAATGCGGGTGGCAAACCGGTTCTTAAAGCGCTTCAGAAGCTATTTAATTCCGTCATTCTTAAAGGCGAAACGCCTAAGGCGTGGCACAGTAGCGTAGTGGTTTCGTTTTTCAAAAAAGGTGACAATACGCTCCTGAAAAACTACAGACCGATATCCCTCCTGAGCCATGTCTACAAGCTGTTTTCGAGGGTCATCACGAATCGTCTCGCTCGCAGGTTCGACGACTTCCAGCCTCCCGAACAAGCAGGCTTCCGAAAAGGCTTTAGTACCATAGACCACATTCATACGCTGCGGCAAGTTATACAGAAGTCCGAGGAGTATAACAAACCACTATGCTTGGCGTTTGTGGACTATGAGAAAGCCTTCGATTCGATTGAGACTTCGGCGGTGCTACAGTCTCTCCAGCGGTGCCAAATTGACCATCGATACATGGAGGTGATAAAGTGTTTGTACAAAAACGCCACCATGTCAGTCCGTCTCCAGGATCAGGACTCGAAACCGATCCAACTGCAGCGTGGAGTGAGACAAGGAGATGTCATATCTCCTAAATTGTTCACTGCTGCGTTGGAAGATGTCTTCAAGCTCCTGGACTGGAAAGGACTTGGCATCAACATCAACGGCGAGTACATCACTAATCTCCGTTTCGCAGATGATATTGTGGTCATGGCTGAGACCCTGGAAGACTTGGGCAAAATGCTCAATGACCTCAGCAGAGCTTCCCAACAAGTGGATCTAAAAATGAACATGGATAAGACGAAGATCATGTCGAACTCTCATGTCGCACCCACTCCAATTATAGTTGGTTGCTCTGCACTCGAAGTTGTTGACGAGTATATATACCTGGGACAAACAGTCCAACTAGGTAGGTCCAACTTCGGAAAGAGGTGTCTCGGCGAATCCAGCTCGGTTGGGCAGCGTTCGGGAAGCTACGCTACATCTTCTCGTCGTCCAAGATACCACAGTGTCTCAAGACTAAAGTCTTTGACCAGTGTGTGTTGCCAGTGATGACTTACGGAACTGAAACGTGGTCGCTCACAATGGGCCTCATACGAAGGCTCAGAGTCACACAAAGGGCAATGGAAAGAGCTATGCTAGGAGTTTCTCTGCGTGATCGAATCAGAAATGAGGAGATCCGCAGAAGAACCAAAGTCACCGACATAGCTCTGCGAGTCGCTAAACTTAAGTGGCAGTGGGCAGGGCACATTGCTCGTAGAACCGATGGCCGATGGGGCAGTAAGGTTCTGGAATGGCGGCCACGTACTGGAAGACGCAGCGTAGGGAGGCCCCCAACAAGGTGGACCGATGACCTGGTGAAGGTCGCGGGAAGCCGATGGATGCGGGCAGCACAAGACCGGTCATCGTAGAAAGCCTTGGGGGAGGCCTTTGTCCAGCAGTGGACATCTATAGGCTGATGAAGAAGAAGAAGCCAGATGACGTCACAGAGTCATGGATCATAGTTTTTCCATATTTCTTGACATGCCCGCTCTATTGAATCTTCATTCTCTTGATAATAATTAATATCATAGATTACGAAGTACGATTCATAACGTGTTTGTGTTGGTGTCGACTAGCCTATCGCGAATGTGGTGTCCCTCGGCCGTATTGGCCTTACATTTTGACATCTCGACCATACTCATCGTGTTTAGCTGTCAAGCTATTTTTTTAATTATACGAAGTACAACAAAATCCATATTTCTTACGTTTGCTCTATTACTTATTGTGTAGTATTGTTATTTTATTGTATAATTTCCAATGGACAGTGATGCTTTGATAGCATTATTGGAACTTTATACTCATAGTAGATGTACATGTGTATATACTATGGCGTTACCTAATTATGAAGGTATCTGAAATAGCATTGTAGATATTTTTTGTAAAGAAGAATAAAGTTCAATTTGAAAACATAAATGTTTGACTTACACAACATGCCCCTATCAAGTGAGTTTCACAGTACGGCGTTATAGTGTGGATGACCAATCCACCTGCGGTCGGCGGGCCACTGCAATATCATCGAATATAATTGTGTCGATGTGGTTGTAGCTGGCTGGAGCGCGCTCCATATGATGTCGAACGTACATGTTGTCAATTTGTGTTGATTGTTGTTATAGTGTGCAGTGTAGACCAAGCCAAGCCGAGTCACAAAACGAAAAATCGCAGTACGGCGGACAGACCTCCACCGTGTCCTCAGGGCGATCCACACAATGGTGACATCCTGACGTTTCCTCCGCTATTATGGCGTGCCCAGCACTGGGTTGCGATAATCGCACTCTCCATGTCGCTATGAGATCCCGCCGGAGGTCTGCAGCAGCAGTGAATCTCGCGGCAGCGGAGTTATGCCCCGGTGTTTTGCTTCCTCTCGCCACTTCCACATGTGGGCGAGGGCTATGGCCTCCAGATCCCATGGCGGCAATCCGGCAAGGAGGCTCGCCGCCCCAGCGGAGACCGTGCGGTATCCCCGGACCAGCCGAACGGCCATGACCCTCTGGGACGCGGTCAGGCATCGGGCAGGTCGCTTCCTTGGCGACCGCGCCCACACCAGTGCCCCGTAAAGGGCCATAGACCGCGTGGCCCCCGTCTAGAGCCTCCGGCAGGAGGCGTTTGGTCCCCCTAGATTGGGGAGGAGCCGTCTCAGGGCAGCCCCGGCCCGTTCCAGTCTGAGAAACGTCGGAAGTGCTCCTCGAAGTTCCACCGGCTGACGAGGACGAGTCTCAGGTACTTCATCGTCGACCCGACGCCGATGTGAACCCCACCTACCGTTATGTGGGAACCCGACGGTGGCGGATTCCGAGGACCATGAATGACATGGCCTCGGACTTCTGCAGGGCCACCTCGAGACCCAATTGCTGGATCCTGTTGACGATTGTCGCAACCCCGAGGGTCACTGCGTCAGCCGCCGTCTGGTGCGACCTCTCTTGTGCCAGAACTAGCGTGTCGTCAGCGTAACAAACTACGCTGACGCCGATAGGGAGGTCGGCGCGCAGCACCCAGTGGTACCCGATATTCCACAGATGCGGTCCCAGGACCGATCCCTGTGGAACATCGCACGACATCTCTCGCCGGTTCCACACTCCTTGGTGACCGGGGTAGATTATGGCCCTGTCCGTCAGAAAGGCCTCGATCACTCGACAGAGATAGGTCGGCATCCGGTGATACCAGAATGCCTCCCTGATGCAACTCCAGGGTAGAGGCGTTGGCGATATTTAGAGACACTGCCAAGACAACCCCACCCTGGGCCACAGCATCCCCTGTTGTGAGGTCGCACACGCGCATGTTGCGTCCACGGTATAGCGGCTCCTGCGGAAGCCAAACTGGCTCTCCGGAAAATCCGGGCCCGCTCGCCTGAGTTGCCCGACGAGGCGGTCTGCGATGACTCTTTCGAAGAGCTTGCCCACCTCGTCGAGCAGCACAATGGGCCGGTAAGCGGACGAAGAGTTCTTTAGTTTAAGTTCTTTATGAGAACCAGTTTCCCCGTCTTCCAGCGGAGTGGGAACTGGCCCCTCTCCAAGCATGCGCTTAGTAGCCCCCGTAGTCGAGGCCCGAGAGCTCCTAAGGCCAGGACCCAGGCTTTTCCAGGAAAGCCGTCGGGTCCTGGTATGGCGGTATTTTTGGCATTAAGCCTACGGACCAACCGGGGCCGGACGGACCGGCTCGCTAGAGGTCTGGGTGGAGACGTCAAACCGGATATCCGGGTGGTCCGAGTAGCTCTCCCCCCCCTCCATGACACGCCAACACATGCTTCATCGAAGTCGGATCCCAAAACAACAGTGGTGGAGGAAGTAAGGTTCACTTGACAAAATCAGCAAATACAGACTTATAAATGAAGAAAAACCAATTTGGGAAACATTTCCTAAACTGACTATAATTTTTTTAGAATGACTATAATGTTTTTTTTAGGCCTGTTGTTGTTTTTTTTTTTTTTTTGTTGTTGTAGAAACCTTTTTTATTTTACAATTTTTAGTTGTGAAAAGTACTGTTCTGCATTTGGTTACACTGATGCTGACGGCAACATAGTCCCTCGATGTACGCGGATAAAAGAGGCAGCGAAACGCTTCGACCGGATCGTAGTGGTGTTAACAACGTAAGGGTGCAAAGTGGCCGTACGACGGGTCATTCGATGGTGGAATTAAATCATGCAATTCCCTTGCACACTCACCAGAATGCATCCTATAATAGACCGAATGACTGGCTACTCTACGCCTGTGCTCCAGGTTTTGGAGACCGTTTCCAGTTAAATCTGGGTCGCCAATCAGCCTTTGCACACGCCTCTCCACTGAATCCATAGTAGCCAGATGACATTTCGCAGCATCAGCCCAAATGTGGCTGCAGTACTCCACGCACGAGCGGACCCGTGTGCTTTGTACAACATTAGAAGTTGTCTTGGTGTGTAGTACCGCCGAACTTTTGCGACGACGCCAAGTTTTCTGACAACCACCTTGGCCATGGACCAAATGAACCGCCCAAAGTTTAGGTTCGAGGAAATCTCAACTCTCAAAAGCTGAAGGCGGTCGGCGCACTCCAAGGATACTTTCTGAAAAGTAGAGAGCCAAGGTGAACGGGCTCTTTTTAGCGGTGAAAAGACACGCCTGTGTTTTGGCGGCATTGAATGATACAAGATTGGCTTTTCCCTTTCGGAGACTGCCTGTAGTGCAGCACTCGTACGCTCTACCATAGCCTCTCTGTCGGGCCGGATTGATTCCTTACTAGCCCGTGCTTCCGGCAGGTATCTCTCCACAACTGTACTGCCATCTGTATACCCATAGATACCGGGCATCAGCAGATCGTTAATATGCAGCAGGAACAGAGTTGCAGAGAGAACAGACCCCTGAGGAACACCGGCATTGGTCGACATGGGCTTCGATGAGCATCCGTAGACAACAACTCGGAGGGACCGTACAGTCAGGAAGTCTATTACCCAGCCAGTCAGGCCAGCGGAAATGCCGTACGCTGGAAGCTTACTCAAAAGGCCAGCACGCCATACCCGGTCGAAGGCCTAGAGGACATCAAGGGAGACGGCAATCGCTTCCCCATTTTTCTCGAAGGCCTCGCCCCACAAGTGAGAGGCATACACTAGTAGATCTCAAGTTGACCGATTGCGTCGAAACTCGTACTGTCGGTCACTGAGGAGATCGTTAGCTTCCAGATAAGCCAAGAGGCGCGTGTTCAACACACGCTCCATAATCTTGCAGAATATGTAGGTTATTGAAATCGGCCGATAGTTGGTAGGATCGGCATGACTACCCTTTTTGGACACGGGCTGCACGTTGGTAAGCTTCCAGGACTTGGGCACTATACCAATCCTAAATAAGAGGGGATACAAGCGCGTCAATACAGGCGACAACTCTGGCGCACATGCCTTAAGAACAATCGCTGGTATACCATCTGGACCACTAGCCTTGCGTCCAGACGACACAATTGCCTCCTCCGGAATTGAAGTTTCGCAATGAGGTAATTTAGGTGGAGTAGCACTGTTAGTATTAAGACGCGAATTATGGGCAAAGAGAGATGCAAAGAGACCTGCTTTCTCTCTCGCCGTATGAGCCAGTGCTCCATCAGGATTAACCAGCGAAGGCAGTGTGGGCCGACAGAAGTTCGTCTCGACCGATTTGGCTAGGGTCCAGAGGGATCTGCTACCGGATGATTGCGCAAATAGCTTGTTGCCATAACATATGACATCGTATACCGATATGATAACGTACTAGTATAATAACGCAATCAGGGTCCTCTTGGGGGCGCCGTGGTGCTGTAGCGTGTCAGGGATGTTCGTGCAGGCGAGGGTCGACGGGTTCGCCGGGTTCGTCGTTCGTTACTTGTACTAACACTATATGGATATTTATGTTTTATTAATCCGAAATATTTTTTTTTATTTAATTGAATTGAAATATGAGTAATGCTGTCGAAGCGAGCCTTCATAAGCGCCTTTTTGTAGGACTTGCAGCACGGTTAAATGCTCTCTTCTTTAAGCATAGATCCGGAGCTCTGCGGTCACGAGCGTCAATCCAGGTGAGAAATGCCGTGTGCTTACGCTGTTCAGCTTCAGCACAGTCGGCGTTAAA
Source organism: Sesamia nonagrioides (assembly GCA_017933935.1). Classification (NCBI taxonomy): domain Eukaryota; kingdom Metazoa; phylum Arthropoda; class Insecta; order Lepidoptera; family Noctuidae; genus Sesamia; species Sesamia nonagrioides. The sequence goes on from JADWQK010000719.1 coordinate 461,980, forward strand.
CCATGAGCGAGCCGAACCACCGACGGGTACGTCACTGAAGGGGATAAAATACTCCATAGCTTGACGCACCACATCGGATATAGCGTCCCCACAGCTTTGGATTGTCAGAAAAGAAGCAGACCTGCTGCCTAGGATAAGACGCAAAGAAGTGGCGCATCTCATCTCAATCTGCTGATTTGTATCGTCACATTCGCCGCTCACCACGCGAGTCGCAATCAGGTGGGGAGAAGGACAACACAGACTTCACCAGACAGTGGTCTGAGGTTCCTAACGGTGAGGAAACTGTTACAACATCAGTGTGGGAAAAGCCAGTCATGGTGGCAGGCATTGAAGTCCCCCAGAGCGACGAACTGTGCGTCAGGGTGCTGATGCAGCGCATTGTCAGCAGCTTCACTGAGGTGGTCAAATAGTCCGAGTAGTCTGACACAGGTATAGACAATTTTGTCCACAACAGTGCCAACCAACAGCCATAAGGACGATAAATTAAGGTCTTCGAGGTGACGGAGACGCCGGCAACAGATGCAGTATGCAGTAAATATATTTGTTGATAAAAGTGACACAAGTCGAAAAGAAAGAATTTAAAAAATAATAAACGTATATGAAAACAGCCAGGATGTTCTTATTACTTTTTGTAACCATGAAGGTTCAACAATTACTGACATACACACAGACCCCGGCACGCTGCAGGAAATGATGCTCCAAAGAGTATCCCGGGTAGCTGAGATATGCCGCATCAGATGGACATCAGATCTGGGTCTCCGTCAAGAAAAGTAGGTGGGGCTTTTCAGTCTCTAGGTGGTGATGGACTGCATCGATATTGGAGTGCAGACCTCGAATGTTTGAGAGGTGCACTATGAACGAGAGGACGTTTTGCACACCAACTTTTCTTTTTGAGACTTGTCATTTTAAAAATACCGAGTGAATAGGAAGGAAGACAGCAGTTGAGCGGGGTGATGCAATTTTAAACTCAACAATACAACCAATGATGCCGCGCCAGAGGGAGATTGATCTGAAGACTGCGGGAACGCCGGAACCCCCCAGGGATTGCCATCGGGTTTTCTCGTCTGGTCGCCAACCGGAACGATGGGACCACCCTGGGATTTTTCGCAGTTGGCGGGGCAGCCTTTCGTGTGTAGCTGGCACACTACTTGGGTCCCCCATCTACCTGCGGTCGGCCAGCGGAGCACCGTGCTTCGGATCCCGCTACCCTCCAGGACCAAACTCCCGACACAACAACATTTGGCGCATCGTACCCGACACACATCGCAACACAACTGCTCAGACCCGTCCTCTGTACAGCTTCACCAGACATCATGCCGGAACACGACGAATCGCTTGGCGGCATGACTTTGTCTGGTGGGGTGTAACTTATGCCGGTGGCTAATGTCCTCCCACCGAGAAAGCTACGAGTTAGCTACTGTAAACCGTTGAAGAGTTCCCTGAACTTTCCTTCGTGTTCATCATCAGAGCCCTAATGACAGTAAGAACCCATCTAGGTGTAAAATTGTTATAACAAATAAATGAAGCACAAACACGAGGTAGTTGGGAATCGTTGAGAAACTATTTGTGAATCGAGTGACACCGTCACGCGTCAGGGTTAACATGTAGCTACTGCAAAAAATATAATTATCGAAACGTACATAAAAATATCTCGCCTGACCCATCCCAAAGGGGGCAGAACTGTATTGTATTGTGCATTTCAGTTCACTAAGTAGGCACCTACTATGATATTCGTAACTAGCGGCCGCCAGCGACTTCGTTCGCGTGGAGTTAGTTATGCTCCTATTGGTCGTAGCGTGATGTTATATAGCCTAAAGCCTTCCTAGATTAATGGGCTATCCAACGCAAAAAGAATCTTTCAAAAAGGACCAGTAGTTCCTGAGATCAGCGCGTTCAAACAAACTCTTTAGCTTTATATATTAGTATAGATAGGCACTCAGGTATAGAAGCCATCTATATCCACAATAATTAAGCGAATATAGAATAGGTACATAACAGCTTATCGGGTATTAGTATTAGTCAAATACCTAATAGGGACGTCAAGCGACGCGACGCGTTAAGTCTTTTTTTCGGGTGTGTAATCATCAAAGCGAAGCGAAAGGGCGTGTCAGACTTTTACTGACTAAACCCATCCGTGTTCCTTAAATTGCCTGAGTCAGGGGCCGCGTTATCTCTATAAGAACCCGCGGCCCTAGTACCTAGGCAGTGTTCCTAGCGGATTCATGCTCCCGTCTATTTGGACACCGCACTGTCGACCCGGATACTTGATAGTCTTAAGCCTGTTACAGTATCAAAGAGAATTTTCAAATCAAAAAATAATGTGTTGTGCAGGTTACATTGAGCTAACAATGAATCTGTTCACCAATACGTGACTAGTGCCTGGTAACTAATATAATAGGTATGATATCATTATGATTCGATTCCCGCACGGAATAAATATTTGTATGACCTAAAAGTAATTGTTTCGGGTTTCGCTGTTTGTACGCACCCACGATCCAGCAGAAACTCCTAGTGTGCAGTGTGGGGCACCGTTTTATAAAAAAGAAAAATATAGAATAGTTTGCGATAACTATTATATTTAGTGTGATTATTTGTTACTTTAATCCCAATATAATAGGACTACCTAGAACCGGTCCTAATAAAACTCACTAAGTAAAGGTCACACGGTAAATAAAATGCACCGCCTGTGTAGTGAGGCGCGCGGGACACGCCGCTCGGGGACAGCTGTTCGCGAACAAAACACAAAAAGAAACTTCGCCTCATTCTACCTCCCCGCCCCCGACACCGCACCGCGCACATCACCTGTGCGCTCTCCTTCAATAGGCATTCAGATTTTTTTTGTCGACAGCGGGTGCGTGCTTTATTTGAATTTGTCTGTATTGAATGTTTGGGATTTGTTTGATTACGTTACAAATAATGTTTGTCTTATGCAATTTGCAAATTCGTGTTCATACGTTCGCCTCCTTGCAATGCGAGTGCATTCACTTCCTCTCATGGGTTAACGTATGTATTTCTTATTATTTCGCAAGCTTTACTTCATTCCTAGCTGTTGCCTACGACCGTGTGTATTTCTTCTTTTTTATAAAAATATCCAACAAATAAAGTAGCCTATTTTACTATTAAACATATTTGAGGCGTTCAGTACACTCACTGTTTCTTTACAATGTTACAGGACGTTTAGAGTTACCTATTTAACTTGTAAGATAGATGTTTTTCAACGTTCCTTATTGTAATCGCGCTGGCAGATGGTGAGGGCGCACAAAAAATGTATACACCTGGCATACAACGCGCTCGATGCACACCCCTCGCCACTTCTGTCTTATTTATACATACGGATAAGAATTTTAAACTTTTAGAATTAACAAGTTCTTTGGCGCACTACGAGTCGACTGGCAGACGCCGAGATAGCGCCCTTGACAGATTTGTAAATGTAACGAAAACGTTGATCGAGTGACCCCGATTATTTGCATTAGACGCAGGACGCGGTCGTCGTCGGGTGTCCGAAACCTTACGAGAGATAGGAATGCAGGCGGCGGCGCGCGGCAGCTGCGCGTGCGCGGAATGTTCACCTGCCACCTGCTCCCAGCGTGCATCGCGCGCTGTACTCAGCGCACTACTTGGATTGTGTTATTGTCAATGGGCTCGGTGCTCGGTGCTCGTGTCCCGGGATCACCGTTACTTTATAATACCTATCGCTATATTACGTAAAAAAATGTTTTTAGTTAAGGTTTTATTAAAAATAAACATTAAAACGCTGTAATCAATGTATAGCACCCCTCAACAATCTAAGGCATTGATCAAACAAAAAAATAAAATCGCTGGCCGCGATATACCTAGCGGGTCACTGTTTGACACGTGTTGATGAAGAGAATGGTCTGACGACTGGTACCGGACATAACTAATGATTCTTTTATAACATTGTGGACCCTGTCAACTAAATTTAAGCTCCGTGCATGTTTTTCCTTTTAGTTTTCGCATGTGGCGTTGTAAGTACCGCTACACAAGGAAACAAGGTAATATTAGTTTATAATGTCAAATGAAATAAAAAGATACGCCGCCCGTACATGTAGTGCACTTTGTGAACTAGGGAGCTGGTGCCATGTTTTATTTCATGTGAATATTTATTTAAAACTAACTTTCCGCCCGCGGCTTTGCCCGTGTGGAGTTCGGTTATATCGCGCTTTTTAGATTTCCCTTGGGAATATCAAATTTTTCCGGGATAAAAGGCAGCCTATGTTCTTTCTCAGGGTCTAAAGATTGTCTGTGCCAAATTTCATCAAAATCGGTTGAGTGGTTTAAGCGGGAAAGCGTAACAGACAGACAGACAGACAGACCGACAGACAGAGTTACTTTCGCATTTATAATACTTACTAGCTTTCCGCCCGCCGCTTCGCCCGCGTGGAGTTCAGTTATATCGCGCTTTTTAGATTTCCCTCGAGAACATCAAATTTTTCCGGGATAAAAGGTACCTTATGTTCTTTCTCAGGGTCTAAAGATTATCTGTGTCAAATTTCATCAAAATCGGTTGAGAGGTTTAAGCGGGAAAGCGTAACAGACAGACAGACAGACAGAGTTACTTTCGCATTTATAATATTAGTATGGGTGTAACTTTAAGTTAAAAAAAATATTTTTTTATTTCCAAGATTTTAATTTTGTTACATACAGTACTTTATTTTAATTCATTCAGTGATATTTCCGGTGGCTTTCAAAATCCTTCCTAAAAAAAATCACCTAGGTTACTAGGTACGACACCTACCATGTTTAGCGACCATGTTGGATTTTGTTTTTCTATCGTAGTTTAAGAAATAAGAATAATATCCATTATGTGGCAGCAATATGAAGCAGTGAGTCACAGTCTCAATTTTGAATAATCCGTATCTCGTATTGATGTTCGGTGGTGAATATGTACGTACGACGGGTGTGTTGGTTGTTATTAGTGTTACATGTGAGCTGTGGGGCTCGATTCCCTTGTTCACAAATGAAACAACATTGAAAACAATAAAAAAAATATTGAAAATAAAATGTTAATTTAGATCTGTGAAATTAGTTCGCGCCCGACGGTCATGACGGTCATCGTCACCATGTTTATAATCTGTCTATGGAATATCACCCGCCGGTTTATAGCCGCAACTATCGCGGATTTATAATGATAATTAAATTGTATTTTCATCATAAGTAGAGCTGCGTACCAAATTTAAGATCAATCCGTCAACAGAAACGAGGTCCGATTCTGCCGCGGATAACTAACTAACCTACACCAAGTCCTCGGTATCGTCTAGCTTTGCGCGATTAATCGGTCATCACCAAGATCACGCACAATAAAGGGTTCTTTCCGTCCGCTATGATTTTATACTTAAAACAAACTGAACTTTGAATTGGAACAACATGTTCCTCCCAAGAATTCCAATTGCAAATGTACCTATGTACATGTACAATGTAGAAATAGAAGAGGCGTGTCCTGTACTAGATTACTATAGAGAGGCTGTTGAAGATGATGAATCACAAAAACTCGACCACTCAAGTATTTTTTTTTTTCAATTAAATTGATAACTAAAAGTATCATAACTTTATTTCACAATATTTTTTGGTTTGACGAAGAATCAAAATTAGGTAGCTAAATAATATACTTTCCGATTAATTTTAAGTTTTAGAGTTTTAAAAGCTTTTAGAAAACCACACCGCAGAAAAATCATCAACATCGAATTAGTTATGCCAACTCTCACCTGTGGCTAACAGTCCTTGGACTAGAATCTTATGAGGTCGCGGTAGGATGTGATAATCCTTTGTTCGTTCAAATATAATGAGTTGGATCGTGAAGCGTAAGGTAGGCAGGGTTGGAAATCAGTGAGGTGGTGGTCGGGCACGCGGCAGGTGTGCACTCGCAGGCGCACATCTGTCGCGACCGACGACCCACGCACGTGTATATAGCGCGCGCGCGCTCGCCCACTTCACTGCAGTGTCCGCAGCCTCGGGCAGCACACGTGTCGACCGGTGATACTCGCGCTAGTCTAGTGTTGTTATCATTCTCTGCACAAGATGATCATCTGCCTGTCCGGGTTCGTGATCGCCGGGTTGGTGTCCCTTACTAGTTCCACTGTTGGTAGCTGGGCGGGTGTCGGTTGCCACTAATGTCGGCTACTGAACACATCATCAGCTGTGTAGCTGTCACGTGCTCCTATATATATTCGGACAGATGACATTGAACAGTGCGTTTCCACTAGAGATGTGCGAGGATGCGCACAAGAATTATATCCGTAATAGTAACCAGAAATGATCGAGTGAACACTAGCTCGCCTAGCTCATGCTTTAAAAGTCGGTGATGTTGCCAGTTGCGCTCGTAGCCCTCGCTGCACATCCTCGCACATTTCTGGCTAAAACGAAGCCTGAGGATTCTCGTCACTTGTAGTTTAACATTCTTCCAATTAAGTTATTATTTGCTTCAGTCAGCTGTCGGTTTTTATATACAATAATAGTAACTTGTTTATATTAATTTGTACAAGTATATAAGTTTGTTTTCTAATATTTACTACTAGCTGCGCCCCGCGGTTTCTTTGTGTTAATCTCGGTTATAATCTGTGTGCCAAATTTTATCGAAATCGTTTCAATATTTTTAGTCATCTAGTCGAAATAAATGTTGTCACTTTATATGCAAATAACTACAATAATTATTGACATAACATATAAATTGACTCTTTGTAACAATCCTCTTGTACAGGAGCTGTTTAGTAATGAACATAATGAGTCTGTTTGTTGGTGCTGGTGGTGCGTGTCGTCGCTCGTATCATGTCGGTTGTGTTGTGAGTGACGTGCTCTTGTTTGTTGCAGAACATCGCCCACGTCGGCGCCGATCTCTGCGCGAAATGATATTGTAAGTACTACTTATTTAGTTTTTGGTTGAAACAGTTGTTAGTTGAGTGTATAGTAACGTGACGTCACCATATGAATGTTGTTACTAGATCCCCACGATATACATTTATGTAGACTGTCGTCTGTTTTGAGAATCTTCGTTTATATTGCTATGTAAATGTTCTTTTTAATAAATAATTTCAAATCCACTACAACACAGAGTACACCAGTGGCGGATTTACAAATTTGCCGCTAGTAGGCTTTTCAATGATTGCCGCCTCTACTGACTTGAAATTAAATACGTTAATTTAGTTCACAATCACATTAATTACATTTATTCTGAAAGTGCAACTTAACCCTTTAACCGCCATGTCACTGATCCCTTTAACGTACCTCCAGCGCCACGTCACTTCAGGTATAAGTTGGAACAGTGTTGGGAATACTCAATATCGATGCATAAATTCTTAATTTATTCACAATTTTAACCATTCGACAATATTTACTTTTATACTGCTCATACATACATAGAGGCATTATTATGAAAATATAGGTATATACCTAAACGTAATAAACTACAAAATCTGTTGTTATTACCCTACCTACCGAGGTACCTTCTTAATATTACGTAATTACAGCCAATGAATCTATTTTTAAATTTTCGGTTAGTATCCATGATGAAACTTAGTAGGTATGTTACAAACAAAGACAATACTTGTTAAATTAAAATATCGATTTAAAAAATAAATTTAACTTATCAAATCAACATCACTTTCTATGTTGAGAACTGTCGTAGCTTCGCAATTCATGGTTGCAAAATATTTAATAACTTTTCGTCGACACGAAACACAAAAAAGGCCTACAACACTAGTTGCACTGAGCGATAAAGCTATCCCGTGATTTGACGGGGATGGCGCTGAGGCAATTCACAATACAGCGCGATTTAACCTTGAAGCTCCTTGGCCGCACGTCATATTACGGTGACGGCGACCGGCGAATGTCTGCACTAGTGAGGTACCGTGTAATGAGATTTTTATATTTTTGTCGCAAAAATTAAACAATATTAAACTTAAATACATTTTATTGTGTACAGATTTTTGTATCAGAGTAACACTAAGGTTATTTTGTGGTGAAAGTACCCACTTTCATTGCAAATAGAGATAGTAATTTCTAAAGAGCCTTGTTTATAGTTAGACAACCTATAAAATATTTTACGAATTTGCCCCATCCCTAGTACTCGTAAAATTACGTGACTGGAGATACAGGTAAGGAGACCAGTGATCACGATGTATTTAAATCTCAATATTCACAATATTTATCATTCAAAACATTGAAAAATGTCAATAACAATAACGATTATACCCTATTTCTTATAGTTGACACAATTTATAAGGAGTTTGTGCACTATTAAGAACTTATTAGATAAAATAACGTAATTATAAGTGTTGGCGGTTCGGGCACAGATTTCAGAGTCCGTAATATTACGTTGTTGGCGGTTAAAGGGTTAAACATTTGTCCTGATCGGATTTTTCTTCGAAACACTTAAGATTCTCTCGTTCAGCTACAAACAACTTACGGAGTGATTCGCAAAGATCGGCAACTGTAGTACGTAATACGTTTTTTATAATTATATTTTTTTTTTTGGGCTAAATTGCCGCCCCTCTAAATCTGCCGCCCTAGGCTCCAGCCTACTTAGCCTATTGGTAAATCCGCCACTGGACTACACTAAGTTGCGTATGTACGGTCAGCAACTAGTCGTCAACATTCGATAATTGTAATTTTTGGCATTTCTAATAGAAGTTAAGAGTTATGTTGGGAGAGAAATAAATAGTGTCGTTGTTAGATTAAATGAAACTCGGTTTCATAAATTTTAATAAAATATTTTTCTCAGTAATACATAACGAACAACAGTACTTAATCTAATATAACATTATAAGTATTTTATTCAAATGCACTATTAATATTTACATTGATTATCCATCGAGGACAATTAATTATAAGTGTAATGTAAACCAGCACGTCGTAACACAAGATCAATATCAGTAGTATCACACTGGAGGTAGTAATCATGGACTTTTAACAGTTTTTGGACAGTTTAACCATTTCATTATTTACGTTGTTGAGCAAAATTTCGAAAATTTGGAGAAATGGTTTAGCAATATACCAAATACTATTAATAGTATGTCACGCAAGTAGGATGCTGAGGATCGTGATCTCAACAACACTCAAGTTGAGAGCAAGTTGAACAGGACAGAAGATAACTATTAGTTGTGTTGTCACATTAGTGCGCGTCTCATGTATATTGACGTAGTGTTAGTCGGCGGGTTTATAATTAATAGTATGTCACGCAAGTAGGATGCTGAGGATCGTGATCTCAACAACACTCAAGTTGAACAGGACAGAAGATAACTATTAGTTGTGTTGTCACATTAGTGCGCGTCTCATGTATATTGACGTAGTGTTAGTCGGCGGGTTTATAATTAATAGTATGTCACGCAAGTAGGATGCTGAGGATCGTGATCTCAACAACACTCAAGTTGAGAGCAAGTTGAACAGGACAGAAGATAACTATTAGTTGTGTTGTCACATTAGTGCGTGTCTCATGTATATTGACGTAGTGTTAGTCGGCGGGTTTTTTAATCGTGTCTAACTGTCTGGAGTATCTAAATGTAACAGGACTAAGATCTTTTCTAAATCAAATAAAAGATGCCGGAAACATAAGTTTAGGTTGTGAACAAGTCACTCGGATGTGATTGTGAACAAGTCACTCGGTTGTGATTGTTCCCTTTCGATGATCGCTCGGCTGTTTTGATGTCGCAGCTGCTCGGCCTCTGACAGGACAGCGCAATGATCGTGTGCTCTGTTGCAGGGCGTGGTGGAGCGTCTAGGGGTGAGTGTGGGCGGCTGCGAGCGCATGCTGGGCGTGGGCGTGGGCGCGCGCTACTCGCCGCACCACCACCAGCTACTGCAGCACTTCGGCACGGGCGCGGCTCGCTCCAGCAGCTCGTCGGCCGAGTCGGTGTCGTCGCACAGCGCCTCGCCGCCGCCGCGCGGCCCGGGGGTCCCGACGGGTCCAGGCGGCGCTGCCCGCTGCACGCGCGTGCGCACCCTGTACGCGTGTCTGGGCGAGAGCGAGGGCGAGCTGTCGTTCGAGCCCAACCAGATCATCACCAACGTGGCGCCGTCAGGCGAGCCGGGCTGGCTGCGGGGCACGCTCAACGGCAAGACGGGGCTCGTGCCGGAGAACTACGTCGAGCCGCTCCCGTGACCACAGCACACCTCCCACACACCAAATACCATATCGTAGTCTTATGTTGTTGATTCTTTTGTACGTATTTGTATATTTTGTACATTGTAAATAAGAGTTTGTTGATATTTTAACTATTTATATTATACTTTGTTGTGAATTTTGTACCAAATATACTATGTATGACGTATTATTATGCGATATCCGCTCGTGGATTTTAATGAAAGATAAAGACTAATTTGAACGAAAATCTGTTTTCATTTATTACCAGTAAACATTTATATTATGTAGATAGAAATAAGAACCAGTCGTCGACGAGTACATTGAAAATTAAATATGACAAGCGTTATATTTGTATGCAATACATAATTAAGAAAACTTCACAAAAAAAAAAAACTAACCACAAGCACGAGACCCCTCCCCCCTCCCCGCGCCCCGCTCACGTCACACGTCTCGTCGCGGCACTTCCAAGCGTTGTGCACACACACACACACGTCGTACTGACGCAGAGCCCCGCGCGGGCGGCGTCGCTGCTCGTCACACCGGCCGATAGTGAGACTTCTCGAACAAGTACCGGGCGCGGCCATCACTGTCCCAAGATAATTTACTTCACCAATACTCTTACTAATCACGTCTGCGAAGTCCTCCTTGATTCACTCCCGAACTTTCGCAACACTACATTGTCGCTGGAGAGTCCTACGAGGCGTTCCTCGCACCCCGCACATGATTAGCTGCGCGCGCTTCCCGTGCTCCCGTCCCGCGTCCCGCCGCGGGCCGCGCTCCCGTCCCGCGAGCCGCCGCGCGCCGCGCCTCCTTCCCTTGTCCCGCCGCGGCCGCCCGCCGCCAGCCACTCCAGCTGGCGCGCCTCCCCGACGCGCACTATGCGCATGAGCGCCGAGTACTTGTCGCGCACCGCCTGCAGCCTCGCCTCGCTCTCCTCGGCCGCGTGGCGCGTGGCGCGCTTCAGCTCCGCTACCATGGCCTCGCGCGTGGCCAGGGCCGCCTCCAGGTCGTGCGCGCGCGCCGTGGCCGCCTCCGCCCGGGCCGTGCTGGCCTCGGCCTCCGCCTCGGCGCGCGCCCAGGCCGCCCGCAGCGCGCGGTCGTCGTGCGGCGGGCGGGCGCGGGCCCGGCCGCCCGTGCCGCCGCCGCCAGCCGCGCCTCGCGCTCGGCCAGCACCAGCAGCTCGCGCCGCAGCCGCCGCACGTGCTCGGCGCGCCGCTCGGCAGCCAGGGCGGCACGCGCCAGCCCCTCCACGTGTCGCGCGGCCTCGAAGGACTCGCCGCGCGTGCGCTGCAGCTCGGCGGCGTCCAGCGCGCGCTGCGTCTCCGCCTCCTGCAGCGCGGCCTCGGCCCGCAGGCGCCGGGCGCGCTCGGCCGCCAGCTCGGCCTCCAGCGCGGCGGCGGCAGGCGCGGGCGCGGCCGGGGCCGGCGCCAGCTGGCGCAGCTCGTCGCGCTCGCGGGTGGCGGCTCGGAGCCGTTCGTGCAGCGCCGCGTTCTGCAGCTCCAGCGCGCGCATGTTGCGACAGCGGCCCAGCAGGCGCCGGTTGCGCTCCGCATGGGCGTCGCGGCGCCAGCGCTCGTACATGAGCTGGGCGTGCGCCAGCGCGAGCTGCTCGGCGAGGTCGGCTCCGCCGCGTGAGGCGCGCCCCGCGTACAGCTCCGCCATATAAACGTCCAGCCTTTCGCACGGCTGCCTTGAATCGCCACTCTACGAACGATTGTAATTTCTTTTTTAAATATTTCTTTAAAAAGGAAAGAAATAATATGGAATTGTCTTAATACGATAAAATGTAATAATCTCAGCTAGACTGTCAGCTGCTTCCTAACCCGCGATTTTGAAATTAATAATTAAAATAAGTTAGATAAAAAGTTGTGGAAGTGCATGGTGCATGGTGCCGGGTGCCGGGTGGACTACAATTTACAAGGTATATTACTTGTACAAGGTATACTACTTTTGACGTTCAGAGAAATATTATTAAGACGAAATTCCCGTAGAAAGTAAAGATTTATAGTTTCAAAAAAAAAAAAATGGACTGTAAATGTGTAATGTATGATGAACTTGTTAGGAGTGAATGAAATACGCATTTACTACTAGCGCCATTGCTAACCGAAAGGCGAAAGTGAAGTACTACTAGCGCCATTGCTAACCGAAAGGCAAAAGGCGAAAGTGAAGTAAACCATTTACTACTAGCGCCATTGCTAACCAAAAGGCGAAAGTGCAGTAAACCATTTTTGTGTTACAACATAAGAATAAGTAAATTTATTTGCCCAAACACGTGTATACATACATACAGAATTAAAACACCTGTAGCGATGGTCGCAGTCGCTACAATACAACAATAACACAAAGGATTGCCCAACTATTGACGTCCCAACGATTGATGACTTTAGCGCGTAGGGCGTGTTATGTAATTAAAACGCGATTAGATTGAACGTTGTATATTGCACGTAAGTCTAGAGTACAATGTATGCTATGAACTACCTAATTACAAGAGGAGAGACGCGACTATGTTACAATGTAAAATGTCTGATAATAATGTGTGATAATATGATGTCTTACGAGCTATGCACAAGCTTAAATACTAAACAATAATACAGCTATCTCTAAACCGGAGTGGGGCTGACTGCTCGGGAGTTCTTGATGCTGATTTGTTGATCATGGGAGAACGTGCCGTCTGATTGGCCGGTGGACAGGGCCCGCGCCTTCGGTCCACGTGCAAGGCGGTTCGATATGGTCCGCGCGCTTTCTCCGGCGGCGCACAATGGGTTAACAGATCCGCGTTATTCGCGGCGTTTTCTCCAACGAACAATGGGTTAACTAACAGATGTGCGACACCCTCGCTGAGGCTGTCAGGACCCACGCTCTTTGTCTTACATACGCGCTTTGTCTTCCAAGATCCTTGTTTGACACTGGTATGATTTATGTGCACCCTTTCGCGGAAAGTCCTCAATCGTTGGGACTTCAATAGTTGGGCAATCCTTTGTGTTATTGTTGTATTGTAGCGACTGCGACCATCGCTTTTCGGTTGTCCAATAAGAATCACAACTGATCAAGGACGACAGTTTGAAAGTCGACTATTCAAAGACCTAGCTCAACTACTCATATCCATATCGAACCGCCTTGCACGTGGACCGAAGGCGCGGGCCCTGTCCACCGGCCAATCAGACGGCACGTTCTCCCATGATCAACAAATCAGCATCAAGAACGCCCGAGCAGTCAGCCCCACTCCGGTTTAGAGATAGCTGTATTATTGTTTAGTATTTAAGCTTGTGCATAGCTCGTAAGACATCATATTATCACACATTATTATCAGACATTTTACATTGTAACATAGTCGCGTCTCTCCTCTTGTAATTAGGTAGTTCATAGCATACACTGTACTCTAGACTTACGTGCAATATACAACGTTCAATCTAATCGCGTTTTAATTACATAACACGCCCTACGCGCTAAACACCCATGCATGTAGGATCTTGAGTAATAGAGGTTCACGACATGTCTGCCATGTCTCATGGCGTGCAAATATTTTAGGTACATACATAATTATTACAATAGATTTGATGACTTTTAAATTTGACACTTGTACACTTTTACACTTGGACATCAAGTATGTATTGTAGGCACTTTGCATCTATGTATGTCACACGTGTCTCTATTCACGGACATAGTCTAGTTTACTTGTAATAACTACTTATTTTATTCGCATCATCTAAATTTCATTTCTTCACTTCATTTGATCACACAATATTAATAATGTACTATAAATAGCCTTCAGTTTATACAATAAAGAGCATTACTGAACACGCATTTGTAGTCCTCACTACAAATATGTACCGATATTTATTCGGTATGCTGGAATATAATTTAAAAAAAAAACTAATATTCTGGTCCCATATGAACATTCTTCTAGGCCTGCCAAACATACAACAGTAATCGCTACAACAGATTAAAAGAATGCATGACACCATGCTGGAATGCCTCAATGCCATAAAAAAATAGGAGTTAACACCACGTCATCCGACCCGATCTCACACGTTCTAGGTCGAAATCCAGAAACAGAAGCATACAAAGTTTACATACAGTTGGTAAATAATTTGAAAGAACAGTCGGTACTCGCAGATTTCTTAGAATATTTGGAAACAAAATTAACGTCATTGAAAACGGTTCTCCAAAACTTGTCATCAAAATCAAACAAGAAAATTTATTCCAGCAATTGGGATAACCAAAGCAATGGAAAATCAATGTACGTATCGAACGTAAAATGTCCCCTTTTCAATAACTTTACAATTGCAATGTTGCTGTCCTTCATAATTGAGAATTTATAACCGCCAAACATTTAAAAATGAGTGACGACCAGAGGCAACCAAATTTAAACTTTGTACAAATTATTTATTTTGCCATTTCAGTAAGCAAATGCGTTAACTTTGACGGTCACCGTCAATACCTCTCAAAAGAAAAGGCAGAGAAGTCATGGGCAGGGGGTAACCAAACCATGCGCGCCCTGATGTTAGCTATCAAACGACGACAATGCAAGTCATCTTTGGAGAGGGACAAAAGGAAAAATTGTAAGGGGAAGGATTAGCATAGAATGTGCTTCGACGTACAACAACTTTGAATTTGAATCTAATGTGCTCATCATGAACGAACTCATTAATTTGAATCTAATGTGCTCATCATGAACGAACTCATTAAAAACCTGCCGAATCAAACATTCGCTAAACCTAATTGGTGTTACATAAAAACATTAATTTAGACGCAAAATTCTACAGAAGTCTCCAAGTTGACTTCCTTTTTGGGGTGGACATGTATGCTAACAATATGCTAGGTGGGATTATAAAAGGAGAACATGCCCAACAGCCGATAGCTCAAGAAACACTTCTAGGAACAGCTGTAACTATAATTCGCGGCAACGTGAAAACATACCAATGTTATGTGGTCCTAAGCCACGTCGAGAGATTTTAGAACCATCAAACCTACCCGTAGAAAACCAAGAATGTATAAACTATCTAAGTATGTAAAAACAACACGAAGAAACAGTTGTCACGTAGCAAAATATGACAGCGGGCGACATCTCTTGTGACACGAGTTGAGCCACCGAGCCGGGAGATGGCGTTACGCGAAAATACAGTCGATAATAAAATAACGCAATTTAAATAAGCAACGACCTAATTAAATAAAATGGAAAGGAAATAGGTAAAAATAACATTAAGAATAAAAACCAACTCAAGAGTCTAAAACTAAAAATACAATTCGTGGAACGCATTTGTCTATGGTTCAAGAAAAATCATTTAGGAGGCGGGTCGTTCGTTTGGCTAGAGAAGTTTCTAGAGAAACGTATTGATGGCTTACTCGGTGAAGGCTGGTCTGCTGGTGTTGCGGGTACGCAAGGTTGGCGTGTTTGCGCCATAAATCCTATGGGGTTGAGCGTTTAGGAGTTTGGCTGATATTTCTGTACCCAGAATATTTCTCCCTGTGTTTTCTTGTTCTATGGTGCTGACTTAGGTCAAATGTTGTTCTAGATTTGGCTCTTTTTGGCGGGCCTAGGGCAGGAACCCGTGTGGAGGCGATTAGATTCCGATCGGATCAGGCTTGTTTGGAGTAGAAGTGTGCTGAACCCTGGTGGTACGGCACATCCAATTCTCTTTCGACGACGACTAGACAGGTATAAGCTGTCACAATTTCTTTGTCCCGGGTGTTCCTGAAATACCTATTCCCGCAGGCCGCGTTCGTCGTGCATTAACTGACACCCGTCAACTAGTGAAGCCAAGGGTCTTTGTACCGTAAATCAGAAGCGTTGGTCAGGAAAGCTAATCAGAAATGTTAGTCTCCCTATACTTATTTATTGTTGGATGTATCTAGTGAGAGAGAGTGAGTTTAGAACTGCCCCCTAATCGGCGAACACATTTTTGTCAAATGATTGCGACTAGTTGGGATCAGTTGGTATCGTTCGGGCCGCCCATTGGTTCGTTCAGTCCAAACGATCCCAACTAGTCGCATTCATTTGACAAAAATGTGTTCGCCGATTAGGGGGCTGGTTGCGTCTAAATAGGCTATACTTAACCAAATTTTATTAATTTCAAAATAGTGCACAACCTAAGATAACTTATGTACCGATTGAGCTGTGGTCACAACGGTTCACCTCACGAATCCTTCTTCAAGCGACCCTGACCCGAGACGGAGTGAGTTAGGGAATCGACTAGTCAAGTTAGGAGATTTGTTTTGTCATATACTTATGACACAGGGTACTTAAAAAATAAACTTGTAATTGCATCCATTTATTGTTTCATTTAATGCTCCTAGCTACCAACTATCTCATAATTAAATTTACTGCAGCACAGGCAGAGGTTCACCCAGAGTCCTTGCCGGGTTACACAGTCAGGGTCGCTATGAGGTCAGAATACCACATTAAGAAAAAATAAAATGTAATTAGAGTCATTCAAACCTATGACTATTGCCCAACTTAGAAACTTAGAACGCCGTTTATAAAACAACCAACGTTAGCCAAACAATACAAGGCCAAGTTATTAAAACGATCAAGATATCATGACCAAACAACATAAAATAATCAATAAAGTTCTGATTACACTTTTCTCAATAATTAACTACAACGATAGGTAATATAGATATTTATATTTATCGTTATAATTTATTATGTGTGCGTTCGCGCAGCGGAATGTTGTTGAATTTAAAGATTTTAAATATGCAGATATTTAGTGTATGATGACGTCCTATAATTGTGTATGGTAAAAAAAAAATTGTGCATGCAGCCATTGTGGAGAAATTCACTAAAAACTGGTTCCGCTGGGCGAACGTTGTCCTGGCGGAACTTTTTTTAATCCATTGACTTTAGAAAAAAAGAGATGTGTCCAAAAATTTTTGTGTATTTCTGTGTAATTGTGTATGTATGAATAAAATTTGTGCATGCATAAACTTCGGAGAAATTCAAGTTTCCGCTGCGCGAACGTTTGGCCATTAGCTAGTTTTCATATAAAGTGCTTACATACGTTGTTTTGAATTTGTGTACAAAACAGATTTAGAAAAAATCGTAGGGCTAAAAAGTTAAAAATATAAACGTAAAACACGCTTATTAGGTCTTAGTTCTTAAAGTATGCACTTTAGGGTCTAGATTTTCACGTTTATATAAACCTTGTAAGTGTCTACAACATTTTGCAGAGTATCAATGATGTTGCTTTAGTAATTAAAGAGTTAAGTATAGGACAATTTACCATGAATAGATCGCTGTTTACAAAGCAGTCAAATATCACGACATTCTAAAGGAATTGCATGGTAAAATGTATGCCAATAATTAGTGTATTCATTCAACTATTCACATGCAAAATTTCATGTCATTAAATTCAGTAATTAAAGAAAAACAATTAAAATACTGACGAAGCATCGAAAACCTACATAACCCGACCAAGTTCGGATAGCTATAAAAAAGCGGCCGTGCAATATATTTAGGTAACATCCCAAAATTTACAGTATAATACCGGTATTGAATTGGTATAGGTGATAACACAATTGTTTCGATATAATATAAAGGTCATTTATTTTTGTACACCTACTGTTTTAAATGTGACAATGACAAAGTATATTGTATATTGACATAGTTACTTTATTTAAGTATGCGCTTGAGACTTGAGACATAATCTAGATATATTAATTTAGACAAAATTCATACAGCTAATTTCTATTGAAGATTTCACGGATCAGGATTCTAACTATAGACCCCTCAGGGAAATTAAATAATTAGCACAAGTAAGTATTTGTATGATCTTTTGCTAGATCACACATTACTTTTAGATGATGTGGGCAGAATACAATAAAAGATGATAATTTTATATAAACTACTGTATTGTTCCAAAGTTATAGATAAATGAGCTAATGGACTGATGTGTGTGAAATGAGCGACACGTGGCCTTTGCTGGCCGTGATGAGAACGCGACGACCGCTTGATGGCTCGACGCGAACTGATGATTATTATAAAGTAAAATGAATGCGAGGCGTAAATGCTGACGATGTTATGCTGATGTACGGTTGCACCGTACAGTATTACTGTTTAGGCAAATATTTATCATATTGTACCTTATTACACTATTTAAGCAATGGATTAGGCATGCACGAGTGTTCCCTTTGCAGCTTTAGTGGATCAATCACACCACAACCACACACACAAAAAAAAAACTATACATCTTGAATCGATTTTTTAATTGATGTATACCGTTGTACTGGTAGTGACTTATGTATGTGAGCGTGTTGCCCAAAATATGCATCATAATTTTGTTCGAAGCGGTATGCTTCAGCTAGTCCTTTGGTTAAATAGTGTATTAAGCTTCAATATGATAAATATTTACCTAAACAGTAGTACTTACCTACTTGTGGTAATTATTTAATTTCCCTGAGGGGTCTCTACTTAGAATGCTAATCCGTGAAATCTTCAATAGAAATTAGCTGTATGAATTTTATTTGTCTTAAATAATATATCTAGATTATATCTCAAATCTCAAGCGCATACTTAAATAAAGTAACTACGTAAGTAGTACCTACTTTGTCATAATCACATTTAAAAACCTATATTCATCATCATCAGCCTTTACTCGTCTACCGCTGGACATAGGCCTCTTTCATGGCACGCCAACAAGCTCGATCCTGAGCAGTTCTCCGCCAGCCACTGCCAGCCACCTTTTTGATGTCGTCGCTCCATCTCGCCCAAGGGCGTCCCACGCTACGTTAGCCGAGACGCGGTCTCCACTCAAGGACTCGTTAACCCCAACGGTTGTCGGTCCTGCGGCATATGTGACCAGCCCATTGCCACTTCAGCTTGCTAATCCTCTCAGCTATGTCGGTAACTCTGGTCCTCTGTCGGATCATCTCATTTCTGATGCGGTCCTTCAGAGAGACGCCCAACATAGCCCGCTCCATAGCTCGCTGAGCGACTTTAAACTTATGGACTAGTCTGACCGTTAGTGTCCACGTCTCGGCCCGTAAGTCATGACGGGTAGGACGCACTGGTTGAAGATTTTGGTCTTCAAACATTGGGGTATGGGCGACGAAAATACCCGACGAAGTTTACCAAATGCTGCCCATCCCAGCTGGATCCTTCTATTTGCCTCCTTCTCGAAGTTGTTTTTCCCTAATTGCAACGTTTGCCCGAGGTATACATAATCTGAAACAACTTCGAGCGGCATTCCATTTACGGCAACCGGTCCCGGAGTGACCCGTTCATTGAACATAATTTTGGTCTTGTCTAAGTTCATCCGGAGACCAATGCGTTGGGAGGAGTCAGCTAAGTTGGCCAGCATTTGTTCCAGCTCTTGCTGCGTTTCCGCCATGATGACGATATCGTCCGCAAATCGCAAGTGTGAGATGTACTCGCCATTGATGTTAATGCCCCGACCCTGCCAATCCAGCGTCTTAAACATATCCTCGAGGGCATTGGAGAACAATTTGGGGGAAATAACGTCCCCTTGTCTCACTCCTCGCTTAAGGGGGACATCTTTAGTCTGCTGGTTCTGGACTTGGACGGACATTGTGGCGGCATTGTAGAGACATCTCATCACTTGGACATATCGCCAATCGACTTGGCATCGCTGCAAAGTTTCCAGAACAGCCCAGGCCTCGATGGAGTCAAAAGCCTTCTCATAGTCCACAAATGCTAGACACAGGGGCTGATTATACTCTTCGGTCTTCTGTATAATCTGCCTCACTGTGTGTATGTGGTCTATGGTACTAAATCCTACTCGAAACCCGGCCTGCTCAGGCGGCTGGAATTCGTCGAGTCTGCGCGCTAGTCGGTTCGTGATCACTCTCTAAAACAGCTTGTAGACATGGCTCAGAAGCGAAATGGGTCTATAGTTCTTCAATAAGGTTTTATCACCTTTCTTGAAAAACAGAACCACTACGCTTCTGTTCCATGCCTTAGGAGTTCTCCCCGAAAAAAGAGCAGAATTAAATATACGATGAAGCTCTTTTAGCACAGGCGTACCTGCAACTTTCAAGAGCTCCGAGGTAATCCCGTCTTCTCCCGGGGCCTTCCCATTTTTAAGCTGTCCAAGAGCCATCACGATCTCGGCTAGGCTGATCTCAGGGAGGTCTTCGGTGTAGTGCCGTGTGAGAGTGGCTCTGGAATCTTCGGTGCGGGGAACTGGTTTAGGCGCTTGCGAGGTATACAGCTGACTATAGAAGGTTTCGACTTCCGCAAGTACCTCCGGCCTCAAAGTAACGACTCTCCCATCCGATGTCGTCAGCCTCGTCAGATTGCTCCTCCCAAGGTTTTGTACGAAGACTTTCGACCCCCGGTTTAGCTCTATCGCTTCCTCTATGGAGCGTGTGTTGAAGCTCCGGAGGTCTCGCCTTACCGCTTTTGAGATGGTCTTATTGAGGGCCCTGAGTTCTGACGAGGTTGATGGTGTATTTTCTCGTCGATCCTTCATAAGCCGGAGAGTCTCTTGTGAAAGTTTAGACCCTCTGCCAGTTCGTTTCATCCCGCTGAAATTGGCGCCTTCTTCCCGTAAGATTCCAACTACCCGATCTAGGTCCTGGTCAATGTCAACGTCGATTGTGGTTTCCAAGGCTGCGAATCGGTTCTCCAGTTTTAGCTGGAACGCTTCAGATCGAGCAATGGTTCGGTTCAGGTTGGGTCGGAGCGTGGACCTCATCAGACGGTGACGTTCAAGCTTGTAGTTGATATTCAGAATGCCTCGAACTAATCGGTGATCACTTCCGGTTTTAAACCTATTGATCACAGAGACATCTCTGAATATCCGCCTTTGTCCGTCATGATGAAGTCGATCTCATTTTTCGTCAGTCGCGTCAGGGCTCTGCCACCTCCACTTTCGCTGGGGCCGTTTCTTGAAGAACGAATTCATCAAGAAAAGACCCTCTTTTTCAAGAAAATCGACGAGCATTTGCCCCCTATGGTTTCTGATACCGAAACCATGTGATCCTACTACCGACTCGCCGCAAGTCTGTACTCCCACTTTAGCGTTGAAATCTCCCATGACAACGTTGAAGTGGGCCTTTGTGGTGTTGTGTAAGGCCTTGGATATGTCCTCATACATATCTTCTACTTCCTCATCCGAATGTGTCGACGTTGGTGCGTACACTTGTATTACCTTCAGGGTATACCTTTTGGTTAGCCTCAGCACAAGGTACGCTACCCTCGTCGACACACTCGAGATGTCGACAACGTTGTCACAGATAGATTTATTGACCAGAAATCCTATACCTCCCTGTGATGGCTGGTCTCCCTCTCTGAAATACATAAGATGGCCTGAGTCCAATGTGACCGTATCCTCCCCCTCTCTTCGGATTTCGGACAATCCCAGGATATGCCGTCTTATGTACTTCAGTTCCACCTCTAACTGCTCGAGGTGGGCATCGAGCCGCAGCGTGCGTCCGTTAAATGTTGCCAGGGTCAGTTGGTTTTGGGTTTGGCGGCCTGCCGTAACCCGGGGATTCCTAGCACCCCCTGCCCTGACGTTACCATGGCCGCCGCCTTGGCCAGGGATATCAAGGCCGCCGGGAACTGGGGGCCATCGATTCGTTGTGCCTGTCATGAAGTGTAATGGCCTACTACTACCACGCTGGCCAGACGGGTTGGTAGAGGGTTTTGTTTCGAGTTTTCCTTCTCTCGCACAGATGTAAGTGCATAAGTGCCTCTTAGTCGCCTCCTACGACATCCCGGGCAAGTATTGGAGTGGTGACAAAATGTATTCTAAGGCTGTCACCACAAGGCACAGCAAAAACCTATATTATATCGAAACAATTGTGTTATCACCTATACCAATTCAATACCGGTATTATACTGTAAATTTTGGGATGTTACCTAAATATATTGCACGGCCGCTTTTTTATAGCTATCCGGACTTGGTCAGGTTATGTAGGTTTTCGATGCTTCGTCAGTATTATAATTGTTTTTCTTTCATTACTGAATTTAATGACATGAAACTTTGCATGTGAATAGTTGAATGAATACACTAATTATTGGCATACATTTTACCATGCAATTCCTTTAGAATGTCGTGATATTTGACTGCTTTGTAAACAGCGATCTATTCATGGTAAATTGTCCTATACTTAACTCTTTAATTACTAAAGCAACATCATTGATACTCTGCAAAATGTTGTAGACACTTACAAGGTTTGTATAAACGTGAAAATCTAGACCCTAAAGTGCATACTTTAAGAACTAAGACCTAATAAGCGTGTTTTACGTTTATATTTTTAACTTTTTAGCCCTACGATTTTTTCTAAATCTGTTTTGTACACAAATATGCACAAATTCAAAACAACGTATGTAAAAATCTACAGCTCTCTATGTAAGCGCTTTATATGAAAACTAGCTAATGGCTAAACGTTCGCGCAGCGGAAACTTGAATTTCTCCGAAGTCTATGCATACACAAACTTTATTCATACATACACAATTACACACAAATTTTGGACACATCTCTTTTTTCTAAAGTCAATGGATTAAAAAAAGTTTCGCCAGGACAACGTTCGCCCAGCGGAATCAGTTTTTGGTGAATTTCTCCACAATGGCTGCATGCACAATTTTTTTTTTTTTACCGTACACAATTATAGGACGTCATACACTAAATATCTGCATATTTAAAATCTTTAAATTCAACAACATTCCGCTGCGCGAACGCACACGTTTATAATTTGAGATGTTATAGATACATTAGAAGGTATAAGTGTAAAATTTATCGATTCTATTGTACCTAAAATATTTGCAGCCCATGAGAAATCGCACACGTGCATGGGTTTTTAATTCCGTGTAGTTTTTAAACCCGTCATTATTCTTGTACAATTGTTGCCACATTAAATAAATGGACATCACTAGCGAACCCGTCATTATTCTTGTACCATTGTTGCAACATTAAATAAATGACATCACTAGCAAACCCGTCATTATTCTTGTACCATTGTTGCTACATTTAAAAAACGGACATCAGTAGCAAACCCGTAATTACTCTTGTATAGAGATGATAAAAAAGTATAAAGCAATAAAAAAAGCATGTTTTTTTTATAAAAGCAAAATAAGTTGCTTTTTTAAAAACGCAGATTCAACTTTTTGTGATGGTAATCCTACCAATATCATCATCATCTCAGCGTTAATCCCAGTTGCATCCGTAGCTTTTTCAGCTTTGGAGTGTGGGGTCCGCTTTACCAGTCTAACTGCTGATTTTTGGCTAAACTTCGATATTTTCCGTGAAGCGACTGACGTCTGACCTCCACAACCCGATGGCGATATCTAAGCATTGCTGTTAGACTTTTGAGGGCTCCAACAACCCGTAACGACTGCCACTAGATGTTTGTATGGCAACTGGGACCAACGGCTTAACGTGCTTTCCGAGGCACGACCAGACCAGTGCAAATATTCATATATTCGTGCATACAAATATTTGCACTGTGCGGGGATCGAACCCGCGCCTCCTTGCGTAACGGCCGCGTTCGCTACCGCTACGCCACGGAGGCTGTCATCCTACCAATATACAATACTAGCTTTCCGCCCGCGGCTTCGCCCGCGTGG
Source organism: Sesamia nonagrioides (assembly GCA_017933935.1). Lineage (NCBI taxonomy): Eukaryota > Metazoa > Arthropoda > Insecta > Lepidoptera > Noctuidae > Sesamia > Sesamia nonagrioides. The sequence goes on from JADWQK010000719.1 coordinate 485,605, forward strand.
AGTTCGGTTATATCGCGCTTTTTAGATTTCCCTCGGGAACATCAAACTTTTCCGGGATAAAAGGTAGCCTATGTTCTTTCTCAGGGTCTAAAGATTGTCTGTGCCAAATTTCATCAAAATCGGTTGAGAGGTTTAAGCGGGAAAGCGTAACAGACAGACAGACAGATAGACAGACAGAGTTACTTTCGCATTTATAATATTAGTATGGATGTAAAGAAAAGCCCGTCCGACCCATAAGGATAATAAAGGTTAGGCAATAACTTGACCAACTAAAATTTAAAATTTTGCATAATCATTATAACTAGTAACAATACTAATAAATTTTGAGACAATCTTTTTTTTCCGCGAATTTACGCTAACTTCCCCAAAATTTGGTATTTTAAAAAAGATGACAACACTATTTTAGGCGGTATAACTGTCGGCTTTCCTTTCATTATTTTGTTAGATTCTTTATTTCTTTGGCGGCGTCGCACGTTGAGCTTTGTCGGCGACGTAAAAGCAATAATTAGAGATGCACTATTTTTTGCGTAATAACGTTTTTTTTATCGCTATTAATCGAAACTTGTATCTGGTTGAATGATTTGTTTTAAAAACACAGATTACCCAATGGTAAAAGTACTTTTGTTTGTTTATCGATTAATTACTAATAACATTTATTATAACACAAGTATTAGTACACAGAAACAACAAATATTTCAAGGGTCAATATCATCGATATTGAGACAGAAACTGAAATTAAAACTTTGGCATGATTTTCATTTACAGCAGTGTACCTAGCTAATTTGAGTTTTGTAAAAGTTCTAAACAATTCCATGCGATGTTGAATTGAGAATGAGAAACTACAATACTAAATCGATACCAAAAATAGACGAGTAAATTCTATCGATCGAAAAATCAATATTTTGATTACTTACACATCTCTATTTACTCAAAGCATGCCGCGAGGCCAACCGCGTAGGTACCTATTTTCATAAAATAAATTTCATTTTTACTTTAAATTATCAGTTGCGCATAAACATTGCTTCCGTGTAGACTATTCGTGTATTGTGTGATCATGTCGTTTTCTAACGTAGAGTAATGTAACGTGCTGATGGAAGGTAGTAAATGCAATTAGCTATGTTGTGATCAGGTGTTGGACGATTTGAATGTGGCTACTTATCGGTCAATGTGGTTCCAGCATGACGGTGCCCCACCATATTTTTGCCGACCTGTACGTGAGTACCTCCATTATCAGTTCGGCGAGCAGTGGATTGGTAGGGGTGGACCAACAGACTGTGGCCAGCGCGGATTTGACACCACTTGATTTTTATTTGTGTGCATGTCCGTGCTAATCTCGTGCGACGGTGCCAGACCTGTATCGTTCTTAGTGAACGAAATATGGAACAACATCTCCGCCACAGCCATTGCGCTCATCGAATGAAATGATACATTCGGAGAGTCAGACGACCTTTCTACCTAAAAAAAGTTCTGTTCACGAGCTGCCTAAGTATCATAGTTTCATGCATGAAGTCAACTGAGGTCATGACCTGTGCCTGTGTTGCCATGAAATTACCTATTTATTTTATTAAGTTATTTACTTTTAGGGGGTACTTATTTTTAAAGTTTAGCCAGGTTTTGTAGGCATTAGTAGAATCAGTTATCGATACCTAACAATACCTTCACGGGTCGGACAGGGTTTTCTATACATATTGTATATACAACTTATTCAGTTGGAAAGTGCTTTTGCGGAGCAACCTTTTCGTAATTTCGTTTAACTTTTCCTTCACTTATGCTTTATGCTTATTTAGTTGCTTTTACTTTTCTGCTTTGGCAGATTCTTCGAATCAGTTCAAGTTATTGAATTAGTGAATTATGTTTTTTTTTTAATTTAGATGCTTAATGGTAATGGTCAGACTATAGGTGTTAATTGAATAGAGTTTAATTGGAATTTTTCGTGCATTTTTAGGTTAAGTGTAAAATACTTTGTAAAAATATTATTTCATTTAGACTTTTAGAAATTGTCTGAAATGTGTTCGCCGATTAGGGGGCTGGTCAGCGCGTGGAGCTACAGGTGGCTGTTGGCTCCACATCACGTCGGCCTTCGACCCACCAGAACTACTTATCAGTGTTGTCAACGTCAAGTGTTAGTGCGACAAAACTTGAGTGAACATCAATCTAACAACACACATGGCTAATAGGAATCAGACAGTACCAGTAAGTCAACTTCTTAATTTTATTTTTAAACTGAAATCAGTTTTGCTTTTAGATATTGTATCAGAAAACCCTTGTAACAACAACATAACATTGTATCCTTCGTGGTCCGCGAAATATGTTCAGTGCTTTCACCGAATACTTTAGTTAGGTAGATATATATTCGTAACGCGTTCACCTAATGAATGGCCCTTTAAACATACACACGGCCACGTGTGAAGTAGGAATATATGAGCAACAATGAGAACGTCCTGACCCACTGTACGCACAGACTTACCGCGTGTCACCCGTCCTAACCACTGTACGCACAGACTTACCGCGTGTCGACCGTCCTGACCCACTGAACGCACAGACTTACCGCGTGTCGCCCGTCCTGACCCACTGTACGCACAGACTTACCGCGTGTCGCCCGTTCTGACCCACTGTACGCACAGACTTACCGCGTGTCGACCGTCCTGACCCACTGAACGCACAGACTTACCGCGTGTCGCTCGTCCTGACCTAGTGTACGCACAGACTTACCGCGTGTCGCCCGTCCTGACCCACTGTACGCACAGACTTACCGCGTGTCGCCCGTCCTGACCCACTGTACGCACAGACTTACCGCGTGTCGACCGTCCTGACCCACTGTACGCACAGACAGACTTACCATTTATGAAACTTTCTCGTTTAGTGCTCATGAATGGCATATTTATGTATTTGTTCAATTATTGTAATTTGACTACCTGAAATCTAACAACAATGCTATCACACTTGTTGACAAGCTAACATTACCGTCTATTCAGCAAAAGTTGCTAATTGAATAATTCTCGCCTGCGTCTCCCGGATGCCATTTCAACTACTGATTCTAATGATGCCACTAACTACTTAAATTAAAGAAGACACAAGCTTTATCAAGTCGTAGATACACTCGGGCTACTGAGATGCGAGCGCAGCAGAGCTAATGTGCCTGTATTTATGTATTTGTAAATATAAAGAGAGATAACACACACTACATACTTGGCGGCGAGTGTCTTCCGGCGCGGCGCGGAACAAGTCAGCGATGACGAACTCGTAGGGCTCCGGCCACGTGTCCACCGTCTGCACCGCCACCGAGGAGCGGGACACGCTCGACAGGCGCGGGCCGCACGACGCCGAGCGGCGCGGCGCCGCCGGCGAGCGGTGCGGGCCGGGCCGGCGCGGGGCGGCGCGGCGCGGCGAGGGGCCGCCCACTGCGCCGTCAGCTCCAGCACCTCGCGGTCTTCTACGTTCAGCGGCTCCAGCGAAGTCGCGTCCGGGGGCGGTGCGGGCCGGCTCGGCTCCGGCCGCGCGACGGCGCCGGCCGGCGGCGGCGCGCCCGCGAACGGTACCGGCGAGTCCGCCGCGCGCCGCTCCAGCGCCACGCGGGCGAGGCGCGACGTGTAGGCGTCGGCCGGACCGCCCGCCGGACCGCTCGGGGACGTCTCCTTGCGCGGGGGGGATGCGGGACGCGAGCGCCGTCCGATGGCGCGCACGGCGCCTGACTCGGCCGGGAAGCGGAACTGGGCGCGCGTCTCCCGCGCCGGAGTGTTCTCCGGCGTGGCCTCGACCGCAGCTTCGGGCGGCTCCGCCGCGTCCAGGTCGCTCGGCAGCGGCGTGTGCGGCGCGGAGTCGGCACCGCAGCGGTCGCCCAGGGCGAACCAGGGCTCGGTGCCGGGCCGCAAGCTGGATGCCGAGCGGGCGGCGTGCGCGCCAGAGCCCGGCGCCGGAGACGCGCGCGCGGGCTGAGGGACGGGCGTCGTGCCGCCCGCGGGCAGCGGCGACGGCGCGGCGTCCTCGGCGCGCGGGTGCAGCGATAGGCGGCGGCACTCGGCCAGCACGTCGTGATGCTCCAGGCGCGCCCAGCGACCCGGGTCTGCCTCCCGCAGGCGACTGCCCGTCACCAGCGCCGGGTGCAGGCGCACGGACTCGGCCAGCGCGCTCACGCCGCGCTCCCAAGCGTCGCGCGCGGCGCTGGCGGGCAGCTCGGCGCCCTGCGCGCGCAGCGCCTCCAGCAGCGTGCAGGGGTGGGTGGCGTAGAGCGCGTGGAACAGGGCCAGCTGCGCCAGCTGCAGGTGCGCGCGCGGCGGGTGCCGGCGGCGGCTCCAGCGCGGCGGGCCGCAGCAGCGCGTCCGACAGCTCGGCGGGGTGCGTGGCGGCCAGCGCGGGCGCAGCCGGTAGCAGCGCCGCCAGCGCCAGCAGCGCGTGTAATAGCGGCACCGGGTCGCGCTCGTGGCGCGCGGCCCGCAGCAGCTCGCGCGCCAGCGGGTGGGCGGGCAGCCGGTGCAGCCAGGGCGGCCGGCGCGCCACGAGCGGTGCGAAGGCGGCGAGCGCGTGGTGTCGCTGGGCGCGCTCGCCCCGCAGCTGCTCCTGCAGCGCGTCCAGCAGGTGGCGCGCGTGCAGCTCTGGCGCGCGTGCTAGCAGGTCGAGTGCCCGCCCGCTGCCGGTGCGCGCATGGTAGGCCAGCAAGGCGCGCGTGAACCAGGGCTCGCGCACGCCGCAGTAGAGCGCGGCGAGTGCGTCGGCGGCGTCGCGCGCCCCCGCCGCGCCCCCCTCCAGCAGCGCGAACACCTCGCCCGCCTCGCACGCCGCCAACATCTCCAACCGCCTGCCACACGAACACAATGTCACCCTCGGCCGATTCACATGAACATAACTGGCAACGGAACCTTTCAAAAGTCATACACTGGGATACAGTCTCAACATAATTACCTACTATCGCCAAACCCTAACATTTTGGAAACAAAATCCCGTACCTACACGGGACGACCTCAGCTGCATACGCCCTTTTTTTCTTTTTTTTTATCCATTGTAAGTAAAATAAAAGATGATCTTTTTAGGTTGACAAGAAAACCTTGTAAAAAAAAAACATAACTAACGGTAGCGTTACAAAAGTAAGGAAGTCTGGAAAACCCGACGCATTGCCGAACAAGGGGCTCAGTGATGCTTCCTTGGTGAACCTATGTCTGCCAACACATATTTCATGTAGGTCTGATAGAGGTCCCCAAAAACTAATGACAGGTGACCTATGTCTGCCAACACATATGTCATGTAGGTCTGATAGAGGTCCCCAAAAACTAATGACAGGTGACCTATGTCTGCCAACACATATGTCATGTAGGTCTGATAGAGGTCCCCAAAAACTAATGACGGGTGACCTATGTCTGCCAACACATATGTCATGTAGGTCTGATAGAGGTCCACAAAAACTAATGACGGGTGACCTATGTCTGCCAACACATATGTCATGTAGGTCTGATAGAGGTCCTCAAAAACTAATGACGGGTGACCTATGTCTGCCAACACATATGTCATGTAGGTCTGATAGAGGTCCACAAAAACTAATGACGGGTGATTTATGTCTGCCAACACATATGTCATGTAGGTCTGATAGAGGTCCTCAAAAACTAATGACGGGTGACCTATGTCTGCCAACACATATGTCATGTAAAAAAACTCCGAATCACTTTCGACCACTTCTGTGACACTTAAACATATTAGCGAATAAAAAATTCTAAAACGAAAATAATGTAATGTTCCCCATGCATAATATGCTGGTGTGGTAAAAATAGTGTCTTAAAAGATAGTGTTGAGTTGTTACCTGTCTAGTTGAACATGTTACAAGAATGTTTATATTTTTAAAAGATCAGTCACATCAATACATTAATTTAGAACACACAGTTGTAATGTCCCGGGTCCAGGCTACTGAGCAATGAAAGACAAAGCTAGGCAGAAAACAATATTTTACTTAACGGCTACAAGTTTCCTTATAATGTGTACAAGCAGAACCTATAAATCTAAATAACACATCAGTTTGGTACTGTTCTGAGACCAGCTGGCTTCTCGTATACCGTGGCGAGTACGTCACTTAGTGATCGGTTCGAATCCCGTGGGCAGCGAAAGCAGGTCAGGGTCGAGCAAGCCAGCAGAAGCTGGGTCTTGATCCACAATAATTCGCCAGGCGGGTAGGGGCGTTTCTATAGGCTGATGACAAAATAAAACAGTCAGCCTTGTTGAACATACCAGCTAAGCAACCTACACTTCGTTAAATAGTCGTAAGCACTTACCCCGTTTCTCCTGTCACGAGCACAACAATCAACAAGTTTGCACCAACGACAACACGTATGTAGGTATATTTCGTAGTAATTTCCGAATATAGTTGATAGTTTTAATTTAAGGACTTATGTGCAAATAACTAAACGCAACCATTCTGTCTGTCACCTCTTAACCGCACTCCGATCCCGTCTTTTCATTTTATTTTTAAGGTACCGTCACTTGACTGTTGATCTCACCTTAAAAAACTACTAGAATGAGCCTAGTATCGCCATCTAGTGTTGGGCTTAAGAGCTACAATCGATCATTACACAGTGTTTCATTCCGACAATTTCTCCTCAAGCTAAAGTGAACCTTAAGCAAGTGTACAGATAGTAATAGGTTGGGGACAAAGTTTCAATTGAAAACATTTTTAATATAGTTTATTTACTTTTAAATAAAGTAGGTATGTAGGTTCGGACGACAGCAGGTCAAGATACCCCAAACTGTCAGATATTCTCAATCAACCTTTAGCCGTAATGCTTAAGAGATAAAGTTGAAAATCTAATACTTAAGGAAATCTCACAGATTGTAGTAGCTTGATGTGCTGTCGTCTGTACCATTTTGTTTGATAACTTACTGCCATCTTGTAGGTAGGGACATGATCCCATTGTTATAGACATTTTGGGACTTCTGATCAAAATACCGCAACAAGTGGTTTTGGCAGTCCTCTCATCTCATGATGTTAACCTGACACTGTCTAAAGAATTCTGAAGAGACCGACTATAAACACCTCCCCACTAAACTTTCTTAATTTTTGTTGAGTGGCTAAAGATGTGCGAGGTCTAGTGTTATCATGATGAAAAAGTAGGTGTGCACAGCGGGCGCACGTCCTCTCGTTCATAGTGCACCTCTCAGACAATCGAGGTTTGCACTCCAATATCGATGCAGTCGATCACCACCTTGAGACTGAAAAGCCCCACCTACTTTTCTTGACGGAGACCCAGATCAGATGTCCGACTGATGCGGCATACCTCGGCTACCCAGGATACTCTTTGGGGCATCATTTCCTGCAGCGTGCCGGGGTCTGTGTGTATGTCCGCAATGACATCTGTTGTCGGCGACTCCGTCACCTCGAAGACCCTCACTTCTCGTCCCTATGGCTGTTGGTTGACACTGGTGTGGACAAAATTGTTTACACCTGTCTACCGATCGCACAGCGGTGATCAGGAGACAACTCGATTATTTGACCACTTCAGTGAGGCTGCTGACAATGCGCTGCATCGGCACCCTGACGCTCAGTTCGTCGCTCTGGGCGACTTCAACGCCTGCCACCAGGACTGGCTCTTCCCATACCAGAGGACCGACCACGCTGGGAGAGAAGCGCGAAACTTCGCGCTTTCTATGGGCCTTTCCCAGCTGGTAGAGCAAGCGACTAGGGTGCCTGATGTAGTTGGCCATACTGCCAACTGTTTGGACCTTCTGCTGACCACTGATCCGGACAGATGTGTTGTAACAGTTTCCTCACCGTTGGGAACTTCAGACCACTGTCTGGTGAAGTCTGTATTGTCCTTCTCCCCACCAGATCACGACTCTCGTGGTGAACGGGGAATGTGGCGATACAGGTCAGCGGATTGGGATGAGATGCGCCACTTCTTTGCGTCTTATCCTTGGCAGCAGGTCTGCTTCTCTTCTGACAATCCGTCGAGCTGTGCGGACGCTATAACCGATGTGGTGCGTCAAGCTATGGAGTATTTTATCCCATTCAATGACGTGCCCGTCGGTGGCTCGGCTCGCCCATGGTTCAACGCCGATTGTGTCAAAGCTGAACAGCGTAAGCACACGGCATTTCTCGCCTGGGTTGACGCTCGTGACCACGGAGCTCCGGATCTAAGCTCAAAGAAGAGAGCCTTTAACCGTGCTGCCAAGTCCTACAAGAAGGCGCTCAAGAAGGCTCGCTTCGACCGCATTACCCATATTGGCAACAAGTTATCTGCGCAGCCATCCGGTAGCAGATCTTTTTGGTCCCTTGCCAAATCGGTTGAGGCGAACTTCTGTCGGCCCTCACTGCCTCCGCTGGTTAGGCCTGATGGAACACTGGCTCATACGGCGAGAGAGAAAGCAGGTCTCTTTGCATCTCTCTTTGCCCATAATTCGCGTCTTGATACTGGCAGTGCTACTCCACCTAATTTACCTCATTGCGGAGCTTCAATGCCTGAGGTTCGCATTAGAAACAAGGAGGTTCTGAGAGTACTGTGTCGCCTGGACGTGAATAAGGCTAGTGGTCCGGATGGTATACCAGCGATTGTTCTTAAAGCATGTGCGCCCGAGTTGTCTCCTGTATTGACGCGCTTGTGTCGCCTCTCATTTAGGACTGGTATAGTGCCCAAGTCCTGGAAGCTTGCTAACGTGCAGCCCGTGCCCAAGAAGGGTAGTCGTGCCGATCCTGCCAACTATCGGCCGATTTCGATCACTTCCATACTTTGCAAAATTATGGAGCGTGTATTGAACTCGCGCCTCTTGGCATACCTGGAAGGTAACGATCTCCTCAGTGACCGACAGTATGGGTTTCGCCGAAATCGGTCAACTGGGGACCTACTAGTGTATGCCAATCACTTGTGGGGCGAGGCCCTCGAGAAGAATGGGGTAGCGATTGCTGTCTCCCTTGATGTCTCGAAGGCCTTCCGGACCGGGTATGGCACGCTGGCGTTTTGAGTAAGCTTCCAGCGTACGGGATTTCTCCTAGCCTGACTGGCTGGGTAAAAGACTTCCTGTCTGAACGGTCCCTCCGAGTTGTTGTCGACGGATGCTCTTCTGAGCCCATGTCAACTAATGCCGGTGTTCCTCAGGGGTCTGTTCTCTCTGCAACTCTGTTCCTGCTGCATATTAACGATCTGTTGATGCCCGGTATCTATGGGTATGCAGATGACAGCACAGTTGTAGAGAGATACCTGCCGGATGCTCGGGCTAGTAGGGAATCAATCCGGTCCGAAAGAGAGGCCATGGTTGAGCGAAAGAGTGTTGCACTGCAGGCAGTCTCCGAATGGGGCAATGCCAATCTTGTAGCATTCAATGCCGCCAAAACACAGGCGTGTCTTTTCACCGCCAAAAGGAGCCCATTCACCTTGGCTCCTACTTTTCGGAATGTGTCCTTGGAGTGTTCCGACCGCCTTCAGCTTTTGGGAGTTGAGATTTCCTCGAACCTTAACTTTGGGCGGTTCATTGAGTCCAAGGCCAAGGTGGCTGCCAGGAAACTTGGCGTTATCGCAAAGGTCCGGCAGTACTTCACACCTGGGCAGCTTCTAATGTTATACAAAGCACAGGTCCGTTCGTGTGTGGAGTACTGCAGCCACATTTGGGCTGGTGCTGCCAAGTGTCACCTGGCCACTTTGGATTCAGTGGAGAGACGTGCAAAGAGGCTGATTGGTGACCCTGATCTAACTCGAGTTGGTCTCCAAAGCCTAGAGCACAGGCGTAGAGCAGCCAGCCTTTCGGTGTTCTATAGGATGCATTTCGGGGAGTGTGCGAGGGAATTGCATGATTTAATTCTCCCATCTCCGTTCCACCAGCGGACGACCCGTCGTACGGCTGGTTTCCACCCTTACGTTGTTAACACCACTACGATCCGGACGAAGCGTTTCGCCTCCTCCTTTATACCGCGTATATCGAGGGACTGGAACAATTTGCCAGCGGCGGTGTTTCCGTCGGACTACAATTTGAGTGTCTTCAAGGCTAGAGTTAATAGGCTCTTAATAAACTAGTGCGCTTTACCATCAACGATTGCGGTCAAGCGCTAGTTTATAATATACAAACATTAAAAAAAAATGAAAAACCACCCCTTCTATTGATTAATTCCGGTTTGAAAGTCGAGGAACTTTTACAATTCTTTATGGGAGGAGGGATATTGTTCCAGCATTTAGAAGCTGCATAGCGAAAACTGCCTCTAAAAGCCGCCGACTTGTGCTGTGGGACGGAAAGTTGTTGAGAACATTTTCTCCCCTCACCAATTCTGTGCCTACTCGTCCACGATAGTTTATCATACAAGTAAGAGGGAGAGTGAGACTGAATAACACCAAATAGTAAGGTCGCCAAGTGGAGTTTACGTCTAGCTTTCATTTTCAAAACGTTGTGTTCATTGAGGAAAGGGGTAACATGTCCCCTAGAGGGAACTTTAAAACAGAAGCGTGCACAACCATTTTGAAGTCTTTGGATCATTCTTTCAGTTTTTGACAGTAGTCGTTGGCCATAGACCGTGTCCGCATAAGTCAATTTAGATAAAACCAAAGACTCCACAAGCAATACTCGCAATTCTTCACTAAGGTAAGGACGGCCTTTCTATAATATCTTAAGTCTGTAAAAGCAATTACGGATTGACTCAGACACATGCTTGTGCACGCGAATACAATGCGATGCGGTACGACGCGGCAGCTACCTCCTACATACACGCGGCATCGTCTCGCACAATGCGATGCGTTGCGACGCGGCAGCTACCTCCTACATACACGCGGCTCGTCTCGCACAATGCGTTGCGGTGCGACGCGGCAGCTATCTCCTACATACACGCGGCTCGTCTCGCACAATGCGTTGCGACGCGGCAGCTACCTCCTACATACACGCGGCTCGTCTCGCACAATGCGATGCGTTGCGACGCGGCAGCTACCTCCTACATACACGCGGCTCGTCTCGCACAATGCGTTGCGGTGCGACGCGGCAGTCGCACAATGCGTTGCGACGCGGCAGCTACCTCCTACATACACGCGGCTCGTCTCGCACAATGCGATGCGTTGCGACGCGGCAGTTACCTCCTACATACACGCGGCTCGTCTCGCACAATGCGATGCGGTGCGACGCGGCAGCTACCTCCTACATACACGCGGCTCGTCTCGCACAATGCGATGCGTTGCGACGCGGCAGTTACCTCCTACATACACGCGGCTCGTTTCGCACAATGCGATGCGGTGCGACGCGGCAGTTACCTCCTACATACACGCGGCTCGTTTCGCACAATGCGATGCGGTGCGACGCGGCAGCTACCTCCTACATACACACGGCTCGTCTCGCACAGCTGCCACCGACGAAGCCGCCCTACAGTGGCGTTTGTCATGGACGGACGGAAGAAATATCTATTATTGGAAAATTCATTTCTGAAGTATCAAATACTTAAGAAGTATGTAGGTACGACGAAGAAGTGGGACTAATATTGTATGAGTACTTAGAAAGGCATATTGATGGAGAATTTCACAATTTGTATGGGGAATTACGGGCTCAACCCTTATTATCCAAGGAATATTGTTGAATGTTGTCTACAACGTTTGACTATATTGTGCAAGCCATAAAACCTGCCCCCTAATCGGCGAACACATTTTTGTCAAATGATTGCGACTAGTTAGTATCAGTTGGTATCGTTCGGGCCGCCCATTGGTCCTTTCGGTCCATACGAGCATAACGAGTCGCATCAGTGGCGTAGCTACCTTGGGTGACACCCGGGGCGGAAGTTGGTGGTGTCACCCCATGGAAAGTCAAAAACAATAAATTTTATATGATAAAGGACATGGATAAAAACAATAATATCCATATACAATATGGATATTATTATTATTGTAGTATATTATTGTAGTCCGACGGAACACCACCGCTGGCAAATTGTGCCAGTCCCTCGATGTATGCGGTATAAAAGACGAGGCGAAATGCTTCGTCCGGTTCGTAGTGGTGTCAACAAAGTAAGGGTGGAAACTCGCCGAACAACGCGACGGGTCGTTCGATGATGGAACGGAGAAGGGGGAATTAAATCATGCAAATCACAAATGAGTGGCGTACACTAGTAGGGCCCCAGTTGACCGATTGCAGCGAAACCCGTACTATCGGTCACTGGGGAGATCGTTACCTTCCAGGTAAGCCAAGAGGCGCGAGTTCAATGGAGGTTATTAAAATCGGCCGATAGTTGGTAGGATTGGCACGACTACGCTTTTTGGGCACTGGTGACTGGCTGCATGTTGGCAAGCTTCCAGGACTTGGGCACTATACCTGTCCTAAATGGATGGCGATACAAGCGCGTCAATACAGGAGACAACTCGGGCGCACATGCCCTAAGAACAATCGTTGGTATGCCATCTGGGCCACTAGCCTTATTCACATCCAGACGACATAGTACTCTCAGGACCTCCATGTTCTTAATGCGAACCTCCAGCATTGAAGTTCCGCAATGAGGGAAATTAGGTGGAGTAGCACTGCGAGTTTCAAGACGCGAATTGTGGGCAAAAGATGCAGAGACCTGCTTTCTCTCTTGCCTTAGCCAGTGCTCTATCAGGCTTGACCAGCGGAGGCAGTGTGAGCCAACAGAAGTTCACCTCGACCGATTTGACAAGGGACCAGAAAGATCTGCTACTGGAGGGCTGAGCAGAGAGCTTGTTGCCAATATGAGTAATGCGGTCGAGTCTTCTTAAGCGCCTTTTTGTAGGACTTGGCAGCACGATCAAAGGCTCTCTTCTTTGAGCTTATATCCGGAGCTCTGTGGTCCCGAGCTTAAACCCAGGCGAGAAATGCCGTGTCCTTACGCTGTTCAGCTTGAATACCGTCGGCGTTGAACCATGGGCCAGCCGAGCCACCGACGGGAATATCACCTATAGTGTCATCGGATATAGTGTCCGTACAGCTCGACGGATTGTCAGAAGAGCAGCAGACCAGCTAACAGGGATAAGACACAAAGAAGTGGCGCATCTCATCCCAATCTGCTGACTTGCTTTATAAACTAGTGCGCTTTACCATCAACGATTGCGTGACTGCTTACCATCATGCAGGATTGCGGTCAAGCGCTAGTTTATAATATATTTAAAAAAAAAATACTTGTATCGCCACATTCGCCGTTCACCACGTGAGTCGCAACTTAGTGGGGAGAAGGACGATACAGACTTCACCAGACAGTGGTCTGAGTTTGAGGGAACTGTTACAACACATCTGTCCAGATCAGTAGTGAGCAGTCCAAAAAATTGGCGGTATGACCAACTACATCAGGCACCCTAGTCTCTTGTCCTACCAGCTGGGAAAGGCCCATTGAAAGCGAAAGTTTCGCGCTTCTCACCCAGCGTGGTCGATCCTCCGTGTCTGTCGTCAGTGGAGACTGGTCATCTCTTAGCTGCCAGTGGGCCTTATTCATTTTTATATTTTAATTAATTTTACATTGTGCTCACATGATAGAAGCAAGAAGAAATGTAACCCATATATTATGGTTTTAAAAGAGTGTCCATGGAGTTTCTTGCACGTTCTTCTCCATAGAGATCTACGCTTTGGAACGTGCAATTTAGCTTCACTTTTCTTGAACTGACCGACATTGACTATTCAAAAGTACCAAGTGATGGTTAATTTAAAATAAACGATTTTGATTTGATTTGGTTTGTGTATGGGAAAAGATAGTCTTGGTGGCAGGCGTTGAAGTCCCCCAGAGCGACCAACAGTGGATCAGGGTGCCGGCGAGCACATTGTCAACAGCCTCATTGAGGTGGTCAAATAATCGAGTTGTCTCCTGATCACCTCTGTGCGATCGGTAGACACAGGTGTAAACAATTTTGTCCACACCAGTATCAACCAACAGCCATAGGGATGAGAAGTTAGGGTCTTTAAAATGACGGAGACGCCGGCAACAGATGTCATTGCGGACATACACACAGATCCAGGCATGCTGCAAGAAATGATGCTCCAAAGAATATCGCGGGTAGCTTAAGGTATGCCGCATCTAATGGACATCTAATCTGGATTTCCGCTAAGAAAACTAGGTGGGGCTTAACAGTCTCTAGGTGGTGATGGACTGAATCGAGATTGGAGTGCAGACCTCGAATATTGGGGAGAATAGATTAGAATACTTATAATAGATTAGATTACAGAGCATAAATATAAAGATTTCACAAAGGGTAACACAATGGGCGGTCTTATCGCTAAGGGCGATCTTTTACAGACAGAGGTGCACTTTAAAAGAGAGGATGTGCGACTGCTATGCACACCAACTTTGCTTTTTATGTCTTTTCATTTTTAAACCGAGTGAATAGGAAGGAAGACGGCAGTTGTGCGAGTTGATGCAATGAAATGATAAACCCAACAACGCGACTAACAGATTTATCTAGAGACAGCGGGGACGCCCAGTATCACAGTCGAATCCGAAGCTTTTTCAGCTTTGGAGTCTGAGGTCCGCTTTTACCAGTCTAACTGCTGATATGGCTAAACTTCGACATTTTCCGTGAAGCGACTGCCGTCTGACCTCCACAACCCGAAGGCGACATGGAAGCATTGCAGCTGACCAATTGTTGGACTTTTTGAGGGCTCCAACAACCCTTTAACGACTGCCACTAGATGTTCGTATGGCAACCGGGACCAACGGCTTAACGTGCTTTCCGAGGCACGACCAGACCAGTGCAAATATTCATATTCATGCATACAAATATTTGCACTGTGCGGGGATCGAACCCGCGCCACCTTGCGCAGCGGCCGCGTCCGCTACGCCACGGAGGCTGGCATAAACAGTAAACATATTAATATGAGATATAAATTACACAGTGATTTAGTGAGGGTATATGTATAATGATTGCAAACAAGAGTGAGCATGTGTCTAATGTCTCAGGTAAATCAGGACATATAGTTATAGGTAAAATATAGAACTTGTAGGGATGAAAACCTTTATAACTAACTTTTATTATGAATGTACTAACACTAGTGTATGTATTTACTATAATATAATTAAACAATGCATTTTATGATCTAAGTAATAAATAAATTGAATTAAAGAAATGAACGATATATTGTGTGGTTGAGTTTTTTAGTAGTAAATATAATGTTTTTTAGTAGCACATGTAATGTTTGCTGTAGAGAAATTAGTAAACCAAGTATGTAACTCGTGAAATGGAATAAATAACTTTAACATATTTATGGTGTTTAAACGATCTAGGTTCACAACAATAAATGTATTTATGGTGTTTAAACGATCTAGGTTCACAACAATAAATGTATTTATGACCTTTTCTCAGAACAAATCTTACCATCTTACTATTTAAATTATAAAATGTAAAAAGCTTTAACCATATAGTTCTTTAACTGACACTTTAATGTTTTGTTATTACTTCCTAAGTGAGTTACAGGTGTTTGATGAGCTCTGTGTGAGTGCACAGAGCTGTACTTCCAGCAGTAAGTTCATTTTAGGTGATTTCATTATCCGGTTATTTACGAGTGATGTTATGGTTTGATTTAACATAACAATATTATAAACATTGGAATAACAATAATATTATTTCACAACAACAGTAGCATTTGAGAAAGAGTAAGTGGTAAGGCCCGTATGTAATCCCCGTCGCTCATCCTCCTACAACAATCGTACCACCCGATTGAGAACCCTTCGATACCCTTCGGATAATAATTACGCAGATAGACAATCATCTTCGTGCATGCCTGATACGTACCAACCAGCAGTTCGGAGAGAAGATCCCTGAGTCACTGAGGCAGGAGGAATTTTGATTTATTTTACGTCAACCACCGTCAATTTAATAAAATTTCATCCAAAATTATGCTTTTGGATATAAGTTGATCCTTTAGCTATAAATTCGCGCAAGTTTTAAGATTTTCACAATTTACACACCGAAATCTTCTTCGATTCTTATTCGACTTCACTTGACACAACAGAGAAGACAGAACAAGACAGACAGATCCAGATGTTTTTTTTTTTTTGGTTTCATTCTTTCTGTTCATTTGAACGGAAAAGGCAAAGACATAGTACGCCATACAGCCTAGTCTTCACAGTATATTTTTTCTTGAGTTTTATATCCTAACTTAGCCTAATTTATCTTAACCTATCTTTTTTTTTTTTTTTTTTTTACGCTGTGGGAATGCATTTACGCACCTTACCCCGAAGGGCGTGTGTGGGACTCGCCCAGCCGAAGCTGGGAATACCCACTAAACCCACAGCGGCACTCCGGCATCGCCATAGTGGCGGGGGAGTGGGAAACTAGCGCAGCCTGAGCTACCTCTCCCCCGCCGGCGAAACCCGCCTAAGAAGGCGGGCCCTCAATTGCCCCTCCTAGGGAGGGGCCGTGGCTCCCACGTGGTGAGCGATGTAAGGCGGGCGTCGGCCTCACGCCCGCCGCTCACCTCAGGGAGGTAGAAAGCGGGCGAAATCCCGCCTTCTCCTCCCCCCACGCCGCCTGCGGAGCGCCGGAGCGAGGGGATCCTCCTCCCGCTCGCGCTCCGCTGCCTCCTTCTGCGACATCACGACCTCGCAGAAGGAGGCCATCGCCACCCAAGCCTCCTCGCTCCCCACCATCGCTCTGACGATGGCGGGCAGCGAGAGGTCGCCACCAACCGCCGTGACAAGACCGCGGCGCGGCACGGCCCACGACGGGCACACCGCGAGGGTGTGTTCCGCCGTGTCCTCCGCCGCGCCACAACCGTGGCACGACGGTGTCTCCTCTCGTCCTATCCGGTGCAGGTACCTGCCGAAGCAGCCGTGACCGGAGAATCTTAACCTATCCTTTTTTTTTTTTTTTTTTACGCTGTGGGAATGCCTTTGCGCACCGTACCCCGAAGGGCGTGTGTGGGACTCGCCCAGCCGAAGCCGGGAATACCCACTAAACCCACAGCGACACTCCGGCATCGCCATACTGGCGGGGGAGTGGGAAACTAGCGCAGCCTGAGCTACCTCTCCCCCGCCGGCGAAACCCGCCTAGTTGGGCGGGCCCTCAATTGCCCCTCCTGGGGAGGGGCCGTGGCTCCCGCGTGATGAGCGATGTAAGGCGGGCGTCGGCCTCACGCCCGCCGCTCACCTCAGGGAGGGAGAAAGCGGGCGAAATCCCGCCTTCTCCTCCCCCTACGCCGCCTGCGGAGCGCCGGAGCGAGGGGATCCTCCTCCCGCTCGCGCTCCGCGGCCTCCTTCTGCGACATCACGACCTCGCAGAAGGAGGCCATCGCCACCCAAGCCTCCTCGCTCCCCACCATCGCTCTGACGATGGCGGGCAGCGAGAGGTCCCCTCCAACCGCCGCGACAAGATCGCGGCGCGGCACGGCCCACGACGGGCACACCGCGAGGGTGTGTTCCGCCGTGTCCTCCGCCGCGCCACAACCATGGCACGACGGTGTCTCCTCTCGTCCTATCCGGTGCAGGTACCTGCCGAAGCAGCCGTGACCGGAGAGCACCTGCACCAGACGGAAGGAGAGGAATCCGTGACGCCTGTCGAGCCAGTCCTTCAGGACCGGCCCGACGGCGTCGAGGGTACGGCGGCCGAACACCGCGGAGGCGAGGTCCCGCGTCCAATGCTGGACGATGGCGTCCCTCGCCTCCCGGCGGACGGCTTCCCTCACTTCTGGGGCCGGACGCTCGCCCAGCGCCCTGCGCCCCGCCGTCCACTCGTACACTCTGGCGAGCACCCACGCCTCGAGCTCCCAAGGCGGGTGCCCGCCAGAGCGCACGCCGCTGCGAAGCCCACCGTGCGGTAGGCCCGCGATGCCCGCTGGGCGATGGCCCTTTGGGGCGTCCGAAGGGCGGTGAGGTTCTCCCTCCTATTGATGGAGTCCGCCCAAATAGGGGCCCCATAAAGGGCCATACTCCGCAGTATGCCGGCGTATAGACGCCGGCACCGCATGCTGGGCCCCCCCAGGTTTGGCATCAGCCACGAGAGGGCTCCCGCAGCCTTCAGCAGGCGCGTCGACAGCCCGCTGAAATGCGGGCCGAAGCGCCACCTGCTGTCCAACGTGAGGCCCAGATACTTCATCTGGGCCTCGACCCTGATCCTGACGCCCTCCACAAAAATGTGGGCGTCAGGTGGGGGGCGCTGCCGGGGGCCGTGAAAGAACTCGGCCTCCGTTTTGTGCAGCGCCACCCTCAAGCCCAGGATCCTAATTTATCCTAGCTCAACTTAACCTTTCTTTTTTTTTTTTTGACGCTGTGGTAATGCATTTACGCACCATACCCCGAAGGGCGTGTGTGGGACTCGCCCAGCCGAAGCCGGGAATACCCACTAAACCCACAGCGGCACAACGACATCGCCTGAGTGGCGGGGTCATGGGAAATGGCACAGCCTAACTACCAATCCCCCGCCGGCGATTCCCGCCTAGGGCGGGCCCACAGTGGTCCCTCCACTCCACAGGGAGGGGCCGGGCTGGGTACGTCTTTTTGTGCGAGAAGACGCAGCAGCCAAGGGTTTTTTTAGCGAGGTGTCCTTCCTCTTAGCCCCACTCGTTTGCCCGGAGACAAACGGGGCCCCCAGCTCCTCTCAATGAGGAGACCGGGTTGCCCGACGGTGACCCGGAGTTCGGGTCACGTCAGCCACCTCGAGTGGTGGCCGACCCGCCGCACGTGTGACCGCCGAAGCGGTCCCCGCATCTGGTTTTGGTCCGCGCCGGTAAACCGGTAACCCCCATATCTGGGGGCCGTTCCCCTATCCGCCACCTGGGGACGCGTCCGATGGCAGGCCAGAAACTGCACACGGAAACCTAACCTAACCTTTTTTGTTTTTTTTTTTTTTTTGACGCTGTGGTAATGCATTTACGCACCATACCCCGAAGGGCGTGTGTGGGACTCGCCCAGCCGAAGCCGGGAATACCCACTAAACCCACAGCGGCACAACGACATCGCCTGAGTGGCGGGGTCATGGGAAAATGGCACAGCCTAACTACCAATCCCCCGCCGGCGATTCCCGCCTAGGGCGGGCCCACAGTGGTCCCTCCACTCCACAGGGAGGGGCCGGGCTGGGTACGTCTTTTTGTGCGAAAAGACGCAGCAGCCAAGGGTTTTTTAGCGAGGTGTCCTTCCTCTTAGCCCCACTCGTTTGCCCGGAGGCAAACGGGGCCCCCAGCTCCTCTCAATGAGGAGACCGGGTTGCCCGACGGTGACCCGGAGTTCGGGTCACGTCAGCCACCTCGAGTGGTGGCCGACCCGCCGCACGTGTGACCGCCGAAGCGGTCCCCACATCTGGTTTTGGTCCGCGCCGGTAAACCGGTAACCCCCATATCTGGGGGCCGTTCCCCTATCCGCCACCTGGGGACGCGTCCGATGGCAGGCCAGAAACTGCACACGGAATCTTAACCTATCCTGGCTTAACTTAACCTAACTCCTTTCGTTTCCCGCGTGTGACCGATAAGGAGGGGTTTAGCGTAAAGACATGATGCGGCCACTATGCTACAATATTTCACTGTTCTTTTTGAATTATTCACTGAATGCACTTTACATAAATCACGCGTTTTTATTTAGTAAACGACTCTATAAATATTTTTAAAAGTCCAATGAAAAATGAGCGTGACACTCATCTTGACATTCCCGCCAAACTCCGTATAATAAATCTTTCTTTCTTTTCTTTTCTTTAGAGTGAATACTACTTCAACGTCTTCAACTCTTCAATGGCCCCTGTGGTTAGATACCACAATTTTGCCAATAACACGTGTAATAAATTATAGACATTCTTTAAAAAAAATATTTCACAATAATGGCGGATATCGCCAATGACAGTTTAAAAAACGGCCGCGTTAGCCGACTACGAGGAGATTTGATGCAAAGCCATGATGTGGCCACTATGCTGCGATATTTCAATGTTCTTTATGAATTATTTACTAAATGCACTTTTTACTACATAAATCACGCGCTTTTATTTAGTAAACAACAATAAAGATAATTTTAAAAGTCCAATGAAAAATGAGCGTGACACTCATCTTGACATTCCCGCCAAAACTCCCCTGACATGACACCTTTCAAGGGGTGCGTTCAAATGTTCAGTTCATTGTATAATATATATTTGGGTGGAGCGATATTTTGTAGTCTCGATCTCTCGACTTTTAAAGTTACCGATTTTCATAGGTTATACATACCGCTATTTAAGTTTTGATTCAATCTTGTCAATTTTCGTATAATGATACTTTTACGGGCTAGGGGTACTAAAATGCCGGTTAAGGGTTACGAAGTATATTAGCAACGAAGGTACAGTCGATTGTAGGCAATGACAAGTAGAATGTCGCTGACGTTGCACCGAAGTCTTCCCTTATGTCCACGAAGTCCGTGTTGTAAACACACAATAACAGTACAGATGTTACTCCACGTAGTACTCACAGTTCTCGTTACAGTTGTCGCAGTAGGTATTCTCAAAGATCGCTTCTTAACTGTCGCTGTTTTCGTATCGCTAGTCGAGTGTAGACTGACCCTGAGCCGGTGTCACGGCGCTTTATATAGTCCAGCTGATCGAACATTCCAGATTCCTCTAGACGTAATAATAATAGCACATAACTTCGAGGTCACTCGGAAGTACCTACGGTAATTCCCGGAAACGGGTTTCTAGAAATTTCGATGTCGACACTTTGTTGACAAAACTGTTGAGACCTGTACCATTCGATAGGCCGTCCTAAGTCTAGTAATGCGTTTTATTATTGTACCTGGTAAATGTCTAGATCTGGAGGAATAGGGCTTAAAAGTGACACACTGCATGTCACGCGATATTGAACCTTATGCCATCGACATAAGGTCCATTCGTAACATTGCCCCCTTCTTAGTCATGCTCGTCCCGAGCATGATTTGATCCATAATAGCGAGCTAGGCGGTCAACGTGTACGACCTTCAGCTTCCCTCTAGGTCCTTTCTTAATCCGGTAGGTGACATCGTTTATTCTGGTTACTATCGTGTACGGACCCTCCCATTTGGCTTGGAACTTTGGACTCTTTCCTTTTCTTCTAATGGGATTGTGTAACCATACTAAAGTTCCCTCTTCAAATCCGGGCACGTTAGCTTTGCGGTCGTATCGGATCTTCATCTTCTCACTGGTTTTCAGACCATTCTCTCTCACTAGCTCATGTATTCCATCTAATTTACGCCGCAGGTCGGCCACATAGTCGACGGCTAGGATAGGAGTATCGGGAGGTGTTCCGGTTAGTGCATCTATGGGTAGTCTAATTTCTCGGCCGAAGTTGACTTTCGCCGGTGTGCAATTTGTGCTGTCATGTGTTGCTGAGCGGTATGACATTAAAAAGAGTGGAATGTATTGGTCCCAATCCCTTTGATGTTCTTCCACTACTTTGGCCAAATGATTCTCCAACGTCTGATTGAATCTTTCGACCATTCCATCTGACTGTGGGTGATACGGTGTTGTACGAGTCTTATGTATCCCGAGTAGTTGGCAAACCTCTTGAAATAGTGAAGACTCGAAGTTTCTACCCTGGTCAGAGTGTAACTCCAAGGGAACGCCAAATCGACAGAACACCTCGTGAACTAGCTTTTTGGCGACTGTATGAGCTTCCTGGTTAGGTACTGCAAAAGCTTCTGGCCATTTGCTGAAATAGTCTTGCATGACGATGATATACCTATTCCCTTCTTCAGTAACAGGAATGGCCCAGCTATATCGACAGCAACTCTTTCCCATGGTGCACCAACATTGTACACTTTCAGCCGACCTCTGGCTCTCGTTTGCGGTCCCTTTACTGAGGAGCAAGCTACGCATTTTCTACACCAGTCCTCTACGTCTTCGCGGCAATGCACCCAGTAGAATCTTTTCCTCACCTTCTCCAGGGTTTTCTTTACTCCTAGATGTCCTCCGGATACTCCGTCGTGCACCTGTCTTAGCACTGACGCGACTTTATCGCAGGGGACAACTATCTGTAAGGTGACCTCCTGTCCACTGGGTGATTCCCATTTCCTCTTGAGAACTCCATTATCAATTATCAGGCTGTCCCACTGAGCCCAGTAACTTTTTACTGTTGGGCTAAGCGCTGATATTTCACTCCAAGCGGGCCTCTGGCCACGTTGTTTCCATTCGATTACTGTCTTCAAGTCACTATCTTCCCTTTGTGCGTCTTCCAATGATTGATTATCCCAGTCTTCGTCAAAGCGTTCACCTGGATAATCCTTACGTTCTCTTTCTTTTCCTGTTTGGCACAATGTCGGCAAGACTCTTCGCAAGGTCGTCTAGACAAAGCATCAGCATTATTGTGTGACTTGCCTTTCCGATGTTCAGTGACAAAGTCAAATTCTTGCAGCTGCTCTATCCACCTTGCTACTTGTCCTTCTGGGTTTTGAACTGGAGGAGCCACTGTAAGGCAGCGTGATCGGTACGAAGTGTAAACTGCCTCCCAATCAAATATTTCTTGAAGTGTTGTAAGGTCTTAACAACGGCTAGAAGTTCTCGGCGGGTAACACAATAATTTCTTTCTGGCTTGGAAAGGCATTTGCTGAAATATGCGATAACGACCTGCCTATCTCCTTGTGTTTGAGAGAGAACTCCTCCAATACCCACATTGCTGGCATCTGTGTCTACCAAAAATCGGCCTTCCCTACTAGGGTAACCTAGTACAGGAGCCTCACACAAGTGAGTTTTCAGTAGAGCAAATGCCTGTTCGCAGTCAGAGTTCCATTCAAATAGACACTTTTCCTCTGTTAAACGATGCAACGGTTTCGCTAACTCTGAGAAGTTCTTCACAAACCGACGGTAATATGCACACAGACCCAAGAAAGAGCGTACCTCAGTTTTATTACGAGGGGTAGGCCACTTCGACACGGCTTTTATTTTTTCAGGGTCTGTTCGAATTCCTTGCGCCGAAATAATGTGTCCCAAGTATCCAACTTCTTTCTGGAATAGTGTACACTTACTAGGACTGAGTTTTAAATTCGCTTCACGCAGTTTCTGGAACACTTTCTCCAAATTGCGTAGGTGTTCTGCGAAGTTTCGTCCCATAATGACGATGTCATCCAAATAGACCAGGCATGCATCACCAAGCAACCCCACCAAGATGCGCTCCATTAGGCGCTCAAATGTAGCTGGAGCATTGCACAGTCCAAAAGGCATGACATTGAATTGCCAGAGACCGTTCCCAGGACCAGTGGTGAAAGCGGTCTTTTCTTTATCCTGCTGACAGATTTCCACCTGCCAGTATCCACTTTTAAGGTCAACTGTGGAGAACCATTTCATGCCACTTAGCAAGTCCAAAGTGTCATCTATACGTGGCAGGGGATAACTGTCCTTTTCGTGGCATCATTCAACATCCTGTAGTCAACGCAAAACCTTGTACTGCCATCCTTTTTCTTGACTAGGACAACTGGAGATGACCAAGGGCTGGTGGATGCTTCTATAATCCGGTTTTTCTCCATATCTCTTAACATTTCCGTGACTTCCTGTTCTCTTGCAAAGGGGATACGACGTGGTCTCTGACTTATCGGCTGTGTATCGCCCGTATCTATATGGTGTTTGACGAGCCCGGTCCTTCCCACGTCACCGTCGGTCTTCGAGAAGATGTCATGGAAGTTATGCAGCAGTTGCTTAACTTTGTGACTTTCGAACTTGTTTAAATTACCCTTACAATTTTCGAGTAGTGTCGATACATGTTCCTGCCACTTCTTATCACGTTCCTTTTCGTGCGCCTCTGTTTTTCTCAAAGACGCTACATGATCGCACACACCCACCATGCAATTCTTTTCAAGAATTATTTCTTTGTTACTAACGTTGATAATGCGTACTTTTGGTTTATCGGAAATCATCATCAGTGTCCTTGCTGTTATCCAGTCTGAGTGATCTCCAGAATCTTCTATTATAATGCAACGTTTACGGCATCCTATTGGTGATAGTCTAATATCTACTAAGGTTTCTGATCTTGGTGGTAATACCGTTCTCCTTAAACAGTACACTGACCCTTGTTTTCCGCCTTGAAGAAATACTTCTTGTTCTGGGAAACTCAATACTCCTTTAGCTACATTAAGGACGCACTGCTGTTTCTTCAAAAAGTCCAGTCCTATTATGCAATCATCTGTAATATTTGCTACTAAAACGGGGTGCGTAAATGTCTTTTCACCCATTTTCAAGGTCACGTTCGTTTCACCAAGGACGAGTACTGGTTGGCCGGTGGCGGTTTGTAGTCGGCATTGTGAAGACCCTCTTTTCCATGCTATGGTCCGAGGAAATAGCTCCGGTCGTGCAATAGTTCTTGATGCACCAGTATCCAACGTGAAACTGCATGACTTACCATTCAGTTCTCCTTCTATAATAAGACTGTTTCCATCGCCCACTTGTGATACTGTTATAATGGGGGCTTCAGGTCGACCAGCCAGTACTCGCCCCATAGCCCTGGCTGCTCTTAGTTTAAATCCTCGGCTTCCACCTGTGTCCCAGAAGTACTTCTTCCCTTAGACTTCCTGGGACAATTGATCCGAATATGACCCTTTTCGCCGCACTCATAGCAGGTTGGTCCTTGCCGAGTTTTTATTATTGGGGTTACCTCGCGAATGCGGTGCTGTTGTCGGCCGTCTTGGCGTACTGCTTCCACCTCCAGAGCGTGTGTCAAGGCTGCCTTCAGAGTCTGATGGTGACCCAGACGAACTGCAGCCCTGACTTCTGCATCTCGGATTCCATCAGTAAAAGCTTGCACCGTAGTAGCATCAATTAAGCCCGGTGTTGATGCATACGCCCTCCGAACAACACGTTCTATTTCCGTTGCCCATTGTTGCAAACCCTCACTGCTCTTCTGTGTGCGGTCGCGGAGTTGAGCCCTGTAAACATGTTCGAGGTGTTTCTCCCCGTATCTAGACTCCAACGCTTCTAGCAGACAGGCTAGGGTATTGCAATCGCCGGAAATATTTTCGAGAATTTGTACCGCATCACCACGCAGAGCAAGCGTAAGAGCGGTTACCGCTTGATCTTCGTCCCAGTTGTTGCCTTTTGCGACCTTTTCGAATTGAAGGCGGAAGGCCACCCATGACGTTGTTCCATCAAAATGAGGTACTTGGAACGTCGGCAAAGCACTAGGTATCACCCCTTTGATGCCTCCTTTCTGTACCTTATCATGGAGGAATTTTATTTCTTTCTCACACTCCATGATGGTGCTGTCTAGTGCCTCGAAACGCGCATCATGTTTGTCTATACGAGCATCCTGTTTGTCTATACGCGTATCTTGGTGGTCCATACGCGCTTCTTGTTTGTCTATGCGCGTATCTTGCTGGTCCATACGTGCATCTTGTTGTGTTGTTTTTACTTTGAGCTCGTTGACCTCTTCTTTAGTTTTTTCCCACTTTCCGTTTAGTTCCAATACTAGTTGCTGGGATTGTCTTATTTGTGACTGGATTTCTGCCTGAGATTTTGCCTGAGATTGTTGTATTTCTGCCTGGGATTCTGCTATACCTTTTATTTGAGCCGTCAAGTGGGCCAGTAACGCAGATAAATCGCATCCGCTGGTTCCAGGAATAGTGGTGGTACTAGGAGCACTTACATTCGTCGGTGTTATGACGGCCGCATCTTCTACGCGTACAGGGACACTAAGCGATGCTTCCTCTTGACGCGCCAAATCCATCGCTGCTTGTCGTCGCGTGCGAACCCTTTCGTCTTCCCTTGGCGTGACCGGCATGCCGCTTCTGACACCAATTGTTACGGGCTAGGGGTACTAAAATGCCGGTTAAGGGTTACGAAGTTTATTAGCAACGAAGGTACAGTCGATTGTAGGCAATGACAAGTAGAATGTCGCTGACGTTGCACCGAAGTCTTCCCTTATGTCCACGAAGTCCGTGTTGTAAACACACAATAACAGTACAGATGTTACTCCACGTAGTACTCACAGTTCTCGTTACAGTTGTCGCAGTAGGTATTCTCAAAGATCGCTTCTTAACTGTCGCTGTTTTCGTATCGCTAGTCGAGTGTAGACTGACCCTGAGCCGGTGTCACGGCGCTTTATATAGTCCAGCTGATCGAACATTCCAGATTCCTCTAGACGTAATAATAATAGCACATAACTTCGAGGTCACTCGGAAGTACCTACGGTAATTCCCGGAAACGGGTTTCTAGAAATTTCGATGTCGACACTTTGTTGACAAAACTGTTGAGACCTGTACCATTCGATAGGCCGTCCTAAGTCTAGTAATGCGTTTTATTATTGTACCTGGTAAATGTCTAGATCTGGAGGAATAGGGCTTAAAAGTGACACACTGCATGTCACGCGATATTGAACCTTATGCCATCGACATAAGGTCCATTCGTAACAATACTGTTACGGGCTAGGGGTACTTAAACGCCGGTTAAGGATTACGAAGTTTATTGGCAACGAAGGTACAGTCGATTGTAGGCAATGACAAGTAGAATGTCGCTGACGTTGCACCGAAGTCTTCCCTTCTGTCCACGAAGTCCGTGTTGTAAACACACAATAACGCTGCAGATGTTACTTCACGTAGTACTCGAAGTTCTCGTTGTAATTGTCGCAGTAGGTCTTCTTTAAGATCGCTTCTTAACTGTCGCTGTTTTCGTATCGCTAGTCGAGTGTAGACTGACTCTGTGCCGGCGTCACGGTGCTATATATAGTCCAGCTGATCGAACATTCCAGATTCCTCTAGACGTAATAATAATAGCACATAACTTCGAGGTCACTCGGAAGTACCTACGGTAATTCCCGGAAACGGGTTTCTAGAAATTTCGATGTCGACACTTTGTTGACAAAACTGTTGAGACCTGTACCATTCGATAGGCCGTCCTAAGTCTAGTAATGCGTTCTATTATTGTACCTAGGAAATGTCTAGATCTGGCGAAATAGGGCTCAAAAGTGACACACTGCATGTCACGCGATATTGAACCTTATGCCATCGACATAAGGTCCATTCGTAACATTGCCCCCTTCTTAGTCATGCTCGTCCCGAGCATGATTTGATCCATAATAGCGAGCTAGGCGGTCTACGTGTACGACTTTCAGCTTCCCTCTAGGTCCTTTCTTAATCCGGTAGGTGACATCGTTTATTCTGGTTACTATCGTGTACGGACCCTCCCATTTGGCTTGGAACTTTGGACTCTTCCCTTTTCTTCTAATGGGATTATGTAACCATACCAAAGTTCCCTCTTCAAATCCGGGCACGTTAGCTTTGCGGTCGTATCGGATCTTCATCTTCTCACTGGTTTTCAGACCATTCTCTCTCACTAGCTCATGTATTCCATCTAATTTACGCCGCAGGTCGGCCACATAGTCGACGGCTAGGATAGGAGCATCGGGAGGTGTTCCGGTTAGTGCATCTATGGGTAGTCTAATTTCTCGGCCGAAGTTGACTTTCGCCGGTGTGCAGTTTGTGCTATCATGTGTTGCAGAGCGGTATGACATTAAGAAGAGTGGAATGTATTGGTCCCAATCCCTTTGATGTTCTTCCACTACTTTGGCCAAATGATTCTCCAACGTCTGATTGAATCTTTCGACCATTCCATCTGACTGTGGGTGATATGGTGTTGTACGAGTCTTATGTATCCCGAGTAGTTGGCAAACCTCTTGAAATAGTGAAGACTCGAAGTTTCTACCCTGGTCAGAGTGTAACTCCAAAGGAATGCCAAATCGACAGAACACCTCGTGAACTAGCTTTTTGGCAACTGTATGAGCTTCTTGGTTAGGTACTGCAAAAGCTTCTGGCCATTTGCTGAAATAGTCTTGCATGACGATGATATACCTATTCCCTTCTTCAGTAACAGGGAATGGCCCAGCTATATCGACAGCAACTCTTTCCCATGGTGCACCAACATTGTACACTTTCAGCCGACCTCTGGCTCTCGTTTGCGGTCCCTTTACTGAGGAGCAAGCTACACATTTTCTACACCAGTCCTCAACGTCTTCACGGCAATGCACCCAATAGAATCTTTTTCTCACCTTCTCCAGGGTTTTCTTTACTCCTAGATGTCCTCCGGATACTCCGTCGTGCACCTGTCGTAGCACTGACGCGACCTTATCACAGGGGACAACTATCTGTAAGGTGACCTCCTGTCCA
This sequence comes from Sesamia nonagrioides, assembly GCA_017933935.1. Lineage (NCBI taxonomy): Eukaryota > Metazoa > Arthropoda > Insecta > Lepidoptera > Noctuidae > Sesamia > Sesamia nonagrioides. The sequence goes on from JADWQK010000719.1 coordinate 513,536, forward strand.
CTGGGTGATTCCCATTTCCTCTTGAGAACTCCATTATCAATTATCAGGCTGTCCCATTGAGCCCAGTAACTTTTTGCTGTTGGGCTAAGCGCTGATATTTCACTCCAAGTGGGCCTTTGGCCACGTTTCTTCCATTCGATTACTGTCTTCAAGTCACTATCTTCCTTTTGTGCGTCTTCCAATGATTGATTATCCCAGTCTTCGTCCAAAGCGTTCACCTGGATAATCCTTACGTTCTCTTTCTTTTCCTGTTTGGCACAATGTCGGCAAGATTCTTCGCAAGGTCGTCTAGACAAAGCATCAGCATTATTGTGTGACTTGCCTTTCCGATGTTCAGTGACAAAGTCAAATTCTTGCAGCTGCTCTATCCACCTTGCTACTTGTCCTTCTGGGTCTTTGAACTGGAGGAGCCACTGTAAGGCAGCGTGATCGGTACGAAGTGTAAACTGCCTCCCAATCAAATATTTCTTGAAGTGTTGTAAGGTCTTAACAACGGCTAGAAGTTCTCGGCGGGTAACACAATAATTTCTTTCTGGCTTGGAAAGGCATTTGCTGAAATATGCGATAACGACCTGCCTATCTCCTTGTGTTTGAGAGAGAACTCCTCCAATACCCACATTGCTGGCATCTGTGTCTACCAAAAATCGGCCTTCCCTACTAGGGTAACCTAGTACAGGAGCCTCGCACAAGTGAGTTTTCAGTAGAGCAAATGCCTGTTCGCAATCAGAGTTCCATTCAAATTGACACTTTTCCTCTGTTAAACGATGCAACGGTTTCGCTAACTCGGAGAAGTTCTTCACAAACCGACGGTAATATGCACACAGACCCAAGAAAGAGCGTACCTCAGTTTTATTACGAGGGGTAGGCCACTTCGACACGGCTTTTATTTTTTCAGGGTCTGTTCGAATTCCTTGCGCCGAAATAATGTGTCCCAAGTATCCAACTTCTTTCTGGAATAGTGTACACTTACTAGGACTGAGTTTTAAATTTGCTTCACGCAGTTTCTGGAACACTTTCTCCAAATTGCGTAGGTGTTCTGCGAAGTTTCGTCCCATAATGATGATGTCATCCAAATAGACCAGGCATGCATCACCAAGCAACCCCACCAAAATGCGCTCCATTAGGCGCTCGAATGTAGCTGGAGCATTGCACAGTCCAAAAGGCATGACATTGAATTGCCAGAGACCGTTCCCAGGACCAGTGGTGAAAGCGGTCTTTTCTTTATCCTGCTGACAGATTTCCACCTGCCAGTATCCACTTTTGAGGTCAACTGTGGAGAACCATTTCATGCCACTTAGCAAGTCCAAAGTGTCATCTATACGTGGCAGAGGATAACTGTCCTTTTTCGTGGCATCATTTAACATCCTGTAGTCAACGCAAAACCTTGTACTGCCATCCTTTTTCTTGACTAGGACAACTGGAGATGACCAAGGGCTGGTAGACGCTTCGATAATCCGATTTTTCTCCATATCTCTTAACATTTCCGACACTTCCTGTTCTCTTGCAAAGGGGATACGACGTGGTCTCTGTCTTATCGGCTGTGTATCGCCCGTATCTATATGGTGTTTGACGAGCCCGGTCCTTCCCACGTCACTGTCGGTCTTAGAGAAGATGTCATGGAAGTTATGCAACAGTTGCTTCACTTTGTGACTTTCGAACTTATTTAAATTGCCCTTACAATTTTCGAGTAGCGTCGATACATGTTCCTGCCACTTCTTATCACGTTCCTTTTCGTGTGCCTCTGTTTTTCTCAACGATGCTACATGGTCGCACACACCAACTATGCAATTCTTTTCAAGAATTATTTCTTTGTTACTAACGTTGATAATGCGCACTTTTGGTTTTTCGGAAATCATCATCAGTGTTCTTGCTGTTATCCAGTCTGGGTGATCTCCAGAATCTTCAATTATAATGCAACGTTTACGGCATCCTATTGGTGATAGTCTAATATCTACTAAGGTTTCTGATCTTGGTGGTAATACCGTTCTCCTTAAACAGTACACTGACCCTTGTTTTCCGCCTTGAAGAAATACTTCTTGTTCTGGGAAACTCAATACCCCTTTTGCTACATTAAGGACGCACTGCTGTTTCTTCAAAAAGTCCAGTCCTATTATGCAATCATCTGTAATATTCGCTACTAAAACAGGGTGCGTGAATGTCTTATCACCCATTTTCAAGGTCACATTCGTTTCACCAAGGATGAGTACTGGTTGGCCGGTGGCAGTTTGTAATCGGCATTGTGAAGACCCTCTTTCCCATTCTATGGTCCGAGGAAATAGCTCCGGTCGTGCTATAGTTCTTGATGCACCAGTATCCAACGTGAAACTGCATGACTTACCATTCAGTTCTCCCTCTATAATAAGACTATTTCCATCACCCACTTGTGATACTGTTATAATGGGGGCTTCAGGTCGACCAGCCAGTACTCGCCCCATAGCCCTGGCTGTTCTTAGTTTAAATCCTCGGCTTCCACCTGTGTCCCAGAAGTACTTCTTCCCTTAGACTTCCTGGGACAATTGATCCGAATATGACCCTTTTCGCCGCACTCATAGCAGGTTGGTCCTTGCCGAGTTTTTATTATTTGGGTTACCTCGCGAATGCGGTGGTGTTGTCGGCCGTCTTGGCGTACTGCTTCCACCTCCAAAGCGTGTGTCAAGGCTGCCTTCAGAGTCTGATGGTGACCCAAACGAACTGCAGCCCTGACTTCTGCATCTCGGATTCCATCAGTAAAAGCTTGCACCGTAGTTGCATCAATTAATCCCGGTGTTGATGCATACGCCCTCCGAACAACACGTTCTATTTCCGTTGCCCATTGTTGCAAACCCTCACTGCTCTTCTGTGTGCGGTTGCGGAGTTGAGCCCTGTAGACATGTTCGAGGTGTTTCTCCCCGTATCTAGACTCCAACGCTTCTAGCAGACAGGCTAGGGTATTGCAATCGCCGGAAATATTTTCGAGAATTTGTACCGCATCACCACGCAGAGCAAGCGTAAGGGCGGTTACCGCTTGATCGTCGTCCCAGTTGTTGCCTTTTGCGACCTTTTCGAATTGAAGGCGGAAGGCCACCCATGACGTTGTTCCGTCAAAATAAGGTACTTGGAAAGTCGGCAAAGCACTAGGTACCGATACCACACCTTTAATACCTCCTTTTTGCACCGTTTTATGGAGAAACTGTATTTCTTTCTCACACTCCAAGATGGTATTATCCAGTTTCTCGAAATGCGCATCATGTTTGTCTATACGAGCGTCTTGCTGATCTATGCGCGTATCTTGCTGGTCCATACGGGCATCTTGTTGTACTGTTTTTATTTTAAGTTCGTTGACCTCTTCTTTGGTCTTTTCCCATTTTTCATTTAATTGTAATACTAGCTGCTGGGATTCCTTTATTTGTGCCTGGATTTCTGCCTGAGATTTTTCCTGGGATTGTTTTATTTGCGCCTGGGTTTCTGCCTGGGATCTATCTATTTTTGCTTGGATTTCTGCCTGGGATTTTGCCTGTGATTCTGCTACTATGCCTTTTATTTGTGCCTGGGATTCTGCTATACTCAACTTTATTTGCGCCGTCAAATGAGCCAGTAACACCGATAAATCGGATCCGCTGCTTCCGGGAATAGTGCTGGTACTAGGCGCACTCACATTCGTCGGTGTTACGACGGCCGCATCTTCTACGGGTGCAGGGACACCAAGCGATTCTTCCTCTTGACGCGCCAAATCCATCGCTGCTTGTCGTCGCGTGTGAACTCTTTCGTCTTCCCTTGGCGTGACCGGCATGCCGCTTCTGACACCAATTGTTACGGGCTAGGGGTACTTAAACGCCGGTTAAGGATTACGAAGTTTATTGGCAACGAAGGTACAGTCGATTGTAGGCAATGACAAGTAGAATGTCGCTGACGTTGCACCGAAGTCTTCCCTTCTGTCCACGAAGTCCGTGTTGTAAACACACAATAACGCTGCAGATGTTACTTCACGTAGTACTCGAAGTTCTCGTTGTAATTGTCGCAGTAGGTCTTCTTTAAGATCGCTTCTTAACTGTCGCTGTTTTCGTATCGCTAGTCGAGTGTAGACTGACTCTGTGCGGGCGTCACGGTGCTATATATAGTCCAGCTGATCGAACATTCCAGATTCCTCTAGACGTAATAATAATAGCACATAACTTCGAGGTCACTCGGAAGTACCTACGGTAATTCCCGGAAACGGGTTTCTAGAAATTTCGATGTCGACACTTTGTTGACAAAACTGTTGAGACCTGTACCATTCGATAGGCCGTCCTAAGTCTAGTAATGCGTTTTATTATTGTACCTAGGAAATGTCTAGATCTGGCGAAATAGGGCTCAAAAGTGACACACTGCATGTCACGCGATATTGAACCTTATGCCATCGACATAAGGTCCATTCGTAACAATACGAAAATTGACAAGATTGAATCAGAACTTAAATAGGAACTTTAATAGGTTCGTCAATGGACGAACATTCATACTTACTAATATTATAAATGCGAAAGTAACTCTGTCTGTCTGTCTGTTACGCTTTCCCGCTTAAACCTCTGAACCGATTTTCATGAAATTTGGCACAGACAATCTTTAGACCCCGAGAATGGACATAGGCTACCTTTTATAATGAAATGTTCAGAAGAATAACTTACACCAATATAGTGATCTGTCTCCCAACTTATAAGACAGGTTCACCAATATACAACTTCAAAGCTGAATTGTTCAATAACCTACTTCATTTGGACAATCAGAGCCATAAGTATGCATACATCTTCGACAGCAATCGTGACCTAACACTTGAGATGTTCTCCTACACTACTGGCAGAGTCAATAAATATGGAATGAGAAGGATATATGATAATATTATGGATAACATTCTGGTTGATCTAAAATTGTATTTTAACGCGAATCTGAACGCTTACGCTGAGATCTTGGACTCCAATCTGGATTTGACTTATGATTGTACTATGTCCAATAAGCGTACTGGCCGTCTTAATAACTCAAATGACTTTTTTCGTTCATAATAGTATATTTATCTTGCATCAAAATATTGCTGGCCTTTTGAACAAGTCGGATCTATTAACGGTTCATCTGCAAGAACTATGTAAGAAACAAAAACATATAGACATAATCTGCCTAACGGAACATTTTATAATATTTGGGCAAGAAAAACTTGTTAATATATCCAACTACAAACTGGCCGCCTGTTATTCAAGAAAAGCAAAAAAACGCGGAGGCGCCTGCATAATTGTAAAAAAATACTTAGAATATAAAGAATTGGACATTTCTCGCTATTCTATAACGAACACTATCGAATGTTGTGCAATAGAATTACTCAACCATCAATTGATTATTTTATGTATTTATAGACCACCTAACTTAAGTAATTTAAGTTCATTTTATGAAAACCTAGATAACATCTTAAAAACACTATGCCTAAAGTCAAATAAGAAAATGGTTATATGCGGAGACTTCAACATAGACATATTAAAACATAATAACATTTCCCTTGACTTTGAACACTTCCTTTTAGCCTATAATCTCAAATTACAACTACAACAACCAACAAGACTGTGCAGTAATAGTTGCCTAGATAATTTTGGATGTAGTTTTCAGTTAAAATGTAAATGTGAAATAATTGACTTGGCGTTGTCTGACCATACTGCTCAGATTTTGGAAGTAAAGGTGAACAAAACTTGTAGGATAGGTTCGTGGCGTATTAGGAAGCGCGACTTATCGAAGGACAATTTAGAAAAATTTAACAATTACCTTCGATGTATTTCATTTTCGGACATATATGATACAGACGATGCCAACAAAGCGTATGATTATTTTCTCGAGCAATTCCGATTGCTATATGATCTTTGTTTTCCCTATAAGATGATTACTTTAAAAGCAAATAAGAAGATTAAATGGGTTTCGCGTGGTATACGAGTATGCAGCAAAAGGCAAAGACAATTATTATGGCAATACAGACAAAGCCGAACAAAAGAAAATAAAGCAATTTTTAAAAACTACTCTCAACGTTTTCGAAAAGTGGTAACGTTAACACAAAGGGCTCAAAATAGTTATTTTATCAGTTCCTCTAGTAACAAATCAAAAGCTTCTTGGCAGATTATTGACAACAAATTACGTTATTCCGAACCCATATCACAGATTAAAGTCAGAGACAGCATTATTAATGACCCAAACCAAATAGCGAATACTTTCAATAATTTTTTTGTAGACCAGATCAAAGATAATAGTACAGGAATTAATAAAACTTTTAATCTAACCAAGAATTTTAATTCAATTTTTATATCTCCAGTAGTATCGCAAGACGTTTTAAAATCAATAAAATCATTAAAAAATAAAAATAGTTTCGGTTATGATGAAATAGCTACTAAAGTGGTAAAGTTCGCGTCAAACAATATTGCAGGTCACCTAAGTCACATAATCAACTTATGTTTCTGTTCTGGTGTGTTTCCAACAGCTCTTAAGACAACTATTGTTAAACCACTTTACAAAAAAGGTACCAAGGAGGAATTAAGCAATTATAGACCAATCGCCTTAATCCCAATCTTTTCCAAGGTTATAGAAAAGATAATCAATGAATTATTTGACAAGTTTCTAACGAAATACAACATTTTATGTGATGAGCAGAAAGGATTCAGAAAAAATAAGGGCATAAATACAACTATTTTTAAGTTACTTAAAACTGTAATAGAGAACGTCGATATAAGAAATCCAATATGTGCAATCTACACCGATATGACTAAAGCATTCGATTGTGTCCATTATGAAACACTTATCTATAAGCTTGACGCATACGGTATTAGAGGAAATGCCCTAAATCTCATAAAATCGTACCTCTGTAATCGAATACAATACACGGAAATCAGTAGAATTTGTATTAAAACTAAATGCGAAAGAAAGTATTTATCTCAGGCCAGGGTTATTAGATATGGTGTACCACAGGGCAGTGTACTGGGCCCACTCCTATTTCTGCTATATATAAATGACCTACCCCGTCATATTCAGCATCCAATGGTTTTATTTGCTGACGACAGCACAGCTTTAATAAAACGTGATGACGTAGCAAATTATGAAGACAATATAAATGATACCCTTAAAGACATAATACGATGGCTTGACATGAACAATTTATTAATTAATTTATCAAAGACATATATAATGCACTTCTACCAAAGATTATCTGTACAAAATTTGACCATAGAATATAATAGACAAAAACTGGAACAAGTAAAGGTTGCAAAATTTTTAGGAATATTAATAGATAGCCAATTGACATGGAAACCTCATGCAGAAGAGGTGTGTAAAAAATTAAGTACATGTCATCTGCATATATTTTGTTCAACATATCCAAAAAAGTGAATATGAAAACAACAGTTATGGCATATCATGGTATAGTAGCATCAATCTTACGATTTGGAGTTATATTCTGGGGTAATTGTTGTATGAGAGAACAGGTATTTAAGGCTCAGAAACGCTGCATAAGAGCTATGTGTAGTCTTAAAATGACAGACAGTTGTGTGCCTAGGTTTAAGTCTCTGAAAATTTTAACTTTTCCATCAATATACATTTTGGAATTAGCTGTTTTTGTAAAACTGAACAAGCATGAGTTTGTGACAGTGTCAGAAACTAGAAAAGGACCTATAAGAAGCCAATATAAGAATTTGTTAAGAATTGACGGTTGTAATACTGCATTGTTTAAAAAAAAGTATTTTTGGCATGGCTCCAATTGTTTTTAATAAGATTCCCAATGAATTTAAAAATTACCCAATGATAACATTTAAAAAGAAGCTTACAGCTCTTTTATTAGAAAAATGTTATTACTCTGTAAATGATTTTTTAAATGACTCCGCTCTTCCCAAATAAATATAAAATGTTAAAAATAATAGACAATGTAATAATTTAATGACTCATTTAATGTAACTATTCAAAATTTGCATGCCTAATTTAAGGTAGATAGTATAAGGATCTGACATTATGTAAACATCATTATTTTGTATACCTACTTTCTGTGCAAATAAATAAAATTGAATTGAATTGAATATAGAAAAAATTGGTGTTCCTGAGGAAAAACTAAAAAGCGCGATATAACCGAATTCGCGGGCGAAGCCGCGGGCGGAAAGCTAGTATTTTATAATTATAATTTAAGGGGTATACAAATTAAGTAGTTTTTACAAGATTAAGTTATACAGATCCAAAAATATACCTGTCTACCTTTACAGGATGCAGCTTAATTTGCAATCCAAGCCGTTATTGAAGAAGATTGGAAGAATTCATGCCAGCACGTAATCCATACTAATATTATAAATCCGAAAGTAACTCTGTCTGTCTGTCTATCTGTCTGTCTGTTACGCTTTCCCGCTTAAACCTCTCAACCGATTTTGATGAAATTTGGCACAGACAATCTTTATACTCTGAGAAAAAACATAGGCTACCTTTTATCCCGGAAAAACTAGATGTTCCCGAGGGAAATCTTAAAAGCGCGATATAACCGAACTCCACGCGGGCGAAGCCGCGGGTGGAAAGCTAGTAAAATAACAAAAAAAGGAGTATTGTGAGAGAGAACTAACTCTGTACATTTTTTTTTTTTTTTTGATATGGCATCTCGTAGGTGGCTACTAAGAGACCGTAACTACTTAATCGGACTTTCCTGTGGATGCTTTAATTAAAATTAAAGCCTCCAGCCAGGGGCACTTAAAACTAAATTAAAATTAGGCGACTACGCACTAAGGGCACCCCCCGTGGGGTACGAACCTCGGCTTAGGGCGTCGCTAGAGAGGACAGCAAGGGGCGGCTGGATCGAAAGTTATACTTAATGGTTTGATGACCACGGCGTTTCCTAGTACTAGCTCTGAGAAGAAACGCCGAAACAAACTCAAAGGTCATTGTTGGGACATTATGATAATTACTGGCTCAGCTGCGGCGCGGGCTGGCCTTCATCGGACAGGGGACGGGGGAGGGGGTTGCTACGGGGAGCGCGTCGCGATGGACCTCGGCGGCGAGGTCGGTAGGTCGGTCTGTTTTTGTGTACTGTGCTGGTGGCCCTATTGGCCTCTTGGAGGAGGGTAATGGGGTCATCGGGGTCTGTGAGGGCATGCCGAGGACGGCGAAGTCGGAAGATGGTGCAGGAAGTGAAATTGGCGGCCGCTGCTATAAGAGGATTGTGGTGCTTGGTGGCAGTATCAAAGAGGCGTTTGGAGAGACGTTTCATGAACTGCTGAATGGTGGGGATTTGGAGATCAAGGTGGAGGATCTCATTACGGACGAACCAAGGGGCGTTTGTGGCTTTACGGAGGAATCGGTTTTGGACTACTTGCATCCTATGGATATGACGTGGCTTGGCATGTACGAAGACTGGACAAGCGTAGGTCATTATCGGGCGTAACTCTGTACAATGAAATGGAGTGTTTAGACATAAACCTGGAAGATAATAGCAGCAGCACCTCAGAATCTGAGTTCGACTCAGATGAGTTTACTCCGGCCACCTCTACAACATATGGATGTGGTGAGAGTGGAATATTTAGAGGAAAAATTTTTGGAGTAAAAGACTTGTAGCGACTGCGCACATTGTCGCACATCTGTGAGTTAACCCATTGTTCGTTGGAGAAAGTTCCGCGGACGACGCGATTCTGTTAACCCATTGTGCGCCGCCGGAGAAAGCGCGCGGACCATACCGAACCGCCTTGCACGTGGACCGAAGGCGTGGGCCCGGTCCACCGGCCAATCAGACGGCACGTTCTCCCACGATCAACAAATCAGCATCAAGAACGCCCGATCAGTCAGCCCCACTCCGGTTTAGAGATAGCTGTATTATTGTCTAGTATTTAAGCTTGTGCATAGCTCGTAAGACATCACATTATCACATATTCATCATATTCATCACACATTTATCAGATATTATCAGACATTTTACATTGTAACATAGTCGCGTCTCTCCTCTTGTAATTAGGTAGTTCATAGCATACATTGTACTCTAGACTTACGTGCAATATATAACCCGCGCAGATAAAGAAAAGATCTGTAAATGGCGTCCGCTCGCATGCGTTCTCACTCACTCTCTATCGCTGTCTATACTCACACAGTGAAGTAAGCGCTGCAAAAAAAAAAAACATCGATTAGGAATTCAGGATTCGCTTTCCAAACTACTGAAGCTACTTTGACGCACTCCGAGTTACCGTTAATTTCGTTCCGCTAAAGATTCTGTTATTTTGTTGTTTTTGTTGATATTGTTGTTTTTGTTGAGTTTGAACAATTAAAATCAACAAAAACAACAATAAAAACAAACACAACAACAAACAAGTAAAACGTCATATTTACGTTGTAAATAACAATATTTACAACGTAAATTTGACATTTTACTATCTTAGCTTTCGATTTGTGATTGAACAATGGCATGTTTTGTCAACCGTACCATAAGTATCCGCCGCCATTTTCAGATCTTTTCTTTATCTGCGCGGGTTATACAACGTTCAATCTAATCGCGTTTTAATTACACAACACGCCCGACGCGCCAAAGACTCATATGGCGTAACATATACAAAAACTGTGCATATTATTGTAGCGCATAGGTCATGTTAAGTAATTAAAACTCGGATAGATCGAACGTTGTATATTGCACGTAAATAAAAGTAAAGTAAAAACAAAAGTAAGTAAAGGAGTACAATGTATATGACGTGTACAATAACGTGATGTAAGATAACTATTTACAATAATAATAATAATATTTATTTGCGAAAAACCAGGGTATACAAAGCTGTTAAAATAGGAAATGAGCTCATGTTTTGCTTAAAAATTAAGCATGCGAAATTATGATGAAATGTTACAGTTTGTGGTCCAAAAATTCCTTAACAGTATAAAAAACATTTTCATTTAGCCAGTTATACAATTTAATTTTAAATAGTCTGCCATTTAGTTCTTTTAGTGCAATTGGTAATTTGTTAAATATACGTACACACATAGCCACACAGTTTTTATTGTATTTAGCACTTCTAGGCAGATCATCTAGAACCAGTCTATGTAGGTCACGCCGACTTCGCGAACATACTTCTACCGCTGTTTTGAACAGTTCTTTATATTTCTGTAGTAGCAAACCAAGCTTTTTAAATATTGATTTACAGGATTCCTCGGATGAAATCCCGTATATGGCTCGTATACATTTCTTTTGCGTAATAAATGCTCTATTGAAGTCAGTACTATTTCCCCATTTTATTATTCCATACCGCAAAGACGATTCAACGTGTGCTTTTAATCTGTCTAAGGGGATGTAGCAGCCACACACATGCTACACAGTGCCGACGACCTGCCGCGAAAGGGTTCTTATAAATCACACTGAGATCGTGGAAGTCATGGCGGGCGTCCCGACCGCCAAGCGCGAGGGTGCCTACCGCCCAGCGCGAGGGTGCCTATAAATCTAACCCCGGAACTCCGGAAGCACATCTGGTGACCCAACGGCCGGTGGGACCGTAGGAACCATAGCGAACTGCCTTGCACGTGAACTGTAAATTGGCGCGCTCTCTACACCGACCAATCACACGCTGCGGCCTCCCTCGATCAACAAATCAGCATCGAGGACGCACGTGCCACCTCGAGGATTTCTACGAACCAGCAAGCGGATTTCCTATTGGTCACCCCACTATTGTTTAGAGGTAGCTAGTTTATTTAAGTTAGTGCATAGCCTGTAAGAGACACATTCTATTCCTGTCTTCACTCGTGTACATACACATTCTTTTCTTATATCGAGTCGCATTTACACTCTATTCCTGGTCACACTTAATTTACATCGCGTTATTGTACACGTCATAGTATACATTGTACTCCTTTACTTACGTGCAATACACAACGTTCTAACTATCCGAGCTTTAATTACTTAACACGACCTACGCGCTACATTGGTGACCCCGACGTGATTCTAACCGACGCGATTTTACCGACGTAATTCAAACCGACGTCAGACTAACCGGCGCGAGTCTAACCGTCGTGATTCAAACCGACGTGACATTATAGCTAAACCGCCCTCTGAGAACAAGTACGAAACCCTGAAGGCCAGACTCATCAACGTCTACGAGGAATCCGAGAACCGGAAGCTGCAGAAGTTGATGGATGAGTTGGAACTCGTAGATCAGAAATCCTCACAGCTGTTACGAAAAATGCGGGAACTAGCCGGACAGAAGATACCCGACGGTACACTGCGCATCATGTGGACCAAGCTACTTCCACCCTCAGTACGCGCTGTTCTCACCGTAAGCGACGTAACCGATCTAGAAAAGTTGTCGCAAGTGGCAGACACTGTCATGGACAGTATCGCGCAACCTAACCAAGTCGTTTTACGGTCGTGTTTCGTAATTCATCATAGCCTTCAGAATTAGTATTGTATAATGAAATTATTTGATGTCTGACATTATTTTCAGATATGGGAGCGAGGAATATCGAGTTAGCAATCATTTGGCAATCATTTTATCATTGCGATGACCATTTATACGATTTGTGTAGGAAAACCGTCTATGAAATAGTTGTTAAAGGCAGAGGCTATTTCTGCTGGTTTTGTGAGTACAGTGTTGTCAATCTGTATGTATTCAATATTGTTTGTAGGGTTTACATTATATATTTCGTTTTTTATAACTGACCACGTGGCTTTGCACTTGTTTTTATTGTTATTTATAAATTTGATGTTGGCGTTCCGTTTGGCATTATGTATGCCTATATTTGTGAAATAAATTAGAATATATGGTAGGTATATTTAGTCTTATTATTTTTATTTTTATCCTTATAGTAGCGGTATCGTAAGGAGCACAGAACACAGTTTAAGACCTTTAGTCATCCATGTTTGTTTATTATTATTAATTCGATGTATCCTACTTAACTTTGGAAAACAGAGATTGTGAAACAGGCATATTTGTTCATGAAAACAATTGAATGCCGTGTGCGAAAGTTTGTTTGTTTGAACGCGCTAATCTCAGGAACTACTGGTCTGATTTTAAAAATTATTTTTGCGTTGGATAGCCCATTAATCCAGGAAGGCTTTAGGCTACATAATATCACGCTGCGACCAATAGGTGCGGAGCGTAAATATCACCACGCGAACGAAGTCACTGGCGGCCGCTAGTGTAAAATATGAAAGCTTACCATTTGCGCTGTGTCATGGTCAGGGAGATGAAGCGGACCCCAGACTCCAAAGCTGAAAAAGGCTTCGGATGCGACTGGGATTAACGCTGTGATGATGATGATGATAGTCAGAGAGATGAAGTGGTAAGACGTTTGCGATTGCGTCAGGAATATTAATTAGAATATGGTCAATGCAGGATAATTTGCGAGTGGCAGCGTCAATATGAATTTTTAAGTTGTGGGTATGTGCAAGATCTAAAAGTTCTGGCGTGATTTTGCCTTTTTTCAAGGTATTTGGAATTTATATTGAAGTCTATATAAATTCCATTCCATTCTGCTAATACTGACCGCGTTTTTGATTTGTATTTTGTGAGTAAGTATTGCAAGACATTATTCTTACATTTCTCTATTAAGCTCGCAATAAGTCAAGCACACTTGACACTACCGTATTCACATATACTTAGGCTTCTCATCCTTCATATCACACACACACACACCCACATACGCATGCACATTCATCCATATACACACGCAAACACACCCTCCCGCTCAAACACACCCACACCCACATGCACACACACACACGCACGGGCACACACGCACGCACGCACACACACACCCATCAGACAATGCAAACAACACACACGATTCTCAGTCACACACACACATTATCAACCTACGACACAGTCATTTTATTCTTACTTTTTATTTTTAGTTTGTTTTTTCTACTATTTTTACTTTTTGTTTATCACTTTTTCTTTTACTATGTTTTCAAATGCAATAAGTATAGTAATGTATTTTCCTGAAAAATGTCAGCTTACCAGCATCTCATTCTAGTGGCAGAACACTGACTCCTAAGTCACAGGTAATTCCTAGTTTGGGAGTCAGGGTTTCAACTTTTATGCGCCTTTAATTTTAGCTAGATATTAAGCTTCTCTGTAAGGTTTTGCACCAATAAACATTATTATTATCTCCTTTATTTCAATAAATACACTTATAAATTATATTTTTAAATATTTCTACATAACAAAAATATATATAAAAAACATTTAAAAATATAAAAAATAGTAGCCCACCGGTATCGGGAACAGGGTCCAAGCTACCGGCGGTCAGGGCTCCAGAGAGAGGAACTTCCTGACGATGCGAGCCGTGTCCAGCAGTACCGCTTTCTGAATCAAGCCCTTGATCCAGCTGCCTAACGAGAGCCTCCTGAGGTGTTGGTCGAGGCTCTTGGCTATTAAGCCATTGGCTGTCACGACTATCGGTACAATGATTGCTGAATCCACTTCCCACATGTCGATAACCTCGTGAGCCAAGTCAAGATACTTGATTTGTTTATCTTTCTCACCTTTCACGAGGTTCTCATCATGTGGGATGGTTATGTCAACAATCATTGCACGCCGCTCTGATCGATCCACCAGCACTATATCAGGCTTATTGGCAACAATAGTCCTGTCAGTGATGATGGATCGATCCCAGTACAATGTGATATGGTCATTTTCGAGAACTGGGTCGGGCGTATACCTGTAGTACGGCACCTCCGATTCCACAAGGTTGTATTTAAGAGCAAGTTGCTGATGAATGATCCTGGCTACTAGGTTGTGTCTATGCAAGTACTCTCCGTTAGCTAGACGAGAACACCCGGAGATAATATGCCTTATTGATTCCCCAGGCCGGTGACATGCCCGACAGATATCAAATGTGCCGTCTTTCACAATAAATCTCCGGTAATTGTTCGTCATCATAACTTCGTCCATAATTGCACATACAAAACCTTCGGTTTCCCCAAAAAGGTCACCGAATCGTAGCCAGGCCACGGACGCTTGTAAGTCTACATCAGGCCCGTGTAGGGCTTTGAAAAAGCGTCCGTGAAGCTCCTTGCTCTTCCATACCTCCATGCGATCATTGGTGTCAAGCACTACTGGTTTGCGCTAGTTCTCTTTTGCCAAGGAGAGCGGAGTGAGGCCCTTGTCAACTGCGACCACATCTCGATGCATTCCCACGTCGGTTGTTAGGAAATATTCTCTGAGACAGCATATCTCACGATTGTGGAGTGTCTTAGCGTTTAAAAAGCCTCGACCTCCACATTTTCGCGGGATTTACAGCCTCATAACCGATGACCGTGGGTGATGCAATCGATTTGCAGTCAGCAGTGTACGGACTCTCCTATCCAGGGCGTCGAGTTCGGTTTGAGTCCATTTGAGTATGCCGAAAGAGTACATCAATACCGGCATGACCCAACCGTTGAAAGCGCGCACCTTGTTTCCGCCTGATAGAAGACTATTAAGTACTTTTTTCAGGCGGCCAAAGAAGCGTTCCTTCAACGATTGCTTCATGTCAGTAACATTGATACCCAACGCTTCCGACATACCCAAATACTTATAGGTTTCGGATGCGGAGAGGGCTCTAAGGTTTATGGAACTCGTGAGTTGGGTTCCCACGGATTCCATAATCTCTCCTCGCTTTACATGCATGACCGCACATTTGTCCACACCAAATTCCATCCTGATGGAGCTACTGAAAGTTTCAGTAATTTTCAGTAGCTCCTTCAGTTGTGAATCGGTGTGAGCAAAAAGTTTCAGGTCATCCATGTAGAGGAGGTGCGATATAACCTGACCACCTCTCCTCAACCGATAGCCTAGACCTGAATCCTCCAATAGTGTGCTTAGAGGATTCAGTGCTAAGCAAAACCAAAGTGGACTCAAACTATCGCCCTGAAATATACCACGCTCGATCCTTATCGGTTCGCTATTCCTCTGAATATTTCGACATCCTGGATAGCGAAGGACTGTCCTCCATGTCCTCATACACGTCATCAGGAAGGTGCGTAGAGTTGCATCCACTTTATACAACTCCAGCACCCGCATGAGCCATGTATGTGGCACTGAGTCATAGGCCTTCTTATAATCTATCCAACATGTCGACAGATCCTTTCGGGAACGACGAACCTGTTGGCTAATGGCCATATCAATGAGGAGTAGCTCCTTAGTACCGCGGGACCCGCTCCTACATCCATTTTGAGAGGCAGACATGATGGAGTTGCTGTCAATATGCGTGTTAATTTTAGATTTCAAAATGGATGTAAGAACTTTATAGACCGTCGGTAAACACGTGATCGGCCTATAATTTTTGGGTTCCGCGGTGCTACCTGATTTATGGAGCAGGTGGGTTACTCCAGTTGTTAGAAACTGGGGTAGCGAACCAGACTCTAAAGCAGTCTGGAATTGAGATGCCAAGCGAGCGTGCGACCTGGTAAACCATTTGATCCAAAAGTTGTGCAGCCCATCCGGCCCTGGAGACTTCCAATTAGGCAACGGACGGACTGCATGAGCTACATCTTGGGGGCAGATGGTAATAGCCCCCATTTCTGGTACTGGATCGCAGGCTCGCTCAACAACCCGAGTCCAACTACCTTCGGTGTGACTGACAGGCACCGACCAGATATTGCGCCAGAATGAACACGTGGCATCATCATCCGGTAGGCACGTGTCAGTGACACCTTGGTCTGATTGCTCCCAAGCTCTATAGACCCGCCTTTCATCGCTTTGGAAATTGCGATTCTGAGAATACCGCTCAACTCTTCGCTTGTACCGACGAATACGGTTTGCCCATGCATAAATCTTCTGCTTAAAAAAGTCGATGCGCTCTGTGACGCGGAAAAAATAGTCTCGAGTACTAGTATCAGTCCCCGAGAACGCCCGCCTCACAAAGCGCATCACTCTAGGGCGTGTATTGCCCTCCCTGAAACTAATAAGCTTGCCAATGAGTGCTCTAGTCTCTCCGATACGACGTTCAATCCTGTTATTATTATTATTCAATTTAGTCAAAATTGGTTAGGGTCATACTGAGTGGTTCTGTACAAACAAATGATCAGCAATTTCTCCTTAGCTAGCTCTATTCCGCATGCCTCGAAAGTATTTACCGATGCAAAGGCTTGTAATGGTAATTCCTTAAAACCTATACTTTCTTTGATCAGTAGGCTAGTGCCTCCTCGATGTTTATCCCTACAGAAAGGAGATGTTTCATTTTGGGCCACCACTGCGCCCCCCCCCCAGCCTAGCGCTATACAATATGTAAAGAAAACCCTGTCCGACCC
Source organism: Sesamia nonagrioides (assembly GCA_017933935.1). Taxonomy (NCBI): domain Eukaryota; kingdom Metazoa; phylum Arthropoda; class Insecta; order Lepidoptera; family Noctuidae; genus Sesamia; species Sesamia nonagrioides. Next base: position 530,733 of record JADWQK010000719.1, read on the forward strand.
ACAAGGATAATAAAGGTTAGGTAAACACTTGACCAAATATAATATAAAATTTTACATAATCATCACAGTAACAATAATAATGAATTTTCAAATAATCTTTTTTTCCCGGGTATTAATTCCAATTTCCCCGAAATTTGGTAATTTTTAAAAAACTGACAACACCATTTGTGACGGAGCGAATAGCGATGCGACCACGTGCCGCATGCCCCGCCCCCCTTCACCCGCGCATACATGCGCGGGTGAAGGGGGGCGGGGCTATCGGGTTGCCTACCGCACATGCATTAAGTTACCTCGCTTTTTCGAAATAATATTTATTTTTTTTGGGGGATTTTTTTTTAAGTTTAGCCCGGCTTTGTAGGCATTATTAGAATCAGTTAACGATACCTAACAATACCTTCACGGATCGGACAGGGTTTTCTTTACATATTGTATAGATAAAAAGGAAATAAATAAAAGATTTTCATAAAAATACTACTAAATTAATTTGAATAGAAATACAAGTATATACAATATGTAAAGAAAACCCTGTCCGACCCTTGAATCCGTATTTTTTATTTTTTCTTTCATTCAAATACTTAGGAAAATATATTGATTTAAAATGTCGCATGACGTCACGTCGTGGTACAAAATATACCACGGCGTGACGTAATTAGCCCCCACTCCGTAACTTTAATACGCTACATCTAGTAGTTTTTGGGTAATTTCGACAAAATAAAAAATACAGGTCTTAATTTTTTTTATTATCTAGGTTAATAAAGGTTAGGTAAACAGTTGACCAAATCTTTATATATATAATGCTGCTGTACGTGTGTATGTCATTGAACTCCTCCTAAACGGCTTGACCGATTTTAATGAATTTTTCTGTATGCGTTTGAGTGGCGACCTGGATCGTTTAGATTCACAAATCAACCCGGCAGATGGCGCTAATCGCTTGAAGAAGCATGGGATCTCGGAAACGGCCCTAACGATTTCGCTGAAAATTAATATGTGGTGGTTTTCGGGGACGAAAAATCGATCTAGCTCAGTCTTATGTCTGGGGAAGCGCATATTTTCGAGTTTTCTCTTTCGCAATATTTCACACATAATATGGGCGCTAATTTCGCGCGGCTTGACATAGCGGCTGTAGCGTAGTCGATATTGGTATGGTCTACTCGCGATGGCTGGTGTTCCTCGGTTCAAACCCGGTCAATCACAAGTTTTTTTTTTTTTTTTGTTTTTAGACAAGTTTATAGTTTTTTTTAATTTTTTTAGTTACTTATAAATATAATTGTACATAAGAACTAAAAGGCGAAAAAATAAAAGAGATATTTTTTTTTATTTAACTAAATTTGTACTTATGAACTAAAAGCGAAAAAAATAAATAGAAATAAATAATTATTTAAGATTTTTTATTTTACTTAAAGAGACTGAAACAAGAGCTCTACGGGTAGAGAGAGGTGTGATATCTTTGTTACAAAATGTAGATGACAATGCTTTTCGTGGGTATATTCCTTAATCTGCTGTACGTGTGTACGCCACTGAAGTCCTAGCGCTGGTCCGATTTGAATGAATTTTTTATGCGTTTAGGTGACGCCCTGGATTGTTTAGATTCACAAATCAGTCCGGCAGATGGCGCTGCAGTCGGTGTCTAGGTTATTTATCCTAAACGGCTGAACTGATTTAAATGAATTTTTGTTTTTACATTCAAGTGGGGGCCTGGAAAATTAACATTCACAAATCAGCCCTACAGATGGCGCTGCAGTTGGTAACTAGGTTATTTATCTATACCTACTGCACCTAAACGGCTGGACTGATTTGAATGATTTTTTTTTTGTTTGCGTTTGGGTGACGCCCTGGATGGTTTAGATTCACAAATCAGCCCGGCAGATGGCGCTGCAGTCGGTGTCTAGGTTATTTATCCTAAACCGCTGAACTGATTTGAATAAATATTTGTTTATACATTCAAGTGGGGGTCTGGAAAATTTACATTTACAAATCAGCCCGGCAGATGGCGCTGCAGTCGGTATCTAGGATATTTATCTATACCTACTTTTTTTTTATTGGAACAAAGCCCTCCACTCTGTTCCCAACCCACTGCAGCTCCTGAAAGCCAGAATCAACAGTGGAGACCGCCAGAAAAACGCCGAGCAATGAAGCTCGACGAGTCCCAAAGAAATGATTCAACTGTCTTGGGTCCCGCAACGAAATCTATACCTACTGCAACTAAACGGCTGGACTGATTTGAATGATTTCTTTTCGTTTGCGTTTGGATGATGCCCGGGATGGTTTAGATTCACAAATCAGCCCGGGAGATGGCACTGCAGTCGGTATCTATGTTATTTATCCCTTACGGCTGGATCGATTTGAATGAATTTTTGTAAGTATATGCATTTAAGTTGGGAAATTTACATTCACAAAAAAAACAATTCGGCAGATGGCGGTATAGTCGGTATTTAGGTTATTTATCTGTACTGCAACTAAACGGGTGGACCTATTTGAACGGTTTTTTTTTTTCAAATTTGATACATTTTTTTTTTTATTATACCTAGACTATATTAAACACTCTGGCAACATATAGTAATTAATCAAACATCACAGGCGAACCCGGCTTGCTGATGATGTCTTGACTTGGCTCGCCGACCTTGACGGCGTGGCGAGAGGAGACACGAACAAGTCTGGCTGAACCACAATATTGCCGATGTTGCGCTCCTGACTTTTTTCTACCTCATTCAAATTGTTTAGTTCTTCGGCAGTTAAATTAAGCGCTGAAAATGTTATTCCCTCAGAAGATGATGGTGACATTGTTGAGATGTATTTCCGTTTTAACAAGTAGTTGCTTCACTCGATTTTTTTGTTCCTTAGCCCTACTAATTTGTATTATCCGGCTCAAATTGTGACCGCATTTGATGCAAAACTTGAAGGTTTCAGCGGTTATTGTAAAACATTCGTCGCATCTTAACAAGTGTTTTTGTGCAAATATTGATTATAACGAATTGTTTTCGAAAAATTGATGTTATTTCAAAATGAAGAATAATAATAATGTTATTGATCTTTCCTGTCATACTTTTTATTACCCTGATCGCTTGAAATATCATATGCAGGACAACGTCTGCCGGGTCCGCTAGTATAATATAAAATTTTACATAATCATCATAGTAACAATACAAATGAATTTTGAAAAAATCTTTTTTTCCCGCGAATTAAATCCAGCTTCCCCGAAATTTGGTAATTTTAAAAGTGACAACACCGGTATTATTGTTCAGCGAATAGCGATGCGACCACGACACCACGTGCCGCGTGCCCTGCCCCCCGCTGCCCGCGGAAGGGTTGCTTATCGCGCATGTATTAAGTTACCTCTTTTTGCGAAATAATATTTATTTTTTTAGGGGGATTTATTTTTTTAAGTTTAGCCCGGCTTTGTATCCATTAGTAGAATCAGTTATCGATACCTAGCAATACCTTCACGGATCGGACAGGGTTTTCTTTACATATTGTATAATTAATTATTTGAAACGTTTTTTAGTGAGATAACCCTTTATTAAGGTAGCCATGACAGTGGTTTTGACGTTTGATTGGTGATTTTGACCGTTCTATTTTCCCGTTGAGTTCGTGTCGAGTGTTGATTTTAGTTGATTGTCTTTATTTAATGGGCCGTATGTTCGGAATTCGTGTTTTGTTTGTTTCGCAGTCATATGGTAGATAAAAATTTTTTTCCAAAAAAAACAACCGACTTCCAAAAACCACTACAAAGTGAAAAATAACTAATTTCGGAAGTCGGTGTCAAAAATGAATATAAAAAACCAAAGACACCGACTTCTGAAATTAGTTATTTTTCACTTTGTAGTGGTTTTTGGAAGTCGGTTGTTTTTTTTTTTTGTAAAAAAGTTTTTATTTTACACTTTTTAGTTGTTAAAAGTACTATGTATTCAGTTGCATCCGCTCAGACTGGAAGCTGACGCAAATATAGTTCTGAAACGACGTAATTTTGATTACTTTAATTTTTACCCGTAATTATTCCCTCAACTGCCTATGGTCTTCATCATCAGATTTACTGCAGACCCTTATTTTAACCCAATGGGTGCAAAGGTCTCATCAATATAAATGAATTGAGTCCAAATACAAGGTAGCTACTGTAAATCGTTTAGAAGTTCCCTGAAGTAACCTTTGTCATCATCATCAGCTCCCTAAAGACAGTCACCACCCATCTAGGTGTAAGGTTCTTGTCAATACAAATTATTTGAGCACAAACACAAGGTAGCTGCTGTGACCCGTGGGAGATTGATGCCCTGGTGCTCTCACAGGTGCATCGACACCGTGTCGCGGCCCGGGAACGGGGGGAGCGACCCGCCTTGAGGAGATAAGGCGGGTCCGAATAGCGGCTCAGGGAGAGGCCCTGAGTCGCTGGAGCGAGGCACTCCGCACACCAGCTGCCGGCCACCGGACGATTGGAGCGATTTGTCCGGTGTTGGAGGGATGTGTTGGGCGCCGGCATGGCAGCCTCACCTACCGCTTGGTGCAGGTACTTACCGGACATGGGTGCTTCGGTCACTACCTGCACCGTGTCGCCCGTCGGGAGGAGTCGCCGCGGTGTCACCACTGCGAATCTCTCGACGACACGGCCGAGCACACCTTGGTGGAGTGCCCGGCCTGGCGGAACGAGCGCCGCGACCTCGTGGCAGCGCTCGGAGGCGGACGCCTCTCCCTGGCAACCATGGTTCGAGCCATGGTTGAAAGCGAGAGTGCATGGGAGGCTGCCGCCTCCTTCTGTGAGACCGTCCTCTTGCAGAAGGAGGCAGCGGAGAGGGAGCGGGAAGAAGATAGTCTTGCCGCTCCCCTCCGGCGTAGACGGGCGGGGCGTAGAAGGCGGGGGACGAACCCCCGTCTCCTTAGCCCCCGAGTGTGACCAGCGTGTGTGGGTAGCTCCCGCACGCGCATTGCACTGGTCACCACGTCTGAGGATTACTTCGGTACCCGGGTAATCCTGCTTTGGCGCGGAAACCGGCCAAATGTAGGCCGGTAAGCCCTGAGAGTGGCACGGAGTCAGATCTTCGGGCCGAGCCCGTGTCACTCTCAACGTAGGGCTCGAGGGTAACCGAGTGGTTTTAGTGGGTATTTCCGGCTCTGGCCGGGTGAGTCCCACACACGCCTGTCGCCAGCTAGCGGCGGGTAGGTGCCTAAATGCATTCCTACTCGTTAATAAAAAAAAAGGTAGCTGCTGTGAATTGTTGAGGAGTTCCTTCGACTGTCTCCCGGCTCCATCATCAGATCTACTCCAGACCTTTATTAAATTGTAGTGCTTGAAAATGCTTAGAAATGCACTAGTCGCCCCTGCAATTTTTGAAAGTTCCCCTTGTTTTCTCTGGTGTTCCACCATCAAACCCTGATATCCTTATCATGGGATTACCTTGAGAACGTCTTCTTTCTAGCAGAAAAAGAATTATCAAAATCGGTTCATAAACGACGAAGTTATGCGCGAACAAACCTAAAAAAAGCATATACAACGTGTAACAAAAAGGGTATATACATACCAAGGGCATGGCATCTTTAGATGATATCAAACGATATCGGAAGGGTTTCAACTCAAAATAAAATACTCAAAAAATTGGTACCAAATTTTCGGTTTCGTGTGTTTCATAAAATAAAACCATAACAAACGTGGCAGCACACTACATATGTTAATAACTACTCGTTACACGTCACGTTACTTGCCAAAATCCGATAAATGTCTTCAATATCTCTGTGCAACTAGTATAATAGTAGCCTATCACAGGCGGTGTTTTTCCTCATAACTTCCTAACATAAAGAGATAGAATTAAAAAAACCCTGCCAATATCGTTTGATATAATGTAAAGATGACGTGCCTTTGTTATGTATATACCCTTTATGTTACACGTTGTAAACGCCATACGGTCGAATTGAGTAACCTCCTCCTTTTTGAAGTCGGTTAATAATATAGATACGATAGCTTTATATATATGACACGTCAATCAAATGTCACTGTCAAAATTTTATTGCGCTTATTGCTGACCACCATATTTATTAGTAGTTGTGTTGCACTCCTTGGCCGAGTTAAATTGAATCTGTATAAAACTAAGCCAAAATATAGGAAATTAACATTAAAAACAGTTAACTACAGCGTAATTATACCTAGCATTAAGTGTACAATGTGCTGGCCCAGGCTTTTTTTTTTTTTTTGGGACAAAACTCGCCACACTGTTCCCAACCCACTGCAACTCCTGAAAGCCAGAATCAACAGTGGAGACCGCCAGAAAAACGTCGAGCAATGAAGCTCGACGAGTCCCGGAGAAACGTTTCAACTGTCTTGGGTCCCGCAACGAAATTAATCAGAAAAGAATAGCGGAGGAGTAAGAAAAAAGATATTTTTTCCACTTCCCTCCATAATAAGCAGGAAACACAACTAGGCCAATCGGCACAAAGGGACATTATTGCAACTGGGCGAAGCCCAGATTGCCAAGCACCACGGAATAACATTTGATCAAGTTAATGGGTCCTAAGTAGGTATTTGCTGTTACAATTGATTCTAATAATAGGTATGGCATAAGCGCCTGAACGCACGGAAATTAGTTCTAGTTTCAACAAGGTCCGTATAATAAACAACTCCGGATGTAACTTGTACACTATCCAACATAATATTGCGTTCATTCTGCCAAAGAATACACTCCCACAAGATGTGATGTGCGGACTGTTCAAATTCACAGTTCGATGTAGAACACTGACACAAAGGCGAAGGAACAAGTTTAAAAGAATACAGTTTACTTTTAAAGTTGCCATGACCTGTGAGAAATTGGGCAACGCAGTGGTCAACCTCCAGCCATGTCTTAGCCAGCCGATCGCCAACGGATGGAAAGAACAGATGGAGGTGCCGGCCCTTGATGGAATTATCCCACCTACTTTGCCATTCGGATAAGAGGTCCTCCCAGACGTCAGTCTGAGGTTTAAATAATCTAGAAATTCTATTGAGGTCGCGTTGTGTAACAAAGTTAGTGTCCATGGCCTCCCCCTCGCGGAGTAGTACATTGAAGCACGTCGCTGTACTTCAAGATCGACTGGAAGTACACCTGCCAGAACGGGTAAGGCTTCAGTACTGACTGTTCTATACGCCTTGCATAAAAATATCAATGCCAAACGTTGGCTTTGAAGCAGTTTACGTCGCGCCGCCCCTATGCTGGCCCTATCGGCCCAAAAAGGTGCACCGTAGCACATACATCCTAAGTAGGTAGCTCCATATATAGTTTTTAAAGTTAGGAATGATAGACCCCAAGTTGCTTTGGATATTCTAGTTAGGGCATAAAAGTTCCTTTTAGCTTTTTCGCCAACTATTTTTATATGTTCGACTAGCGGACCCGGCAGACGTTGTCCTGCATATGATATTTCAAGCGATCAGGGTAATAAAAAGTATGACAGGAAAGATCAATAACATTATTATTATTCTTCATTTTGAAATAACATCAATTTTTCGAAAACAATTCGTTATAATCAATATTTGCACAAAAACACTTGTTAAGATGCGACGAATGTTTTACAATAACCGCTGAAACCTTCAAGTTTTGCATCAAATGCGGTCACAATTTGAGCCGGATAATACAAATTAGTAGGGCTAAGGAACAAAAAAATCGAGTGAAGCAACTACTTGTTAAAACGGAAATACATCTCAACAATGTCACCATCATCTTCTGAGGGAATAACATTTTCAGCGCTTAATTTAACTGCCGAAGAACTAAACAATTTGAATGAGGTAGAAAAAAGTCAGGAGCGCAACATCGGCAATATTGTGGTTCAGCCAGACTTGTTCGAGTCTCCGAGGCCTCTCGCCACGCCGTCAAGGTCGGCGAGCCAAGTCAAGACATCATCAGCAAGCCGGGTTCGCCTGTGATGTTTGATTAATTACTATATGTTGCCAGAGTGTTTAATATAGTCTAGGTATAATAAAAAAAAAAAATGTATCAAATTTGAAAAAAAAAAAACCGTTCAAATAGGTCCACCCGTTTAGTTGCAGTACAGATAAATAACCTAAATACCGACTATAGCGCCATCTGCCGAATTGTTTTTTTGTGAATGTAAATTTTCCAGGCCCCCACTTAAATGCATATACTTACAAAAATTCATTCAAATCGATCCAGCCGTAAGGGATAAATAACATAGATACCGACTGCAGTGCCATCTGCCGGGCTGATTTGTGAATCTAAACCATCCCGGGCGTCGCCCAAAGGCAAAAAAAAAAAAAAACATTCAAATCAGTCCAGCCGTTTAGTTACAGTAGGTATAGATTTCGTTGCGGGACCCAAGACAGTTGAATCATTTCTTTGGGACTCGTCGAGCTTCATTGCTCGGCGTTTTTCTGGCGGTCTCCACTGTTGATTCTGGCTTTCAGGAGCTGCAGTGGGTTGGGAACAGAGTGGAGGGCTTTGTTCCAATAAAAAAAAAGTAGGTATAGATAAATATCCTAGATACCGACTGCAGCGCCATCTGCCGGGCTGATTTGTAAATGTAAATTTTCCAGACCCCCACTTGAATGTATAAACAAATATTTATTCAAATCAGTTCAGCGGTTTAGGATAAATAACCTAGACACCGACTGCAGCGCCATCTGCCGGGCTGATTTGTGAATCTAAACCATCCAGGGCGTCACCCAAACGCAAACAAAAAAAATCATTCAAATCAGTCCAGCCGTTTAGGTGCAGTAGGTATAGATAAATAACCTAGTTACCAACTGCAGCGCCATCTGTAGGGCTGATTTGTGAATGTTAATTTTCCAGGCCCCCACTTGAATGTAAAAACAAAAATTCATTTAAATCAGTTCAGCCGTTTAGGATAAATAACCTAGACACCGACTGCAGCGCCATCTGCCGGACTGATTTGTGAATCTAAACAATCCAGGGCGTCACCTAAACGCATAAAAAATTCATTCAAATCGGACCAGCGCTAGGACTTCAGTGGCGTACACACGTACAGCAGATTAAGGAATATACCCACGAAAAGCATTGTCATCTACATTTTGTAACAAAGATATCACACCTCTCTCTACCCGTAGAGCTCTTGTTTCAGTCTCTTTAAGTAAAATAAAAAATCTTAAATAATTATTTATTTCTATTTATTTTTTTCGCTTTTAGTTCATAAGTACAAATTTAGTTAAATAAAAAAAAATATCTCTTTTATTTTTTCGCCTTTTAGTTCTTATGTACAATTATATTTATAAGTAACTAAAAAAATTAAAAAAAACTATAAACTTGTCTAAAAACAAAAAAAAAAAAAAAACTTGTGATTGACCGGGTTTGAACCGAGGAACACCAGCCATCGCGAGTAGACCATACCAATATCGACTACGCTACAGCCGCTATGTCAAGCCGCGCGAAATTAGCGCCCATATTATGTGTGAAATATTGCGAAAGAGAAAACTCGAAAATATGCGCTTCCCCAGACATAAGACTGAGCTAGATCGATTTTTCGTCCCCGAAAACCACCACATATTAATTTTCAGCGAAATCGTTAGGGCCGTTTCCGAGATCCCATGCTTCTTCAAGCGATTAGCGCCATCTGCCGGGTTGATTTGTGAATCTAAACGATCCAGGTCGCCACTCAAACGCATACAGAAAAATTCATTAAAATCGGTCAAGCCGTTTAGGAGGAGTTCAATGACATACACACGTACAGCAGCATTATATATATAAAGATAAATGAAAAATTCCTTTCTAAGACCATACCAAGGTAGCATACGGATTGCTGTTTTTTAACGGGAACGTTATTAAATTTAATAGTAGGCAATGATTTAAGATTACCTTTTAGTAGAAGTTGATAGGTTTTATGCGGCGCAAACGCTAGGCGGTTACGATCACCCCACTGAGATATTAGATTTAGGCAAGTATGGGCCAAGTTCTCAAGTCCGGCTCGGGTACTTGACTGAATGAGCAGTAGGCCATCGTCCGCGTAACCAGTAAGTGAACAGCCGCAAGGAAGCGGGATCGCGAGAAAATCATCAAAACCCAAATTCCATAAATAAGGACCGACAACTGAACCCTGAGGACATCCCATGGCTTTAGTACTAGAAAAATGACCGAGCTTAAGTACCGCGGAACCGTTTATAAAGTACGAGTAAACGAGATTATATATGTTTCTATAGCAACCGCGGTTTTTTAATTTTAACAACAGCATAGGCCACCAAGCGTTATCAAAAGCCCCAGAAATATCCAAAAAGATACCAATCACGTACTTGTGTTCCGACTGGTTAACGGTTCTTCTGACAGAAAGCGCCGCGTCGACTGTTGATTTACCGATGGTGAAGCCATATTGATTACTATGAAATTTTGGACCGTTCGGTAGTAAACGTGGAACGATGAGGCGCTCAAGAAGTTTCCCCAAAGATGGTAGAAGCGTGATAGGCCGATATGACTTCGGATCATCCGGTGGTTTATCACCACACTTTGGTATTATTCGTATGAAACCGCGTCGCCATTTACGAGGAAAAACGCCTTCAGCAATGCATCGGTTATATACAGTTAAGATGGCATCACCCGCTGTTTTACACGCTTCTTTAATCATCCTATTAGATATTTTTTCTTCCCCTGATGATTTGTTGACCGGTAGTTTTCTAACAATATTTATAAATTCGTCATTAGGTGGTACGTCTGACATTGGTGATTCAGGTGGCACAGGAGCCCACGCTCGAATCTGTTGGTGGTAGTCGCTATCGTTAGCCTGTGAATAATCAGGGATAAGTGTATTAATTAGTACTTTTGTTGTTTCCTCTATGCCCGTGGTATGCTTATCATTGACCTTAATGTTTTGAACGTATGCAAGGTCGACCGATCTGTTAGCTTTAAATTCGTGATATAAGGGAGACCACGGACCCTCCCTGTCAAGTTTGTCAACGATTTTCCGCAACAAGTTACCCTTAGATTTTTCCACCGATGCTTTGTAGCGTGACTTGGCAACTCTGAAAGCATTTAAAGCGGACGTAAGAAGATCTCCAGTAATCTTTCGGCTCTTGAGTTTATTTAACTGTCTACGCGCTCTGCGATATCTTTTGCGCTGTTCAACTAAATAATCACTCCACCAGTCACATCTACGAATATTGATCATAGATCCACGACCAATGGCGATGTCAGCACAGTAGGTAAAGGTTTCTGACATAATGTCAGCACTTTCTTCGGCTGACAGCCCGTCCCGAGTGAACTCCTTGGCGTGACACGCAAAAAGCGAGCCAAAAAAATTCCCAGTTCGCGCCTTTACATCTATATCTGAAATTACCAGGAATATGAGACGGACCCTGAATATAACCAGGAACAAATTCGTACACGATCAGGCGATGATCACTACAAGACGCATCCGGTAGGACACGCCACCTATCCAAACGTACATCGGCACTAGAAAGTGTGACGTCAATACAAGATTCGCCTATTTGGCTGCAAAAAGTAGGTGGTGCATCGGGGGTATTATGAATCGATAGGTTCATCTCGTCGTGGTGGCCTAGTGGTTAAAACACCAGCCTCTCAAGTATGAGTGTGCGGGTTCGATTCCAGGTCAGGCAAGTACCAATGTAACTTTTCTAAAGTTATATGTACTTTCTAAGTATTTCTTGGACACCAATGACTGAAGGTGAAGGAAAAACATCTTGAGGAAACCTGGACTTTAAGTCTGAAATCGCCAACCCGCATTGAGCAAGCGTGGTGATTATGCTCAATCCTTCTCTGTATGAGAGGAGACCTGTGCCCAGCAGTGGGACGATAAAAAGGTTGATGGTGGTGGTTCATCTCAGCAATGAAATCCTCAACAGCGCAGCGTCGTTCGGTATCGGTTGCCCGAACCTTGCCATACCACAGAAACGATGACGCGTTGACATCCGCGCCAACGATCACTTTGCAGCCCGTGAGTGACCGCAAGACATGACGGAGATTATGTATATGAGGAGTAACAGGATCTGAATATTGAAAGTAACAGCTTACAACGAATACTTTAAGAGAAGCTGATGAGACTTCAGCAACCGCACAGTGTGGCGTTATGAGGTCACGTATAGACGTTACCGTAAAGTTAGAAGACCGCGCAACATAAATTCCGGCTCGCGCCCTGCAATCCAGCTGCACTACCCTGTGACGTAAACTTGAGTTTTGATATTGTTCTAGAATGAGTACAAGTTCTAAGTTGAAGTCAATAATTAATTTATCTAACTCTGATGTCGCCACCTTTTCGTTGTGAAGGTTTAATTGCCCTATGCTTAGACTATCCATCTTAATTAGTAATTAGTATGTAGGATAAGTTGTTCGAGTTTTAATTTATAGGTACCGCACTGTTCAGACCCGCAGCGATGGTCAAAAGGTTTTTTAAAACGTTTACACGCCGCGCAAACTGGGGTAAAATTTAAATCGTCCTTATGCGGACAAACATTGGTTTCGTGGGCCTCAGAACATATAGCGCAGGTTGGTGATTTATTAGCGCAATGCTTTTTCACGTGACCGAATTGCTGACAATACGCGCAACGAACTACCTCGATATCATCAACAAAACGGCACGTGGCCCAGTCAATAAATAACTTATCCTTGGTAGACACAAGATGTTTCCGTACCTCAGGTTCAATCTCTATTCCTAACCATTTACGACCGTTATTGGTAGAACGCCTACGGACTATTTTCGTGGATTTATAGAAGTCGTCTTCTTTTATTGGCAACTCGTTTTTAATATTGTGGCGGTATATAGCTTGAAAAAAATTTTTGTCTTCCATAGAGGCGGGAATGTCCTTGACTAATAGACGGGGTCGGCGACCTTTTGGTTTTTCTAAACGAAGACCCGCAGACTTTATAGCGTCTACCGATTCTAGTCTTTTCAATTGGTTTTCATTTGCAACGCGCAGTACAACGCCTGATTTGGCGGTTTTTTTAATACCGACTATTTGAAAACCATCGTCACTCGGTCTAATCGCCTTCATAAGAGCTTGTTTAGTGGCGGAAGATGACGCATAGTCAGCTGATCGCTCCTGGGTCGGATAGGCGACGAGACAAGGAAGAGGTACTCTAGATTCAATAGCCGGGGTAACTTTAGGCAACCGCAGATTCAAAGAATCCGCGTACGACATGTTTTTGTCCTCATTAACGGTTTTAGCGTAGGATTTTAATTTAATTATTTCCAATTCGCGCTCTGTGTTAGCAAGCTTTGTCTCGTTACACGCAGATTTTAAAGCTAACAAAGACACGATACTTGTAACTCGTTGAGTCATATCCATAATTGCTGATTTGTTCGCGACATTTATACGAGAACCGTTATCATTAACCAGCTCGTTGATTTTGGCCAGGTACACAGACGCCTCGGTCATCAAATCGCAATAATTACTGTTCCCGTCGCTACGATTGGAAATATTTAATGTAGGCGACTTTTCGGGAGAATTGGGTGCAGTTTGTAAACGCTTCGACCTATCATCTATTAAATTGTCGGTCGGAGACATTTCACAAAACAAACGCTTAGCGGAGGCTTGCGGCGGCGATCTAAACGTCTTGTTATCTCTGCGGAAAATGTCCCCCCCACGATCAGGGGGGTCATCATTGGAAGTTGACATAGCTAATTAATTAACAAGAAAAACAAATCTAAGTTAACGAAAAGAAAAAAACAAAACCGTCGCGCGGAGAAAAAAAAATAAATTACGTTACCCTCACAAGTAAGAAAATAAATGTTCTCACCGAAATTATTTGATTATGATATCGTAGTACGGTGAATCAGGCTCCTGAAACCGATACTTACCCAATGCCTACAGCTAGTGAAATTTTCGCAATTATATCTGGGGGAAAATTTTATACGACATTAGACCTGGATCGCGCGTATACACAAGTGGTCGTTACAGACGACACGTCTCGCCTTTTAACATTAAACACGTGCAAAGGTCTGTACACTGTACATAGGCTAGCATTCGGCGTGAAAGCGTGCCCCGGCATTTTTCAACGGCTGATGACAGCGTTGCTGGCGGGGGTACCTGGTGTGGCTGTGCTGATTGATGACGTCATCGTCAGCGGTCGTACCATGGCGGAGATGACGCAGCGTCTAGATATTGTATTAGGACGTATTGAGAAAGCGGGTTTACGTCTCAATAAGGACAAGTGCAAGTTCGCGAAGGAGCGAGTGGAATTTTTGGGTTTTGTTATCGATGCTGACGGGATTCACCCAGCGTCGAGTAAAGTCGAGTCCATACTCAGTACTCCAGAACCTAAAAATGTCCAACAGTTACAAGCATTTCTGGGTTTGTACAACTTTTATGAGAGGTTCGTAGCTCATAAGGCCACGATATTAGAACCTTTACATAGATTGCTCGACAAATCGCAGAAATGGGTGTGGACTGACCGCGAGCAGACCAGTTTCGATACTGCGAAGCGTTTACTATCTTCGGAACTGACACTTGTACATTATGACCTGAACAAGCCGCTGGTCCTTACCTGCGACAGTTCAGAGTACGGAGCGGGAGCTGTCTTGTCCCACATCATGGAGGACGGACATGAGCGTCCTATTGCCATGGGATCTAGGACATTACATACGCACGAACGTCGTTACTCGCAACTTGACAAAGAAGCGACCGCTATAATGTTTGGCATAAATAAATTTCAGAATTACTTGATGGGTAGGTCTTTTACGATAGTCACTGATCATAAACCATTGTTAGGAATTTTTGACCCCAAAAGGCCCATACCTCATGTTTTATCACCTCGTTTGACACGAATAGCTTTGATATTAACTTCGTATAGTTATGACGTTATATATAAACCAGGAACTCAGATAGGTCATGCTGATGGACTGAGTCGCTGGCCACAGCCGGTTCCTGAACAAGCTGAACCACAGCTCTGTGACATACTGCTGATGGCAGAGGCCCCTGATGACTTTCCGATCAATGTAGACAAAATAGCACACGCTACAAAACAGGATAATGTCCTTAATCGAGTTAGTCATCACATTCTATGCGGTTGGCCGGCCAAAGTATCAGATGATCAGCTACGTCCATACTGGTTACATCGGGCTGAGTTGTCGTTGCATGAGGATTGCGTCCTCCTAGGCTGCCGCGTAGTAGTGCCGCCGACACTTCGTGAAGCAGTTCTACGTGCTCTTTACAAGACGCACAGTGGTATTGTTCAAACTAAATCACTCGCCAGAAGTTATGTTTGGTGGCCACGGTTAAATGACGACATTGAGGCTTTAGTACAAACTTGTAGTCAATGTTCTGAAAACCGGCATATGCCACCAAAAACTAGGTACGAGTGGGTGACGCCAGTGAAGCCTTGGTCTAGATTGAATATGGATTTTGCTGGACCTTTCCAAAATAAAACTTTTTTTATTATAGTTGACGCATATTCGAAATGGCCGGAAGTGTTCATTGTCAATAATATGACTTCAGCCACCGTCATTAAGCACTTAAGAATGATTTTCTCCATCCATGGACTGTGTGAGACACTAGTATCGGATAACGGTACTCCTTTTGTTTCTTCTGAGATGAAGGCATTTCTAGAAGTTAACAAGATTAAACACATTACGTCTGCACCTTTTCACCCATCCACTAATGGCTTGGCAGAACGTATGGTACAGACAGTTAAAGATAAACTTCGTAAAATGGACGGTATGTCCTGGGATATTAAAATTCCAACCATGCTTTTAGGACTTAGGGCAACTCCATGTGCGGCTACTAACAAAAGTCCAGCAGAGCTTTTGTTTAACAGACGGATCCGCACATTACTAGACACTATTAATCCACATGATCAAACGCGTAAAAATAGGGAAAGTCAAATCTTAAGAAATAGTCAAAAGAAAAATAGACAGACAGGCGTAGGGCACAAGGTTATGTACAGGAATTTTAGCAATGGACCTCGCTGGTTACCAGGTACTGTAGTAAGCAAAGATGGTCCAGCCAGTTATCGAGTTGAAACGGGAGATGGAATGGTAGTCAGTAGGCATATAGATCAGTTAGTCAAACAACATAGTGCACCAGATTCAGAAAGACAGATTACTAATAAACAAAAAAAAAAAAAAAAAAAAACGCGCGGGTAGACGGACGTCAAAATAAACGCTCTGTTATTAAAAAATCTTAATAAATACTATTACTGCTTGGAAGTTAATAAAACTTAGTGAACCAACAAAACATTAGCAAATACATAAGTGACAGTGTTATCCGGGGGTTGCATACACAAACTGTGAAGTTAAATCAAAATATCCTGTGATTATTAAACTCTGCATTTTAATAACAAATAAGAAGAAAGTATAATAACAACATTCATAAATAAACAAAATAGTGCAAAACTTATAATAATTGTTGCACAAATTCATCAAAACATAACAAATACACGAAGTGCAAAAGTGAGTCACTCAGTATTTGAATTTTAACTGTCACACGTCACATTAACCGTTTTACCTACTCAAACGAAAAATATATGCTGCTTATAGTCACTAAATTCAATACTTATGTTAATGGTCGGTTGGCTCAACGGCTAACGCATCAACTTTTGCAATTTAGCTGGCCTCAAACGAATGGTCGCAAGTTCAAACCTGAGGCTGACAGGATATAACTTTTCGTGAATTTTAAATTCTTATTTATAATAATTAGATAATACATACAAAAAGAAACAGTGATATAGAAGTATTACTATTAAAAAATGTCTGGTTCGAATAAGGTAAACAGTGAACACAAGATGGCAGCACTGGTAACATGTAATATCTGCAAAAAACATGTCAACATAAGAAGCACTGCTCAATGTTCAGTGTGCAAAAAAAGGTACGAATTTGATTGTATGGGCTACCCAGAATCTACTTTTCGACTAAAGAACACTGATGAGAAAAAGAGATGGAAGTGCAAAATATGCGCTAAAAATAAAACAGTCACTGATATCGTTGAGGAAATTGCAATATCGAACGTCACACTTAGAAAGAAACAAAACACTTCTATTAAACCTACTAAGGCGCAACAGACGTCATCTACGAAACAACAATACATAGATTTAATGAGCAAGAATACGTCTCAAAATACAAAGGCAAATGTATCCACAGAAAATTCATTTGAAAGTTTATCATTAGACGAAGATATTGATTTTATGTTCCATACGTTGAAAAGTAATCCTCAACTACACAGGAGTTGCCCAAATATAAAAATCGACAACAGTGTTTCAATAGAAATTCTGGAAAAGAAAGTTTCTATATTGGCGGAGAAACTAGAAATTGCAGAAAATGAAATAAGCAATCTGCTATCTGAAAATTGCGATCTCAAAAAGCAATTATCTATGTACGGTACTCAAATAAATCAGCTCAAGGATATTTGCAAATCGACTCCCAAAAAAATACCTCAGAAAAAAAAGAATAACAGTACTATCAAAACTAAATTAGATTTTTCAATGGAACCAAACAGTCCAAAGCAAACCTCACAACCGCAAAATAACCAACGAGATCAAAATATTCTATTGAAAAAGGGAGAAAACGTCGAGGAAAACAGTATGCCGTTAGATTCACCTATTAAACAACTATCTAGACAAGCCGAACCCTCTACTCAGTTGAAATACAAGAAAGCGAGAAATATCTACATAATTGGAGATGAAAAAATAAGAGGTTTAGCTGCACGATTAATTCAGATTAAGACTGGTAAATGGAATGATAATTATAAAATACAAGGGAGAGTTCAACCTTATGCTTCATCAAATGAGATTCTGCGCAATCCAGATAGTTTATTACGCGACCTAGCCGACGACGACATTGTAATACTTTCAGTTGGCAAGTATGACACTAACCCGTACTTGTTGTTTACTAACATATGTAGTACTTTGTGTAGAATAAGTAAATGTAAGATATTGATATTGGATGTTTCTGAAAATAGATTCCTAAATGTTAACAAACTAAATTATGAATTAAAAATGTTTACAAAAAACTTTAAAAATTGTAAGTACATTGAAGTAAACGAGCTAAATGTCAGCTATACTAAGAAATTATCATTTTTAGATCTAATCGCTTATAAACTTAACATAGAAATTGATTTTATTGAATACGAAAATAGTTTTTTAAATCCAATAATTAGGTCACAAAATCCACTGCATGACCACAATAAAAATAATGATACATTTTTTCGCTCCTAACTCCACCACAAATAAAACTACAGTAAATTACTACCAATCTAAACAGGTTGGTAGATACAAAAAACTGAGAATTCTACACCAAAACATAGCTGGTATTTGTAACAAATTGGATTTGTTAGAATTAACTTTATTAGAATTAAAGGAGAACTATAGGGAGGTTGATATACTATGTTTTAGTGAGACATTTGTTAAACAAGGTATGGAATCGAACATTAAATTAAACAATTTTAACCTGGCTGCAATATTTACTCGAGATAAGTGTAGAGGTGGCACATGTATTTTAACTAGTAAAGTATTTAAGACTAAAGCATTAAATATTCCATCAAATTTACCAACAAAATTTTATTTTGAATGCTGTGGTATAGAGATTATTGGTCTAGGCGTAATAGTTATCAATATATACAGAATACCCGATCAGAGAAAAGCTCAAATAGGTATATTTCTTCATAAACTTAATAACTTATTAAATTACATAACGGACCAATATAAGAGAAAGAAAATTATTGTATGCGGTGACTGGAACATTGACCTAATAAAGAGCACTACAACAACAAAAGAACTCATAAGTTTACTTCATAACTATAATTTTGAAGCTCATATAAAACTACCCACTCGGGATAACTCTTGCATTGACCAGATAGCTAGTAACATAAAACATGTTCAGCCGGAAATATGTCACCTAGGTCTCTCAGATCACGAAACAGCACAGATGGTGACCATAACAGTTAATAATCAAAAAATAATATCTAGCTGGTTTGAATTAAAACGTGACTACTGTCGAAATAATCTTCAGACTTTTTGCAGTTGTATGGCTTCCCTTTCGTTCTCAGAAATTTATGAATCAGATACATTAACAGAAGCTTTTACTATTTTTTATGATGCATTCAAACTATTCTATGATCTGTGTTTTCCTGTAATTAGGGTTAAAGTAAATAATAAGCCAACGTCACTAAACTGGGTAACTAAAGGCATACGAAAATCCAGCAAAACCGAAACGTCACCTATATTTAAAATTTAAAAGTAGTAACGTAAACAAAAAGCAAAACGAGAAAAAATATAAACTATATAATCACATATTTAAGCATTGTGCACATAAAGCTCAGAAACTTACGAACACGAGACGTATACAAAATCACAAGAATAAATGTAAAGCCACTTGGAATGCAATCTCATCAACCATATGCAACAACAGTCTTAATAGAGATAATATACAAGAAATTCATCTTAATAATGTGATATATAATAATCCAATAGATATTTGCAACACTTTCAATGACCACTTCATTAATTCAACGTCTAAACAGCCCATAAATTTCAATAGCAATATTACACTTGACCAAAAAAACAGAAACTGTAATACTATTTTCCTTAATCCTACAGATGCAATGGAGGTTCACAGAATCATAATGTCTCTGAAAAACAGCAAAACATGTGGATATGATGATATTACTACACGGGTTTTAAAAGAATGTGCTATTTGGATATGTAATCCATTAGCGCATGTTATCAACTTATCGTTTCTGGAAGGTAAATTTCCTGAACAGTTAAAAAAGTCCATTGTAAAACCAATTTTTAAAAAGGGAGATAAATCAGACCCGAGCAACTATCGGCCTATATCTATAGTTCCCATTATATCGAAAATTCTGGAAAAGGCAATTCTCTGTAGGTTAAATAATTTTCTCTCAACACATAATGTATTACGTGAAGAGCAATTTGGATTTCGCAAGGGAAGTTCAACTGCCTTAGCAATCTTTAACTTAATAAGACTTGTATCACAGAGCATAAACGATGGTAATCCAGCGGTATCTCTTTTTCTTGACATGAGCAGGGCTTTTGATTTTGTAAATCATGCAAAACTTTTACACAAGTTAAATTTTTATGGCATAAGAGGAAAAGCGCATGAATGGATATCCAGCTATTTACGAAACAGGAAACAGTACACAGAGATATCCAAAGTCATTATGGAAAATAGTAAAAAATATTCTAAAAAGAATTTTAAATCAGTTGAGATATTCAATAGAAGTGGTGTTCCGCAAGGTAGCATTCTCGGCCCTCTGCTTTTTTTGATATATATCAATGATCTTCCAGAAAGCACCTTGCAGAACTGCATCCTTTTCGCGGATGACACTACTATTGTTATAAAAAGCCAAAATAAAAATGCATACAAATCCGTTACAGAAAAAGCTCTTTTAAGTGTAGATAACTGGATGAAGGATAATAATTTAAATATAAACATAAGTAAAACTAAATTAATTGAATTTCAATCTTACAACGCCAAAAAATTAGATTTAGACATTGCATATAAAGATGAAAAGGTACAATCAATAGATCATTTAAATTTTCTGGGACTTCATGTTGATAAACATCTAAACTGGAAAGTACACATTGAATCCATATGTCAGTAACTGGATAGATTTGTGTTCGCATTAAAAAAACTAAGACAAAATGTTTCTGTAGAAGCGGCTCTATCAGCTTACCATGGCTACGTGTCATCTATACTAAGTTACGGTCTTATAATGTGGGGAAATTCAGTCGACACCGACAGAGTTTTTAAAATACAGAAACGGTGTATCCGAGTTATTAATAAAGCATGGTTCTTAGACGGCTGTAAACCTCTATTTCAAAAATGTAAAATCCTTCCTCTACCTTGTATGTATATAAGAGACATCTGTATTTTTACCAAAAAGTACATGCATTATTTTAAGTTACGCAGTGAGATCTTGACAAGACAAAAGAGGAGTAAGTTCGAAAACTTATTATATCAACCACCTTGTAGAAAAGATATTTATAAGAAAAATGTATTTAATATGTGTATTTTAATTTATAATAACATTCCAAGTAACTTGAAACTGTTGGAGGGTGGTGTTTTTAAAACGAAATTGGTAGAGTGGCTTCAAAAATATTCTTTTTATAGTATTAAGGAATTTTTGGAACATAAAAATTTAAATCTTTAAGGATAATTTGAATAGATGTAAATTGTAAGTAAAAAGGAATAAATATTGTATAACATCAAACATTTGCACGCTTGCATGCAAGCAGAGTACTATAACTTTTAGGTTTTAAGAACTTACCTTTATAAAAAAATGTATCTCTAGCAAATAAACGTATGATTATGATTATGATTATGATTAATGAAGAATTAGGACAGACTGAAGAAAGGGAAATGGTAGAACAAAGTTATGGGGAAGGACAAGATCAGGAAAGGAATCAGTTTGAATCTGATCTAACGGAGAGTGAGGAAATGATAGAAATACCCAGTGCAGACAAATGGGCTGAAATGTTAGATATTCCATTAGAGTCAGAACCTAGTTTTGCAGGTGGTAAAATTAGAAATAAACTTGCAGTCCATGGAAAAACTCCCTATACCAGATCAGCTCCAAATTGTGACTTTATGTTGTAAGTAGTTAAAATACATAATTTGGAACCTATAAAATAAATACTTTTTTCATATTGCCATTGTTATAATATTAAGATTAAATTGATATATATAAGATGTAATATGTGGTGAAGGGTTACAATAAATAATTTCAATTTTCTACTATATTAGTCAGTTTATTTGTTTTCATATTATTGTTATGTTTTACATACTTGGGGGAAAGGTATGTCATATATGTAATAACGTGGGTACCTTCAATCTTGTGGAATATTCTTTAATAAAAATATACGCTAAGTCGAGGGTAGGTTGACGTTACCACACATTGTTTGTACTGTGCTATGCTACTCAGCTCGATAAACGGATTTACTTAAATCTCGGAGTTTTAATGGACATAACAGAATGTATCAGAATGTGTACAGGAATGAGAATAATAATAGAATGTGAATCTTACAAGCTATGCACTAACTTATATAACTTAGCAAACTCTACACAATAGTGGGGTAACCAACAGGAAACAGTTTGCTGTCCTGCCGGAATCCACGGGACAGCGCGTGCGTTCTCGATGCTGATTCGTTGATCGAGGGAGGCCGCGGCGTGTGGTTGGTCGGTGTAGAGAGCGCGCCAATTCACAGTTCACGTGCAAGACAGCTCGCTATGGTTTCCCACGTACATCGACGGTGCTCAACAGATGTGCTTCCGGGGTGAGATTTATAGGCGATCTTCTCACCGGTGTCCAGTTAGGGTCGCAGCAACGCCCGCCATGACTTCCGCTATCCTAGTGTGATTTATAGCCACTCCTTCACAGCGGGCCGTGTTGCAGCTGGCTGCTACAAGTTCAATTATATAGGCCGAGCTCCTTTTGTTCACAGTCGTTTAATAAAAATTTAATACCATTATGTTATCCATACTAATATTATAAATGCGAAAGTATCTGTGTGTATGCTGTCTGTCCGGCTTTCACGCCAAAACTACTAAATAATAATTAATATTTCTTTCCTTTGCTAAACCTTTAAACCCGGTAAAATTAACGTTGCTGTATAGACCTTATGTAACTTTATAATCCTACTAATACTTAATACAAACGCGAAAATGTGTGAGGATGTTTGAATGTTTGTTGCTCACGCAAAAACTACTGAATGGATTTTGAGGAAACCTTGCAGTAATGTAATCATTTCTTGCAATTTCTTTGCATTCCCATGGAAACGGGAACCACGGCACGCTGTAAACTGAAGTCCACGCGGACGGAGTCACGGGCAACAGCTAGTTACAACATAATTTTTTTAGGTGTGTCTATAAAGTCGTGAACTTAATGTTTCTGGAACTAAACATTTTAAAAGTACAGACGACAGCACATCAAGCTACGGCAATCTATCTTATCAAAATTTTCGTAGCTCTGGGAAGAAACGCCGAAACAAACTCAGAGGTCATAGTTGGGACATTATAATTACTGGCTCAGTTGCGGCACGGGCTGGCCTTCATCGGGCAAGGGAAGTGGGCTACTTTTTTCCACAGTCTCTTTGTACAATCAGCTGTAGAAGTCCATTCCCACCTCAAAGACTACTGTCGCCTGCGCTAAACCGGCCACGCACACTAACGCATTATTTTTATTATCGCAGTCTTCATCTTTCTTTAAAGTAATGCAAAATTTCGTTACTTCATTTGAAGTTAAGTTAGCGGCCGCACTTAACAATGGTCTATCATAAGCGAGCGATTGTGGGTTTAATCCTTAATAATGGCAAATCTTTTTGTTGTTTCATATAATTTAAAATTATGATAACTGATTTGTATTTTAAAGTAAAAAGGTTTGCAAAGAATATTTAAACGAATAGGAAAATTTACTGAATATTTATACCAAAATAGGATTTTATTATATGTTTTAGTTTACTATAGATGTAATATAATAAAATATATATAAAAATAAAACAATAAGCATATTATAATGCAATATATTATAAAGTTATATATTATTCGGTATAGATATACTTATACTAACAAATGAAACAAACGTTGAAACGGCAGCATTGTAATCCATACTAATATTATAAATGCGAAAGTAACTCTGTCTGTCTGTCTGTCTGTCTGTCTGTTACGCTTTCCCGCTTAAACCTCTCAACCGATTTTGATGAAATTTAGCACAGACAATCTTTAGACCCTGAGAAAGAACATAGGCTACCTTTTATCCCGGAAAAAATTGATGTTCCCGAGGGAAATCTAAAAAGCGCGATATAACCGACCTCCACGCGGGCGAAGCCGCGGGCGGAAAGCTAGTAAGAAATAATTCCTCATTTGGTTCTGACATTTTAATTTAAATAGTAATTATGCATGATTTTATATTGATGATTTTGATTATTTTGACTTAGATTTTTTTTTACATTAAATTAATGAGAAATTGTTCCTCATCTGGGCCTGTCACTTTAATTGAAAGAGTAATTGTGCATGATTTCTAAAAGTATATTCTTATTGCTTCAAATTTTGTTATGATGAGCCACATGGAC
The DNA here is from genome assembly GCA_017933935.1 of Sesamia nonagrioides. NCBI lineage: Eukaryota > Metazoa > Arthropoda > Insecta > Lepidoptera > Noctuidae > Sesamia > Sesamia nonagrioides. The sequence continues at coordinate 554,675 of JADWQK010000719.1, forward strand.
ACTATATTTTTGTACGCCTACTGGCATAACACAGCGCGTTATTCTATGTAAGATCTGTAAATATTTACCTGTGTTAACAAATAAATGATTTGATTTGATTTGATTTGACAAACTTATGATATTATTATGGTAAAAAATATAAAAAACATTTTTGGTTTCTATATATGAAAGTTATAGTATTACATGTTATCATTAAAGAGGTTATAGCTTAATTATTCATTTTCTTAAAGAAAAGAGGATTGAAGCTTAACCTGAATATTATTACAATCATAAAATAATCTATACTTAGAACACAAAACAGTGCTTATTACATTTACAATTTTTTTGCGTGTATAGCATGGCTGCCATCCTGCAGTGCCTTTTTTCAGAGTTTGAAGGCATGAGATTATAATCTTCAAGCGCTTTCTTAGTTCAAAAGTAAACGAACTTATTTCTTATCGAATTCCGAAATTATTGTTTTTATAATTTACCAAAAAAAAATTGTATTGAAATTGCAAAAGGCGACATCTGTTAGCCATTAAGCCAACCGAACATATTACTGTCACTTAGCTAAATTACTTTACGAGTTGGTTTAGAGTCCGTTATTAGGATATATAATTTTATTTAAAACACTCTGTAGGACACTTCTACACTGTGATTGTTATAAATTGTTTTTTTTTTGTTTTGTTTTTGTTTAGCTCGATAAGTGTCCACCGGTCTCGCCATTTTATTTTTAAACCACAAATGCAACCTCCCTTCTTCGCATGATTTAAAAGTTTATTCAACGGTAAATATTGTTGTATCGTTCCACTTGTCTCGACACATAAGCCAACTTCGTCTTCCAACCTCTTGACTTTGGCTTACAGTATTTCTCTAAAACAATTTTATTACACACTTACAACAAACGCTTGGTTTGCACCTTGCCCAAATAATAATAAAAACAACTTACACAAAAGCCGGTTTCATATATGATATTTGAGATATATTGCTGCATATGCCAGCATATTGATTATAAAAGTAAAACTAATAACACGAACTCGTAACTACATATATGTTCACCAACCAACAACAGCTAAGTAATATTATTTGAGTTATTGTAGTTAATAATAGTTATTTCAGGTAGTGGAATATTTTTTGTTCAGTTTGTTTCAAATCTACCGTCAACTTTTTATAATGACTCTAATATAGAAAAATCTTAAAATAAAGTACCATCGTTAAGTTGCGGATCGGTATTTTTACATATTTTTGTTGTCAGAATTCATAATTCATCAATAAACATTTCAAAAATATTTTGTAAGTTATTAGATTTGAACTCGAACCACCTTGAATGCCTATTAAGGCGAGGACCGCTAGGCTATTGGAACACTTCCTGTGAACGTTGAAATTAGTAAGTAGTACCTAACAATCATAAGCGGGCAGTAAGTTGTCAATGTGTATCAAACTTTACTATAGAAGAAGGTCGTAACTACAACTAGTATTGCTTGGGCATAGTTTTGTGAGATTGTAACTCGACTTTTGGTCTTGACTGTAATCTGTGCTTTTTGCACTTTTAAGACATGGACGTTTTTTTTTTGGTTTTGTTTGTTCCATTTGGAAGAGGCTAAGGTCAGAGACCATACTGCCATGTCTTCAGTTATTAATTTTCAACTTTTGTAACTTACCCTAAACTTAACCCATCTCTTATCCTAACTTAATCTAACCTAAACCTATCTCCTTTCGTTTCCCGCGTGAAAAGACACTAGGAGGAAGATTTGGTACAAAGCCATGATGTGGCCACTATGCTACAATATTTCACTGTTTCTTTATGAATTATTCACTGAATGCACTTTTTAATACATAAATCACGCGTTTTTATTTAGTAAACGACATTATAAATAATTTAAAAGTCTAATGAAAAACGAGCGAGGCACTCATCTCGGCTTCCTCACCTCATCGTGGCACTCATCTTGAAGATAGTTTAGTTTAAGTTAAGCTAGTATAAGTTAGGATAAATTAGGATATAAAACTCAAGAAAAAAACATACTGAAGACTAGGCTGTATGGCGTACTATGCCTTTGCCTTTTCCGTTCAAATGAACGGAAAGAATGAAACAAAAAAAAAAGTAAAATATTGTGTCAAAATACTGTCAAAGTCAAAATAGTACCTAACAGTAGCAGAGAGTCGCCACAACAGTCAGCTTTATAACCTAGTCGCGAACTTTTATTTCGCAACAATTCTAAAATATTTCAAAAATGTATGGGAACGAGATAAATGGTTTTAATTGATATACATCCATCAAACCTGTTGTATAATTACTAGGAGTAATAGATTTCGTGTGTTTGTGGGACGTGAGAATAGTTCAGTTATGCTGAGAGTGAGAGCCGTATCTGCGATTTACATCGAGAGTCAATCACTCGAATTGCTCTCGGCAGCTAGAAGAGATGTGTTCAAGCTGTTTCGTGAGTCTTTTCTAAATACAACTTTCGATATATTATATCTGATAGAGTCCCAAACTTTTATTTGACCATTTATGTTTAGGTGCAGATAACCTGCACATTATCATTACAACAACTATTATTGCCAGTCGGCCTGACGAGTAGAGAAGAGTATGTACATTCAACTTCGAGCAACACACAGGCTCACCATCACAGCAGAATCTGTATGCTTGTCTCTTGTTGCAGGCACCAGCGCGCTGTCCACCCAGGCGTCCCCAGCTCAGGTAACTGATGCTGTGTGTAGCTCACTGTTTTATCATATTTCCATGTGATCTAAATTTATACAGGTAAAACCGTGAGATGAGCTAGTTTATCATAATCTACCTTACATCGGGTCTGCTACCCCTGTAGTATAGGCGGAGGCTAACAAAGTAAATTGAAGAGACTGTGCATTTTATGATGTCATAGAGAGTTGTCAAGAAAAGTTTATATCAGGCTAAACTTGTAAATTCATACTAATATTATAAATGCGAAAGTGTCTCTGTTTGCCTGTCCGGCTTTCACACCAAAACTACTGAACTGTTTGTTATGAAATTTGGTACTCAGATAGTCTAGAGCCTGAGAAAGGACATAGGCTATATAACATCCCGCTATGACCAATAGGAGCAGGGCATTTTAACAGACTATACACATAGCATTAAATGAGAATGCTTCTTAGTACATAACATAATTTACATAGAAAACACTCTTATTTGAATGACATTGCATAGAGTCTTACTTTTGTCTGAGGTGTTTTGCTGCCCAACCCCATATTGCACATATCAGTAAACCTTTTTCATCAATATACACCAATTTTCTTTTGCCAGCCATGGTTGTTTTAACAACAATCTACATGTGTAAGTCCCAATTTGGTAACTAAAGAATGAATTTCTTAGCAGTAAGTGTATTGTGTGTAGTGTATTTCATAACAGGTTATTTGTTGTTATTTTTTTTCAAGCTTCCAAGGAAAATAAAATCATATAGAACGGTATGTTATAGCTATAACCATATTTGAAAGCCTGGCATGATGTTCTGTCAAAATTTGTAAAGTTACTTCTGCTGATAATATGTATTTCCACATTGCAGAACACACTTTTTAGGGTTCCGTTGCCAAATGGCAAAAAACGGAACCCTTATAGATTCGTCATGTCTGTCTGTCCGTATGTCCGTCCGTATGTCACAGCCATTTTTTTTCCGAAACTATAAGAGCTATACTGTTATCTTTGGATAGGTCTGCAGAAATGATATCGAAGGTTTCTAAAATATTTTTTTTCTAAACCGAATAGTTTGTGTGACAGACGCTTCCAAAGTGCAAAAAAGTTGGTCCACCCCCTCTAACTTCTAAAATAAGAAAATGCAAATTTCTAAAAAAAATATATGATGTACATTACTATAAAAACTACCAGAGAAAATTGTTTTGAACGTGATCTAGTAAGTAATTTTTTTTTTAATACATCGTAAACCGCTTATTACCGCGTAATCTTTCTTACAAATAACTTAAATCCTTTCTGACTGAATCGATTCCAAACATTTCTACACCATATTATATTTTTTCTCAAATACATTTTGAAATTTTGTTGCACGGTAGATGATAGTATTGCGCACGCTCGCGCAACAGCTGACGCCAGAGGTCAATGCCCAGCTCACCCGCGTGAGCGGAGCGTGGACCATATTTTTGATGGGACAGCGTAGTAGGATAACAAGCTCATAACTTTGTGGTTTTTCATGATATCTTTTTGAAATTTTTTTTGCACATAGATCATTCTTTACCTAAAAATAGTGGATACGTGTTTCGGGTTTCGTATAAACAAAAAATAATGTTGTATATGATTTAATAGAAATGCTATTGAACAGTATCTACGACATGTATCTATGAAGTGTGATCTTCTACCTGTATATATTGAACAGTATCTACGACATGTATCTATGAAGTGTGATCTTCTACCTGTATGTATTGAACAGTATCTACGACATGTATCTATGAAGTGTGGTCTTCTACCTGTATATATTGAACAGTATCTACGACATGTATCTATGAAGTGTGATCTTCTAACTGTATATATTGAACAGTATCTACGACATGTATCTATGAAGTGTGATCTTCTACCTGTATATATTGAACAGTATCTACGACATGTATCTATGAAGTGTGATCTTCTACCTGTATATATTGAACAGTATCTACGACATGTATCTATGAAGTGTGATCTTCTACCTGTATATATTGAACAGTATCTACGACATGTATCTATGAAGTGTGATCTTCTACCTGTATATATTGAACAGTATCTACGACATGTATCTATGAAGTGTGATCTTCTACCTGTATATATTGAACAGTATCTACGACATGTATCTATGAAGTGTGATCTTCTACCTGTATATATTGAACAGTATCTACGACATGTATCTATGAAGTGTGATCTTCTACCTGTATATATTGAACAGTATCTACGACATGTATCTATGAAGTGTGATCTTCTACCTGTATAATGCTATCTGTAAGTTTCCTTAACATGTAATAAATATAGTTTAGAAAACTAAAAAACATGCTTTTAACAAATATCAAACTAAAAAGTTAAAAATAATTTAAAAAATAGTGAGGCGCTTTGTGCCATAATTTTTGTATATTAAGCGCCTCATGCTTTTTTTAACATTATTTTTAACTGTTTAGTTTAATATTTTTTAAACGCATGTTGTTTAGTTTTTTAAACTATATGTATTTATTTTCAACTTTTTAGATCAATATTAAAAAAAGTAAACAAACGAATGAACGTATTGAAAACGGTGAGACATTTTACAGTAAGGGGCTTTCACTCGTAGTCCAAAGAGTTAGAGACGTACAAAACAACAAACAAGCAAACATACAAGTGAAGCTAATAAAAAGCATATAAAAATAAAATATAGTTTGAAACATTTGTCAAAAATGCAGTTTATCTTGGATCCTCTAATCTTTGAGCTTCTTTCACATTTATATTTTTTTTATTCTACATTTTTACGAGACTTCAGTACACATGGAGTGACTATGCCAGCCTCATGGGGAACCTCCACCTTCACATTTTTATAATCATAATCATTTATTTGCATAAAACATGGTATATAAAGATGGTATGGTTACATTACAAAGATAAGATCATACATGTTTTGCTTATATTTATAGCATGCAAAATTTATAATATTCTAGATTGGTTTATATTCTAAGTATTCCTTAATACTATAAAAATTAATGTCATTTAACCATTGATGCAAATGAATTTTAAACAATCTGCTATTGAGTAATTTAATCTCACGCGGCAGTTTATTATAGATTCGGACGGTCATAGCTAAGCAGCGTGGTTGAAATGAATGATTAATAACAGGACTGTTAGAGAATGAAGTTTTAAACTCTTGTGCAGAATGATGTGCTTTTGTAGTCAGAGGTATTGGCTGTGTGCTTGCCTATAAAAAAAATTAATACATTTTGAAAAATCTAAATCTATAGTCATTTGTTCAAATTAGACTGAGAATCAGCACTTTTCCCCCCAAAACACCCACCCTTCGCCACTTCCTAGTGCTTTCGCAGTGAAGAAGCGGAACAAACTCCCCAGCAGTAGTAAAGTAGAGATTACGTATGTATGTATTCCTACCAGACGGTATTAGCGTCGTCAAGAGTCGGCAGCGAGCATGCGGGCGTGCCCGTCCCCCCGCGCCCGACACCGGAGCAGGCGCCCCCGCCGCCGCCGCCGCCTCCGCCGCCGCGCTCCTGGATGCTCGCGGCCACCGCGCTCACCGTGACCGCGTCGCTCGGCGGGGTCAGTACACGAGCACTGTACTCTGTGCTACACTGACTAGTGTCATCGGTTCTACATGTTTCAAAGTCGCTTTCAGGTTTACGTGTACCGCAAACTGAGCGATGACAAGAAGCGCCACCTCCAAGTAGTAAACGTATTGGAGACACCGAAGGAGATCGCGCCGGAGGAGGCGCCCATTCCCAGCTCCGGCGCTGACATCCCGAGTCACGTGCAGTTCCTGCTGGTGGGCGCGGGCACGGCCTCCTTCGCCGCCATGCGCGCCATCCGCTCGGCGCGGCCCGACGCGCGCGTGCTGCTGGTGGGCGCGGAGCACGAGCTACCCTACATGCGGCCGCCGCTCAGCAAGGAGCTGTGGCGCGAGCCCGACCTGGCCGAGCGCGCGCCGAGCCTGGACGCGCTGTCCTTCCGCCAGTGGAACGGTCGCCGCCGCACGGTGGCCTACGAGCCGTCCGCCTTCTACACTCCGGTAGAGCGGCTGGCCGAAAGCGCGGGCGGCGCGGGCGTGGCGCGCGGCTGGCGCGTCACGCGCCTGGACCCCGTGCGGCACGTGGCCGAGCTGCGCGCGCCGGCCCGGGACCCGGTCTACGTCAGCTACGACAAGGCACTGCTGGCCACGGGCGTGCGCGCGCGTCGCACGGCGGGGCGTGCGCGACGCCGCGCTGGCGCGCGAGCTGGAGCGGCCGGAAGTGCGGCGGGTGGCCGTGCTGGGCGGCGGCTTCCTGGCGGCCGAGCTGAGCGCGGCACTGGCGGAGCGCCTGGCGCCGGGCGGGCGCACCGTGCTGCAGCTGTTCCGCGAGGCGGCGCCGCTGGGCGGCGTGCTGCCGCGGTACCTGGCGGCCGAGGCAGCGCGACGCCTGCGGGACGCGGGGGTGACTCTGCTGCCTCGTGCCGAGGTGCTGCAAGGCGCGGTGCAGGGCGAGGGCGTGGTGCTGCGCCTGGCATCGGGCGAGGACGTGCGCGCCGACCTGGTGGTGGAGTGCGTGGGCAGCGAGGTGGACGACGAGCTGGCGCGCGCCTCTGACCTGGAGACGCACCCTGAGCTCGGCGGCTTGCTCGTCAACGCGGAGCTGCAGGTACTCGAGAGTCCTTGTAGAGATGAGGCAGGAGTGACATTGTTGTATGCTTTGGCTTTCGGTTTGTGCGCAGGCTCGTACGGACGTGTACGCGGCTGGCGACGTGGCGTGCTTCTACGACGTGGTGCTGGGGCGGCGCCGCGTGGAGCACCACGACCACGCCGTGGTGTCGGGCCGCCTGGCGGGCGAGAACATGGCCGCCGTCGGCCCGCCCAAGCACTACACGCACCAGAGTATGTTCTGGAGCGACCTCGGCCCGCAGCTCGGCTACGAGGTGACTAATAATAGCAAATAATATTTACTCAAACGTTTAAGCACGTTAAAAAGTAAATTTAAGTTTCTGACGATTTTGCGCCTAAAAATTTCGTACTAATACCTGTCTCTATTATTATATCCGATTTAAACACTAGAGAATATGAATGAAAAAAAAACTAGAGTCATTAAATTTTCTACACCAAATGTCAGGCAGCTAAGTACCAATGTTCAACTGATTGCAGTAGAGTTGATCCCTGTCGAGTCGACAGTTTTTTTTGGATTAACTATTGACGCCAAGTTACAATGGGGTCCTCACATTGAGAAGCTGTCGGGTAGACTCAGTTCTGCCGCCTTTGCTGTTAAGAAAATTAGACAGATAACTGATGTGGATACAGCCAGAATTGTTTATTTTAGTTATTTTCATAGTCTTATGACTTATGGGATTCTTCTCTGGGGAACTTGTGCGGACATCAATACCATCTTTGTTTTACAGAAGAGGGCTGTTCGAGCCATTTACAACCTTGGTCCTAGAGATTCTCTTAGGGAAAAGTTCAAAGAGGTGAACATTCTGACTGTAGCTTCACAATATATATTTGAAAATCTTATGTATGTTCATAAAAATATCTCGAATTTTAAGAAAATAAGCGATATTCATAATATAAATACCAGGAACAAACACAATCTTGCTGTACATCACACTCGTCTCCACAGAGTAGGCAACTCGTTCATGGGTCAATGTATACACTTTTACAACAAGCTTCCCATGGACATTCGAAACTTACCCATTAAACGATTTAAGAACCATATAAAGGCCAAACTTTGCAAAAAGGGGTATTTACATCATGCGTTGGCGCACGTGTTCTTACAAAAAAAAAAATGTGACGGTGAATATGACGAACTATTGCGAGTTGTTCAAGTCTGAATCAGAATTTTGTAATAGTTCGTCGTCTTGACATTCCGTTAAGTCGTCAACCTTCGTTTCAGGAATTTTCTTCCGTTTTCTATTAGTTTCTACAAACCAGAAAAATAATTGCGAGTATTTTGCGACACCATTAAAAAAAAGGTCTTTAACATCAGTGTGAAACAGACACTTACCCTTCATTTTAATATTTTTTTAAAAAACGTAGAAAACCATGTATTTAGCTTTTATTAATTGTATTTGGTGTGCGTAAACGAAATAAATTATGCAGGAATCGGTTGAGTTTATGCACGTGTAACTCGACCACAGTGAATATAAAAATAAATACCATAGAAATCTAGACATCCCTAAAACAGAAAGGATTTTGACGTGCCTCGAGCGCCAACTACTTGAAATGAAATGAAATGAAATCGTTTATTAAGCAAGTAGGATCACTGATCACTTTTACACGTCATGTTTATTTTTTATTTTATTTTTTTTAACTAGATGAAGCCGGCATTTCCTAACTGACTACCTCTGAGAAGAAATAGCCGAAACAAACTGAGGGATCATCGTCTTTTTTCAAGTCCAGACATTAAAAATGAAAATGTTTACAATAATTTACCTTATAATTACGCATATTGCTTAATAACAATTAACAATGCTTAACAGAGCGAGCAGCTCAGTCCCAAGCTTTTTTGTCTTCTAAATAATCTGTGATTTTATAATACCCCTTTTTGCAAAGTTTGGCCTTTATATGGTTCTTAAATCGTTTAATGGGTAAGTTTCGAACGTCCATGGGAAGCTTGTTGTAAAAGTGTATACATTGACCCATGAACGAGTTGCCTACTCTGTGGAGACGAGTGTGATGTACAGCAAGATTGTGTTTGTTCCTGGTATTTATATTATGAATATCGCTTATTTTCTTAAAATTCGAGATATTTTTATGAACATACATAAGATTTTCAAATATATATTGTGAAGCTACAGTCAGAATGTTCACCTCTTTGAACTTTTCTCTAAGAGATTCTCTAGGACCAAGGTTGTAAATGGCTCGAACAGCCCTCTTCTGTAAAACAAAGATGGTATTGATGTCCGCACAATTTCCCCAGAGAAGAATCCCATAAGTCATAAGACTATGAAAATAACTAAAATAAACAATTCTGGCTGATCCAAATCAGTTATCTGTCTAATTTTCTTAACAGCAAAGGCGGCAGAACTGAGTCTACTCGACAGCTTCTCAATGTGAGGACCCCATTGTAACTTGGCGTCAATAGTTAATCCAAGAAAAACTGTCGACTCGACAGGGATCAACTCTACTCCATTCAGTTGAACATTGGTACTTAGCTGCCTGACATTTGGCGTAGAAAATTTAATGACTTTAGTTTTTTTTTTCATTTAAAAGGAGGTTATTTACATTAAACCAATGGACAACTTTAGAGAGTGCATTGTTAACTTCGTCAAAATTTGTTAGCTGACGCTTGACTTTAAAAATAAGAGAAGTGTCATCCGCGAACAATACTATGTTGTGATTATCCCTCACATGATGAGGTAAGTCATTAATATAAATTAAAAACAAGAATGGACCTAGAATTGAGCCCTGCGGAACGCCCATGGTGACCACAGATCCTGCAGATCTCTTGCCATTAACATCAACCCTCTGAATTCGATTTTCATCATCATCATTTATTTATTCATAACAATTTACATTGTGTTGAACATTGCATATAAAATTAAAATAGAATACCACATGCGGCTATAAAATTGAAAAATGTCAAATTGGAATATAAATAAAAACATAAGCACAGACAAACATAACAAGTCAATCAATTATACATAAGTGTGTCAATAGATATATAAACTAATGTCAGCTATGATTACAAGAACATTTAAAAAATATATAATAAATAAATAATGTCAAATGCGTAGTTATAGTCAAAGCATAATGTTACAGTCAAAGTTAAGGAATTCAGTTGAAAGCGTATTCACTAGTACTTTATTTATTTGTATCATTTGACATGAATTCTGATACTGAGTATAAACATCTTTCCAACAAGAAGGTTTTTAATTTATTTTTAAATAAATGACTATTATATATTAACAATTTCAAATCAGTTGGTAACCTATTGAATAATTCAACTGATTGGTATCTGGAGCAATGCCTGACCACGTTAAAATTTGGTGACAACTTGTGTTTAAACTCCTTTCTTCTTGTGCTTTCTCTTACCTTACGTTCCTCTTGTGATTCATACTGATGAATATACTTAGCAAAGTAACAAAGTATAACCAATATATATAAACTTGGTACTGTCAAAATATTCAACTTTTTAAAATGCTCTCTACATGATTCTGTTTGTGAGATTCTTACTAAAGTCCTTACAGCACGTTTCTGTAAGATGAACGCTTTCTGACAATTATAGTTGTAGCTGTTACCCCAAAGCATGATGCTATACCTCAATCTAGCTTCGATAAGCGCATAATATACAGCCTTTAGATGCTTTAAATCTAAAATATCTCTAAGGCTCCTGAGTGCATAGCATGCTGATGAAATAGAAGAGTCAATAGCAGCTAGTTCATGTTTCCAATTTAAGTTCACATCTATGTTAATACCTAAGAACTTGACTTTATCTACTAAGTCAATCTTGTCTCCATTAATTTGTATGTCTAGATTGTCATTATTACGAGTTGTTGTCTTGAATAAAGTAATGTTGGTTTTACTTGTATTTAGCAAAAGGCTATTAGCTGTAAACCAATCGTAAAGATTTTTAAGTGTTTCGTTTACAACTTGGGTCAATTCTTTTAAGTCATTAGCCCCTATTATTATATTAGTGTCATCGGCAAAGACGACAAGTTTTACATTAGGTTGACTGTGATGCATAAAGTTCAGCAAGTCATTTGTAAATATGATAAATAGGATAGGCCCCAAAATTGACCCTTGAGGTACACCACGTTGTATCTTTGTGATTTTAGACGTGTATACAACTTCGTGATTGTTTCTATCGATGCTTTTAATTTCTACAGACATTCTTCTATTATGTAAGTAGGATCTCAAGATAGTGTAACCTTGTACTTTTTTTTAGGTAAAATAGATATAAATAAAACAGCAGTTACAAAAATATGTGAATATAATAATAATAACAGTAAAGAACAAACAGTGGGTTCTTTAGTACCCCCTAAGACCAAAGTGTCACAGGTGTCAAAAATCAAGACCACTGCCCTGGTATTATATTCCGGTGAGCGTGTTCAGTAGTAGGCGTTGGTTATCCCAGACGTTCGTTGTTGAATAGCCAGCTGGAAGTGCCAATCCGAAACCTTGCTCCAGGCAAGGATTACCGGAACCGAAGGGGTGAAACACTACACAGTGATTGTATTTCTGTATGTACTTTACTAGCCAAGCACTTATAATTCAATAAATTATATTATTTAGATATAATGAAAGTTTTTCTTCGACAACGTAGGTAGGAGAAAACAATTTAGAGGAATGTAGCACGTCCGACAACCGTGTCGACTCAGTTGCTTTTGTCAACAATCGAACATACCACCGCGCCGCGCGATGTCTCCAGATCCTTCCAAGCTAAACATACCGCGCCTCGCGGGTTTGCCTATTAATTAATATTTTAGTTAGTTTAAGTTTATAAATTTATGTTTAAAAGGAAAGGGTGTTTGAAGGAAAAGAGTAACGAAACCGTTACAAGAGTTAAGGAATTGCCTCTGATACCGTAATGTTCTAATTTAGTCAGTAATAATTCATAGTCAATAGTATCAAAAGCCGAGCTGAGGTCGATAAATAGTCCAGCCACTTTCATTTTGTCATTTAATTTATTAATTATGTCATATATAAGAGTGTTTATTGCATCAGAACAACCAACGCCTTTCTGGTATCCAAATTGTCTTTTATTAATTATTTTATTGACATTCAAATGTACCACTAGCCTTTGTTTAATAATTTTCTCAAATATTTTGGATAAGGTTGGCAGAAGGGATATAGGTCGGTAATTTTTTGGATCAGTCTTTATGCCTTTCTTGAATACTGGGATTACTTTAGCTAGTTTGAACTGGTCAGGGAAGACTGACTCTTCAAAACATTTATTGAAAAAACCAGAAAGAGGATCTGCCAAAGAGTCCATGTTCTGCTTTACTATTGAAATCGGTAAGTCATCAAAACCGCTAGATTTTTTATTGTCCATCCTACTAACAATTTTTGTGATTTCCGACGGTGTCGTCGGATAAAAAATTAAATCACTATCTACTCTTTTAGTAGTCTCGAATAGGAAGGACATTGCCCTTACTTTTTCTTTGTCACCCATAGAGGATTTCAACACAAAAGTGTCAACGAATTGATTTGCGACCTGCTGGGGATTAGTTATCACTTTATTGCCTACTTTTAATATAATAGTCCTATACTGCCTATTTGTTGTCTTCTTTGTACTTTCATTTACAATTTTCCACGTCAATTTTGTTATATCTTTAGCATTATTCAATTTATTTCTCAAGGCATCTCTTTTGGCTTGCTGAATAACTCTTCTATAAATTCGAACATAGTTGTTCTTATATTTTATAATGCTGTAATTTTTCAGCGTTCCAGTACATAGCACTCTTTTCATTAGACTTGAAACTTTAAGTCCTTTAGTAATCCACTTTATTGTTTTATTTTTAAATGGATTGATTCTAATTATCTTCTTTCGATAACATTTCTGGAATGCTTTACCAAGACAATTTATAAAACTATTTATACCTAAATTAGACCAATTCTTATTATTAATTGAATTTTTGAAAGCACTGCTGTTTTTGTCATTAAAAATTCTTCTTTTAATTACTATACTTTGTTCAGATATATGTTTATTGTTCATTTTCTGTAGTAGCACATTACAAAATAGTCCACCATGACCATCTGCTAGGCCATTGTGATCAACTGAACACTGATTTATATCATCGTCATCGAGATTTGTAATTATGTTGTCTAAACAAGAATGTGCGTTGTTACGAATAAACGTAGGGGCGTTGATCAGATATCGAAAATTATAACAATTCAAAATACTAGAAAATTCATCAGATTTCTTACTGTCAACAAGTATGTCAATATTAAAATCGCCACATATGATACACTTCTTGTTAATAAAATGTTCCAATATTTTTTCCAAACAATATATAAAATTTTCAAAATTTTTATCATACGGACTTCTATAGCAACAGCAGATATGCAACCCTGTTTCAAGATCCTTAACTCCACATATTTCAAAACTATCTGATTTATATAATTTTTCAACACAATCAATGTTTTCACAATATTTATTTACATGTGAAGAAAGAGGAAGAATAGAAGAAAGAGTTGAAAATCAAGAAAAAAGGATTTACTATCTAGAAAAACAAGCAAGAGTAAGAAATCTAGTATTTTTCGGTATCGAAGAAAAGGAAATATCATATAAAAGTTTCGAAGAAAACATAATTAAATGGATCGAGCAATATTTCTCTACAAAACTGGGCTACAGAGACATTCAGGAGATAAAAAGACTGGGAAAGAAAGGTGAGAGACCACGTCCAACTGTTGTAACCTTCACTACACTAGGAATAAAAATCGAATTATTAAAACAAAAAGGAGCGCTAAAGGATACAAAATATTATATGATGGAAGACTTTCCTAAATATGTACTTGAGAAGAGGAAGGAGTTACAAGAGCAACTGAAATTAGAGAGAGAAAAGGGAAATAAAGCTATATTGAAATACGATAAATTGATTGTATCAAAGCACCAAACAAAAAGGAAATTCCAGTCATCACCACAAAACACCACACAAACTAAAATGGAAAAATACACTCAGGTTAGCAAGAAAAATAAGACGCAGCAGCCTGGCAAGACAGTCACTAGGTTAAACAGCATTACAGAAGGAGTGATGAAACCCAACATGCTTAACTTTTTGGCCAACAAAAACATAAACGAAACTAACAGCAACCAAGAAAGTAATAGAGCAAACATATAGCAACTAAACCCCTCCTACCGAACAGACGCTACAGTTGAAAAAAATAAAAATAAAAAACAAACCAGAAAAAATCTTCCAAGCCGGTTGGTCACCGTGGAAGAATACGACCAAAACCCTCCAATGAACACATCAACAGAAGAAAGAAGCACCCGAGATAAGTACAAACTAAAGATCGCAACATACAACGTTCGCACCCTCTCAACGTATGACCGTTTGCTTGAATTTGAAGAGGCTATAAGAAATATAAAATACGATATCATAGGATTATCAGAAATGAGAATACATGGAAACAAAATAGAAGAATACAAAAACTTTATAATGTGCTACATAGGGCAAACCCCTGGTAAATATGGGGTTGGTTTTATAATAAATAAGTCTCTCAAAAACCACATAATAAGCTTTAATGGTATAACAGAGCGAGTCGCAACACTAAATTTAAATATTCAAGGTTATAAGATATCCATCATACAAGTTTACGCACCAACAGAAGCGGCAAGCGATTATGATATCGAAGAATTCTACACTATAATTGAGAAAGCCTTGGACACAGCACAAAAAACCATAATATTAATGGGAGATTTTAACGCCAAGCTTGGAACCCCCAAAGATGATGAATACTTGGTTACTAAAAAACACGGATACGGCGAGAGAAACGAAAGAGGACAAAGACTGGTAGATTTTGCGCTCCAGCATAAACTCATGATAATAAATACATGTTTTAAAAAGGCAGAGTCGAAGATGGACTTGGCGATCCCCTAACGGACAAAATAAAAACGAAATTGATTTCATCTTGTCAAACCAACCTGGAATATTCCAAAACATTGAGACGCTAAACCTGAACTACAATACCGACCATAGAATAGTCAGATCAACAATAACACTAACCAAACAAAAAATGTCAAGAGCTAAATTTACAAACAGCCAAATTAGCAAACTTAAGAGCGAAGACGAAATAAGCAAGTACAACGAAAGCCTAATAGCACAGTTATCTGCATCTACAACTATCTACGAAAACACCACAGTACAATATTGCTACGACAGGATAGTAAAGGCTATCACTTTAAGCTTAAAACAAGCCCGCCCAAAGAGACAAGAAAATAAACAACACAAAATACTATCGGCAAATACATTAAGGCTATTAAAGAGAAGGCAGGAATTACAGAAAACTAAAAACAAATCACGAAGCGAGAAGAATGAACTGACCGCACTATATAAACTAGTCAATAAATATATAAAAGCAGATTACACTAAATATAAACAAGACACAATAAAAGAACAACTACAAAACACTGGAAGTACAAAGAAGGCCTATAAGAAACTCAAAACGAACACAACATGGATAGAAGGACTGAGGAAAAAAGATACAGAATTATACACTAGAGACGATATCATAGCTACCGCAACAGAATTTTACAGATATCTATACAGCAGCAGAGACAAGTTAGCCATAAATTTAGACACAGAAACAGAGGCCATGCATGAAAATAACGTTAGACCAATAGATGAAACGGAAATAATTGAAGCAATTAAGAAACTGAAGTTGGACAAAAGCCCTGGTTCAGATAATATTACAAACGAAGCACTGAAGAAAGGACATGAAACTCTGGCTGTACCCATAGCTGAACTGTTTAACATAATTCTGCAAAATTTGGAAACACCATACCAGTGGTCTGAATCCAATATCATCCTAATATATAAAAAGGGCGACCCAAAGGATATTGGAAATTACCGACCAATCAGCTTGCTACCGAGTCTATACAAATTATTCTCCACAATCATAAACATAAGGATTAGCGATACATTGAAAAAAAAAGCAACCAGTGGAGCAAGCAGGCTTTAGAAAGGGCTTCTCAACGGTCGACCACATCCACACCCTTGAATTGATAATGGAAAAGTATCAAGAGAAACAAAGAATACTTTACATGTCATTCATCGACTACCAGAAAGCCTTTGATACCGTAAGACATACAAGCATCTGGGAAAGTCTGAAAGAACAAGGAGTTGAAGAAATATATGTGAATATCATCAAATCCATATACAAAAACAATAAGGGTAAAATTAAGCTTGAAACCTTAGGCCCTAGCTTCCCAATAGAAAGAGGAGTGAGACAAGGTGACCCACTGTCTCCAACGATATTCATAGCGGTCCTGGAATCCATCATTAACAAGCTAGACTGGAGTAAACAAGGACTATACATAAACGACACTTACTTGAGCCACCTGAGATTCGCGGATGACCTAGTACTGCTGTCCGAGTCGTCCTCCCAACTACAAAACATGGTAGAAACCCTGAACCTGGCTTGTGAAAAGGTGGGTTTAGAGATAAATCCTACAAAGACTAAGATTATGACGAACAGTTTGACAAGACCAATAATAATCAATAGCAAACCAGTAGAATACGTTGAAGAATATGTCTATCTCGGAAAAACTAAGTTTTGACAGGAAAAATAAAAACATAGAAATAGAGAAACGAATAAAACAAACATGGAATAAATATTGGGCTCTCAAGGACATTTTCAAAAGTAATTTACCACAAGCCATTAAAACCAATGTCATGAACTCGAGCCTCCTGACATGTCTGACATATAGTTGTCAAACTTGGAAATTCACTGCTGAAACAAGAAAAAAGATAACAGTCTGCCAGAGAGGACTCGAACGAAATATGCTAAAGATAAGGAAATTGGACAAAATACGTCATACAAAAATAAGAAAAATAACGAAGGTGACAAACGCTTTAATCTACGCACAAAAATTGAAGTAGAAGTGGGCAGGACACATTGCCCGGCTAACTGATCACAGATGGACCAAAAAAGTTACTTTCTGGAAGGGTCCACTAGGCAAAAGATCAAGAGATAGACCAATCACAAGATGGGAAGACGACATTAGAGCGGTAGCTGGACAAAATTGGAGAAAAACAGCTGAAGACAGAGACAAATGGGCGTCACTGGAGGAGGCCTTCACCCATTATGGGGTTCCGGCAGATTAATAAAAAAATAAATAAAGTAGATTGTTTTTAAGAGATGTAATATTTTTTTCTACTGGAAATAAAAAGGCTTTATTATTATTATTATTATTTACATGTGATAATATTAGACTACCTCCCCTTTTTTTGTTCGTTCTTGTGTTGTATGAAGCTAGATTATAATTGGAGAAATTAAACACTTGAGCCGATTGTTGATTTAAAAAATGTTCTGTTATACATAGGTAGTCTACTTGAGTACCCATGGTAGCAATGTATAATTCAAGCTCAGTTTTTTTATTATTTATTCCACATACATTTTGATGGAATATTTCTAAGCAAGTGGTTTTTTGCATTATAGTATTTTTGCAGACTACATTAGACAATAGATTAGGCACAAAAAAAATCACTATCGTTAATGACTGTGCTACAATTTGATATAACTTTAAGTGAATTTGTGTCTTTTTTCTTGAAGTAATAGGGAATAGTCCCAGGTTTCCACTGAGATTTTTTAACATCTTCATATGTTTCTGTCAAACTAAAATTATTATAATTACACTAGCGGACCCGGCAGACGTTGTCCTGCATATGATATTTCAAGCGATTAGTGTATTAAAAAGTATGAAAGGAAAGATCAATAATATTATTATTATTCTTCATTTTGAAATAACATCAATTTTTCGAAAACAATTCGTTATAATCAATATTTGCACAAAAACACTTGTTAAGATGCGACGAATGTTTTACAATAACCGCTGAATCCTTCAAGTTTTGCATCAAATGCGGTCACAATTTGAGCCGGATAATACAAATTAGTAGGGCTAAGGAACAAAAAAATCGAGTGAAGCAACTACTTGTTAAAACGGAAATACATCTCAACAATGTCACCATCATCTTCTGAGGGAATAACATTTTCAGCGCTTAATTTAACTGCCGAAGAACTAAACAATTTGAATGAGGTAGAAAAAAGTCAGGAGCGCAACATCGGCAATATTGTGGTTCAGCCAGACTTGTTCGAGTCTCCGAGGCCTCTCGCCACGCCGTCAAGGTCGGCGAGCCAAGTCAAGACATCATCAGCAAGCCGGGTTCGCCTGTGATGTTTGATTAATTACTATATGTTGCCAGAGTGTTTAATATAGTCTAGGTATAATAAAAAAAAAAATGTATCAAATTTGAAAAAAAAAACCGTTCAAATAGGTCCACCCGTTTAGTTGCAGTACAGATAAATAACCTAAATACCGACTATAGCGCCATCTGCCGAATTGTTTTTTTGTGAATGTAAATTTTCCAGGCCCCCACTTAAATGCATATACTTACAAAAATTCATTCAAATCGATCCAGCCGTAAGGGATAAATAACATAGATACCGACTGCAGTGCCATCTCCCGGGCTGATTTGTGAATCTAAACCATCCCGGGCATCATCCAAACGCAAACGAAAAGAAATCATTCAAATCAGTCCAGCCGTTTAGTTGCAGTAGGTATAGATTTCGTTGCGGGACCCAAGACAGTTGAATCATTTCTTTGGGACTCGTCGAGCTTCATTGCTCGGCGTTTTTCTGGCGGTCTCCACTGTTGATTCTGGCTTTCAGGAGCTGCAGTGGGTTGGGAACAGAGTGGAGGGCTTTGTTCCAATAAAAAAAAAGTAGGTATAGATAAATATCCTAGATACCGACTGCAGCGCCATCTGCCGGGCTGATTTGTAAATGTAAATTTTCCAGACCCCCACTTGAATGTATAAACAAATATTTATTCAAATCAGTTCAGCGGTTTAGGATAAATAACCTAGACACCGACTGCAGCGCCATCTGCCGGGCTGATTTGTGAATCTAAACCATCCAGGGCGTCACCCAAACGCAAACAAAAAAAAAATCATTCAAATCAGTCCAGCCGTTTAGGTGCAGTAGGTATAGATAAATAACCTAGTTACCAACTGCAGCGCCATCTGTAGGGCTGATTTGTGAATGTTAATTTTCCAGGCCCCCACTTGAATGTAAAAACAAAAATTCATTTAAATCAGTTCAGCCGTTTAGGATAAATAACCTAGACACCGACTGCAGCGCCATCTGCCGGACTGATTTGTGAATCTAAACAATCCAGGGCGTCACCTAAACGCATAAAAAATTCATTCAAATCGGACCAGCGCTAGGACTTCAGTGGCGTACACACGTACAGCAGATTAAGGAATATACCCACGAAAAGCATTGTCATCTACATTTTGTAACAAAGATATCACACCTCTCTCTACCCGTAGAGCTCTTGTTTCAGTCTCTTTAAGTAAAATAAAAAATCTTAAATAATTATTTATTTCTATTTATTTTTTTCGCTTTTAGTTCATAAGTACAAATTTAGTTAAATAAAAAAAAATATCTCTTTTATTTTTTCGCCTTTTAGTTCTTATGTACAATTATATTTATAAGTAACTAAAAAAAACTATAAACTTGTCTAAAAACAAAAAAAAAAAATTTGTGATTGACCGGGTTTGAACCGAGGAACACCAGCCATCGCGAGTAGACCATACCAATATCGACTACGCTACAGCCGCTATGTCAAGCCGCGCGAAATTAGCGCCCATATTATGTGTGAAATATTGCGAAAGAGAAAACTCGAAAATATGCGCTTCCCCAGACATAAGACCGAGCTAGATCGATTTTTCGTCCCCGAAAACCACCACATATTAATTTTCAGCGAAATCGTTAGGGCCGTTTCCGAGATCCCATGCTTCTTCAAGCGATTAGCGCCATCTGCCGGGTTGATTTGTGAATCTAAACGATCCAGGTCGCCACTCAAACGCATACAGAAAAATTCATTAAAATCGGTCAAGCCGTTTAGGAGGAGTTCAATGACATACACACGTACAGCAGCATTATATATATAAAGATATGTCTTGATGTGTTGACTGTTTAAATAGTTCCAAATAGCCTTTCAAGTTCCCAAAGACATTATTCATTGCTGTATTGTTAATTCTTCCAGTATACCTACAGAACATATGATATGAATAGTCAAGTTTTTTATTTGTATCAAAGGTGTATGCATATTTAAAAACCCGGTTACTCTGATATAAGAGTCGGTTAAAAGATTCTATTCGGTTGTTAAACAAGCTTGTATTCCATCTTAATTAGAAGGTAGGACAACATAGAATGATATTTGTATGTAATATGGTTTTAAGTTTACATTTTATATAATCAACTAATTCTGAATAGTTTTTGGATATTAAAAAGTCCTTTTCACCTAGAAAAATTATACAATAGTCATTAAGAGTGTAATTTGCTAGTTTTGTATCCAATGTTGCAAACAAATCTTTTATACCCGACTTTGGCATGCAATAGTGGCAAATTTTTTTGTTTGGAAATGTATTTTCGGCAATTTCTAATATGCTATTAACATTATTGTCACTTAATATACATAATTTATTCTGAGACGTGTTCTTCGCGCTAATTTTATGTCGTGTAGTCAAAGCCGTTACGTCTGGGGGTCGAACTGATCTCATCATGTCATTCTGAGTCACGTTAGGTTCCATGATTGTATCTTGCAATGACGTTTCGTTACGTCCAGTTGAAGAACTTTTTAGAAGGCAGTTCTGCGTAATGCTGTGCCCCGGTGTGAAGTCTAGTCCAGTTTCTAGGGTCTGTTTCAACCCTACCGTAGTTGTATTTTGAGTCAGTTTTAATGGTAATGTCACGTGTTGAACTAATTTGTTATATTTCTTATTTTGTACTGTGACATTTGATTGTTTATGTGTGTGTGCTGTGGTGGGCCCTGAAAGAGAAAGGTTTGCCTGGGAAGTATGTAGAGTTAATTCGTGCTATGTACAGTCGATCTCGTACCTACGTCCGGTCGGCTGCTGGCAATACCGACGAGTTCAGTGTGGTGGTAGGCTTGCACCAGGGATCGGCTTTAAGTCCGTACCTCTTCCTGTTGATTATGGACGCTCTTACGTCGGACATCCAGGAGGAGGCACCCTGGTGCATGCTGTTCGCCGATGACATTGTTCTCGTAGGTGAAGATGGACCTGAGATCCAGAGCAGATTGGAGAAATGGCAACAGAAGCTGGAGAATGTTGGCTTGAAAATCAGCAGAACCAAAACCGAATATATGTTCTGCGATTTCGGCGGTCTCTCCACTTCTGGAGCCATAGCGCTTGATGGCGCACTTCTACCAATCTGCTCCGACTTTCGGTATCTCGGTTCACTCGTGCAAAGCGATGGCGAAATAGATCGGACGGTTAAGCACAGAATTAACACTGGGTGGATGAAATGGCGGCAGGTCACGGGAACAATCTGCGACTCCCGCATTCCCCTTAAACTTAAGGGGAAAATATATAAAACCATGATCCGACCTGCTGTCTTGTATGGATCAGAATGTTGGGCTACGAAAGAGATGAATGAAAGGCAATTGCATGCAGCCGAGATGAGAATGCTAAGAGGGATGTGTGGTGTTACACGAATGGATAGAATAAGAAATGAGTACATAAGAGGAAGTCTGAAAGTGGCACCGGTAGCTGAAAAGTTGTGTGGAAATCGGTTGTCATGGTACGGGCATGTGTTACGGAGAACTGAGAAGAATGTCGTGAGGAGAGTCTTAATTATGAATGTTGATGGCTATAAGAGTAGGGGAAGACCAAAGAAACGATGGATGGAATGTGTGAAGGATGATATGGCTAAGAAGGGAGTGACTGCCGAGATGGCTTCTGATAGGGATGCATGGAAGAAAAAGACATGTTGCGCCGACCCCAAATAAATTGGGATAAGGGCAGGAGAATGATGACATTTGATTGTTTATGTTTCGTCACTGGTGTTGCTTTGTTGTTTTCGTTTCTTTTGCGTTTGCGCCCTGAGCGCGGAGTCGTATTATTTGAGCCAGTACAATTTATATCCTTATATGCATTTATTATTTGAATGTATTTTTGTATGTCAGTTTTAAGTCTGTAATTTTCAGAAATTAAATTTTCTATCTCTTGATGAGCGCTTTGTAAGTCATCAGACAACTGTTTATTTTTTTCCTGCAATTCTATTACTGTTTGGCTGTTATTTAATGATGTATTTGGTAGACTCATCATAGTCGCGTCAAATAGAGCAGAACTATCTGCAATCATGTCGCAAAGTGAGCTTGTTCTGAATATTTTACGGTTGCGGTAAGTTATATTTTCGTCCATTATTATTATCCCAATAATAAGAAATTTTCTACCAAACACTCATATATTTTTTTTCTATGGTAACACCAACTAGTATTTTATTCATTCAGATAAGAAGTCAGAAGGTCGAGAGCTCTGTCCCTCAAACCATAATGGTACAATTTCCTGATAAGAGTATCATGATGTACGCAATCAAAGGCCTTGGACAAATCACAAAAAATACCAAGAGCATCTTGCGATTCCTCCCAGGCCCCAAATATGTTCTTTAGCAACGCCACGCCCGCATCTGTAGTTGAACGACCCTTTGTAAAACCAAACTGTTTCACGTGCAATAAATTGTGTAAGTTAAAGTGCCTCAACAACTGTTTCAAAATTAATTTTTCAAAAATTTTGCTCAAAGTTGGTAATATCGATATTGGCCGAAAATTCGTGGGATCAGTTGTACTACCAGATTTGAACAGTGGAATTACTTTGCTTAGTTTCATCAAATCAGGAAATACGCCAGATGTGACACAAGAATTAAAAACAATTGCTAAGAAAGGTGCGATAACATCTATTATTGAAGCTACAGTGTATACTGACAAACCCCAATGATCGGCAGTTTTTTTTACATCAAGATCCTTAAAAGATTCTATAATGTCTTTAGCAGTCACAAATGCAAATTCAAAGTGATTGTCACATTCTGGAACACATTCTTTTAGTATGGCATAAGCAGAAGTGGAGGAAGAAGACAAAGTTTTTGTTGTCATTATTGGAATATTAGTAAAAAAATTCTCAAACTCAGTTGCTACCTCCAAGTCCGCCTTTATATCTTCATCGTTAATTTTAAGATGGAAATCGCGATTTTGTACTTTGGTTCTTCCAGTTTCAGAATTTATAATTCCCCAAGTTGTTCTGATTTTATTGCCAGAAGATTTTATTTTATTTAATGTGTATGGCTTTTGCCGAGGAACAGGCTCTTTTAAAAGTGTTTGATATGAAGTAGAAGGATTACATTTGGAGACAAATAGGGATGTGCCTTTTAGAACACACGTCTAATAAATTTAAAATTCTTTTCTTTATTATGGGGAATATATCCAGGTTTTCATATTGATTCTTTTATAAAATAAAATAAAATACGAAATTACGGTTACAGTTTTTATTTAGCTTCGTAAATTGGTGATTTATAAAAGCTAAGTTCTGCTGCATACGCAGTTAGAACAATTCGTAATTTGACTGATGTTGAGACGGCCCGTTTAGTGTACTTTGGCTATTTCCACAGCGTAATGTCGTACGGCATTCTGTTGTGGGGAAATGCCGCCGATATTCAAACAATATTTGTTTTGCAGAAACGAGCTGTTCGTGCAATTTATAAATTAAGTCCGAGACACTCTCTCAGAGAAAAATTTAAAGAGATTAATGTACTGACGGTGCCGGCTCAATATATTTATGAAAATCTTTTGTATGCTCATAAAAATATAAAATTGTTTAAAAAATACAGTGATGTCCATAATATAAATACTAGGAACAGGCACAAATTTATTGTACCTACAACAAGGCTCAAGAAAATAGGTGGCTCTTTCAGATGCCAATGTATACATTTTTACAATGGACTTCCAAAGGTGGTTCAAGATCTGAGCCTGAATAAATTCAAATCCTTCATTAAACGTAAGTTGTGTCAGAAAACATTTTATAGTGTGAAGGATTATATTGAGGACAAAAAGGCTTGGGCTTGAGCTGCGTCCGATTTCTATACAATGATTGTTCTTTGATTTTTCCTCTTGTAGTTTTAATATGTAATTGTTTATGTTATTTATTCAAAGCCTGTATTACACATATGTAGCCAAGCATATTGTACGTTACGGAATTGTATCGCTGACCGAGGTGTTCGGCACTTGTACAGCTGCACAGGAGCTAAACTTTCCACAGATTCGGGAACACTGTTGGAGCTGCTGAACCTTGGACAAAACTATCTTAGCATTGTGTTGATTCAATTTCTTAGTATTGTATAATTGCATGGCAAACGTGTGAGCACAATGTACGAATGTGCTGTAAGGCATTTATTTGTTGGGTTAGTCTTTTTTATTGACTTGATTGTGCTCTGGCTGTTGAGAGTATGTCATGCTCACTCAAATGTCTCGCTGATGGTGGCGTGTGTGTTGGGTCATTAGGTTCCCTTCAATATGGTTGAGCTGAATGATGCTGATCCATACGTCATGTTCGTGAACGGACGCCGTCAGAGGGGACTGGTCATCTCTTAGCTGCCACGGCGTATTTTAATTTCTGAATTGATTTTTGTGTGTTTTCCATAATGGACGCTCTCAGCGTACAATATATTTCTACATCGTTCTCACACGGTTGATTTCAACATGAATGATGTAATCAAATATTTGTAACAATAGCTTAAAAAATTAAAAGAGTGTCCATGGAGTTTCTTGCCTGTTCTTCTCCATAGGTACCTACTCTTTGGAATGGGCGACTAGCTTCACCTTACTGACTGACCGACCTTCTGACAATTCAAAAGTGCCTGTAACTGGTTTATTTGAAATAAATGATTTGATTTGATTTATAAAATCACAGATTATTTAGAAGACAAAAAAGCTTGGGACTGAGCTGCTCGCTCTGTTAAGCATTGTTATTAAGCAATATGCGTAATTATAAGGTAAATTATTGTAAACATTTTCATTTTTAATGTCTGGACTTGAAAAAAGACGATGATCCCTGAGTTCGGCTATTTCTTCTCAGAGGTAGTCAGTTAGGAAATGCCGGCTTCATCTAGTTAAAAAAAAAAAAAAAAAGTGACGTGTAAAAGTGATCAGTGATCCTACTTGCTTAATAAACGATTTCATTTCATTATGGATGATTGGCTTAAATCTAAGTTTTATTCAAATTAGTTTTGAAATTATTTAGGTATTTTTTATCATGGCATGCTAAAGGTATCATGGTGCCATCCACAGTGTCATTGGATGTTTAATGGATTTAGGCAAGTCATTAATATAGCCATAGCGTGTAAACGGAGGCGGTCCGCGTACTTTTCGGAACTCAGTGGGGGAAGGAACGCTCGCGTGAACGTTACGAACTTATTACGTTTTCATGTACATAATTCAAAACTAATACAAGCTAAATATTTAACATACTTCTTTTCTGTCATGAAGGTATGATTGTGTTAGATTAAAAAAATATGTTTCCTTTTATACCATATGCAATATGCATCAAATTTATTGAGTATAAGCCCCGCACGATGATATTGCGATGGAACCTTGTCACAATAACAGCTTTGTGACGTCATCTGTCACACAAAAGGACAGCTAGCAAAAGAATGTTAAATACAAAATTAATAAACTAGGGTTATGGGTTCATTTGTATTTTATAATTTTATTATACATACACACTTTATACCTACTCACCCATATACTGACAAATAAACTTTCATTATTAAAAAAATAGGTTTTGTTAGGTTTTTCTTGTAGACGTACGAAAAATATACTTATTAGTATATCTTTGTTACATGTATATTAATTTTAACTAACTACATATCTGTTGGAACTGAACCAGAGTCCACTGTGTAGCAAATAAAACCAGGATAGTATGTAAAAAAATGTTTATATATAATTCAATATCATCTTACCCCTATTTATTCAATTCCACTCATACAGTTTTCCGAATCAGAACTGCTTTCTGTGTCTGTCGTTGCCGATTCACTGTCGTCCGCCGTATTTATGACAAATAACTCGTCAGTTATTCGATCTTTTTTCCAATATTCCTCTTCATCCGTTTAACATGATTGACTTCCTTTCGCCAGTCATCTGGAGTTATTGACGCCAACGCCTCCAACGTCAGAGCTTCAATGCGACTTTCCAACTGCTCCACATTCTTTTCTGACACCCTCATCTTTACCAGATTCCAGATGTACTCAATGGGGTTGAGGTCGCAGTTGTAGGGTGGTAATCTAACGACCTCATGGCCATTGCCAGCTAATAATGTGTCAATTTTATAATTTGTCGGCGGTCTGTGCCGTTTAATTAATAAATACAGTTCAGGTTTTGTACTGTCGTTGGGAAAGTCGATGTTGTGAGCTTGTAGCCACTCAACCATCATTCTAATCCTTATCCCTATTGTGATAAGGGGCGTTGTCCATCACAATTATGGAGTTGCGTGATATGTTGGGTACTAATTTTTCTGTAAGCCACTTGGTGAAATTCTCAGCATTCATTTGATCATGGTAATCCTCCGTTTGGTGTCTGCTTTAAACATTAAAAGGGCATTGTCAACAAAACCGCTTTCACTTCCCGCGTGAACTATTATCCATCGGCGGCCGGGGCTATCGTTCCGTCTCACTCCGACAGCGGTTGCTGTTTGCCAACATTTTTTTACCGTGTAGTGTGTGTATCCACGTTTCGTCGAGATAAATAACGGGTCTTTTGTTATTACCAAGCGAGTCATTTTCTTTGATACGTCGTAAATATTTAGGCCTCCACGCTTGAATTTGGGGTCTTTCAATTAGAGCCAGTCTTTTTTGGTAGCATTGTTTAAATTGATAGCCTAAATTGCATTTAATTATTTTTCTTAATGTAGTCTCACTACCAGTATAATTAAGGTCTACTTTTGAAGCCGCCAAGATTTTGCGCATTGTGGGTATTTCTCTCATCACCGTATACATTGAATGTATAATATTTCTTAAAGCTGTTAAGGAAAACCCGTCGAAATATTCCTTCTTTTGTCTTTTTCCTTTAGTAGGAGTTCTCACTTTGCTGCCACTGGCTGTTGCTGACTCATGCTCTCGTCGCAATATTTTTCGTCACAGTATTTTTTGCAACGCCTGTGCCACACGCTCCGTGACTTTGGTAGAATTTTGCAAAATATTATATATCATAACTATTAGCTGTTGCTTCGGTATTAAAATGCCAGTAGTGTCCGAAGCACTTTTTAAAGCACGGTTTATACTTTCAAGAACAAACTTACACTCCTCTTTCTCTTTAACAAAATAATGGTCCACTTTAATTATAATTTCACGAGCACGACTGCTAACTAATTTCTTACTCATTTTAACGAGTAACAGCTAACAAAACTAAACAACAAAACTCAAGAACAACAATAAAACAGGATAACAAAAACAAAAAGCTAACAAAAATATTCGATGTGCGAAAGTGGGTAAGCGCGGACTGAACTTGCGAACGGCACCGACGGTGCGAGTTCGACTACGTCACCAAGATGGCCGCCAATCGCAATATCATCGTGCGGGGCTTATAATATGTGAAATGAGCGCCTCGCCGACCGAGCCCGCCCGGCGAGCCCGCCCGGCGCGGTCCGCCCTCACTCCCCTCTGTCCGTAGGCTATCGGCATCATCGACTCGCGGCTGCCCACCGTGGGCGTGTTCTCTGCGGACGCGGTCGCGGACAGCGCAGTTAGCGCGGCGGCCGCACTGTCCGACGGACGGCCGGACGGTCGGGCGGACAGCGCGCCGGATACGCGGTCGGACAGCGCGCCGGACACGCGGCCGGACAGCGCGCCGGACACTCGGCCGGACGAACACGAGGCGAGTGCGCGGCGCTACGAGCGCGGCGTGGTGTTCTACCTGCGCGACAAGCGCGTGGTGGGCGTGCTGCTATGGAACCTCTTCAACCGCATGCACGTGGCGCGCCAGGTCAGTGTCCTGTGTGTGTGTGTCTGTGTGTGCGCGAACGAGTGCTGACGCGGTTGTGTGTGCAGGTGCTGGCGCAGGGCGAGTTCGAGGACCTGTTCGAGGTGGCGAAGCTGTTCTCGTTGCACGAGGATGAATAGTATTAGTGGTTAACAGCGACGGTGGCATTTATTTGTTATGACTTTGTATATAAATATTATAAAACAATTAAATGATCTAGTTATTACACGTGCATTTTTATTTTTGAAAACCGCTATATGCACTGGTTATACTCACCTTGGCTTTATTCATTAAGGCCCGTGTACGGTGCAACCGTACATCAGCATAGCATCGTCAGCATTTACGCCTCGCATTCATTTTACTTTATAATAATCATCAGTTCGCGTTGAGCCATCAAGCGGTCGTCGCGTTCTCATTACGGCCAGCAAAGGCCACGTCACTCATTTCACACACATCAGTCCATTAGCTCATTTACCTATAACTTTGGAACAATACAGTAGTTTATATAAAATTATCATCTTTTATTGTATTCTGCCCACATCATCTAAAAGTAGTGTGTGATCTAGCAAAAGATCATACATCTTTTTGGTCCTTTGAGCCGATCTTAACCAGCGACCTATGGAACACATCATCATCATCAAACATTCTTTTTGGTCCTTCGATTAAGCTTCGCACGCTATAAAGTCCATTCGCGCGCGTGGATATTGTAGCGGGAAGCTATCCAGTGAATCAAACGTGTGTTGTGATCAGTGACTATCAAACTTTGAGACTAACAAGTGTCTCACGGATCATCAAGGATCCGTAAACTATCAGTGTTCAGTGAAGGCATATTAGAGTTTGGGACTAACAGGTGTCTCAAGCAATCATCAAGAAGCAGTAAGCAGTCATCAAGGACATTCAAGTAAGATCTTTCCAATTATTTCTTACTTCAACCGGTTCTCACCATGGAGACCCTACATGCAAATCAGGATAAGCTTTACATAGCCATCCAAAAGTTGGCAACTAATATCAAAAAGGATCCAGCAGATCGGAAAACTGCTGACTATTTCAAACGAAGGTTAGATACCTTAAATCAATATTGGTGGGATTATCAATACAATCACGACCGCCTTCTTACGGAGGAAAGCAAGTCTCATTCGTATTTTAGTAGCCGTAAATACGAACGAACAGAGGAGCTATATATTTCGACCAAGGCACTCATTAATCAGCAATTTCAAGTTTTGTTGACAAAGATGAAGGATTCTCAGCAAGGAGAATCCACTCAGGAAGCACAAGGTCCTGCATGGTCGAAGCAAGAAGATCTTGCAGGACGCCAATCGCCGCCCGTTGAAGTATGCTCCAGAGATACATCTAGCAAAATTGATGACCTATTAAAGAAGCAAGCAAGCAGTTTCAGAGCCCTGCAGCGCACTGTTGCAGGGATCAATTTGGATATTATATCCGAAAAGTGGGAGTTGAAAGAAGCCTTACGTACTCTACAAACTCGATGGTCTATCATAGATTCCATACATTGGGAATTGGACAGCGAATTGGAAGGTACGAATCAGGAATATGAGGCGTCTTATACTAGTCATGAAACTATTTACAATAAATTGAACAATGCAATTAACAAGAAACTAGGGTCCGTAGTTCACAAGGAAAACTGGACACCAAAAATTGACATCCCTTACTTTAGTGGCAATTATAAAAATTGGGTGTCTTTTAAGGATTTATTTGTTGAAGCTATCCATAGTAATATCTCTTTATCAAAAGCTCATAAGATGCAGTTTCTTAAAAGCAAAGTAAGGGGAGAAGCTGAGCGTTTGATACAGCATCTACAAATCAGTTCCGATAATTACACGGTGTGCTGGGAAATATTGAATAACAGGTACAACAACACGTGGTTAATTTTTAAATCACACTTAGACCTCATACTAAATCTTCCAGAAGTTCAACAAGCAAACGTCCATCAGATCAAGAATATGCATGATACAACAATAGAGTGTTTAAACTCGATAAGGAACCTAGGCATTGAGGTAGACAGCTGGGATCCATTCATCGTGCGCATTTTATTACTAAAATTAGATGCGGTTACTCATGACCATTATTTGGAAACTCGGAACATGCCGAGAGATCTACCAAAATTAATGAAGTTTTTAAGCTTCTTAGAGAGCAGATTCACTGCATTGGAATCTTCACGCAAGAAAACGGAAAATTCCAAACCACCATCAAACAAGCAACAAAAATCATCAGCGTCAAATTTCACGAACAAAAATTCAGCAAGTAAGACTTCGGGAAATTATATCGAGCAAATATGCCCGTTATGTAAGGAGTCCCACGGAATATTTTATTGCAGTAAGTTTTTAAATATGACACCAAATGCAAAGCGACAAACAGTTACACGATTGCATTTGTGCAAAAACTGTCTTTATTCGCATGGGGATAAAGAATGCATATCAGAAAAACGCTGCCGTGAATGTCGTGGCAAACATAACACACTTTTACACGAAGCGTTTCACAATAAGTCTTCATGTAATCCAATTACAGACAACAAAACACCTGCAGTTTTTGCAACCAGGACACAAAAACAAGAATCGCAAGAAAATCACGTTTTGCAACAAGGCAACAACGTGATGGAAACCTTACTGGCCACCGCGATGATCAAAGTCCAAGCAAGTGACGGATCATATCATAAATTGCGTGCGCTAATAGATCAAGGCTCTCAAGCCTCCCTTATCTCAGCCAGAGCGGCACAACAGCTAGCTTTATCAAGAAAGTATTGCAGAGCCGTCATCTCCGGCATTGGAGAGAAGGAGAGTAGTAGCAAGGGCGTAACGAGCATAACATTTTGTTCGTATTTTGATAACTTTACATTTCAAACAGACGTGGTAATCATGGACACGCTGATTAATCAATTACCAAGACGCACATTTGTTAAACAAACATGGGCACACCTGGCCGGCATACAGTTAGCCGATCCGGAATACAATGTCAGTCGTCCCATTGACATTTTATTGGGAGCCGATGTTTATGCAAATATCATTTTAGAAGGCATTATCAGGGCTGATCAATCATTACCGGTTGCGCAACAGACACGACTGGGATGGATCTTGTGCGGTAATTTACAGACTTTTCATTGTAACGTAGTCCTGAATCAGGTGGACGAAGTACAACGATTTTGGGAGATGGAAGACATTACAGAATCACATAATTTATCCGCAGATGATGTACAATGAATGGAGTATTACAAGAAAACAACAACAAGACGTGAAAATGGCATGTATGAAGTAAGATTACCATTTCAAGAAAACTTTCAGATACAGTTAGGATTATCTAAAAACAAAGCTGTGGCGCAATTTCAACAGTTGGAAAGGAAATTTCATAATAATCAAGAATTAGCAAACCAATACAAGTTATTTATACAAGAATATAAAACGTTAGGACATATGATACTATCGTCCGGTAACATGCAACCCGATTATTATTTACCGCATCACTGCGTATTGCGAAATGATTCGACTACGACAGCACTTCGCGTAGTTTTTAACGCATCTTCAAAAACAACATCAGGATACAGTTTGAATGACGTTATGTTAAAAGGCCCGAATCTGCAGCAAGATCTCCAATCTTTAATCTTAAGGTGGAGACAAAATCGCGTAGCTTTTACGGCAGATATTGAAAAAATGTTTCGTTTTATTTGGTTAAATGAACAGGATCAAAAATTTCAAAAGATCATTTGGAGGGATACTCCAGACATGCATAGTCAGGTATATCAGCTATGCACGGTTACATACGGCACCAAGGCAGCACCGTTTTTGGCCATGATGACTTTAAAACAATTAGCTGAAGATGAGAAACACAATTTCGGCCATATTGCGATAAAGGCATTAGAGCAGTCATTCTACATGGATGATATCCTACACGGAAGTCATTCTGTCGAATCAGCAATTGAATTAAAGCATGATTTAATCAAATTATTAAAATCTGGCGGGTTCAACTTAAGGAAGTGGTCTTCTAACGCATCTCTATTACAAGACAATACAATCGGGGCAAGTAATCAGCAAGATAATTTCGATTTCAAGGAAATGGAGACCTCAAAAACCTTGGGATTACTTTGGAATTCCAAAGCAGACCTATTTACATTTCAATTTAAAATCGAACCATCTACTAAAATACCAACTAAGAGATCCATGTTGTCAGACATATCCAAGTTGTTTGACCCTCTTGGTTGGCTGTCGCCGCTATCAACAAAACTCAAACTATTATTTCAGCAAGTTTGGATGTCACATGATGTGGGATGACAAATTACCCGATCAAACTAACAAGGAATGGCTTAACATTAAAGGAAACATGCACAAAATAAATCAATTCAAGTTGGAGCGCTGGCTGGGAACTGGAGAGACCAACACGCTGGAATTGCACGGATTCTGCGACTCCTCGAATAAAGCTTACGCATGCGTCGTTTATTGCAAGACAAAAAACGACTCAAAAACCAAGATATCTTTAGTAGCAGGAAAAGCGAGACTAACTCCGGTTAACAAATCAATTTCATTGCCAAGATTAGAGTTAAGTAGTGCTCTGCTATTGGCAAAATTAATGTCAAAAATTCGACAATGTCTTAGCAATCATAATATCAAGATATACAGCTGGACAGATTCAATGGTAGTCCTAGCCTGGTTACAAGGAGAGCCGGGTAAATGGAGGCCCTTTGTCGCCAACAGGGTGCGACAAATATCAAGCATCATACCTACAAACAGCTGGCGTTACGTCAAGTCAGCTGAAAATCCAGCGGACTGCGCAAGCCGTGGATTGGGGGTCGATCAATTGAAAAACTTTTCGCTATGGTGGGAAGGACCATCATGGCTGCGAAACAATGACCCTGGCCAAGAAACTGAACAAGCAGTTTTTACTACAGACGAAGAAGCAAGAAAAATCAAGCAAATCAATCACATATCGCAGCAAGAAAGCGATAACACTTTAGGTGAATTATTAACAAGATATAGTTCACTTGCTAAACTAACAAGAGTTTTAGCATGGATATTGAGATTTATCAAGCAAGCAAGAAACAAGAACAACCGTTTACAAGGTTATTTTACATTACAAGAATTAATCTGTGCTAAGCATAAATTAATTTTATATGTACAACAGAGAGAATTTGCACAAGAAATTCATAATTTACAAGAAAACAAGCCACTATCAGCAAAAAGCAAGTTATTGCAATTAAATCCGTTCCTTGACAATGAGGGGCTTCTCCGAGTTGGAGGAAGATTGAGCAAGGCTAGCATTAATCAAGATATGATGTATCCGATTATCATACCTCACGAAGGACACTTAACAAATTTAATTATCGATCAAACACATGAACTTACCTTCCATGGAGGAGCACGGGTGACATCAGCATTCATTCGCAAAAATTACTGGATCATAGGTGGTAATCGAGCGGTAAAAAAGCGTATACGTACATGCGTTACCTGTCGTAAACACAATCCAAACAAGATGACCCAGTTAATGGGTGATTTACCTACACAGAGATGCAACGTTGCAAAACCATTTGAACACACTGGCGTCGATTTTACCGGACACGTGCTCATAAAGGCTGTAATGTCCAGGGGTTCAAGCTACTGAGCAATGAAAGATAAAGCTAGACAAGAAACACAAATTTACTTAACGACCAGAAGTTTTCTTACAATGTGGAAAAGCAGAACCAATATACTTAAACAATAAAATTAGTCTGGTACTGGTCCAAGACCAGCTAGCTTCCCTTGTACCGTGGCGAGTACGTCACTTTGTGAACGGTCCGAATCCCGTGGGTAGCGGAAGGAAGTCAGGGTCGAGCAAGTCAGCAAAGGCCGGGCCTTGACCCACAATAAGTTGTCAGAAGGGTAGGGGCGTTTCAATAGGCTGATGACAAAATAAAACAGTCAGCCTTGTTAAACATACAAGCTAAGCAACCTACACTTCGTTAAATAGTCGTAAGCACTTACCCCGTTTCTCCTGTCACGAGCACAATAATTAACGAGTTTGCACCAACGACAACACGTATATATATTTCGCAGTAATTTCCGAAAATCGCTTTAATTTAAAGGACTAATGTGCAAATCACAAGAAGTAACCATCTCCTTTCGTCTGTCACCTCTTGACAGCACTCCCCCCGTCTTTTTTCTTCATTTTATTTTTAATTTACCGTGACTTGTCCGTTGTCTCATCTAACTACTGGAGGGAGCCTAGTAGCGCCATCTAGTGTTGGCTTACGAGCTACAACAGATCATTACAATATCCCCTCTCCTCTAAAGAATCCAACCGGATTCAAAACAAACGTTTAAGGTCACAGGAATGCCATTTTCCTAAATCTTTGCCTCTGAGACTCTTTAATCTGTAAACGTCCCTTGACACCTGCTCTGCTATGACTGCCTTTTCGAACTTAGGGGCCAATTTAGCCATGAAACTCTTATTAGCATTCGATAGGAGCTTAGTGCGTTTCCAAACTAGATCACCAGCTTTATAATTACATATGCGGCGTCTCATATTGTACTGTTTGCTGTTGGTCTCATGTGATTGCCGTATTTTTTCACCAACCTCGTTATAAATCCTAGTTCTGAAGGCTATATTTTCTTTAAATGTTCCTTCGTTGGGGACAATCGGTTCGTCTGGTTCAAAACTATAGGGTTTCATACCTTGGATCTTCGTCTCTCGTCCAAAAAACAAATATGATGGTGTCTTCCCAGTTACTTCATGAACTGATGTCCTGATTGCGTGTCCTATGTGTGGTATGTACTTGTCCCATTCTTTGTGATTGTCTTCAACGTAAGAAGCTATAGCCGAGCCAATTACTTTGTTTACCCGTTCAGTGGGGTTGGCCTGAGGGTGGTAGTAAGGGGTATACCATAGTTTCACTCCATACCCTGAAACTAGTTCTTTGAACTGATTGGATACAAATTGCTTTCCATTATCACACACAATTACACTAGGGGTTCCGAACATTAGAAATATTTGTTCTTCCAGTATTTTCGTTATAGTTGATGACTTCCCATTTCTGAGTGGATATAGAAAGCAGAATTTGCTGAACCAGCATGTAATAACCAGCAGCATAGTATTGCCATGCTTGGATTTTGGGAAGGGTCCCATCAGATCCATAGATATTATCTGGAAGGGTTCCGTTACCTCTCTTTGCTTTCCCATTAGGCCAGATGGCCTACTTTGTGAGTTTTTGTATTTCGCACACACCTCACATTTACTTACATAGTTTTTCATGTCCTGAATCAAATTCGGCCAGAAATATTGCTGTCTCACGCGGTTGACTGATTTTTTGACACCGAAGTGACCAGCTGTGGGGTCATCGTGGCATTCTTTTAGGATCCCTTGACGAAGCTTTTCTGGAATTACAAGTTTCCAACTGTCATTTTCATTGGGAAACTGTTTCAATTGTATATATTTCCATAATTGTCCTTGACTGACTATCCAATCCGGATCACTCTTCCCAGACAGTACCAGATCCTCTTTTGATTTATACCACTCATCTTTATGTTCTGGTCTTATTTCTATAATGTTAATTTCTTCTTCAATCGCTCTTGATAAGGCGTCTGGTACAGTGTTATATTTACCTTTGCGATGGACTATCTCGTAATCAAATTGTTGTAAGCGCATAGCCCATCTCGCTAAACGTCCATGGGGGTCCCTGTTCGGGCGCCCATGTAATGTCCAGGGGTTCAAGCTACTGAGCAATGAAAGATAAAGCTAGACAAGAAACACAAATTTACTTAACGACCAGAAGTTTTCTTACAATGTGGAAAAGCAGAACCAATATACTTAAACAATAAAATTAGTCTGGTACTGTTCCAAGACCAGCTAGCTTCCCTTGTACCGTGGCGAGTACG
The DNA here is from genome assembly GCA_017933935.1 of Sesamia nonagrioides. Lineage (NCBI taxonomy): Eukaryota > Metazoa > Arthropoda > Insecta > Lepidoptera > Noctuidae > Sesamia > Sesamia nonagrioides. The sequence continues at coordinate 590,665 of JADWQK010000719.1, forward strand.
TCACTTTGTGAACGGTCCGAATCCCGTGGGTAGCGGAAGGAAGTCAGGGTCGAGCAAGTCAGCAAAGGCCGGGCCTTGACCCACAATAAGTTGTCAGAAGGGTATGGGGCGTTTCAATAGGCTGATGACAAAATAAAACAGTCAGCCTTGTTAAACATACAAGCTAAGCAACCTACACTTCGTTAAATAGTCGTAAGCACTTACCCCGTTTCTCCTGTCACGAGCACAATAATCAACGAGTTTCCACCAACGACAACACGTATATATATTTCGCAGTAATTTCCGAAAATCGCTTTAATTTAAAGGACTAATGTGCAAATCACAAGAAGTAACCATCTCCTTTCGTCTGTCACCTCTTGACAGCACTCCCCCCGTCTTTTTTCTTCATTTTATTTTTAATTTACCGTGACTTGTCCGTTGTCTCATCTAACTACTGGAGGGAGCCTAGTAGCGCCATCTAGTGTTGGCTTACGAGCTACAACAGATCATTACAAGGCCAACAAGGGTCGTGGTATCAAGACCACAAAGGGATACGTGGCGGTATTTGTCTGTATGGTGACCAAGCTTGTCCATATAGAGCTTGTCTCAGACCTCACGTCATCCGCATTCATAGCTGCGTTGCGAAGAATGGCTGCAAGAAAGGGCTCCCCGAAACACTTATACAGTGACAACGGAACAAACTTTGTAGGGGCCAACAAAATTTTACAAGAAGAATTTGAGCAGATACGAGACACGTTCGATCAAGATTTCATTAAGGAAATCACAAGCATGGAGATAGAATGGCATTTTAATGCGCCCTCATGGCCCACAGCAGGAGGGCTGTGGGAGGCAGCGGTTAAAAGTTTGAAATATCATTTAAGAAGAGTCGTTGGAGATCAGAAGCTCACCTTTGAAGAGTTCACCACAGTTCTGGCCCAGTTAGAAGCAATACTTAACTCGAGGCCACTTTGTCCTCTGACTGAAGATCCCAACGACTTGGACTTCCTCTCTCCGTCAAGCTTTATCAATCTAAATCAAGGCATGACCATGTTAGAAACAGAAACAGATATGCGGACGAGATGGCATTTAACTCAAAAAATAGTACAAGATATTTGGAAACGTTGGCATACAGAATATCTCGCTCAGCTGTCAGCACGAAGCAAGTGGAGACATCCTCAACAAAACATTCAACTAAATGATATTGTTACCATTAACGATGCTAACCTACCCCCCGGGAAGTGGGCAGTTGACCGAGTCGTCCAGCTGCATCCCGGAGCTGATGGCCACACCAGGGTGGTTACATTGAAAACAAAGAATGGGTTTATCAAGAGGCCTGTTCTCAAACTGTCTATTCTTCCAGTGAATGACAGAGTCGAAAAACAAGAGTCGCGTGCAAAGGAGGAGAAGGTTCGCAAAACAAACAAAAGAGTTAATTACAGCATCTCAACGCTGGTCATGTTACTTTTGTCTTACATGAGCATTTTCAGCACAACTAACTGTTCTTACAATGTTACACAGTTAAAAGATAATCAAGGTCTTTATTTTGATAAAATTGCAAATATGCAATTAATTAGAGATTCAATTCAATTCAATTCAATGTATTTATTTGCTTACTAAGTGTACATTAGTGGTCTTATATATTATGTAACAATTAGTCCTTACAACTTAGCGGCCTTTTTCAGGCATTGCAAAATTTGAGTTTAGTAAGGCTTACAATATTTTAATTTCAACATTTATAATTATAATTTATATTAACAATACCTTTTATACATCAAAGTAGTCATTATTTTTATGATCGCCGTATTAATTTTATAAATGTGGGTAGGTGTATTTTGGTCGGTGCCTTCATTATTCAATTATGTTGTAGTATTGTAGTGTTGCTAAGTAGTAACATTTATATAAGTGTAGGTATATATTGTCAAACGTTGTGTATGATCGTGTATCTGTGTGAGAGAGAGAGCGAAAGAGCACAACTACGTGTGCGTGTGAGGGAGATAATGTGTGTGCGTGGATTAAATTATCAAGGTTTCTGATTTAGGTATTCTTCAATAGAGTAATAGCAGTTCTTTAGTAAAAAGGATTTTAATTTATTATTAAATGGGACAATGGGAGGGAGATGATTGGAAGATAGTAACATACTACGACATGAACTCATTTTGGCAAGGTACAGAAGCATGCAGTAAATACCTAGCCTATTTGGATCAGTTATGTAACAAGTTTAAAGAAACGTCACACTGTGACATCATACAAGTACAATTACAGCATGAATTCTCAACTGAAACTTACATCATCAGTAACCTGCTGCTGACGTTTCAGTTTAAATAAAAGTGAAGTGTCATCTGCAAACAACACTATATCGTGGTTATCCTTTATTAGGTACGGCAGGTCATTGATGTAAATAAGAAACAAAAAAAGACCAAGAATTGACCCCTGTGGGACTCCCATTGTTACCAAAGACCCGGAGGATCTTGTTCCATTAACGTCAACGCTTTGAATCCTACCACTCAAGTAAGATGTAATAAGATCCAGTGCAGAATTCCGGATCCCGTAGTGGCGGAGTTTCCTGATTAACGTATCGTAAAGAACGCAAACGAATGCCTTAGACAAATCACAAAAGATGCCCAAGGCATCGCATTTATATCGCATTAGAGATGCGTTAGAAGACCACTTCCTTAAGTTGAACCCGCCAGATTTTAATAATTTGATTAAATCATGCTTTAATTCAATTGCTGATTCGACAGAATGACTTCCGTGTAGGATATTATCCATGTAGAATGACTGCTCTAATGCCTTTATCGCAATATGGCCGAAATTGTGTTTCTCATCTTCAGCTAATTGTTTTAAAGTCATCATGGCCAAAAACGGTGCGGCCTTGGTGCCGTATGTAACCGTGCATAGCTGATATACCTGACTATGCATGTCTGGAGTATCCCTCCAAATGATCTTTTGAAATTTTTGATCCTGTTCATTTAACCAAATAAAACGAAACATTTTTTCAATATCTGCCGTAAAAGCTACGCGATTTTGTCTCCACCTTAAGATTAATTAATAAAATACACTATAACCCAATTACAAGGGCAGAAATAAGTAATATAAAATAGACAAGAACATTCATACATTTCTCAAGCATTAAGGGAATGAATAATAATAATATTTATTTATTTGCATAAACATGTGTGTACATACAGAAATTATTATTCGTATATGTAGGATGAAAAATATAAATTGGCTCTACATGTTTGCCATTTGACAAGGCATGCAAATATTAAAAATAATAAAAAATTACTTATTGAAATAATATTTACATTAAAATTGTTCAATCACATCACAAAAAAGAAAAAAAGCAAAGTCATTAATAATAATAATTTTAACAATTTTCTAAACAACTGAAATTGAACCATTACAAAAATATATAAAAAAAAAAAAATGAATGAATGTACCTACATATTGTATATCTTGCATGGGCTACTGTTTTGAACATTCATTTGGTTAGTTTAATTAAATTAGTAAGTAGATAGGTAGGTATACATTCAGAGATAAATACCTTTCCTTTTTTACTCCAATTATAGAGCTTATTGTTTTCATATTCATTGCTCCTTTAGGGGTCTTTTTTCTGTCTTCTCCGCTTCCATTAGAGTTACTGCGATTCATATGTACTATACACTGTTTGATCCTGTAGAATACATTGTATATCATGGAATTCGAATTGGATGGCGTGCAACAAGAGAGGCCTATATCCAGCAGCGAACTACTTTACCGTGATGATGATGACGAGTATAAAGCAAATACAGAGAAACAAACTTAAAATTATTTATCAAGTTTCTAAAAATTGTTTACACTTTTAACGAAAGTTGATTACATAAAAGTGTCAAAGTCACGACCCACACCCATATTGTTATATTCTTGGGCACGAACGACAAGATTTATGGAATGAAATAATACAAAAAAGGATTTCTAATAGGTTTAACTTCAATAAATGTGGGATTTTATTATTCAGGGTTAACAAAACAACGTTCCTTTTGTTAATTTTTGGGTTCATATGGTACAATTAAATATTTCTTATAATGTAAATTAAATAAATCGTAAACGAAAACAGACTGATGCATAGACAAAACACATCTCTGCTTGAGGCTCGAACTGAGTGTCGATTTGCTGAGTATAGATTGATTACCGTTCTGGAATAAAAACTATGCTCAAGCACTGATTCTATACTTAAGCAATGATCAAGTGATTGGAGTTTAAACTGTACTTGAGTAACGTTCTGTAATACGGACCTAAGGTCCGTATTACAGAACGTTACTCAAGCATTGATCTCTACTTAAAACTAGATTTGAGTCGAGTTTTGATTTTAGAACGACCCTCAAGCATAGATTCGTTGATCATAGATCAGCTGAGTTGGACTTTATTGAATCATACATAAGCATTGATCATCACTCAAGTGTGGTCGGGACCACGCTTGAGCGTAGATTACCTTAATATATTGGCATTGTCATGTCATTTTCGATTTTTGTTCTATTTCTAGCTGCATGATAGACTTCAAATATTGTTTTTCTTATTAATATTTGAATCAAAGTGGATGTATTTGAAGAAATAGACCACTATGATAATTTATTTAACGATAATTTTAGTAGATTATACTTAGTTCCTCTAAGATATTTGCGCGATATACAGGGCCCATAGAATTGCGAATCCTTTAAAAAGAGGTACAGATTTTCTCAGGATGTGGTCAAAATTATATTATTACATTTTTGATTGAGTTATGCCTAAATTGTATTTATAGTAACAGGCTGTGTGAGCACACTTTTGTTCATATAAATGTGTGATTGTGCTGTTCTGGATCAACAAACAACCGCTATATCCTAATTATTTGGGTTCATAAAATGCATTTTATTAAATCTTATCTTGGGAATGAAAAGATCTATTAATTGGATATAGGATTAATAAGGGATGCTCAGGAGGTTTGAAGAGAATAAGTTCATGACAAATAGTGCTTATTTAATGTGTTATCCCATGGGAAAACTTAGGACGGCAGCTGCAAGGCCCAGAATGAAAGAAAAGCCATATTATGGCAGTCACACAAATAACAAGAGTCATTTTGTAGAAACGATTTATTGTGATGTGTAATAACGCTACATATTTGTTATAAATTCTTTATTTTAAGTTTTCCAATTATATCTCATGCCACTCCCATTCCACATCTTTACACATGTAGCTTGAGCTCCTCCGTCACCATACTCCCCGTCCTTGCATCAGGTTAAATGGTAGGTGATGGGTGACTTTCATATGAGCATTCAAACTTGGATCTGTAAACAAACAAATACCATATAGTTAATAAAATACACTATAACCCAATTGCAAGGGCAGAAATAAGTAATATAAAATAGATAAGAACATTCATACATTTCTCAAGCATTAAGGGAATGAATAATAATAATAATAATAACGCTCACACAGCCTGTGATTAGCGCGCCTCGCAATGATTGTCGATGTTACCATTCCACATGACGGGAATCTCGTGAAAGCTGAGAAAGAGAAACAAATTAAATATCTCGACTTGGCGCACGAGGTTGTTGACATGTGGAATGTGAACTCGGCTTTCATTGTACCGATTGTCGTATCGGCCAATGGTTTGATAGCCAAGAGCCTCGACCAACATCTATTGAGGCTCTCGTTAGGCAGTTGGATCAAAGGCCTGATTCAAAAGGCAGTACTCCTCGATACGGCCCGCATCGTGAGGAGATTCCTGTCTCTGGAGCCCTAACCACCGGTAGCTTGGACCCTGCTCCCGTCATCGGTGGAACACTATTTTTTTATATTTTTAAATGTATTTTTATGTATTTTTTAAATCAATATATTTAAAAATGTAACCAAATAAGAAAAAAAGAAAATAAAGGAGATAATAATAATAATAAAATGAAATGCAATAATGTGAAATTAAATGCTTATAAAAAACTGCCGAAGCGGAGGTGACATGACAGCTGTCACCTCCGATAAAACTGGAAAACGAGGACGAAAAAAATGTTGACGAGACAAGCCGCACGAAGAGCACGCTCACCACCTCCGGACTCATCGCCCAGCTCCGCCTCGCCGCCGCCGGTCCCCAGCGCCAATGTAAGCGCTGTGACGACACCGGTCGCGGTAGTTGCGTCGAGCTCGAGCGACGAGTATTTCTCTCCGCCGACGTCGCCAAGACCTGTACGTCGGCAGGGGAAAGGCCGGCCACCGAAGAGCTTGGGACTTAGGGGCCATCCGGCCCCGAGCCGGGTCCTCGCTGCCGGTGGTTGTGTGCAGCGCATGAGATGGACTCAAACAATGAACGAGAACGTCATGCGCGCATATTACAGGGCTACAGAGGGGGGAACTCACCTCACTGCGTACCGTGAAAGGATGCTGTCTCTGTTTCAGGCACTGGAACCAACTGTCAACGTCTCGGCCCAACGACTGTCGGATCAGGTGCGGGTCATTCAACGCAATCACAGGTTGGACGATATCGCACTTGATAGGCTGCGCTCAGAGGTACTGAGCAACCAAATCACCCCGACTCTGACACAGACTGCGGCACAAGCGTCAATCATCGATGCTGCTCCGCCACGGTCCAATCGTGTTGAAGAAGAGGATGATAGGGTTGAAACAGTAAGTAGCCAGTACAACGACCGATTGAGGAACGCACTGGAGGATGCGTTCCGCGACTATAGATCCACTCCGACTGACCTTAGACCCCGGTTACCACGGCTACCTATTCATAAAAAAAATAGGGCGCTGGTGTGTGCTTTGGACTCGCTGCTCAAGAATTTCTTCGAGAGCAGCGAGGATCTCATTGATACACACTCGATCCTGTATTGCGCGGCTGTAGCGGCATGTCGATTAGCGAAAGTCAAGTTCCCGAATTGTGAGGAAGCTGCTCGACCTAAACCAGCCGTACCAGCCTGGCAACGCAGAATCGAGCGTCGTATCGATGGGACCAGGGTACTCATTGGCAAACTATACTGCTTCAGGGATGGCAATACTCGACCACGAGTGATGCGCTTTGTGAGACAGGCATTCTCGGGGACTGGTATCAGCACTCGAGAATATATAAATCATCTCACAGAGCGCATCGACTTCCTGAAGCAGAAAGTTTGTGCATGGGCGAGCCGTATTCGGCGGTATAAGCGGCGAGTGGATCGATATACGCAGAATCGCATGTTCCAGAGCGATGAGAGGTGGGTATACAGAGCTTGGGAGCGACCTGAACAAAACGAGGCTGACGTGTGCCGCCCGGATGATGCCACCACAAGTGCATTCTGGCGCGGCATATGGTCGGTATCCGTTTGTCACACTGAGGGTGAACTGGATACAGAATGTCGAACAAGTGTGTGAAACCATACCAGAAATGGATACCATTTTGATAACACCATCAGACGTAGCCGCAGCAGTCCGTTCGTTACCGAACTGGAAACCACCGGGACCGGACGGGCTGCATAACTTTTGGTTAAAATGGCTAAGTAGTTCACACACTTGTTTGGCATCTCAATTCCAGTCATCCTTAGAGTCTGGTTCGCTACCCCTGTTCTTAACAACTGGAATTACCCACCTGCTCCATAAATCAGGTAGCACCGCGGAACCCAAAAATTATAGGCCGATCACTTGTCTACCAACGGTCTATAAAGTTCTTACATCCATTTTGAAAGCTAAAATAAACAAACAGCTTAACAGCAACTCCATCATGTCTGTCTCTCAAAATGGATGTAAGAGCGGGTCCCGTGGTACTAAGGAGCTACTCCTCATAGACATGGCCATCAGCCAACAGGTTCGTCGATCCCGCAAGGACCTCTCAACTTGCTGGATAGATTATAAGAAGGCCTACGATTCGGTGCCACATACATGGCTTATGAGGGTGCTGGAGTTGTACAAGGTTAATGCAACTCTACGCACTTTCCTTAGGTCGTGTATGGGGCAATGGAAGACAGTCCTTCGCTATCCAGGGAGTCGACGGATCCAAGGGAATGATGTACCTGTATGGATTAAGCGGGGAATATTCCAGGGCGACAGTCTGAGCCCACTTTGGTTCTGCTTAGCTCTGAATCCTCTAAGCACACTGCTGGAGGATTCAGGTCTGGGTTACCGATTGAAGAGAGGTGGTCAGGTCATATCTCACCTCCTCTACATGGATGATTTGAAACTCTTTGCCCCCAATAAATTGCATCTGATGAAGCTACTGAATGTAACTGAAACTTTTAGTAGTGGCATCAAAATGGAATTTGGTGTGGACAAATGTGCAGTCATGCATGTAAAGCGGGGGCAGATTATGGAATTCGAAGGAATTACACTCCCGGATTCCATACACCTAAGATCCCTCTCCTCATTCGAGAGCTATAAATATTTGGGTATGTCGGAAGCGTTAGGTATCAACGATGCTGACATGAAGCAATCGTTGAAGGAGCGCTTCTTTGGTCGCCTGAAGAAGGTATTAAAAAGTCTTCTTTCGGGTGGGAATAAGGTGCGCGCCTTCAACGGGTGGGTCATGCCGGTTTTGATGTACTCTTTCGGCATACTTAAATGGACTCAGACTGAACTCGACGCCCTGGATAGAAGGGTCCGTACACTTCTGACAGCAAACAGGATGCATCACCCACGATCATCGGTGATGAGACTGTATATTCCCCGGAAGTGCGGGGGTCGAGGCTTTTTAAATGCGAAGACCCTCCACAACCGAGAGGTATGCAGTCTCAGAGAACATTTTTTCAAAACCGTAGTGGGTATGCATCATGATGTTGTCACAGTAGACAAGGGGCTTACCCCGCTATCCATGGCAAAAGAGAACTGGCACAAGCCTATAATACTTACCACTGATGACCGGAAGTTGATATGGCAAAGCAAGGAACTTCACGGGCGATTTTATCGGGCTCTTCATGAGCCCGATGTAGACTTCTTAGCATCCGTATCCTGGCTACGATTCAGTGACCTTTTCGGGGAAACTGAAGGTTTCGTCTGTGCAATTATGGACGAAGTTATCTTGACGAATAACTACCGGAGATATATTATGAAGGACTGGACGATTGACGTGTGTCGGGCATGTCACCATCCGGGTGAGTCCATCAGACATATTATCTCTGGTTGCTCTCGTCTGGCTAACAGCGAGTATTTGCACAGGCATAACCAAGTAGCTAGGATTATCCATCAACAACTTGCTTTGAAATATAAACTTGTGGATTCTGAGGTACCATATTATAAGTATGTGCCCGACCCAGTTCTTGAAAATTACCATGTCACGTTGTACTGGGATCGGTCTATCATTACTGACAGGACTATTGTTGCAAATAAGCCTGATATAGTAGTGATAGATCGATTAGCGCGCCTCGCAATGATTGTCGATGTTACCATTCCACATGACGGGAATCTCGTGAAAGCTGAGAAAGAGAAACAAATTAAGTATCTCGACTTGGCGCACGAGATTGTTGACATGTGGAATGTGAACTCAGCTGTCATTGTACCGATTGTCGTGTCAGCCAATGGTTTGATAGCCAAGAGCCTCGACCAACATCTATTGAGGCTCTCGTTAGGCAGTTGGATCAAAGGCCTGATTCAAAAGGCAGTACTCCTCGATACGGCCCGCATAGTGAGGAGGTTCCTGTCTCTGGAGCCCTAACCACCGGTAGCTTGGACCCTGCTCCCGCCATCGGTGGAACACTATTTTTTATATTTTTAAATGTTTTTGTATGTTTTTATATAAATATTTAAAAATGTAAAGCGATATGTAGACACGGAAAAATAAAGAGATAATAATAGTATTTATTTATTTGCATAAACATGTGTGTACATACAGAAATTATTATTCGTATATGTAGGATGAAAAATATAAATTGGCTCTACATGTTTGCCATTTGACAAGGCATGCAAATATTAAAAATAATAAAAAATTACTTATTGAAATAATATTTACATTAAAATTGTTCAATCACATCACAAAAAAGAAAAAAAAGCAAAGTCATTAATAATAATAATTTTAACAATTTTCTAAACAACTGAAATTGAACCATTACAAAAATATAAAAAAAAAAAAATGAATGAATGTACCTACATATTGTATATCTTGTATGGGCTACTGTTTTCAACATTCATTTGGTTAGTTTAATTAAATTAGTAAGTAGATAGGTAGGTATACATTCAGAGATAAATACCTTTCCTTTTTTACTCCAATTATAGAGCTTATTGTTTTCATAATCATTGCTCCTTTAGGGGTCTTTTTTCTGTCTTCTCCGTTTCCATTAGAGTTACTGCGATTCATATGTACTATACACTGTTTGATCCTGTAGAATACATTGTATATCATGGAATTCGAATTGGATGGCGTGCAACAAGAGAGGCCTATATCCAGCAGCGAACTACTTTACCGTGATGATGATGACGAGTACATAGCAAATACAGAGAAACAAACTTAAAATTATTTATCAAGTTTCTAAAAATTTTTTACACTTTTAACGAAAGTTGATTACATAAAAGTGTCAAAGTCACGACCCACACCCATATTGTTATATTCTTGGGCACGAACGACAAGATTTATGGAATGAAATAATACAAAAAAGGATTTCTAATAGGTTTAACTTCAATAAATGTGGGATTTTATTATTCAGTGTTAACAGAACAACGTTCCTTTTGTTAATTTTTGGGTTCATATGGTACAATTAAATATTCCTTATAATGTAAATTAAATAAATCGTAAACGAAAACAGACTGATGCATAGACAAAACACATCTCTGCTTGAGGCTCGAACTGAGTGTCGATTTGCTGAGTATAGATTGATTACCGATCTGGAATAAAAACTATGCTCAAGGACTGATTCTATACTTAAGCAATGATCAAGTGATTGGAGTTTAAACTGTACTACAGAACGTATTACAGAACGTTACTCAAGCATTGATCTCTACTTAAAACTAGATTTGAGTCGAGTTTTGATTTTAGAACGACCCTCAAGCATAGATTCGTTGATCATAGATCAGCTGAGTTGGACTTTATTGAATCATACATAAGCATTGATCATCACTCAAGTGTGGTCGGGACCACGCTTGAGCGTAGATTACCTTAATATATTGGCATTGTCATGTCATTTTCGATTTTTGTTCTATGTCTAGCTGCATTGTAGACTTCAAATATTGTTTTTCTTATTAATATTTGAATCAAAGTGGATGTATTTGAAGAAATAGACCACTATGATATTTTATTTAACGATAATTTTAGTAGATTATACTTAGTTCCTCTAAGATATTTGCGCGATATACAGGGCCCATAGAATTGCGAATCCTTTAAAAAGAGGTACAGATTTTCTCAGGATGTGGTGAAAATTATATTATTAAATTTTTGATTGAGTTATGCCTAAATTGTATTTATAGTAACAGGCTGTGTGAGCACACTTTTGTTCATATAAATGTGTGATTGTGCTGTTCTGGATCAACAAACAACCGCTATATCCTAATTATTTGGGTTCATGAAATGCATTTTATTAAATCTTATCTTGTGAATGAAAAGATCTATTAATTGGATATAGGATTAATAAGGGATGCTCAGGAGGATTGAAGAGAATAAGTTCATGACAAATAGTGCTTATTTAATGTGTTATCCCATGGGAAAACTTAGGACGGCAGCTGCAAGGCCCAGAATGAAAGAAAAGCCATATTATGGCAGTCACACAAATAACAAGAGTCATTTTGTAGAAACGATTTATTGTGATGTGTAATAACGCTACATATTTGTTATAAATTCTTTATTTTAAATTTTCCAATTATATCTCATGCCACTCCCATTCCACATCTTTACACATGTAGCTTGAGCTCCTCCGTCACCATACTCCCCGTCCTTGCATCAGGTTAAATGGTAGGTGATGGGTGACTTTCATATGAGCATTCAAACTTGGACCTGTAAACAAACAAATACCATAAAGTTAATAAAATACACTATAACCCAATTGCAAGGGCAGAAATAAGTAATATAAAATAGACAAGAACATACATACATTTCTCAAGCATTAAGGGAATGAATGTACCTACATATTGTATATCTTGTATGGGCTACTGTTTTTAACATTCATTTGGTTAGTTTAATTAAATTAGTAAGTAGATAGGTAGGTATACATTCAGAGATAAATACCTTTCCTTTTTTACTCCAATTATAGAGCTTATTGTTTTCATATTCATTGCTCCTTTAGGGGTCTTTTTTCTGTCTTCTCCGTTTCCATTAGAGTTACTGCGATTCATATGTACTATACACTGTTTGATCCTGTAGAATACATTGTATATCATGGAATTCGAATTGGATGGCGTGCAACAAGAGAGGCCTATATCCAGCAGCGAACTACTTTACCGTGATGATGATGACGAGTACATAGCAAATACAGAGAAACAAACTTAAAATTATTTATCAAGTTTCTAAAAATTGTTTACACTTTTAACGAAAGTTGATTACATAAAAGTGTCAAAGTCACGACCCACACCCATATTGTTATATTCTTGGGCACGAACGACAAGATTTATGGAATGAAATAATACAAAAAAGGATTTCTAATAGGTTTAACTTCAATAAATGTGGGATTTTATTATTCAGGGTTAACAAAACAACGTTCCTTTTGTTAATTTTTGGGTTCATATGGTACAATTAAATATTTCTTATAATGTAAATTAAATAAATCGTAAACGAAAACAGACTGATGCATAGACAAAACACATCTCTGCTTGAGGCTCGAACTGAGTGTCGATTTGCTGAGTATAGATTGATTACCGTTCTGGAATAAAAACTATGCTCAAGCACTGATTCTATACTTAAGCAATGATCAAGTGATTGGAGTTTAAACTGTACTTGAGTAACGTTCTGTAATACGGACCTAAGGTCCGTATTACAGAACGTTACTCAAGCATTGATCTCTACTTAAAACTAGATTTGAGTCGAGTTTTGATTTTAGAACGACCCTCAAGCATAGATTCGTTGATCATAGATCAGCTGAGTTGGACTTTATTGAATCATACATAAGCATTGATCATCACTCAAGTGTGGTCGGGACCACGCTTGAGCGTAGATTACCTTAATATATTGGCATTGTCATGTCATTTTCGATTTTTGTTCTATTTCTAGCTGCATTGTAGACTTCAAATATTGTTTTTCTTATTAATATTTGAATCAAAGTGGATGTATTTGAAGAAATAGACCACTATGATAATTTATTTAACGATAATTTTAGTAGATTATACTTAGTTCCTCTAAGATATTTGCGCGATATACAGGGCCCATAGAATTGCGAATCCTTTAAAAAGAGGTACAGATTTTCTCAGGATGTGGTGAAAATTATATTATTAAATTTTTGATTGAGTTATGCCTAAATTGTATTTATAGTAACAGGCTGTGTGAGCACACTTTTGTTCATATAAATGTGTGATTGTGCTGTTCTGGATCAACAAACAACCGCTATATCCTAATTATTTGGGTTCATAAAATGCATTTTATTAAATCTTATCTTGTGAATGAAAAGATCTATTAATTGGATATAGGATTAATAAGGGATGCGCAGGAGGTTTGAAGAGAATAAGTTCATGACAAATAGTGCTTATTTAATGTGTTATCCCATGGGAAAACTTAGGACGGCAGCTGCAAGGCCCAGAATGAAAGAAAAGCCATATTATGGCAGTCACACAAATAACAAGAGTCATTTTGTAGAAACGATTTATTGTGATGTGTAATAACGCTACATATTTGTTATAAATTCTTTATTTTAAGTTTTCCAATTATATCTCATGCCACTCCCATTCCACACCTTTACACATGTAGCTTGAGCTCCTCCGTCACCATACTCCCCGTCCTTGCATCAGGTTAAATGGTAGGTGATGGGTGACTTTCATATGAGCATTCAAACTTGGACCTGTAAACAAACAAATACCATAAAGTTAATAAAATACACTATAACCCAATTGCAAGGGCAGAAATAAGTAATATAAAATAGACAAGAACATACATACATTTCTCAAGCATTAAGGGAATGAATGTACCTACATATTGTATATCTTGTATGGGCTACTGTTTTTAACATTCATTTGGTTAGTTTAATTAAATTAGTAAGTAGATAGGTAGGTATACATTCAGAGATAAATACCTTTCCTTTTTTACTCCAATTATAGAGCTTATTGTTTTCATATTCATTGCTCCTTTAGGGGTCTTTTTTCTGTCTTCTCCGTTTCCATTAGAGTTATAAGCCCCGCACGATGATATTGCGATTGGCGGCCATCTTGGTGACGTAGTCGAACTCGTACCGTCGGTACCGTTCGCAAGTTCAGTCCGCGCTTACCCACTTACGCACATCGAATATTTTTGTTAGCTTGTTGTTTTTGTTATCATATTTTATTGTTGTTCTTGAGTTTTGTTGTTTAGTTTTGTTAGCTGTTACTCGTTAAAATGAGTAAGAAATTAATTAATAGTCGTGCTCGTGAAATTATAATTAAAGTGGACAATTATTTTGTTAAAGAGAAAGAGGACTGTAAGTTAGTTCTTGAAAGTATAAATCGTGCTTTAAAAAGTGCTTCGGACATTTTAATACCGAAGCAACTGCTTAGAGTTATTAAAAATATTTTTAAAAATTCTATCAAAGTCACGGAGTGTGTGGCATGTGCCACAGGCGTTGCAAAAAATACTGTGACGAAATTGAGACGAGAGCATGAGTCAGCAACAGCCAGTGGCAGCAAAATGAGAACTCCTACTAAAGGAAAAAGACAAAAGAAGAAATATTTCGACGGGTTTTCCTTAACAGCGTTAAGAAATATTATAGATTCAATGTATACGGTGAGGAGAGAAATACCCACAATGCGCAAAATCTTGGCGGCTTCAAAAGTAGACCTTAATTATACTGGTAGTGAAACTACATTAAGAAAAATAATTAAATGTGATTTAGGCTACCAATTTAAACGATGCTACCAAAAAAGACTGGCCCTAATTCAAAGACCCAAAATTCAAGCGTGGTGGGCTAAATATTTACGACGTATGAAAGAAAATGACTCGCTTGGTAATAACAAAAGACCCGTTATTTATCTCGACGAAACGTGGATAGACGCACACTACACGGTAGAAAAATGTTGGCAAACAGCAACCGATGGAGTGAAACGGAACGACAGCCCCGGCCGCCAATGGATAATAGTTCACGCGGGAAGTTAAAGCGGTTTTGTTGACAATGTTCTTTTAATGTTTAAAGCAGACACCAAAACGGGGGATTACTATGATCAAATGAATGCTGAGAATTTCACCAAGTGGCTTACAGAAAAATTAGTACCCAACATACCACGCAACTCCAAAATTGTGATGGACAACGCCCCTTATCACAGTAGGGATGAGAATAGGCCACCAAGTATGAACAATAAAAAACAATTGATTGTTGAGAGAGAGAGTACAAGGTCACAACATTGACTTTCCCAACAACAGTACAAAACCTGAACTGTATTTATTAATTAAACGGCACAGACCGCCGAAAAATTATAAAATTGACAATTTATTAGCTGGCAATGGCCATGAAGTCGTTAGATTACCACCTTACAACTGCGACCTCAACCCCATTGAGTACATCTGGAACCTGCTCCCTAATCGGCGAACACATTTTTGTCAAATGATTGCGACTAGTTGGGATCAGTTGGTATCGTTCAGGCCGCCCATTGGTCTGTTCGGTCCAAACGATACCAACTAGTCGCAATCATTTGAAAAAAAAAGTGTTCGCCGATTAGGGGGCTGGTAAAGATGAGGGTGTCAGAAAAGAATGTGGAGCAGTTGGAAAGTCGCATTGAAGCTCTGACGTTGGAGGCGTTGACGTCAATAACTCCAGATGACTGTCGAAAAGAAGTCAATCATGTTAAACGGCTTGAAGAGGAATATTGGAATAAAGATCGAATAACTGACGAGTTATTTGTCATAAATACGGCGACGACAGTGAATCGGAAACGACAGACACAGAAAGCAGTTCTGATTCGGAAGACTATATACATTTTTTTACATAATATTATCCTGGTTTTATTTATAAGCTGATAGATGTAGGTAGTAATTAAAACATGACTACTATACAGTGGACTCTGGTTCAATTCCCGCTCGCAAATTAACAGAAATGTAGTTAGAAAAAAATAGTATACATGTAAGAAAGATATACGAATAAGTATATTTTTCTTACGTCTACAAAAATTATTTCCTTGAAATTTTTAATAATGAAAGTTTATTTGTCAGAATATGGGTGAGTAGGTATACCTACCCACGAAAGAATGTTAAATGCAAAATTAATATTAGGGTTAAGGGTTTATTTGTATTTTATAATTTTATTACACTCTTTATAAAGAGAGTATGTATAATAAAATTATAAAATACAAATAAACCCTTAACCCTTATATTAATTTATACATACACTCCTTATAAAGAGTGTAATAAAATTATAAAATACAAATAAACCCTAAACCCTAATATTAATTTTGCATTTAACATTCTTTTGCTAGCTGTCCTTTTGTGTGACAGATGACGTCACAACGCTGTTATTGTGACAAGGTTCCATCGCAATATCATCGTGCGGGGCTAGTACTGCGATTCATATGTACTATACACTGTTTGATCCTGTAGAATACATTGTATATCATGGAATTCGAATTGGATGGCGTGCAACAAGGGAGGCCTATATCCAGCAGCGAACTACTTTACCGTGATGATGATGACGAGTACATAGCAAATACATAGAAACAAACTTAAAATTATTTATCAAGTTTCTAAAAATTGTTTACACTTTTAACGAAAGTCGATTACATAAAAGTGTCAAAGTCACGACCCACACCCATATTGTTATATTCTTGGGCACGAACGACAAGATTTATGGAATGAAATAATACAAAAAAGGATTTCTAATAGGTTTAACTTCAATAAATGTGGGATTTTATTATTCAGGGTTAACAAAACAACGTTCCTTTTGTTAATTTTTGGGTTCATATGGTAAGTACAATTAAATATTTCTTCTAATGTAAATTAAATAAATCGTAAACGAAAACAGACTGATGCATAGACAAAACACATCTCTGCTTGAGGCTCGAACTGAGTGTCGATTTGCTGAGTATAGATTGATTACCGTTCTGGAATAAAAACTATGCTCAAGCACTGATTCTATAATTAAGCAATGATCAAGTGATTGGAGTTTAAACTGTACTTGAGTAACGTTCTGTAATACGGACCTAAGGTCCGTATTACAGAACGTTACTCAAGCATTGATCTCTACTTAAAACTAGATTTGAGTCGAGTTTTGATTTTAGAACGACCCTCAAGCATAGATTCGTTGATCATAGATCAGCTGAGTTGGACTTTATTGAATCATACATAAGCATTGATCATCACTCAAGTGTGGTCGGGACCACGCTTGAGCGTAGATTACCTTAATATATTGGCATTGTCATGTCATTTTCGATTTTTGTTCTATTTCTAGCTGCATTGTAGACTTCAAATATTGTTTTTCTTATTAATATTTGAATCAAAGTGGATGTATTTGAAGAAATAGACCACTATGATAATTTATTTAACGATAATTTTAGTAGATTATACTTAGTTCCTATAGGATATTTGCGCGATATACAGGGCCCATAGAATTGCGAATCCTTTAAAAAGAGGTACAGATTTTCTCAGGATGTGGTGAAAATTATATTATTAAATTTTTGATTGAGTTATGCCTAAATTGTATTTATAGTAACAGGCTTGTGAGCACACTTTTGTTCATATAAATGTGTGATTGTGCTGTTCTGGATCAACAAATAACCGCTATATCCTAATTATTTGGATTCATAAAATGCATTTTATTAAATCTTATCTTGTGAATGAAAAGATCTATTAATTGGATATAGGATTAATAAGGGATGCTCAGGAGGTTTGAAGAGAAAAAGTTCATGACAAATAGTGCTTATTTAATGTGTTATCCCATGGGAAAACTTAGGACGGCAGCTGCAAGGCCCAGAATGAAAGAAAAGCCATATTATGGCAGTCACACAAATAACAAGAGTCATTTTGTAGAAACGATTTATTGTGATGTGTAATAACGCTACATATTTGTTATAAATTCTTTATTTTAAGTTTTCCAATTATATCTCATGCCACTCCCATTCCACATCTTTACACATGTAGCTTGAGCTCCTCCGTCACCATACTCCCCGTCCTTGCATCAGGTTAAATGGTAGGTGATGGGTGACTTTCATATGAGCATTCAAACTTGGACCTGTAAACAAACAAATACCATATAGTTAATAAAATACACTATAACCCAATTGCAAGGGCAGAAATAAGTAATATAAAATAGACAAAAACATATATACATTTCTCAAGCATTAAGGGAATGAATGTACCTACATATTGTATATCTTGTATGGGCTACTGTTTTCAACATTCATTTGGTTAGTTTAATTAAATTAGTAAGTAGATAGGTAGGTATACATTCAGAGATAAATACCTTTCCTTTTTTACTCCAATTATAGAGCTTATTGTTTTCATATTCATTGCTCCTTTAGGGGTCTTTTTTCTGTCTTCTCCGTTTCCATTAGAGTTACTGCGATTCATATGTACTATACACTGTTTGATCCCGTAGAATACATTGTATATCATGGAATTCGAATTGGATGGCGTGCAACAAGAGAGGCCTATATCCAGCAGCGAACTACTTTACCGTGATGATGATGACGAGTACATAGCAAATACAGAGAAACAAACTTAAAATTATTTATCAAGTTTCTAAAAATTGTTTACACTTTTAACGAAAGTTGATTACATAAAAGTGTCAAAGTCACGACCCACACCCATATTGTTATATTCTTGGGCACGAACGACAAGATTTATGGAATGAAATAATACAAAAAAGGATTTCTAATAGGTTTAACTTCAATAAATGTGGGATTTTATTATTCAGGGTTAACAAAACAACGTTCCTTTTGTTAATTTTTGGGTTCATATGGTACAATTAAATATTTCTTATAATGTAAATTAAATAAATCGTAAACGAAAACAGACTGATGCATAGACAAAACACATCTCTGCTTGAGGCTCGAACTGAGTGTCGATTTGCTGAGTATAGATTGATTACCGTTCTGGAATAAAAACTATGCTCAAGCACTGATTCTATACTTAAGCAATGATCAAGTGATTGGAGTTTAAACTGTACTACAGAACGTATTACAGAACGTTACTCAAGCATTGATCTCTACTTAAAACTAGATTTGAGTCGAGTTTTGATTTTAGAACGACCCTCAAGCATAGATTCGTTGATCATAGATCAGCTGAGTTGGACTTTATTGAATCATACATAAGCATTGATCATCACTCAAGTGTGGTCGGGACCACGCTTGAGCGTAGATTACCTTAATATATTGGCATTGTCATGTCATTTTCGATTTTTGTTCTATTTCTAGCTGCATTGTAGACTTCAAATATTGTTTTTCTTATTAATATTTGAATCAAAGTGGATGTATTTGAAGAAATAGACCACTATGATAATTTATTTAACGATAATTTTAGTAGATTATACTTAGTTCCTCTAAGATATTTGCGCGATATACAGGGCCCATAGAATTGCGAATCCTTTAAAAAGAGGTACAGATTTTCTCAGGATGTGGTGAAAATTATATTATTAAATTTTTGATTGAGTTATGCCTAAATTGTATTTATAGTAACAGGCTGTGTGAGCACACTTTTGTTCATATAAATGTGTGATTGTGCTGTTCTGGATCAACAAACAACCGCTATATCCTAATTATTTGGGTTCATAAAATGCATTTTATTAAATCTTATCTTGTGAATGAAAAGATCTATTAATTGGATATAGGATTAATAAGGGATGCTCAGGAGGTTTGAAGAGAATAAGTTCATGACAAATAGTGCTTATTTAATGTGTTATCCCATGGGAAAACTTAGGACGGCAGCTGCAAGGCCCAGAATGAAAGAAAAGCCATATTATGGCAGTCACACAAATAACAAGAGTCATTTTGTAGAAACGATTTATTGTGATGTGTAATAACGCTACATATTTGTTATAAATTCTTTATTTTAAGTTTTCCAATTATATCTCATGCCACTCCCATTCCACATCTTTACACATGTAGCTTGAGCTCCTCCGTCACCATACTCCCCGTCCTTGCATCAGGTTAAATGGTAGGTGATGGGTGACTTTCATATGAGCATTCAAACTTGGACCTGTAAACAAACACATACCATATAGTTAATAAAATACACCATAACCCAATTGCAAGGGCAGAAATAAGTAATATAAAATAGACAAAAACATATATACATTTCTCAAGCATTAAGGGAATGAATGTACCTACATATTGTATATCTTGTATGGGCTACTGTTTTCAACATTCATTTGGTTAGTTTAATTAAATTAGTAAGTAGATAGGTAGGTATACATTCAGAGATAAATACCTTTCCTTTTTTACTCCAATTATAGAGCTTATTGTTTTCATATTCATTGCTCCTTTAGGGGTCTTTTTTCTGTCTTCTCCGTTTCCATTAGAGTTACTGCGATTCATATGTACTATACACTGTTTGATCCCGTAGAATACATTGTATATCATGGAATTCGAATTGGATGGCGTGCAACAAGAGAGGCCTATATCCAGCAGCGAACTACTTTACCGTGATGATGATGACGAGTACATAGCAAATACAGAGAAACAAACTTAAAATTATTTATCAAGTTTCTAAAAATTGTTTACACTTTTAACGAAAGTTGATTACATAAAAGTGTCAAAGTCACGACCCACACCCATATTGTTATATTCTTGGGCACGAACGACAAGATTTATGGAATGAAATAATACAAAAAAGGATTTCTAATAGGTTTAACTTCAATAAATGTGGGATTTTATTATTCAGGGTTAACAAAACAACGTTCCTTTTGTTAATTTTTGGGTTCATATGGTACAATTAAATATTTCTTATAATGTAAATTAAATAAATCGTAAACGAAAACAGACTGATGCATAGACAAAACACATCTCTGCTTGAGGCTCGAACTGAGTGTCGATTTGCTGAGTATAGATTGATTACCGTTCTGGAATAAAAACTATGCTCAAGCACTGATTCTATACTTAAGCAATGATCAAGTGATTGGAGTTTAAACTGTACTTGAGTAACGTTCTGTAATACGGACCTAAGGTCCGTATTACAGAACGTTACTCAAGCATTGATCTCTACTTAAAACTAGATTTGAGTCGAGTTTTGATTTTAGAACGACCCCCAAGCATAGATTCGTTGATCATAGATCAGCTGAGTTGGACTATAATGAATCATACATAAGCATTGATCATCACTCAAGTGTGGTCGGGACCACGCTTGAGCGTAGATTACCTTAATATATTGGCATTGTCATGTCATTTTCGATTTTTGTTCTATTTCTAGCTGCATTGT
Organism: Sesamia nonagrioides; assembly: GCA_017933935.1. Taxonomy (NCBI): domain Eukaryota; kingdom Metazoa; phylum Arthropoda; class Insecta; order Lepidoptera; family Noctuidae; genus Sesamia; species Sesamia nonagrioides. Next base: position 612,053 of record JADWQK010000719.1, read on the forward strand.
AGACTTCAAATATTGTTTTTCTTATTAATATTTGAATCAAAGTGGATGTATTTGAAGAAATAGACCACTATGATAATTTATTTAACGATAATTTTAGTAGATTATACTTAGTTCCTATAGGATATTTGCGCGATATACAGGGCCCATAGAATTGCGAATCCTTTAAAAAGAGGTACAGATTTTCTCAGGATGTGGTGAAAATTATATTATTAAATTTTTGATTGAGTTATGCCTAAATTGTATTTATAGTAACAGGCTTGTGAGCACACTTTTGTTCATATAAATGTGTGATTGTGCTGTTCTGGATCAACAAATAACCGCTATATCCTAATTATTTGGATTCATAAAATGCATTTTATTAAATCTTATCTTGTGAATGAAAAGATCTATTAATTGGATATAGGATTAATAAGGGATGCTCAGGAGGTTTGAAGAGAAAAAGTTCATGACAAATAGTGCTTATTTAATGTGTTATCCCATGGGAAAACTTAGGACGGCAGCTGCAAGGCCCAGAATGAAAGAAAAGCCATATTATGGCAGTCACACAAATAACAAGAGTCATTTTGTAGAAACGATTTATTGTGATGTGTAATAACGCTACATATTTGTTATAAATTCTTTATTTTAAGTTTTCCAATTATATCTCATGCCACTCCCATTCCACATCTTTACACATGTAGCTTGAGCTCCTCCGTCACCATACTCCCCGTCCTTGCATCAGGTTAAATGGTAGGTGATGGGTGACTTTCATATGAGCATTCAAACTTGGACCTGTAAACAAACACATACCATATAGTTAATAAAATACACCATAACCCAATTGCAAGGGCAGAAATAAGTAATATAAAATAGACAAAAACATATATACATTTCTCAAGCATTAAGGGAATGAATGTACCTACATATTGTATATCTTGTATGGGCTACTGTTTTCAACATTCATTTGGTTAGTTTAATTAAATTAGTAAGTAGATAGGTAGGTATACATTCAGAGATAAATACCTTTCCTTTTTTACTCCAATTATAGAGCTTATTGTTTTCATATTCATTGCTCCTTTAGGGGTCTTTTTTCTGTCTTCTCCGTTTCCATTAGAGTTACTGCGATTCATATGTACTATACACTGTTTGATCCTGTAGAATACATTGTATATCATGGAATTCGAATTGGATGGCGTGCAACAAGAGAGGCCTATATCCAGCAGCGAACTACTTTACCGTGATGATGATGACGAGTACATAGCAAATACAGAGAAACAAACTTAAAATTATTTATCAAGTTTCTAAAAATTGTTTACACTTTTAACGAAAGTTGATTACATAAAAGTGTCAAAGTCACGACCCACACCCATATTGTTATATTCTTGGGCACGAACGACAAGATTTATGGAATGAAATAATACAAAAAAGGATTTCTAATAGGTTTAACTTCAATAAATGTGGGATTTTATTATTCAGGGTTAACAAAACAACGTTCCTTTTGTTAATTTTTGGGTTCATATGGTACAATTAAATATTTCTTATAATGTAAATTAAATAAATCGTAAACGAAAACAGACTGATGCATAGACAAAACACATCTCTGCTTGAGGCTCGAACTGAGTGTCGATTTGCTGAGTATAGATTGATTACCGTTCTGGAATAAAAACTACGCTCAAGCACTGATTCTATACTTAAGCAATGATCAAGTGATTGGAGTTTAAACTGTACTTGAGTAACGTTCTGTAATACGGACCTAAGGTCCGTATTACAGAACGTTACTCAAGCATTGATCTCAACTTAAAACTAGATTTGAGTCGAGTTTTGATTTTAGAACGACCCTCAAGCATAGATTCGTTGATCATAGATCAGCTGAGTTGGACTTTATTGAATCATACATAAGCATTGATCATCACTCAAGTGTGGTCGGGACCACGCTTGAGCGTAGATTACCTTAATATATTGGCATTGTCATGTCATTTTCGATTTTTGTTCTATTTCTAGCTGCATTGTAGACTTCAAATATTGTTTTTCTTATTAATATTTGAATCAAAGTGGATGTATTTGAAGAAATAGACCACTATGATAATTTATTTAACGATAATTTTAGTAGATTATACTTAGTTCCTCTAAGATATTTGCGCGATATACAGGGCTTATAGAATTGCGAATCCTTTAAAAAGAGGTACAGATTTTCTCAGGATGTGGTGAAAATTATATTATTAAATTTTTGATTGAGTTATGCCTAAATTGTATTTATAGTAACAGGCTGTGTGAGCACACTTTTGTTCATATAAATGTGTGATTGTGCTGTTCTGGATCAACAAACAACCGCTATATCCTAATTATTTGGGTTCATAAAATGCATTTTATTAAATCTTATCTTGTGAATGAAAAGATATATTAATTGGATATAGGATTAATAAGGGATGCTCAGGAGGTTTGAAGAGAATAAGTTCATGACAAATAGTGCTTATTTAATGTGTTATCCCATGGGAAAACTTAGGACGGCAGCTGCTAGGCCCAGAATGAAAGAAAAGCCATATTATGGCAGTCACACAAATAACAAGAGTCATTTTGTAGAAACGATTTATTGTGATGTGTAATAACGCTACATATTTGTTATAAATTCTTTATTTTAAGTTTTCCAATTATATCTCATGCCACTCCCATTCCACATCTTTACACATGTAGCTTGAGCTCCTCCGTCACCATACTCCCAGTCCTTGCATCAGGTTAAATGGTAGGTGATGGGTGACTTTCATATGAGCATTCAAACTTGGACCTGTAAACAAACAAATACCATATAGTTAATAAAATACACTATAACCCAATTGCAAGGGCAGAAATAAGTAATATAAAATAGACAAGAACATACATACATTTCTCAAGCATTAAGGGAATGAATGTACCTACATATTGTATATCTTGTATGGGCTACTGATTTCAACATTCATTTGGTTAGGTTAGGTTTTTTTTTTTTAAAGTTTTTGCCGTCCTTTCACTTCTTGCATGGCAAGAATTCTTTTTTTGCCTTTCATGTTTGTCTTTTTTTTTTTTTACCGCTATAATTTTTTGCGGCTATTGCCTTGTCTTTTATTTGGGTTTTTCTGTTCCCACGTCTTATATTCTTTTTGTCATATTACATACATTTCTTACGTGCTAGTCTTATTTCTATTTACATTATCTTCCTATTTTACTAGCTTGCTTAATTCCTAAGTAATTCCTGCCGACGGCACTGCGCTTGGCTGTGCCGCCCTTGTCCTGTTCCTTTCTATAGCTTGTTTTGCAACTTTGAGGCAGAACTGCTCCAGACACGGCCTGGAGTGCTTGTCTGCCATTAGGTCAGAGATAGTTGTTTCAGTCAAAATAGTACCAGTACTTACTTCCAGGTCGTATCTGTCGCGGTTGTGCCTCGGACACTCGAACAGCAGGTGCTGGACTGTCTCAGTTGCCTGCGTGTCACACAAACAGGCCGGGCTGTCCTTTAACTTGAATTTGTGTAGGTACGCGGCGAAGCCGCCGTGACCCGTCAAAATTTGCGCCCAAATAGACGTCCTGTCGAGGCTCTTCAGGACCTTGCGCGCGCGCACCACATCGGGGAAGAACATCCGCGTGACCCCAGCCGTGGCCCCGCCGGTGTACCTCCCATTCCAGACAGCTACTGTGCCCTCTCTCAAACGTCGCTTGACGTATGAGACTGGACACCTGTCATACGCTGGGGCGACCCTGGACTGAGCCGCCGCCTGCCTTGCCAACTCGTCGGCTCGCTCATTGCCGGGGATCCCGACATGAGCTTTCACCCAAAAGAACCGGAGGATTTTACCTCTCCCCTCTTGCTCCCTGATATTCTCACGAATATGGGTAGCAAGGGGATGGTGCGTTTCCGGGTTTCGGATCAAGTCGAGCGAGGACCGGGAGTCGCTGAGCACCGCCGCGCAGTCGAAGCCTCTCGAGACAACCAGGTCCGTAGCCCTGGCTATCGCGAGCAGCTCCGCCTGAAAGACGGTGCACATCGACTCCAACCTCATTCGCTTGGTCCGAATTTCGGACCCATCCCGCCAGTATGAATATGCTGCCCCGACCCCCTCATCCGATTTACTACCGTCAGTGTAAATCAGATGAGCGGGCAACTGTAGCTGAGCCACAGTTTCGGGGAGCATATTCTCCAGACACTGATAGTCGACATCTGGCTCACTGGCGGGGTGAGGGGCCTCCGTAAAGGCCCTACGCTCCTCCAGTTCGCGGGATTCCAGCTCATCTATCGGACGTCCCCGTTTGCACTCAAACAGCCGGGCGACCTCCAACACTCGAAGATCGAGCGGGAGGAGACCCGACAGCGTGAGCGCTGCATTGAGCGAGACCGTACGATGTGACTTGGCGATCTTCTGTGCAAAGCCCCTCTGGACGGTAGCAAAGGTTCTTTGCACAGAGATCTTCTCGGCGGCCTTCGCCCAGGAGCTCGCGCCGTACAGGATGGTGGGTTCGACCACCGCGGTGTATATCGTCCTGATGATCTCCGGACACAAGCCCCAATCCACCCGAGCCATCGCCGACAGTTTCCTATACAGGTTAGTTGCCTTACAACAAGCATATGAAATATGCTTGTTGAAGGTCAACTTACTGTCGACGATGACTCCGAGGATCTTGAGCTCGGTCACCATCGAGATGTCAACGCCACCCATCTGCACGACCGGAGTGTCGCATCTAAGCTTTCGCGTCACTACCATCGCCTGAGTTTTTTCGGCGGAAAAGCGAAGCTTATTTACGACATGTGACCACTCGTGCACACAGGCTAAAGCGGCATTGGCATCCCGCTGGATCCCGAGCGCCGTGTGCCCAGAGAACACCAAGACGATATCATCCGCGAACGCCTGCACGTACGCGCCCAGCGTATCCAGGTTGTCCAGCAGAGGGTCCAGCAGCATGTTCCAGAAGAGAGGCCCACCGATGGAGCCCTGGACGCAGCCTTTGGACTGGGGCTTCAGCATCGTCCTCCCCGCGTAGCGCACGACTACGCTCCGGTCCCTGAAGTAATCCTCGACAAGACGTCTCAGATTTACGGGAATACCTTTCTCTATCATTCTGCACTTTATGGCAGGCCACCATGCGTTGTCGAACGCCCCCTCGATGTCCAGAGAGACTATCAGGGCGGTCTCTTTCTTGTGGATGATGCCTCTGACGTGCTGCATCAGGTCGTACAGCGCGTCCTCCGTGCTCCGCTGCGGTACGAAGCCGTACTGCCGCGCATTGGACTTGGGCAAGAAGTGCCAACGGATTCGTCGGCACAGGATCTTCTCCAAAATCTTGCCCATGATGGAAAGTAGTCCAATGGGGCGATACGACTTTGCGCGGGCATAGTCTGGACGCGCCGGCTTTCTGAGCACCACGACAGATGCTACCTTCCACGGTGCCGGGAAGCACGCCAGGTCAAGACACCGGTTCAGGATGGCCAGGAATAGCTGGGGATCCTGGTTAATCACTCGGTAGCATATATCGCTCGTGAAACCATCCGGACCCGGTGCCTTTTTCGGGTTGAAGCTGCGCAGAGTCCGGATCAGCTCCCCCCTGGTGATCGGGGGGTCGTCGGTCTCTCCCGGGAGGCGCGTGCTGACCAGATCCGCACGACGTCTGATGACGGCGTGGACATCATTGTCCGCCGACGCGTCATCGTCGGCGAAGAATGTTCCGGCCAGCAGCGCCACCGATTGATCCGGGCTCTGCACAACTCCACCCTCCACGAGTAGCTGGTCCTCGTGACGACCTGTCGCCCTTCTCAGCACCCGATAGATACCGTCCCACATAGACTCCCTTTCTTGCATCGAGCAGAACTGCTTCCAGCTCGCAGTTTGGGCGTTGACTGCCCTCCGCTCGTACTCCGCCTTGGCACTCAGGTAGTCGTCAACTACATACTGTCTGCGACGCGGCGCGGCACAGCGGATCCTACGCCGCTTTGTGTTCACGTCGCGCCGCAGCCTTTCAAGCTCGTCGTTCCACCAAGGAAAGCCGCTCTTTGGTCGGGGCGGTCTGTGTGGGGGGATAGCCCTCCCACACGCTTCGGTCACGGACTCAATAAAGTCCGTGACCACCCCTTCAAGTTCGCCCTTGTCGCGGGCGTTGGCGACTCGCTCCAGGGTGAGTCCCCGGGCGGATATCTCATTTTGCATTTCCTCAGTGAAACGACCCCAATCAGCCTTCCGGGTGTTGTAGCGCCGACTCGTCCACCGGGTGTTTCCCCCGGGAGGCACTCTGAGACCCAGAACCACACGTATCGCCCGATGATCAGAACTTGTCACGGAGTCGTCCACTTTCCACTCAAGGACGCTTCTCAACAGTCCCTGGGTGCAGACGGTAACATCGACATGACTCGTGTACCGGCTGCCCCCACGGACCGTATCGAAGGTGGGGACGACTCCTTCGTTCAATACGTGCAGCTCCATATCATCAAAGAACCCCCTCAGGGACTCCCCCCGAGAGTCCTCCTCGGCGCTGCCCCACCACGGACTCCACGCATTCCAATCTCCGCCCACGAGGATCGTGGCGGTGCCGACCCGACCCAGAAAGTCGCGCATCTGCGAAAGGTACGGTTCGATATCCTCCGTGCCCTCAAGGTACACAGAGACAGCCGCCACGGTCCAATCGCCCGCCTTTAAGACGACAGCCACAATATTCTCGGTGATGATTAGGGGGTTCACAAGAACCTCCAGATCATCCCGGAACACCATGACTGCCGCTTTGACGGGTTTGGTCCTAGCAGACTCCCTCTGTATCACCCTAACGCCACGGAAGCTACCGACCCGCCCCTCCGCGCCAACGTAAGGCTCCTGGACCAGGGCGACACCGACACCACCCCCATGAGCGGACATTACCAACTCCTGAGTCGCCAGGCGGCCGCGCTGGAGGTTGGCCTGATAGACAATAAAATGCCTCTCACATACCATATCCACTGCGGGGCCCTTAGCAGTAGCTTATGGAGGAGCGCGCGATAACCTCCCACTTCTGCCTTATCGGACAGTCGCCGTCGAAGGCATTGTGTCCCGTCGCTCGTTGTCCGGCCCGGTCGCAGTTCACGCAGACTGGGGCCTTCCCGTCCACGCGGGAGGGGCACTTCGCACGGTCGTGCTCCCCCCCACAATGGGCGCAAAGGTCCGCCTTCTGCTTACATGTTCTGCGGCCGTGGCCGTACCCCAAACAGCGGGAACACTGCACCAACGGCGACTGGTCCTCGGCAGTCAGGCCCTGTATGTCAATATAAAGGGTCTCCGCCTCAGTTAGCTTACGCCAAACCTGAGGGGAGACCTGCAAGACTACATGGGCCTGAAGGGGGTTTCGCGCCCTCCTCCTATAAACCTCCTTGACCCGAAAGTGACTATCGTCCATGCCCTGCCACAATTTCCGGTTCTGACACTTGAGAGACTCAATAATGTCAGCCTCGGAGTTGTAACTGAGCAAGTTACGTATAATCACTCGCGGGTCGCGGTTTGCCGCGCGCGCTGTGTCGAGGCCGTCCCGAGCATTGAGTCGGCTTTTGGCCTTCTCCAGCTCCGGCCTGTTCCCACAGCAGATAACTACCTTACCGTCCCTTACTTTCTTTACTCTGTCGACCTGTATTGCCGTTTTCCGGGCGTCGAGGGCTTCCCTTATTTTCTCCACTACTCTTTCACTCGTGTCTTTCGCTTCCTTTGACGAGACGATTAGAGCGTGGTTCGGTCTGCAGGGGAGAGGGCGATTCTTTGCCTTTGGGACCCTCAACGTCTCGGCGTACGTTGCCGCCGGGACCCTGAGGGTCTCCACGGCCTTCCCGGCCTCCCGTACGGTTTCGCCGTACTTTTTCACGCTCTCCCCGACCTCCCCAACCCTCGCCCCGATCGTCTCCACTTTCGTTCCGGTCTCTTCCATTCTCTTTCTTACCTCTTCAGTCATTCTTCCCGCACATTCCATTTTCTCAGCTACCCCATCTACTTTCTTTCCAGTCCTTTCAATACTGACCCTTACCTCTTCCGTCATTCTTCCCGCACATTCCATCTTCTCAGCCATCCCATCTACTTTCTTTCCTGTCGTCTCGATACTCAACCTTACATCCTTCATTTCTTGCACTAAGCCCTCCAATTTCTTAACGTTGCCACACAGCGCCCTGCCCGGGGGATACTCATCAAACCGGTCCATCACGTCTGTATTAATCATTTTTTTGATGGACTCGGTATTGGTGATGAGTTCCCCCATCTTAGCCCCGATGTCTAAGTCGCCTATGCTCCGGGCCAACCTTTCTATTATTTTATCTTTGGCTGCGAGCTTTTCTCGCAGCTCTAGCTCCTTCTCGGCCCGCAGCCGCTCCAGCTGGAGCTCCAGGGAGCGAAGAGTCTCGTCCACCTGGAGGACGGCCCCACGCAGTCCTGACAGACTGCTGAGGACGCCCTCCTTGATGGACGTCTTCAGATTTCCCGAGAGCTCCAGCTGGGCCTTTGCGGCCTGGTACAACCTGTTGGCCCGGGCTGTATGGCTTTCGGCTGGGCAGGCGCTGGGCAGCGGCTGTGACTGAGTCACCGCGGCTCCGCGCGACCTACCTTCCTTCTCAACCTTCTCAACTTTTGGCTCCGTGTGTGTGACGGTAATGTTTTTCACGTTTTTGCCGGTCAACTGAGACATCCTTACAAGGGCGGCACAACCAGCGTCGATAATGAAATGAAAAAGTAAAAATTTTTAATTGAACGGTTACCTAATAATTAATAATTATATAATAATTGGAATTTTAAATTAAAATTAAAGAATTTTTTAAAGAGCTTAAGCCCCCAATACGGGTGGCGGTCAAAAGACACTTTAATTGAAATTTAAATTTTGATTAAAATTTGTCCCAATAGAGGACGGTCGACACACACAACAAGGAGTTAATTATTAAAATAATCTAAATTAATAAAATAAAATCACAGTTAATGTAATAAGATAAATTCAAAATTAATATAAAATAAAATAAAATCAAAATTGTTACACAATTTGAGTTCTCTAAAATAGTCAAATATTTAAAATTTTGTACCAATAAGGGGACAGTCACACGATAAATACAATAAAAAATTAATATAAAATTAAATTCAATTAAAATTGAAATAAATAATTAAATTTTAAAAATGAGATTAAAAGCTTCGCCACCAATAGGGGTGGCGGTCAAAACGACTTGGTAACTTAACTAGAGTTAACTAAAACTACACGTCCCCAATAGAGGGACGGTCGACAACACAGTACACTTACTAACCTAACCTAAAATTAAAATAATTAAATAATCAGAATAATTAAAAGTTAAAATTTTGCGTCCCAATAGGGTGACTGTCAATAAACAATACACAGAACAATACACAAACCTTTTTTTTTTTTTTCGGGGTGGAAATCCTCATAGGATGTCCGCCGCCCTAGGGTGGGCGACGGGGTCTGTCAGACTTTTACTGACTAAAACCACCCCGGTGTCTCTTCTGTCACGAGCGCGCGTGCCGCGGGAGTCTAAATTCTTCCGCAGCCCCACACTGTCACGAGCGCGCGTGGGGCCGCGGGAGTCTAAATTCTTCCGCAGCCCCACACTCTCGTGCTGGCCGGTCTGTCCGAGCCTCGTCTCCGGCACGGGGTAGTGGGGTGTTAAGCTACCCCGTGCATCGCCTCAGAGGCGCGCGCTGACACTCGCGCGCGCCTCCGCCTCGGGGTCCATCGAATAGCGGGGCGGGGACTTCCCCATGTCCCTCGCCCCTGGACCCATTCATGGGGGGCGGAAGAGGGCGTTGTCCGCCCTTCTTCGGCGCCCGGTGCGACTTCTGCGGCCCGGGAAGGGAGTTGAGATCTCTCTCTCCCGTTCCGCAGCTTCCTTCTGCGACATCACGTCTTCGCAGAAGGACACCACCGCGTCCCACGACTCTGCGCTGCCGGCCATCCTCCGCACTACTGTCGGCAGCGTCAGGTCGCTTCCTACTTCATTTGTGAGGACACGGCGCTGCTCCTCCCAAGCTAAACACTCGGAGAGCGTGTGCTGCGCCGTGTCCTCCCCGCATTGGACGCAGTGGTGGCACCGAGCGTCCGGCTCCCTGCCTAGGCGACACAGGTACTTGCCGAAGCAGCCGTGCCCCGACAGCACCTGCGTCACCCTGAACGACAGGGAGCCGTGCCTTCTCCCGAGCCAGTCGTCGAGTACTGGCCGGATCGCCTCGACGGTAGCGAGGCCGGCGGCAGGGCGCATAAGCCTTTGCCGCCAGTCCGCCACCAGGACCTGATGGAGCTCCTCTCGGCGCAGCTCGATCTGCCGCTGCGCCGGACTGGAGCCCCGTGTCCGCTCTTCCTCGCGCCATCGGTACAATGACGCGAGTACTTTCGCCTCTAGGTCCCAGGGCGGGGATCCGGCCAGGACGCAAGCCGCCTCGTAGGAAATCGTGCGATACCCGCGGACGACCCTGACGGCCATCGCCCTCTGCGGCTTGCGCAGAATGGCGAGTGTTCCGGCCGTCAGGTCCATCGCCCACACAGGGGCCCCATACAGGGCCATGGACCGCACGATTCCCACGTATAACCGCCTACAGGCGGCGCTCGGGCCCCCCATGTTGGGAAGCAACGTTGACAGCGCGCCTGCTGCACCCATCAGCTTGGGCGCCAGCCGCCGGAAGTGGGGTCCGAATTCCCATCGGCTGTCGAGCACCAATCCCAGATACTTCATGGTGGACTCGACAGCTATCCGGGCACCACTGACCACGATATGTGATCCCGGCGCCGGCGCACGCCGGGGGCCATGGAATACCATGGCCTCCGACTTGTCAAGGGCCACCTCCAGGCCCAGGCGCCGGATGCGGGTCACCACCTGTGACACCGCAGCCGTGGCTATCAACGTCGCTTCCCTGTGCGAGCTCCCCCGGGCAGTGACAAGCGTGTCGTCCGCATAACACGTCAAGTCGGCGCCCGACGGAAGCTCGCCTCTCAGCACCCAGTCGTAGCCGATGTTCCACAGGAGCGGTCCCAAGACCGATCCCTGTGGAACACCGCACGACATTTGGTGCCGACCGGCACCGTCACGTCCCCGATAGATGACGCATCTATCCTCCAGATAAGCCCCTACTATGCGGCGGAGGTAGGGAGGCACCCGATGGTATTTCAGGGCCTCCCTAATACAGCTCCAGGGTAGGGTGTTGAAGGCGTTGGAAATGTCTAAAGACACCGCCAACACCACCCCACCCCGGGATACCGTATCCTCCGCCAGGGCTCTCACGCGCATGATTGCGTCTATGGTGGAGCGCCCCCGACGAAAACCGAACTGGTTGTCGTCCAGGTTCGGCCCGTCTCCGCACAAGTGGCCGACGAGGCGATCTGCGATTATACGCTCAAAAAGTTTGCCCGCCTCGTCGAGCAGCACTATGGGCCGATACGCGGACGGCGAGTCCGCGGGGCGCCCCTCCTTCCTGAGCAGGACCAGCTTCCCCTCCTTCCACACACTGGGAAACTGACCCTGCCCGAAGCATGCCGTGAAGAGCCCCCTCAGCTGGGGCTCTAGCTCCTTCAGAGCCAGGACGAGAGCTCGGCCAGGAATTCCGTCGGGTCCGGGCGCTTTATTCTTGGCCCGGAGCCGCGACACGGCCGCTCCCGTCTCTGCTTGCGTCACCTCGGGGACATCGGTGCCCTCCTCTTCTGGAGAGTCTGTGGCTGAGGGTGAGACCATCGCCGGGGGAACATGTCCCGCCCGCTCAGGGAAGAGGGTGGATACCACCGCCTCTAGCAGCTGGGGTTGCATACTTTGCACCAGTGGGGGCGCCCAGGGACGCAACTTGCCCCGTACCCAACGGTAGGGGCGCCCCCACGGGTCCCGATCTAGGGACCCCAGCAGCTCTTCCCTGGCCCGCGACTTAGAGTCGCCGATGGCCAGCCACAGAGTCTCCTGGGCCGCGCGGTACACCCCATACCGCGCGGCTTCCTCGACGGGATCCCGTCGACGTCGTCTCCGGTAGCGCGTGTACTGGCGGCGAGCCGCGACGCACTCGACGCGCAACCGCGCAAGGTGGTCGCTCCACCAGTACACGTTGCGCCTTGCGGACTGTTGGCGGACGCGGGGCATGGACGCGTCACAGATCTGCGTCATCGCCCCGCGAAACCGCAGCGCCTCCGCTTCGACGTCGACGGGGCCGTCCGTCGCCGACTCCCAAATCCAGGACTGGACTATGGCAGCTTCCTCGAGTAGTTCCCTGTCGAGGCGCTTAAGCGCCCAGCGCGGGCCGTCGTTAATCGGGGCTCTTGGATGGCGGCCGCTCGCGGTCTGGGCGGAGACGTCGAACCGGATATAGCGATGGTCCGACAGCGTCTCCACCTCCACGGCGACACGCCAATCATGGACACGGCTGGCGACAGAGGGGCTAGCGAAAGTAACGTCCACTATCGACCCGCCCCTCTGCCGCACGCACGTGTATACAGAGCCCCGATTCAGGACGACCAGACCGGTCGTCACCACCCACTCCGCAAGCACCTCACCCCGAGGGTCCGTGACCGGAGATCCCCACACCGATGACTTGGCGTTGAGATCCCCGAGCACTAGAACGGGACGAGGGTGATAGCGGCCTACGACGGCGCCCAACTCGACAAGGAACCCCTCGAAGTCGGCGAGACTCTTGTTGGGGGAGAAATACGCCCCAACAATGACGATGCCGCCCGAGACCGCAGCAACCCAGCCGCGGCCCCGGGACGGGTCGATCAGAGTCCCGCCAATAATGGCTACCGAGCCGTCAATGCATCCGAGCCAGTCGCCACGGGCGGGGATGAAATACGGCTCGGCGACCACAGCCACTTGGATCGACCACTGCGCCATGCTCTGGAATAAAAGATCCTGAGCTCTGGCGCAGTGATTGATGTTGCCCTGGAGGAAACGGAGTTGTGCCATTATTGACACTCCATTCCCTCGGCAACGGTCTTGGGCCGGGAGTCGGCCGCGGAGCTGTTAGCCTGCGGAGGAGGCGAGATTTCCCCAGCAGGCTTAGAGCTCCTCTTCTTCTTTTTGGTGGCCTTCTTGCTGGCAGGCGTGCCACAGGCCCCTCCACCCACTCTGTGTCCCGCTGGCTTCCCTGCAGCCGAGCATAAGCTGCAGTTGAGCGCCGCGGAACACTGGGCCGCCTTGTGGCCGGGCTGACCGCAGCGATAGCAAAGATCGCTACGGTCCACCTCAGCGGTGCATTTGGCCCGGACGTGCCCCTTCTCCAGACACCGGAAGCACCGCAAAGCCCGGGGCTGCAGGAGTTTAACCCTCGCTGCAACCCAGCCTACCAGCAGTCTGCCACTTGCGGCGATTTTATTCGCCGACGCCACAGGGCACCGAACCCAGACCGCACCGAGTCCGGTGGCGTCGGTGCGAATATCGCCGGCCCGCACCTTGCCCGGCGGACACTCTCCGCTTCGAGCAACGGCCGCCACCACCTCCTCAGGAGTCACGGACTCGTCCAGACCGGCAATCCGCATCTCTGCGGTTTTTTCCGGCCTGGAGATCCGGACGTCCTCAGGGTTGAGGACCTCCCTCAGCTTGGCAGCCAGAGCGTCCGCCTTCTCGGCATTGCCGCTCGCAGCACCAGCCACCTCAAACAGCTGCGCACCCGTGGCAGCATGTCTGATGGTGACGGACTGAAGGCCAAGATCCGACAACTTGATCCTGGCCTTGGCCTCGGTAAGGACCGAGCGGTACGTTATGCCGCGCCCCGCAGCGCCACGCTGAAGCGTGAGCGTCACGGCCTCGGAACGCGGGGCACGCACAGTCGGTCCCTTGCGACCGCTTTTGCGGCCGCCTTTGCCAGTCCGCCGCGCAGCCTCCGGAGCCGCCTTTGCAGTTTGACCGGAGGTGCGCGCTGGTGCTGCTGAGGCCGCCTTGGCGGCCTTAGCGGCTTTGCGGGCCTTCTTGCGGCCCACGACTGTCGCCCAGGTCTCACCCTTAGACCCGGCCGTCGTGGGCTTATCGATCGCTGGAGCTCGCTGAGGAGCAGTTCCCGGCGTCTCCTCAGCCCTTCGCCGTTTGTCGGCCGCTAGGGGCGGGCGGAGGTTTTCCTCAGGGAGGCGCCGAGAAAGCGCCTCAAGTTGGGCTTTGACCATGCTCCCGCACTGGACCATGCACATACGGACGATGCGCTCAAGGCACGATGCGCTCAACTCATCGCCCGCAAGTGCCGGTCTTGGTGCGGGAGCCGAGGCCACTTCGGAAGCGGCATCGGCGGGCGTGTGTCGCTGCTGCTGCTCGCTCAGCGCAGTGACTTGTCGCCGGAGGTCCTCTAGATCATTCCGGAGGCGGCTGTTCTCCTCCTGCAACTTCACGACCTCGTCTGAGGCCGTCGTGTTAAGCAGGGTGCCAACCGCCTCCTTGATGTCCGCGGCAGCCTCTTTGAGACCGCGAATGAAGGTGCTCTTCAGGTTGCCAGATTTTGTGGCAACCTTCAGCACCAAATCCACCCCGTCTAAGGCAAGCTGGCTTAGGGCCACCGCCGACGGTTGCCCCCCTTCCGCCGATAGAGCAGCGCGTCGCTCTCGAGCGCGTCGGGCCATTTCCGACACTTCGTCGGCCGCGACGGCTTTGCGCTGCTCCCTCCTGGCGGCATTGAGCTCCGCCTTCGAGCTCCCTAACGAGGTGCCACTCTCGCCACCAGGGTCCTCCGAAGTGACCCCCATGTCACTTTCTGCCTCGCCGGCCGCCGGGGCACGCACAAACCCACCCTGTGTGTCCCTCCGCGGCCGCGAAGCAGTCACCCCTCTCGAATTTTGCCGACCTCTCCTCACGGTCGGCACCTTCGGGGCCGGCAGGCCTTCCTCTTCCGAGGTCAGCTCCGCTGACACACCTCCCTTCTGAGCAGAGACGCGTGGGCGCTTCCTCACGGAAGCCGGTCTACGCGACCCTTCGTCCACATCCACTACATCGCATTCGCCAGTAACATTAACGGCAGCAGGGGCCTGGTCGCCTACCCCTGCGCGTTCTTCGGTAACTAATTTGACATTCGCAGGCCCGGATACCTGCGAACGCCGGGCGTCAGCCGGATCGCAAGACAAAACCTCAATCACATTATCCGACATTTCCATTTTACGATAAATGGGTGATACGCACATCGCTTCCCCAAGGCGATGCGGCCGCTCTTTTTGGGAGGGTATTAATCCTCCCGAGGCCCGCGGATCCCTCTGGTGCAGGATATACCGCCCGCTGCTCGGTATCTAAAACTAACTTACTACTAATATTATTATAAATATTTTTGAATTTTTATGAATTTTTTAAATTTTGTATTTTGTTTTGTTTATTTTATATATTTTCTCTTTAGTTTTTTAATATTTTTTGTATTTTCTCTTTGATTTTATATATTTTTTTTTCCCCACTTATTTAAGACTAAACCAAACCTATATGTAGCCTAAAACTAAATCTAACCTACCCTAACCTACCCACCACCCGGCACCCACGGTGCCGGGTGGTGGGTAGACCAATCTAGACCAAATCTAGACCTCCAATGGCCACTGGTGCTCGTAGACCGCAGGTTGAGGAGAAACCCACGGTCTTCTCCGTCTCGGTCACGTGACGTGACCCCTAGACCGCTGACTGTCAAAACGGCCCGCGGTCTACACCACCTCGCTCCCTATTCGTGCAGTCTGCTGCAAAGCTGCAGAGCGCAGATAAGGAGCCCTCGGGAGCGACTCCTCCGCTCCGGCAGAAATTCGCCGTCGACAGCAATCTCCTCCTGCACAATAGTCACGAAGAGATTGCTGCCCACGCCCAGGGTGCACCGGCCCAGCGTCTGCTCGTCCTCGGGTCTCAAAACCAGAGGACCAGCAGGCACTGAGCACTCGGGGAGGTTTTCTGCCACGCACCCCACAATACACAAACCTAAGCTAACCTAAAGATACAGCCGATATCCCACTGTTAGCGCACACCGCGTCGAGTGAGTCGTGCGTGTAGTGCGTGTGAAGTGTATGTGAAGTGAAGTGGCGTGAATGTCCTCAGGGTCAGAAGGTTGGGCTCCTCCTGCCGATTCCGACGAGCCCAAACTCGACTGGTCTACGACCTCTGGACCCCGAGATGTGAGGTGAGGAAATGAGTTTGCCTTAGGGGCGCGGGGGGGGGATTTCCTCGGGCCCCAAGGGTCGGGCTCCTTCTCCCGGTTCCAACGAACCCAAACTCGGGTAGCCTACGACCTCTGGTTCCCGAGATAATCGAGGTTTTGTTATGGGATCAGGGTCTAAGGGAGGGGGTAAAAGTGGGGGTTTAGGGGGCTTAACTAAGTCTATGTTACGGCTGGGAGCGGGTTAGTAGGGGGGGGGAAAATTTTGTCAAAATTTTGATATTCCCAGCCGTTTCCGAGATATCGGGAGTTGGAGTGGGAAAGAGTCGGCGGGTGATGTGAAGTGTGATGTGAGTATAGTGTGAAGTGTATGTAGAGTGTAAATTTAATGTGAATGTGAATGTAAGATGACGATGATGATAATGATAGATGATGATATTATGAAGGTTTAATGATGAGGTGATGAGTGTAGTGTAAATAAAACAACGCCCGACACACCCGGACCTATTGGCTTTTGCCAGGAAGTTTTAAACCTTAGCGCCTTAGCACTAAGGATAATAATAGGATCCGCGCAGGTGCTGCTCGGCTCAGCCGGTGCTGTGTGGGAAAGCCGCGTACTAAAAAGATCGATCGCGACCCTAAAACGAGGTTTTTCCCCCGGCGTCGTAGAAGGGTGGGACAAGTTTTATTTAATGGGGGGTCGTCTAAAAACGACCACCCTTTTTACCCCAATCTTCTGGGACCCCCGGTTCCAGAGATTTTTTGTTTTTTATGACGACGCCGAGGGCGTGACCGACCGGGACAAAATCGCGACCTAAAATCGGCTGTATCTTTACTGTCTGACAACCTTTTTTTAGATTTAATTTTTACTGGGGGTGGCTGGAAGACTTGACTACACGTTACAATTAAAATTAAAATAAAATATTAAAGAACACTGGAGTAATAATTAATTTAAAAACTGGCAAAACCAAGTTGGTTTTGCCGTTGCGTAAGAAGTCTCTCTTCAGTAAATAATTTTTTTTCACCTGTTTTTATGGTCCAAAAAATTTTTCTTTTCCACCACCACTTTCTTGGCTGTTTTTCCTCTTTTGCAAAAATTTTTGAGGTGAGGTTGTCACTGATAATTTTCATTAAATTAAGAGCGAAATTGGGTCTGACACTTTCGTGGCCGCACTGAAGTTGGTAAAAACACTTTTTTAATTGTGGTACTCACAGGGGTGGTCCGTTTTCAAAATTTCTTTCACCTCCTGGGTCCTGGGAGCGGTGCGGTTCTTGGATGGGGGATGTGTAGGTCCCAAAAAAGGGGGACCTCGTGTCCCCTGTGGTCCGGAAAAAAACGGTGTATTTTCCCGCTCGGGTGCGGGAAAATTCGGGGGTCTTCACTATTTTGTAGGGCTTGCTTTGGCGGACCAGGAGGCACTCCAAAAACTAACCCTCGTCGATGTAGGTTCCGAGATAATCACAGTTCTATGTTTTTTCCGCACTAAAATTGGGGTTTTTCCTCGAGAACTCCGCCAATTTTCCACTTTTCTTTTTAAAACTTTCACCACTACACTGCGTTTTTGACGGCGCGTATTTTGATGTATAACACCACAGGGTTTTGCAACTTTTGCCACTCTAGACGATTTTAAAGTAGTTAAAACTACGGAGCGCGGGTTAACCGTGGCGTTCAGGGCGGCGGCTCAGGCCAGACTCGGGTTAGGTTAGGTTAGGTTAGGTTGGGGTGCTAGTCGAAGAGCCTCCACGTGGCGCACCCTGGGCAACGCCGGCCCCAACTGCCCACCGAGTTCTGGTGGACTCTTGGGTCCGGCGGCTAATACTTCACACGGGGAAGGGCCAGGTTTCAATCACCGATCATCTTTGATGGTCGTTGATGGGAACCTGGCTATTAGGGGTTCGCATGCATCCCCTTCCACTCTGTTAAGCAGAGTCGAAGTGGATGCATGCTGGGGTATACCGTAATCCCTTCGGGGACCGGGGGCTGTCGGGGCGTTTGTCCGGGCCACGAGGGGACACCTCTATAAAACGGCCGAACCACGGGCGGCATATCCCGTCTCTAGGTTATTGCAGACCTGACGGACTAGTAATCCGTCGAACATTGCAATCCAATCCTAAGTTTTGGGGGCTCGGCGAGAGGATGAATGGCTGGAGGAAGTCCAGTCGTTAGAGCTCCCCACTGTAGATACCTGCCGCCCTCTACAGTATGTAGGCTTACCTGGAGTACGACGCTCTGCTCTTGTGTTGACATTTAATACGCTAATTCTCGTGGGAACAGATATGGAAGACAAAACAAAAAAACAAACAACAACAAAAACATCAAAACGAACGGCAAACACCAACGCCTTAAGGCAAGCCGTAAACGACTTGCTTAGTGATGCAGGTCGGAGTGAGGAGGAGAGGAGCGAGACGCCCACCGGACGATCGGCGGTGATCAGGGTTGCGTCAAGCGAGAAGGACAGTGATGCACTGTCTGTCCACAGCGGTTCCTCGCGGAAGCGCTGGGCAAACAGTGCATCGGAAGGTGAGGGAGCTGGGTCCGGAAGTCCGGATAGACCGGCTCCCAAGATCCTGAGGAAGGGTGCTGGCAGGGGCGGGTCCCAACATTCGGTGGGGCTCTCCCAGGCCAGGAGATTTTTAAAGAGTGGGCCATCGGACACGGAGTCCACTCTGACGGATTCCGGGGGTGAAGCCCATTCCGCGGGACGAGAAGGAAGGAGCAGCCCCTCAATGGCTGCACCCAGTGACCTTCGGACGAAGGCTGAGGAAGGGGCGGCAGTCATTGAGGGGGTGCTGAAAAAATCAAAAAACCTCAAGGGAACGTGCATCCGGGAGATCAGGGGTGCAACGAGCAAAATGCTCGAAGCCGTTAGGACCCTGACCTCCCGGAAAGAAGACGAGGAGGTAAGGAAGTTGAGGGCCGACAACAAGCGCCTGCAGGGGCAGCTGTCGGCCCTACAGAAGGAGGTGGCCGGTCTGCGCAGGGCCTTCTCGGAAAGAGAGAGCCCTCGCTCGCCAAAGAAGCGGCCCCAGGAGCCAGTCCCGGCGTCGGTCACGCGGCTCCCCCCTTCCGGGGGCACTGAGATAACCCGGGACGATTTTGCCCGGGGCATGGAGACCCTCCAGCGCGCGCTGATGGACCATTTTGGGGGGTTCATCATCGCGCAGCTGGAGGGACTCGAGAAGGATGGCCGCCTGCTGCCGGCGCGGTCACACCGCCCCTCCCTGGCGGCTGACAGGAGGGCAAGCTAGCCCCCAGAGAAGGAGGGACGGGGGCAGGAGCCGGCGACACTCATGCCGCCGGCTAACCTGCCCAAGAAGGCGAGGCCGGCTCCGGCGAAGAAGCCGAAGGGACCGAGCGGGCGCGGAGGGGCAGAGGCACCTGCCCCTGAGCCGAAACGCGCCCTGGAGCAGGTCGCCGGAGGCTCCAAGGAGGTGCAGCCTCTGGTCCTGGAGAGGGAGTCGTGGGCCACGGTGGTCCGTAAGAAGAAGACGAAGGCCGCCGCCGCCCGTGCTCCTACTCCGGGCCCGAAACCTAAGGGGCCCAAACCGGCGGCCCCCAAGAAGGTCCCCAAGAAGGTCCCTAAGGTGCCGAAAAGGCCTGCCGTCCTCGTGGCCCTCAAGCCGGAGGCGATAAGTGGGGGCACCACGTACGTGGATGCCCTCAAAAGGGCCAAGGCGGCCATAAATATGACGGAGCTCGGGGTGAGGCCGGGAAAAATAAGGAGGACCATGACGGGAGCCCGTCTCCTAGAGCTCCCGAAGGAGACCTCCCCCTCCCAGGCCGACGCATTTGCCAAAAAAAAGGCAGAGGTGATTGGGGAGGTGGCTGACGTGTCCCGGCCCACAAAGATGGCAGAGATCCGGGTGGCAGGGCTCGACGAGTCGCTGACGGCTGAGGAGCTGAAGGGGATCTTAGCCGCGGCGACCGAATGCCATCCGGACCAAATCCGGGTCGGCTCGATTGCCATTGGGGCGAGGGGAACGGGCGCCGTCCGTGTGGCGTGCCCTATAGAGGCTGCAAAAGGGCTTGCTGAACGGGGCAAAATTGAGGCGGGCTGGAGCGTCGCCTCCATCCACCTGCTGGAGCAGCGCCCCATGCGCTGTCGCAGGTGCCTGGAGAAGGGGCACACTGCGGCGCTCTGCCCGTCCAAAGCGGACAGGAGCGGCCTCTGCTTCCGGTGCGGTCAGGCGGGCCATATGGCCAGGGGCTGCCAGGCCCCTGTGAAGTGTGCGGTATGCACAGACAGGGGCCTACCCAGCGGCCACAGAATGGCCGGCTCCGCCTGCAATGCCCCACCGGTCCGGGGCCGCTCCGCAGTGGGACCGACAGCGGCAGCCCCTGCGGCCACCGCAACAGGAGGCTCTGCGGCCACCGCAATGGAGGGGACACCGATGGACACTGCTAATGCCCAGTAGGTCCATCGGTGTCATACTACAAGTCAACGCCAACCACTCCGCCAGGTCGCAGGACCTGTTGTGCCAAGACATGGCGGAGTGGGGGGCGGATTTGGCGGTGGTGGCAGAGCCACATTCCATCCCGGCGTCTACCGGTTGGCTGGGGTCTTCGGACGGCCTGGCTGCGATCGCAAGACCCGCCGCGAGCACCGGCCTCCCTCTCGTTCTTAGGGAGAGGGGGCCGGGGTTCGTGGCGGCGCAATGGGGGGGATTAGTGGTCATCTCCACGTACTTCTCCCCCAATCGCAGCCGGGCCGAGTTTGAGCGCTTCTTGGCCGCCGTCGAAGTGGCGGTCCAGAGGGCGGCTCCACGCCCCGTGTTGGTGGCGGGAGACTTTAATGCCAAGCATGGTGCTTGGGGGTCTCCCGTCACCAACGTTTTCGGTGAGGACCTGGTGGAATGGGCCCACTGCTTGGGTCTCCAGGTCCTCAACCGGGGCAATACCCCAACGTGCGTGAGGTGGCAGGGTGAATCGATAGTGGATGTCACCCTGGCCACCTCGACCCTGGCCAACCGGATTCGGAACTGGCGGGTAGAGACGGCGGTGGAGATCTCGGATCACAGGTACGTCCGGTTCGAGATCTCCACGGCGGGTCCTGCAGCCCCGCTCCACCTGGGCCCAGCGGCAGGCGCCTCCTCGTTCCCGAGGTGGGCGCTTGCGCACCTCCGAAGGGACATCGCCGAGGAGGCGGCGGTGTTCCGAGCGTGGGCCGAACCACCGGCCCACCTCACTGGAGACGCGGACGGCATGGCGGACCTCCTTGCTGAGGACCTGGAAGTGGTCTGCAGCGCCGCCATGCCGAGGGCCCCGGGCTACCGCCGGAAGAAGCAGACATACTGGTGGACGCAGGAACTCGCTCACCTGCGTGCCGCCAGTATGGCTGCACGGCGCGCCTACCTGAGGTGCAGGAGGCGCGCCGTAAGGGGGCCCGGCGAAGAGGACGGTCTTCGCCGGGCGTACAGAGAGGCCCATCGAGCCCTGCGTACCGCCATATGCAGGGCTAAGGTCGCTGCCGCTGAGGAGTTTCTGGCACTCCTCGACAGCGACCCCTGGGGGAGGCCGTACAGGGTGGTGAGGGGGAAGCTGCAGGGAGCGGCACCCTCCACCTCCTGTATGGAGCCAGCCTTATTGGGAAGGGTCCTGGAAACTCTGTTTCCGAACCCGGGGCCCTTCACGCCCCCCAGGATGCCCGCCTCCAGCTCATCCACTCTGGAGGTGTGGACTGATGGGCCTCCCGTGACCGACGGTGAGTTGGACTCCGTCAGGGAGAGGCTCCGAGCCAAGAACAAGGCTCCGGGCCCGGACGGCGTCCCTGCGAAGGTGTTGGCACTAGCCATGGAGCACCTGGGGGATCGGCTCCGAGCGGTCATGAACACATGTATCGCGACGGGCCGCTTCCCCAGGAGATGGAGGGTGGGCAGGCTGTGCCTCCTTCGCAAGGACGGACGTCCCCCCGACTCACCGTCGGGCTACAGGCCGGTCGTGCTCCTGGATGAGAGCGGCAAATGCTTCGAGAGGATTCTCGCCGCTCGCATCCAGGAGCACCTGGAAAGCAGGGGACCGCAGCTGGCGGACTGCCAGTACGGCTTTCGGACCGGCCGGTCCACGATGGACGCGGTGGCTCGCCTCAAGAGGTGGACTGAGGCGGCCACAGCAAGGGGTGAGGGTGTCGTCGCGGTGTCGTTAGACATCGCGAACGCGTTCAACACCCTCCCCCACGAATGCATAGAGGCGGCACTGAAGTTCCACGAAGTGCCCCTCTACCTCTGCGCCCTCGTGTCGGACTACCTCTGCGAGAGGAAAATCCTGTACGAGGACGCAGAGGGTCGCGTCCAGTCGTGGACCATGAAGGTAGGTGTACCCCAGGGATCAGTGCTTGGTCCCCTGCTCTGGAACCTGGGGTACAATTGGGTTCTGCGTGGCGCGCTCTTGCCGCGGATGGATGTCGTCTGCTTTGCGGATGACACTCTGGTCGCGGTGAGGGCGCGTGAGTGGGAGGAGGCGGTCCACCTCGCGTCGGTCGGCACCTCATTGGTCGTCCGACGCATCCGCCTCCTGGGGCTGGAAGTGGCCGTCGCGAAGACGAGGGCCATGGCCTTCCACGCCCCGCGACGCAGGACCCCACCGGGGCTCCGTATCCGGGTGGAGGGGGTCCAGGTTCCCGTCGAGGTGCATATAAAGTACCTCGGCCTGATCCTGGATCCCCGTTGGGATTTCGAGGAGCACTTTAGGCTCCTCGCCCCGCGGCTGTGTTCTGTCGCAGCCGCCCTCGGACGGCTCCTCCCCAATTTGGGGGGGCCGAATTCGGCGTGCCGTCGGCTGTACCACGGGGTGGTACGGTCGATGGCACTCTACGGAGCCCCGGTGTGGGCGGAGTGCCTATCCCGGCGCACAGTGGCCCTGCTGCGGAAGCCGCAGAGGGTCATCGCGACACGGACCGTGCGGGCGTACCGCACGGTCAGCCACGGGGCTGCCTGCGTGCTCGCGGGCACGCCGCCGTGGGAGGTCGATGCACGGGTTCTATCCCAGGTGCATCGACACCGTGTCGCGGCCCGGGAACGGGGGGAACGACCCGCCTTCGAGGAGGTAAGGCGGGTCAGAATAGCGGCTCGGGGGGAGGCCCTGAGTCGGTGGAGGGAGGCACTCCGCACACCAGCTGCCGGCCACCGGACGATTGGAGCGATTCGTCCGGTGTTGGAGGGATGGGTTGGGCGCCGGCATGGCAGCCTCACCTACCGCTTGGTGCAGGTACTGACCGGACATGGGTGCTTCGGTCACTACCTGCACCGTGTCGCCCGTCGGGAGGAGTCGCCGCGGTGTCACCACTGCGACTCTCTCGACGACACGGCCGAGCACACCTTGTTGGAGTGCCCGGCCTGGCGAAACGAGCGCCGCGACCTCGTTGCGGCGCTCGGAGGCGGACGCCTCTCCCTGGCAACCATGGTGCGAGCCATGGTTGAAAGTGAAAGTGCATGGGAGGCTGCCGCCTCCTTCTGCGAGACCGTCCTCTTGCAGAAGGAGGCAGCGGAGAGGGAGCGGGAAGAGGATGCTCTTGCCGCTCCCCTCCGGCGTAGACGGGCGGGGCGAAGAAGGCGGGGGACGTACCCCCGTCTCCTTTAGCCCCCGAGTGTGACCAGCGTGTGTGGGTAGCTCCCCACGCGCATTGCACCGGTCACCACGTCTGGGGATTATCCGTTCCCGGGTAATCCTCCCTAGGCGCGGAAACCGGCCTAAATTAGGCCGGTAAGCCCTGAGAGTGGCCCGGAGTTAGATCTCCGGGCCGAGCCCGGGTCACTCTCAACGCAGGGCTGGAAGGGAACCGAGTGTCTTTAGTGGGTATTCCCGGCTCCGGCCGGGCGAGTCCCACACACGCCGTTCGCCTAGCTAGCGACGGTACGGTGCGTAAATGCATTTTCACTCGTACAAAAAAAAAAGGTTAGGTTAGGTTAGGTTAGGTTGGGGGACACCCCACAGCGCTGACTTTCTCGTAGTGTTCCCCGGGCAACGCCGTGTCTGACCACCGTAACGGAGTGGCAGACCGGTGGCTAACGAGCGCTGTGACTTCGCGATCTTGCGATTTTAATCTTATCTGAGGGCGATTGCGTGTATAGTGGATTCTTTTATTGTGGGTTTTATTTTATTGTGGGTTCTGTTTCATAGTGGGTTTTTATTCTATTTTATTATTGTGGTTTTTATCTTGAGGTCGACGCTGAAATGCCGAAACCATTGCGAAATGCTTCCGGGCGTTTTGCCCCAAAAGGCCCTTCTCAGGGCCATCCAAAAGGCCCTTCTCAGGGCCAACCCAAAGGCCCTTCTCAGGGCCAACCTTGTCGGAGTCAGAGGCCAGCCGCGCTCCATCCGTGGCAGGCTTCTGTGGGGAGGACGAATTCTCCGACTCGGACATGGGGTCCGTAGTCGGGGACTCGTCGTCCGTATGTGACGTAGCTGCAGATCGCAGCCTGAAGAGGGCCTACCTGAGGCTCGGGTCCGAGGGATCGTCGGACTCGGCCAAGGGTAAGCCCAAACAGAAGAAGTCGAAGGCGAAGACTGCTTCGCCTTCGACTCCATCTCAGGCCGGCACCCATGATGTGGGTCTGGCGGATGCCCAGCGTCAGCTCGGCTTGGCCAAACGGGCCGAGCTCGAACTGGAGCTGGAAGAGAAGGTTGCCGCGAAAGAGCGGCAGGCGCGCGCATCCAAGGCGAGGGCCGGATACGGTTCGGCCCTCGCCACTTTCGACGGCCACTCTGTGGAGGAGCTGGCCCGACTGGCGAAGGAGGACATGGAGGAGATCGTCGAGGTCGCCTCCAAGTCCTCCAACCTAAAGGGGACCTTCCAAAAGGCCCTCAAATGCCGTGCAAGTAGCTTGCACGGCATTGTAGCGGAACTGACGCAGCGCACTGCGTCAGAGGAGACGCGGCAGCTGCAGGCGAGGGTGGACCGCCTGCAAGCGGAGGTCAGCCAGCTTCACAAGAAGCTGGCTGAGGCCACAGCCCCGCCAACAAAGGCCCCGACGGCAGCGGTTCCCTCCTCCTCCTCCTCCAACCTTGAGGAATTGTTCCGCAAGGTTGTTATGGAGGAGAG
The DNA here is from genome assembly GCA_017933935.1 of Sesamia nonagrioides. Lineage (NCBI taxonomy): Eukaryota > Metazoa > Arthropoda > Insecta > Lepidoptera > Noctuidae > Sesamia > Sesamia nonagrioides. The sequence goes on from JADWQK010000719.1 coordinate 637,086, forward strand.
GGCGTTCACCCGTGCCTGCTTCGCAGGCATAGAGGACCGCCTCCTGCCCGAGCCGCGTCTCCGTCCGCCCCTAGCGGCGGACAAGACGCCGACAGTGGCTCCCCTTGCCCCAAAGCCCTCAAAGGGCAAGGGCAAGGGGAAGAAATCCCCGGGGGCTCCGCCTCCCCCTGGTACGAGTGCGGGCGCCCAGCCGGAGCCAGTTGCCAGTGCGGCACCCTCCCAGGTGCAGGAGGGAGACGCCCTCCTCCCTTCCACCACCCCAGCCAATCAGTCTTGGTCAGAGGTGGTTAAGAAGGGAAAGGGAAAGGGTAAGAAGGCGACCCAGGCCCCGGCTGCCCCAGCAGCTGCCCCGGCAGGTGCCCCGGCAGCCAAAAAGGCCCCGAAGCTGGTGCCTCCCAAAACCGCGGCGGTCACAGTGACCATTGTGCCCGAGGCCGCGGAGAGGGGGGTAACCTACGAGTCCGTCCTAAGACAGGCTCGTAGCATCGCGGACCCCGCCGAGTCGGGGATTGGTGCTTGCCGCCGGACACAAACCGGAGCTCGACTATTCGAGTTTCCGGGAAAGGACGGCGGCAAAAACGCGGACCTCTACGCGAACAAGCTGCGGGAGGTCCTCGCCGATGTGGCGAAGGTGGCTAGGCCGACCAAGACGGCGGCTATGGAGGTGACCGGTCTCGACGACTCGGTCACCAAGGAGGAGGTGGTCGCGGCGATCGCAGTGGCCGGAGGCGGCGAACCCGCAGCGGTGCAGGCTCGGGATATTAGGCCCGGCCGCGGTGGACTGGGCACTACCCGGCTGGTGTGCCCAGTCGCCGCAGCGTTGGCCGCCCAGGCTAAAGGCCAGGGGCGGCTATTTGTTGGCTTCAGCCGGGCCGTGATCCGGGTACTTGAGGCAGCGCCAATGCGCTGCTTCAAGTGCTTCGGTATCGGCCACACCCGAGCAATGTGTCCGTCCACTGTGGATAGGGCGGACACATGCTTCCGCTGCGGGAAGGGGGGGCATATGGCGGCCACGTGTGAGGCCGCCAAGCCGCACTGCGCGGCGTGCGCCGACAGTGGTCGCCCTGCGGACCACGTAATGGGGGGTAGCTCATGCCGACCCCCCTCTAAGAAGGGCAAGCCGCAGGTGGCTATAAGCCGCCCTGCCGCTGCTGCCACCGCTCCCGCTGATATCCCATCAGCGGCGGTGGCCGAGGGTGACCGCTCCCGCTGATATCCCATCAGCGGCGGTGGCCGATGGTGATGCGATGGTCGAATAATGGGTACCGACCATCGCATCCTGCAGGCAAACACCAACCACTGCCGGGCTGCCCAGGACTTACTGGTGCAGTCAATGGCCGAGTGGTTGGTGGATGTGGCAGTGGTGGCCGAGCCGTACTTTATTCCCAGCAATTGGCTGGGAGACAGTGACGACTCGGTGGCAATCGTGGCGCGGTCTTCCTCGGACTCCCCTCCCCTCTCGCTCTTAGAGAGGGGACCGGGATACGTGGCCGCCGCGTGGGGAGGGTTGGCCCTTGTGGGGGTCTACTTCTCCCCAAGCCGCCCTCTCCAGGACTTCGAGGATTTCCTCGGGGTCCTGACGGCGGTCATCGGGAGGACGGCGCCACGTCAGGTCTCCGTTTTGGGGAACCTGAATGCCAAGTCGGTGGTCTGGGGAAACCCGGCCACCGACAACCGCGGACGGGCGGTCGAGTTGTGGGCGGCCACGTCTGGCCTCTCTCTCTTGAACAGGGGGAGCGTCCAGACGTGCGTGCGGCGGCAGGGTGGGTCCATAGTGGACCTCACCTTCGCCACGCCCGCACTGGCCGCCCGCATCCAGAACTGGAGGGTGGAACTGGGGGAGACGATCTCGGATCACCGCTACGTGCGATTCGAGATCTCCCCCCAGAATCCACAGGGGCGCCGCAGCACCCCCTCATCGTCGGGCCGATCCCCGTTTCCAAGGTGGGCTCTGACCCACCTGGATCGGGAGGCGGCAAGGGAGGCCGCGTTCGTCCAGGACTGGCTTTGGCCAGGTCCCGGCGTGGACGTCCTGGACGTGGACGCGGCGGCGGCCCGACTGAGGGGGTCATTGACCGAGGTGTGCAACGCCAGCATGCCTCGGTCGAGACGTCCGCCTCCCCGACGCGCCGTGTACTGGTGGTCGGAGGAGTTGGCGGGGCTGCGGGCCACCTGCGTGGCGGCACGGCGGGCCTACACCCGATCGCGTCGGCGGCGCCGACGAGATCAGGCCGACGAGGACCGCCTCTACGCCAGATACGTGGAGGCGAGGGCAGCCTTCAAGTCGGCCATCGGCGCCGCCAAGGACGCGGCGAGGGCCGAGCTGCTAGAGGGTCTCGACAACGACCCATTCTGGAGGCCATATAAGGCGGCGCGTAACAAACTGCGCCGCATTGGTCCCCCGGTTGCCGAGACCCTCGAACCAGCGCTCCTGGATGGGGTGGTGCGGTCCCTGTTTCCGCGCAGGGATCCGCACTTCACCCCACCAGTGATGGACCCCCCACGAGGGGGGGCTCGACCGGAGGAGGAAGCTCCTCCTCCTCCGGTCTCAGAGGACGAATTTGGCGCGGCGACTCTTCGTCTCCGCGCCAAAAAGACGGCCCCCGGCCCTGACGGCGTTCCCGCTCGGGTGGTGGCCATCGCGGCCACCGAAATGGAGGGAAGGTTTCGGGACCTCTTCAGCGCGTGCTTCGCGTCGGGGAGGTTCCCGAAACCTTGGCGGGAAGGCCAATTGTGCCTCCTTCGGAAGGAGGGACGGCCGGCGGATTCCCCCTCGGCATACCGGCCCATCGTCTTGCTTGACGAGGCCGGAAAGATGTTCGAGGGGATTATCGCCGGCCGTCTCAAGCGGCATCTGCGGAGCGTGGGACCGGACCTGTCGGACGCCCAGTTCGGATTTCGAGCTGGTCGTTCGACAGTGGCCGCCCTGGCCCGTCTAAAGGGCCAGGTGACAGAGGCGGTGGGAGTGGGGGATGGAGTGTTGGCCGTGTCATTCGACATTGCCAACGCCTTCAATTCCATCCCCCACTCCACCATCCTGGAAGCGCTCCGGTTCCACGGGGTGCCCCTGTACTTGAGGGGCCTTCTGGCCAGCTACTTGGAGGACCGTGCTGTCCTCCTCGTAGACGGGGCTGGCCAGCTCCGGCGATACGATGTCGGAGCCGGCGTTCCGCAGGGGTCCGTTCTAGGGCCTCTTCTGTGGAACGTCGGTTACGACTGGCTCCTGCGGGGAACCCTCCTTCGAGGTACGAGTGTCATCTGCTACGCGGATGACACTCTCCTCACTTCCCGCAGGAGCACCTTCCGGGAGGCAGCCAGTTTGGCATCGGCGGGCGGATCCTTAGTGGCCGGAAGGATCCGCCGCCTGGGCTTGAGGGTGGCGCTGCACAAAACGGAGGCCGTGTTCTTCCACGGCCCCCGGCAGCGCCCCCCACATGACGCCCACATTTTTGTGGAGGGCGTCAGGGTCGAGGTCGAGGCCCAGATGAAGTATCTGGGCCTCACGTTGGACAGCAGGTGGCGCTTCGGCCCGCACTTTAGCGGGCTGTCGACGCGCCTGCTGAAA